>CM055403.1:7567377-7735186 GCA_029228625.1 Pseudolycoriella hygida | reverse complement strand
GCATTCGTAGCATTTCGTAAAAGGGATCATCAGTCGCTTATGTATCATTTCGTAAAAGGGATCATCAGTCGGTTACCTAACATTTTTAAAGAACGCAACACAATTCGCATTCGTAGTATTTTGTAAAAGGGATCATCAGTCGCTTACGTAACATTTCGTAAAAGAGATCATCATTCGGTTACCTAACATTCGAAAAAGCATACAATAGTATGATACACTTAATTAAATGATAAGAATAATTTACCGCCAAAATATAAAAATTTATTGCCAAAATATTAAATGTATTGCCAAAACATTAATTGCAAAAACATACTGCCCATAATTATTTCTACTGCCGAAAATTATTTTTACTGCCACTACATAAAATTTACTGCTTTTGGATTAGAATTTTACTGCCATAAAATTATATTTATTGCCATTTTAATTTGTAGCCGTGGAAATTCACACAATTAACTGAGTTTAGAGCGACTTGGAGCGATTTGAAGTCATCAAAATTGTAAAAGAGAGTATATTTTGAATTGAAAAGGTAAGGAAGTATCGTTAATTACATGAATAGTTTGATCGTAGGTGCATGGTTGAGAGGATATTGATAAAATTGGGATGAAGAGTAGGTGTAGGTTGGGATAAGTAGTAAGTGTGAGGGTTGTGATGGTTTTTTTTTTTCAATAATTGTGTCTTGGGCAATTTCCAGTACAACTTAATAACAATCGTAAACATTCATAAGGTCAGGTTGCCCTGGTCAATTTCAGAAGGCAAAAAAGCATATTCAAAAGGCATTTTCAGAAGTCATAAAAGCACCTATGAGAATATTGGATGGGGAAAGGATAACATTAATTAGGCCATTGTCAACGAAAAATACGACATCTACTATCCTCGTGACGTCGATGTCATGAACTACAAATAGGCTGCTTCAAATTCTACTTCAAATGTTAAGTGTATATATATATTAAAAAGGGACAAGTCAAATGATACGCTTATATTTCTTTTACATTTTTAAAGTGTATATATACACTTACATACATAATGTGCTGCCATCTATTTTCGTTAAGAACTTCCGAATGTGCACTCGGTTCCGACACGGCATCAGGCTGCGTACTTGAATTAGTAGCCTTTTAGAAGGCAGCCAGGTGCCAAAAATCAGATAAATTCGTAAACAGTAGTAAACAATATTATTCGTCATATAATTTTAAAGCGGAACCAGGCTGCCAAGAGCTGCTGCAATCTTCATTTACAGTAGAATATCTTGAGTACGCAGCCTGATGCCGAGATGACGTATAGTATTTGTTACCGCCGTTACGAGGACAGTAACAAATTTTTGGTTACTTAAACTTCTCAAGTAGGCAGTCTGGTGCCGAGTTCGAACCTATTAACGTACTTGTTCCGCGTTCCAACATATTCGTAGAAAATTTTTTGGCACCAGGCTGCCCAGCTTGAAATCCAGACCTCTGTTTGTTGTAATTTTTCTCCATGAAAATGTTCTACACGACGATTATAAGGATTTCATGCACTAGACAAATAACCAGTCTTATGCAGGAAATATTTCTTTCCTCGTCTTCTAGAACATTTTTATTGAGTAAAATTCCAACAGAGGTCTTTTTTCGAGCCTATTTTAACCAACATAGCCAATGAATTGACATAACACTGTCTTTTTAGTACTATGTTTAGTTGATGGTGATAATGATCCTTTACGAGAAGTATTACCTTTTAAAAAAGTAGACTCTGGAAGGTTTGAAGAAATTTCTGAGGTGAATTTGAATGAATTTTTTATGCAAAAAATGTACGTTTAATGGAAGGAACAGATAATAAAATTGGCTTTGCGTCAAATGTTAATTCTCTAAGATAATTGTACAGAATATGTCGCAGGTTACATTACAATGCAACTGTCGACCTGCGAAGTGTTTAAGAACCAGAATACTTAACTGTATTTACCAGTCAAACGAAAAGAAACAAACACTTCACCTTGTACTTGAATGCATTATTTTTTGACTGCCTTATTTCTGTGATCTCAATATCAAAACAACCATCCACCATGCATATATTTAGAGTCGTGATATTGTGATAATGTTCAACTTTGGAGTTTCAGCAGCTGTACCTGTTCGAATATGAGATTCATGCTTCATATAGGAATTCAACAAAATGTTTAACATAAAACAGTAGCTAAAATTTATATATCGATCGTATATGCAAGAAAACCAGAGAGCACGAACAAGCAAAAACATAAACGAAAAGTTGATAAATTAAAAACATATCGGGGATATAAGCAAAATTATGAATTATTTATAATTTTAAAGAAATGTTTGAATGTTTTTGCTTGCATTTTCCGATGATAAAAATTTACGTTAGTCATTCCAGTCACATAAAATGATTGAACTGAAATGATTTGTTTCTCAATGGATATCAATCCCCCCAAATCAATTTGATTCAAAAATATAAATAAAGGTGTACAGTACATATACCATTCAGTCTTTCGCTTCATATATGCCACCATTAGCTAACTTTGAATTAGACGGGATGGAAGCGAATGTTGATTCATTTATTTTAAATGAACGAGTACATTAAATATACAATAAATGTGCCATCAAATGTGTTAACACAAAAAGTTTATTTTTAAACCGTTTAACATTACACAAGAGATTTCGACACAGTTCATTGATTTCCATCATTGTGCATAGAGTGGTACTTTATTTATATGAGTTGTGACAACGAAACCGCTGCACAAATATTTTGAATTTATTGCTTTCGGCGAATCAGATTTTTGGAAATAATTTATTAGAATGTTAGTAAATTGTGTATTATTGTGTTATATACTTTGACTGTTTCTTCAATTCATTGAATGGTTTGAGCCTATCATATTTGAGTTCATTATTCAGGAGCGGGAACATTCCCGATCTTTTTATTTGTGTGCGTTTTCTTTCTTTTTAGTGATTCAGTATTTAAGATCCCAAGAGTGGTTTATTGCTAAGTGGTTAATTTTAGAACAATATTCGGTTTGTTTGTCAAAAGAACTGCAGGTTTTAACCAAGGAGCAGATCTGAGCTGATTTAGATGCTTTTGATGTGCTATACAAATATGAATCCGCATCTAAACTACACAGCGACAAGAAATGTTTCACGATTGGGATTTCGCATGTGTAGGAAGAATACGAGGTCAATGCTTCACATTTTGCAACCACTCGAAAAATCGAAAAGTACGTATGGTACTATTTTTTAAATTTCAATAGGCGGGAATTGAATCAAATTTCAAAATTCATTCAATGAAATTTCATTATATATTTTACTAGTGGTGACAATTGAAGCTGCATCGTCATGAAAAAAATTGTTTCTTATTGGTATTTTGGGCACACGATGTAGGGATGTAGGCACTAGTTAAGTAAACTTAAACTACTGCTTTACCCCTCTAATATAGTAGAAAAAGTGAGGTCGAATTCAAAGCTGAACTTCCTAAGATACGGTCGAAAAAACGTTTCTTGAAGGTCGGTAATATTTAGAGGTAAACGGGCCGCCCGAAACTCGAATAAAAACCCGACCCGAACCCGAATCAATTTGTCGGGTCTGGTGGTGTAGGGTTTTTGAAGTTATTTTTTTGTCAGGTTGGGTTTTAATTTTCGTTTAGAGGAAGAGGGATTGCGTGAGAGTTCGCAAGACGTGTTGGATGATAGTTGGGAAGAGGTATGTCGTTGCGAGGGAGATTGCGTGCGATGTTAGAGTAAGGATTGGGTGTGAGAGGTTTCTTTTACTTTGTGGTTTCATATTGGTTTTTTAGACGAAATATGTGTCTTTTGCGTTTACCATGGCGACGTTTGTAACCGTTTGTAACCATTTATGATTTGCGCGAATAAATAAATCGCTTGAACATTCTGCGATATGTTCCACATTCCAATTCTGACATATCGCTGCTAGAAAAAATATTCGCGCGAATATTTTAGTTTTTTTGTAATAATTAAATACATTTACGCTAATTCATCAATATTTTAATTTAAACACAAAGTAGTAATCATTTATCATTGTTGTGATGCTACGGGACAAAGCAAATGCATTATTTTTTTATTTTTTTCGGGTAAAAAATCGCAATGGCAGATTGCATAATTACCGCATACGAATCATTGACGCGCTGTAGCAATGCGCCCGTGACGCAAGTCCACGTATATAAACTAAAAATTAAGAATTTGTTTTTCGTAGACTGCGGAACCATGTGTACAACTAAGTTTTGACTTCCCCCTTATCAAAATCGATATGACCTTTAGAAAATGATAATTCTCAATACAAAAGTGCATTTTCGTAGAATCCAAAGTTAATGAAAACATCCTAAGTTAGTTAGTTAGTTACTGGTATTGGCACTTGTATGAAAAACGACTTTTTTGGCTCCCGCTCGAAAACGGCTGGGCATTCTGCGCCATAAGAGATTTTAAAAAGGGGAGGGGCGATACACCGAGAATATCCGGGATCAATCCTGGTGGGGACAAATTCTGTATAGGATTTTTCTTCAATGTATAGCATGGAAGTAACGTTCCTAGACACACCCTGAAGCCTATGGGTAGTTGTGAATTTGGTGCCGCAACGAATCGTACATAGAAGAATGACAAATATGACGTCACCCATATTCGATGAATTCTGTGCACAAATATCTGAGTCGAACTTTAGACGGAGATAATGGCACGCAGTAAACCCCCATTGATACCGTACTCGCTGAGAACCCCGAATAGCGTCTGACTTGGTACTCGGTCGAATGCCGAGTCGATCAGTCAATGAAGCATAGGTATCCCTGTTCTTTTCGTAAAGCTTTTCAATAGTTTGTCTGAGGCAGAAAATCTGATCAGAGGCTGTCATTATATGTAAAGAACTAGTAACTTTTCGACAGATGCAATGCTATTTTAGTTTGCAGAAAATATTATAATTCAGTTCATTCATAAAAACGGTTTTGTAAATAAGAATAATCTGTGATAAAGTGCAACTCGATTGTTGGTCCCTAAAGTTGCTTCATTAACATATCTGCCAAAAATATGTCGTCAGCGAAATTCGAAACAAGTAAAGGGTATGCGAATGTAAGTGACAGTGATGAAAGTGAGACCGAAGAAATTGATCCGGATAAGTTACCTGCTTTGGAAATTCAACCTGGCGAACATAAACTTCAGTACAGTTACTGTCTCTGGTATCACAAAGGATCAATGACAAAATTTAAATCTCCAAACGATTACAGCAAATCTTTACATTGCATTGGTCGTTGTGCGTCTGTGGAACAATTTCGGCTCGGGAAATAACATCCAAATCGTCAAAATAGAGCATCCTGAACAGCCGTCCTCGTATTTTGTATATGTAACCTCTCTCTTATCACAAAACATGTGTAATGTGTTGTGTATTTCGCTGCCATCACAGTAAGAAAAAGCAAACTGACGACGTGTCAGTCGTATCTTCAAAGGATGTGGTTGGTGTTTTAAAGGATAGTACCATAAATCGTAGGCAAGGAATCGTCGTCAACGATCCCGAAATAGAAAAATATTTGTTAAATTAATTTGTAAGAATAAGAAAACACTTCTTTTTGGGGAAAATTTACAGAAAAAAATAAAACAACTAGAAGTTGATAGATTTAATAATTTCGCAGTACATTTTCAGAATAATTTCATAACTTCGAAAGTGAATAATAGAGACAGCTAAAAACTCAAACATTTTGACCCGTCCACAGTTCATCTTGCAATACACCGTAAAGTTTATGTTTGAAATGAGGCATCTAAATGAATTTAAATAGGCAAATAAGGGAAATCGCAAGAGAAATAGACAGTCAAATGGCGCCAATGGCAAGGAAATAGAGGAAATAGATAGTCAAACAGCGCCAATGGCAAGGAAATAGAGGAAATAGACAGGCAAATAGCCCAATAGTAGACCAATGGAATGAAATACTTTTTCGTTGGTTTATCAGGAGGAAATAGATAAATGACTAATCACTTCAGGGCAAATAGACACCAATGCCAATAGATGGGACACGATTTTCTCGAGTTGTTTCCCCCTCGTGAATGTATCATAATACCCAAGAGATCTTTTGGTGAACAGTTATTTCCCAATTTTCGATTGTTCTTTATGCCTATGAGAAGATCACCAGCTAGCAGTGCTGTTATTCTACAATTATTATCGCATGGTATGCAAGAAACATTTGAATGTAATCAAATTCAGGATTTACGAATAGCTCCTCCTTCCAAACATGCACAATTCAATTACAGACTGCCGATTCGTAGACTTAAATCAACTTCATTATTCTACAAAAGCATATGTTTTTGGAATTAAACAAGTAATGCGAATAAAAGTCTCTTTCTTTAGCCATATTTTATCAACTCATTGAATGCCGGTTCGATACGCATCTTTAGGAAAAATTAGTGTTCTATTCATTGAATTTAATTTAATTTTCATTAGGTTTTGGCTTTATATGTACAACACAAATAAATGTTTTATATTGTGCTTATGTGTTTAAACAAAACGAATAAATTAGATATCGTCCCTTATGTTGCAGATTTCGTATGATGCTTTCGAAATAAAATATAAATGTTTGGTTATTGTTTGGAGTTAGTAAACGTAAATATGTATACGCAATACAAAGATCAATAAAAATAGATCATCGATTTGATACGGACTGATTTATAGTTTTACTGCAATATTTTTTTTTTGAATTATACTAATTTCTTTAGTTTACCTCAAACATTTAGCATCAATTTTGTCACTTATAGTGAAATAGAATTATTTCATTTACGGTGAACCATTTTTGGATTACACAACCTCATCCGCCTTCCGTAATCGATCTGAATGCAAAATCATTTTCCGAGCGTCCCACTGTTCATCAATTCTTACGCAGGCGTTTTTCAAAGAAACCCATCGGCTGGAAACGTGTCGACGCATGTAATGAACTTCCAATTCTGAATGTAGATTAGCAAGGACGAAATCTTCCCGACGTGCAGCACTATGCTTGAAGAAGAAATGTAGATCCGAACCAAATAGGTCGTAGTCGAAAGGGATGGTTGTTTCAGTTCTTCAGCTTCAGCAAATGCATTGTGCACAGGATGCAGAGTACATGTTCCAATATTCAAAATGGTTTTGTTATGAAAAGATATTAATTCAGCTTCCAGGTCCTTTTCGAATTTAAGATTTTTATTTGGTCCGTCCATTCCAATGTACAAAACATAATTCAGATTCCATTTGAGTTTGTCACTGAACTCAAAAAAAAAATGATCTTTGAGCTGTTGCGATGTACAATGTCCAACGAAAAGTGAGCCACGATAGTGATTGATGACTCGTTCAAATTTTTTGGAGTGAAATTGCATTTATCCGTCGCGACGCGTTGTACTGTTCACTTTTCACTTGGATAGTCGAGTTGTTGAGACAATTTAAATGTGAATGGACTGTCTCGAGTGTCGTCGATCAACATTTCGCTTTAAAGCGAATTCGAACACATATTGTCACTTTGTGTAGGACATCCTGTAGTTCACTGCAATTTTCGAGTCATGAAACATTCTTGCAAGCAAATACAAGGCTTTTTCATAGTTCCACTCATTCCCACTACTTTACATATGAACGTTAAGACAAGCTCTTGAATTATTTTTTCATTGGTATGACACTCAGACATTAACACATCTAGAACAGTTGCGTTATGGAGAATATTAGAAGGGATCAACATTTCGGCATATCGTGCTAATCGTCAGGTAAGTCATTCAACTTACTATGCTGATGGGCATTGAAGAACCAATCGTTGGTGTATCTATTTGACTCAGTTAGAGATACTTTCGGGTCTAGTTTTCGCGTATGCAGAGCCTACTTTCAGAGCGAGTTTTGTCAACGAGATTACTAAACGACAAAAAAGTATCACAACTACTAGATCAATATGAAATCATCGCCAACACATCATCAACAACAACAACAAAGCGGGCATGAGTTTCAATGCTTCGAATGTCGAAATCAATCTCCAATAAAGAATTCGTCGAATATATTTCGGAGCTAAGGCAATCAATGCAACTGGTAAAAAGAATTCCGAAAGGCGCCCGGAGTGGGGTGGCAATGGATTTATCGGGATTGATCGAGAAATGTATTGTTACAAACGCAGTTTCAGATTGGAGAAGCTTGCTTCTATTCGCGTACAAAACACTCCGCCTGCCAGACAAGAAAAATGGAACATCTCTAGTCCAATTAATCAAACAAATCTCCAAGGATGCAACATTACCCACATGCAGCAGAAAGCTGTCAAACAAGCAATCATCTCTAAGCAGTCGTGTCGAGGCTAAGTTGGCAGATTTTGATATTCGTGGAGCAGTAAAACTTATGAGCTCAACCGATTCTCTCCCTGCAAATTCAACAGAAACGTTCGAACAACTCGTAACGAAACATCCAGCACCGTCGAGAACCTTGACTTTTCCGAGCGATGCAGACGATTCCATAAAACCACTTCAACTTGACCCCGACATGGTAGTGTATTCGATTAAGTCTTTTGCAAATGGATCAAGTGCTGGGTGCGATGGACTCCGCCCCCAACATCTGAAAGACATTATATCGATGTCTGCAAGCGAAGCTGGACAGAGAGCGCTAGTTTCGATTACAAACTTAACAAATTTTCTGTTAGCTGGAAAGCTGAACGACGAAATTTGCGAGCTTTCATATGGGGCATCGTTATGCGCCCTGATAAAAAAAGACGGTGACATTCGTCCAATCGCAGCTGGCTCAACTATTCAAAGACTAGTGTCCAAAGTCGTTTGCTTTTCCGTAAAACAAGATATGGTCGATTATCTATTGCCTCTCCAGGTGGGCGTTGGAGTGAAGTATAGCTGCGAAAGTGCCGTTCACGCAATTAGGTCGTACATCCACAAAAGTAAGCATTCCAGAAACATAATTCTCAAAGAGGATGTCAAGAACGCCTTCAAAATTTGTTTGTTGTTTTTGCGAAATATCTGAACCAAACACATCACAAGTTAGACAAATAAGTTCAAAAAAAGGTTTGCACAAATTATAAAGCATTTAAACCATCTTGAGATTAACTTTTATTTTTTTGGGAATAAATGGAATAAATTTATTTATTCCATTTATTCCATTTTTCAACAAAAATTCTTTTAAGTTTTCAAAAGAGGGTTTTTTCGCTTTTTGACACATTGGTATGGTTTGTGGTGTGCGTTGCCATCAAAATCAAGTCTATTTGAGGTTTTGACGAATTTGAAAAAATTATCATTGATTCCATTTATTCTAATATTTATTCCATTTATTCCCATTTATTCCATTTATTCCCATTTATTCCATTTATTCCCACTTATTCCATTTATTCCATAAACCGCAGAATTGCGTCACCTCTCGGATCTAGCTGGTCCACTGATTTTTAGTCTTGCAATTCATCCTTTAATTTCAAAATTACGATCCGAACTTAACGTCTGGTATCTGGATGATGGAACCGTCGGAGACACACCGCATAATGTCCTAGAAAGCTTAGCAATAATCAAAGAAAATGCAAAGTCGCTTGGTTTGGAACTAAATGGAGAAAAATGCGAATTATATTTCTGCAATGGTGAAGTCGACGATAACATCGTCATCGAACATTTTTTGTATAAATACTCAACTATTGAAATATTGAAAATATTTATATTTTGAGCAAGCATTGTCTGTTGGTCTGTCTGTCTGTCCGTCAACACGATAACTTGAGTAAATCTTGACCGATTTCGAATATTTTTAAATAGTCAATTTGGTAAACCTATCTTTGTTTGTTTCAGCGTTTTGGGCAAATATGGCCCAATCCTGGTATATGGCCACATCCATAATTAGGCAGGATGACCCAAATCTCTAGAACTATGAGAGTTAGAAAGTTTGTTCCAAAGGCGAAGTTGTAGAGAATTAAATTTTAGCGTATACGTGTTTCATGGTTTTGGGAAAATATGGCCTAATCCCGGGATAACGCCACTTCCAGATTACAGAGAGATGATTCATACCTCTAGAGTAGTACTGATATCCGCAAAAAAAACCTCTTACAGAGGAGGTGTGACGCAAGTCTTCGATTCGCAACAAAAATTTTTAAACAAAATTACGTCGAGTTCAAAAAATTGCGTCACAAATGCCAGACCCACCAGCGGAATAGTTTTTCAACACTTTCAGTTTTTACACGCATAAATTTGAATTTACCCTTAACGATTCAATAAGAAATAAAAATCAAATTTTTGCAGCGTAAAAACTGAAAGTACAGAAAAATTGTTTCGTCGTTGGGTCTGGCATTTGTGACGTAATTTTTTGAACTCAACGTAATTTTGTTTAAAAATTTTTGTTGCGAATCGGAGCTTAATGCGTCACCCCCCTCTGATTTCAGAACTTTCGTAACTGGAAGAAAATAGTTTTACCTTAGATGATTAATGCGTCACTCTTTTCTGATTTCACAGCTTTTGTAAGCAGACATAAAGACTTGCGTCACACCTCCTCTGTAAGAGGTTTTTTTGCGGTTCAAATATAAAAAGCTTAATTTGAAAGAAGAAATTATATTTCGTCAGGATGGAAAAACTAAAACTTGGTCTGGATTTCATTGGCAGCGATCGCTGTCATCGCCTACCCGCAGTCGGCGCACCTGGTATTTATCAATCTGTCTCCCCGTATAACGTTTCAAAGATATGTTCTTTCAACTAAACTTCCACACTTTAGCACCCTCTTTTATTTGGTTCATGTACTTTATGAAGAGAATATATTTCATTCTAACCACAAACAATTGCAAACTTTCTCAGACTACCCAACAGTATGAATTTTGTTAGTTAAGTCTGTTATAAACTCTGGTTGATGTTGAACATTCAAATAAATATTTTGACTTGCAATTTATCATGCTTCATCAAATGTTTAAGGACTAACAAATGCATTTAGAATGACTTGTGTACAAATTCACAAAATAGCGAAACACATTTAAAATCAATACAAATGAACGGCAGAATTTGTATTGTTAATCATTGGATGCAGATGCATCAACTATGTGTCTATTAATCATTGTAACATCGGAAAATGTGTGTATCGAACAGCTAGAATTATATGCGGAATGTCAAGGAATGTAGTGTAATTTTAATAAATAAGCAAATAAGTGAAATACAGCTTTGACCACATTTGAATTCCAGAGAAGATAAAATCAGACCGAAAGTATACAAAACAATAATAAGAGCCACCAAACATTCCTAAATCTGACAGTTTCAAATTTTCGTCTGCGAGGTTTTCCTATTTATTTTTCAACCGATGCCAATGTTTTTAACTGGCTTCCAAACGACGATAAGCTCAGCGCAAAATAAATAGAATTTTTCATGAATGTTGTGCATTTATAATGTCTAATTTGAGTTCTTACACTCTGGCACACGTGTACGAGCGAGACATCAGAATATAAAAGCGTTGTAAAGCAAAGGTGTATACGAAGCGAAACATGAAAAGCAGCAAAATCTGTAAAAGTTTCTATATCCTTTGCACTAAGCTTATATCTGGGCAATTCCATGCAATGAATTTTGTATATGACCTGGGAACCGTGTCAATCTCCTGAAGCGTACAAAGATGCGAGAGTTGTGATGTATGAAACATTTTTCAGGAAAAACCTTATCTGTAAGTCTCTCATACAAGAAAACACTGTCAGACGAACGGTTTAACCGGAAAACGTGGTTCCCAGGTCATCTACTTTTTTATTTTCAACTTTTCAATGGAATAGCCCATCTAAAAATAGTTAAAATCATTATCAGATTAGTTGACAACATTAAAAGGCGGCTAACTGTTCTGCGGGCCGATAAGGGGCCGTTCGTAAAGTATGTCACGCTCCGAGTGGGGTTCAGCAGTTAGGAAGTAGGAAGTTGCTTCCGAAGGCAAACTTGTAGAGAATTATATCTTAGAGAACACGTGATTCAAATCCTGGGATAAAGCAACTTCTAGAATTGGGAGGGATGACATTTATCTATAAAATTAGGGCAGTTAGAAATTTGCTTCTAAAGGCAAAGTTGGCAAGAATTACTACCTCTGTCCGGAATTATGGCATAGATTTGTTGTTTTTTTTTTTTGCCCGAAAATCAAACCACTAGCATTTTTCATTTGAGAGCAACTATATTGTTTCTACTTCCGGAGTCTTTTTTCTGGTAGATACCAACTGTATCTGTCTCTTTCTAACCAACGTTTTAGCATATAAGAACAAAAGTCGCATGCCGGGGATCTAGACACAATTTTTTTGAAAAATGTTCTTCCCAAACGCTGCTCTACATCAAATTATGTACCAGAAAAAGGCTCCGGAAGTAGAAAAAAAATAGTTGCTCTCAAATGAAAAATGCTAGGCCCCATGGTAGTAAGCGGCCGTTACGCAATTCTTACACGCCAAAAATTTCACAAAAAACTTTTTCGTAGACTAAGGAACATGTATGTATGTATTAGGGCGGTCCAAAAATGTATGGAAAAATAAAGCTGTCAAAAAGTGTGGGGCACCAGCGAATAAAAAAATCTAAATGGGTCCCTGATAAAAAGTGTCTATGGAGGCAACTCAATCTGGAGTAATCTAGGGGTGCCACAAAATCAAAATAATCAAAAAAACCCAAAAACAGTGAAAAACGTAGACTTTTATGAAATTACATGAACTAGTATAAGGGTAGGAGTCATGGGAGCCCATTGCAGAACAAAGTGTACCCAACTTTTCCTAGCGCCAGACCGCGACAGGAGCCCATAGCCCCCGGTAAACCTCCTTTCTCACTTCCCAACAATGGTCATCCCAGGTGAAGGATTTATTAATCCAAACCCCCAGTACCTTTCTACAACCTCACCTGCCATCTTAAAGCACACATTCTGATCACCCTGTGCAGAGATCACGAGTACTTTTGACTTGCCAGCATTGCGGCCCAATTCATCATTTACAATATCAACCGCTTCATCTAATGCCTCAACGGGGTAACTGAAGTACATTTGAAAGTCGTCTGCAAACATGTGGCACCCACATCGCTGTTGAAAGATTTCCCTAAATTACGTTGGACAGAGAATTCCCAAAATTGAAAGATTTCCCAAAATTAAAAAATTTCCCAAAATTCCGTTGGACAGACAATTCCCAAAATTGAAAAATTTCCCTCACGAAAGCGTAGTATGGTCGTTTTAGCGCATAATGTTAGCGGTATCTAATAAAGATAGCGGCCCAACAAAAATGAGCGGTAAGGAAACAATTTTGGGAAAACTTTTGTGCTAACTTAACGTTCATGGATTTGAACCGAAAATTCTGGGAAAAATGAGTTTATAACGCCGCAGCATTGCTCACTGAGCTGTATAGACCGCTGATGCCTTGCGTTTTTATCACATCGACAAAGAAATAACAAAATGAGCACAGCACATTGTTCTACGATAGTCCATTCGATATTTAGCCTACTCTAAGAACTCAAATAGTGTATGCTGTATTTCAGGAGTTATTTTTTTTTGTTTTCAAAATGTTTAATGTTTAATTGTTTGTTTCAACGACCGAGTGCTACTACGTTAAAGCATAGTACAAGTGAGGCGATGTAAACAGCCTGTAACACAAGGACGATTACACAATCTCTCGATTACACAATCTCGATTTTGCAAACTTCGCCCTTATGTTACCGGCTGTTTACATGACCTCAATTGTAATATACTATTACGTTAATGAATTGATTTGACTGATAAATTAAAAAACAAAATGCGGATGACTTAACTCTATTAGCAGATAATGCCAAGGATTTGCAGGAGAATTTAGACTGCCTGAATGCTGCATGTGAGGAATACGGCATGAAAATAAGTGTCAGTAAAACTAAAGTTATGCATATTGGCAAATCCCGGAAGGATGTAGTTTGCCGTTTAAATGGGGAGCAGTTGGAACAGGTCTCTGAGTTTAAATATTTAGGAGCCATTTTTTCGGAGAATGGCAAGTTAGTTAGGGAATTTGAAGAAAGGAGAAGAATGGGGAATGCAGTGGCCAGTCAGTTGAGGTCGTATGTGTTCAACAAAAAGGAGTTAAGTAGTGGCACAAAGCTAGCTATTCACAGGTCAATCTTCAGACCAACGATTTTATACGGTAGGGAAAGTTGGGTGGACTGCGGATACCTTGTGCATGACCTGGAGGTTTCTGATATGAGGGTTCTTAGGAGCATAGCAAAAGTAAATCGGAGGGAACAGTGGGACAATCATATTAGGAACGACGACATCAGGGACAACTTAGGGGTTACATCAGTGGAAGAGGCGGCAAGGATTAGTCGTCGGCGGTGGTACGGGCACGTTCAGAGGATGGGTAATAGCAGGCTACCAAAGAGGATATTGGATGCTCAAGTCCCGGGTGTGCGTCCCAGGGGTAGGCCAAGGAGAAGGTTTATAGACTCAATTAAATCCGATTTAGAAGTTAGGGGACTTTCTCTAGGCGAACAAACCATCGCCTTGGCACAGGATAGGGGGGTATGGAGAAGGGTGGTCCATGATCAGTAGTAAAGACCTCACACCGAAAGGTACAAACGGTCTATAAAGTGTGATGATGATGATGATGATGACAAAATTAAGTTATTTTTAAAACACTTACAGCTAGAAAAGAAACTTTGAGACACAATTACATTGTTTACATTAGGTGTCTTGTGTAGTACGTTCTAGTTTTCTTCAAGACTTTTTACTGCGAAGTAAAATTGAAATGACCCATTCGAGTTGTCGTGTTGAAAAACAGACTAAGATTTGTACATTATAATGTCAATTGATTCCAACATATAACCCCTAAACATAAATTAAACTAAATATTTTCTAATTTTAAATTAAACTAAACCTAAAAAAAACAAAATAAAAAAAATGTAAAATATGTAAGTAGACAGTCAATGCTGGAGCTACAGCTCTTTATGACATAAATAAATTATTATTATTATTAACATTATTATTGTTCTGGCCGAATTTCTTTCTAAGTTTTTAATGGGAAGCAATGATGGCCAATTTTCAAGGTTTTGAGAAATTGGGCATCACCGCATCCACATGTTTAAGATAAAAATTATGAACCTTTTTTTTCCAGAAAATGAAAGAATCTTACACCCGCCATTGAAATTGAAAGCTCCGAAAGCTCTTTCTATGGCATTGTGGTGTAAACTAGTGATGTAAACGGTGTGGTAATGTAGTTTACGCCCCAATTGTTTAACAAATTGTTTGCAGAATCAGCATATTTAAATTGCAAAACACATTTAAATTGCATGTTAACTTACAACACTGACTTAAATGCAAGTTTTGACGATGAAAAGATTTCCGTCCCTTTTGCAATAATATACTAAGTTCCAATGGAATTTCTTTTCAGAAAATTTAAAATTTTCCTGTGAGTCTAAAACTTTTAATTTCGTTTACGAAGCATTAACTCATTTATTATAGCAGTGTGGCGAATAGCATACGAAAATTCATTGAACGTTATGTTGATAAAGCTTCGAAAGCTCTAAAATTTTAGCGAGGACATGCACCGCGTTTCGAGCAGCATAACGCACGATCAGTTTAATCGTTCCAATACATGCGAACACTGTTTTCGTCACCAATACTACACCACAAACAAATGTTAGAAGTATATACCTGTTGCTTTTTGTTTGATTAGCACATATATGCTTGCAATGCATATTCAATCGTATAACCTGCTGAGTGCGTAAATACTAAATATATAAAACAGATATATTCTACCGAAATTATTCAAAAAAATTATCTGAAATGCAAACAAAATCTGCGGAAACAGATAAAAATTCTTGTTACAATTTATGCGATTATATCTACAATTTAAATGAATGATAATGAATAACGTGAGTACTTATTGTTGAAGATTTTCAATGGAAATTTAAATTGAAAAAAGATTGGATACGGAAAATAGTTTTGGGAATTTTCCTGTTTGAATTTGTTTTCTTTTTTATTTTAGTTTGGGGGTAACCGCCGATCAAAATTTTTCTTTGTGGATCAAAGAAGATGTGGCATTCAAATATACCACTTAATTATAAAATCTATTCGATTGGATTGTATTTCCGTCAATCCACAAATCTTGATATTCGCATCAAAATAAATATTTAATTTTGAAAGAATAAAAAATTGTGTACATTAATCTTCACTAGTTTGGCGTCTACGTCCTTGCCTTCAGAACCTTACTTTAGTAACTAAACCAAAAAAAAAAAAACGAGCATATAATATGGGGGGCTTTCATAAAGTACGTACACAAAAAATTAACTTTTTTAGACATCACTCCGCCCTCGTACCCAAAAATGTATGTTGAAAAATAATAAAATGTATGAAACTTAAAATGAAAGGTTTTTTGGGAACGAAACGTACGCTTTCGTCATAACCCCTTCCCCCTACGGATCTACGTATTTTATGGACAGCCCATTACTAGTACCGTAGAATCATGGGGCACGAGAGGCACTATAATTTAATACTTTCTCCCATATCTCTAGAATTAAGAGGTTTTTTTTTATTTTTATCAGTTTGGGACGATCACTTTCGTGGTCTCGAACACAGATCTTGTGACCCTTTGTTACTTTTTCCCGCTCATCACTTAAAAAATCATGAAAACCTTTGCGTGCCGACCAGGAACCTGTCTAATATGATAGGCCCTAGCTCGGCTACTTTCGAAGGGTGCACGACGTAGTCGCCTAGTGTCCTGTGTCTTAGCTGATGAATTTGGGGCATTCACATATAACGTGAAAGCCCGTTTCCTCTTCCAAACCACAGGAACAGTCTGGGTCACCTGAAATTCTCATCTTCGTTAGGTGCTTGTTGAATCCGCAATGTCTGGTCGTGGCACTAACCACCCTTCTTATGCGATTCCGGACCATCTTCAGGAGTTCCCTAGTCCATTTCTCGTTCGGAGTGGGGAAGAAACGCTTAGTATGTTCACCTCCTTCGTACGCTGTCCAGCTTTCCTATGCTTCGCCTTAACCCAGTCCTTCACCGCTTTCGCACAAAGCGAATTCGGGATAGGGATGTGTGGTTCGGGTCCGTATGAGATTGCCGTTGCGCTGGTTTTTGCCAGCTCATCAGACTTCTCATTACCGTTCACTCCGGAGCGCCCAGGCACCCACTCACTATCAGTGCACACGATCACGTCTTCACCATTCAGTCCTTCTGGAAGAATTTCTCGAGCTCCCAAAAGAACTGCTGAAGTTTTCGTCTGGAAGATGCTGGACAGACTTCCCGGGTGAATCCAGGTGCCGGTATCCGTCCTCGGGTCATCTACCTCGGCTCCGGTCCCTTCACCTGTCTTCGACCCGTCTGTGAATCTGACCCATTCACTTTCGGGTAGCGTAATTGGCCACCCGTTCGCCCACTCTTTCCTGTTTGGGAACAGTACTTCATTTCTTTCGTAACTCAGTTTCTGTCATAGAGTCCCGCGGCATGTCAAAAATATGATCACAGATCATATTTTTGATCTTCCCATGCCCGGTCTTGAATCCTGGAGACCACCAGCCATTTTGTGTCAGCCTGTCTGCTGTTGAAAAAGGCTTTCGCCTTCACTACTATATCGTTATGTGGCACTGCTAGTAGCACTTCCAGGGCCACCGTTGCCATCGTCTTCATGGCACCCGTAGCACACACACACGCCAACATCTGAACTTCTTTCAACCTTTCCCTCGCCGTCTGCATGTTGAGCCTTGGCTTTAGAGGTTAGAAAGTTGCTTCCAAAGGGAAAGTTGTAGAGAATAAAATTTTAGAGAACACATGTTTTGGCCCAATTGGCCCAATCCTGAGATCACTTCTAAAAATGGTATGTGTCAGGAATTGTGGCAACCAATCACTCATGCAATGAAATAACTCTTCAATATGAATTTAAATGAATAATCAAGAAGGCTTTTTAAATGAAACTGATGATAGAATGCAAAGATTTGTGTATAAAAGGAACGAAATTATGAGAGCAAATGGCATTAAGAACGAGGAGTTCACGGGGACAACATCCCCAGACAAATCGTTTTATTTGTAGAAAAGTGTTCAATTTCTAGCGCTTGCGAGCTGGGGTGAATAGAAAGTAGAACGTGGAATGTAGAAGTTAGAACAGTATGGATGACTCATGTCTCTAGAACTGTGGCAGTTAGAAAGTTGCTTATAAATACGAAAACAACAAAAACCCTTTTTAAAGAGAAACGTGACGCAATTCCTCGCCCCTTCTTCTAAAACAACTGATATCAATTTGGGTGACGCTTACAGCTTCGGAACGCACAAAATTCTTTTGAAATATTTTCACTTTTGATTAAAAAAATGCGTCACAAATGCCGGACCCGCCAATGTAATAATTTTTCAACGCTTTCAGCTTTCATACGCAAAAATTTGATTTCCTGTACAAAAATACGCCATACATCCCATAAAGTCACATTTTTGCATTGTGAAAGCAAAGGAAACGCAAGGGAAAAAAGTCGAAACTTAGCTGTATATATGGTTACGAAGTCTACGAAAAAAAATTTCTGAATTTTTTGTTCGTATGGGGACGGGCGCCCATGATTATAGAGAATACAATTTTGAAGAATACGTGATTCAGGGTCTTAGGGAAAAAATGACCTAATCCAGGGATTTAGTCAATTCTAAAATTGGGAGTGACGATTAATATTGTAGAACCATGGCAGTTGGAAGGTTGCTTTCAAAGGCAAAGTTGTAGAGAATATAATTTTAGAGAACATGTGTTTCAGGGTCTTAGGGAAAATTTTCAAATCCCGGGATAAAGCAACCTCTACAATTGTAAGGAATGACGCATATCTCAAGAACTATGGCAGTTAGAAATTTGCTTCTAAAGCCAAAGTTGGTGAGAATTATGTACGTTTTAGAGAGAGAATCTCTTGAAGAAACTACGTTGTCCTCTTTGTGATAAGGTACAGGGGAGAACATTTCGATCATCAAATTCAATGTTCTCAGACGTGCCCCGGTAGAGTCTTTGACATTACTTTGAGTTATTTCTATAGATCTTTGAAATTCTTATAGTTGCCACATCTATTCTGATACGAACGTATCTTTGCTTATGCTCTTCAATACAAAATGTATCTAGGTAAAACTGCAAAACAGCCTTTTGGCATCTAGTAAATTCAAAAGTACGCAATTGTAAAATGAATTGTCACTTCAACCCTATTCTAATTCTCTTCACCGTATTCTTCTTCCTTCCGTGCTCCATTTTCCTCCCTACTCCTCTTTCTCACAGTAGTCCCTTTTCCTCCGTACTACGTTTTCCTCATTACTCTTTTCTTCTTACTCCCCTAATAAAAAACCTTTTTGAATTTTCAAACAATGTTGGTCTCACACGTTTCATATCAGAGAGCATGAGCGTCTGAACAGTACCTATTCGAAGTGAATAATTCAACGTGCAAGCCTATGAAACGTCTGGGACCAAATTTTGTTCAATATTTGAAAATGTTAGACAATTTATCTTTATTGCTACTGCGGCGCACAGTTGGCAAAGTAGCGTTCATAATTATATAACTGCTCAGTAATTTGAGATAGAAGTTTTTAGTCTTTAGCAAACTTGTTCACCATGAAATGAGGAACAGCTTTGCCGAAGAAACTTTTTTTCTATCAATTATATTTCAGAAGGTACTGAATTTTGAAGTCGAACTTTCTGAAAAATGCAGTGTTCTGGTCAAAATTGCAGAACTCTTACGAAGTTTTAGATAGAAATTTTTTGTCTTCAGCAAAACTGTTCAGCACGAAATGAGGAACAACTTCGCTGAAGAAGAAATTTTTCCATTAATTTTATTTCGGAAGTTATGAACTGTTGAATTCTGTTAATTTGGAATTCGAAAATTTGTCCAGTAATAACAGGTCATAACTTCCGAAATAAAATTGATGGAAAAATTGCTCCTTCAGCAAAGTTGTTCCTCATTTCGTGCTTAACAGTTTTCCTGAGACAAAAAATTTCTATCCCAAATTTAGACCAGAAGACCATTTTTCAAGGAATTTCGATTTCAACATTCGGTAACTTCTGAAATATAATTGATCGAAGAAAAGTTTCTTCAGCAAAGTTGTTCCTCATTTCATGCAGAATTTGCTGAAGACTAAAAGTTTCTATCTCAAATTCCTGAACAGTTATATAATTATGCAATTTGCGAACTGTGGCGGCGTAAGGTCTTTCAGTCGCTCGCCAAGGAGATGGTTTCTTCGCTCATAGAATGTCCCCTAACTTCTATATCCGACTTAATTGAATCTATAACCTTCTTCTTGGTTTACCGGGCCTAACATCTGGTCCTACGTAACAAGATAAAAAAATTGTCCCAACTTTTCGATTATCGATAGTAAAAATTAATTGAAAAAAACACGAACGCAAGAAAAATCAAGAGTAATGTTATTTATACGTACAGGTCGTTGATTGAATTAAAGTATCCGCTCACCGAGAGAATCAAATTAATCTTATTTCGTCTCACAACCAAAGCCATAAACCGGTAACAAATCGCAAAAATGTAAAGAGATTTGTTGGTTAATTTAGCACAAAAAACATATTTCTACAAAAACGCAACAAGTGTTTATTAAAATGTGAAAAGACTAATTAGTTTAACACCTCTCTTGTATCTCTACAAGTTTCTGAAGGTAAAATCGCCTTCTTGTAATGTTTGTTATAGTTTGAATTGACTTGTATTTATTAAGAGGAACTGTTATTCAAGTCTAGACGCGTAGATTTCAGGAATTATCAAAACCTGCAAGAATACGCATTTATTACAATTGTGTGAATTAAAATTTACATTTCTCATCGGGTGAGTTGCGGAGTAGTAATCTGTCTACTAACTTAGTTGCGGAAATCAGGATTTTTTTGTAACTAGATGTCACATCGTGAGACAAAGACACAAAATATCATATAGTATCGCAAACCAAGTAATTATATTCGTTGCGAAAGGGATCTATTGACAAAAACATTACGTTCATGCGTCGGGCCGAAAGCGGGGATTTTTAAAATTTTCTCGGACTTTCGGCCAGACACCTAACAACCACCTCACAAAACAGACACGCAAATTGAATGATAAAAATTTTATTGTCTACGATTTTCTAGCTGACATGCCGGCATAGCTCTCGTTACCGTAAGAAACGTTATAAAATTGCACAAACATTCATAACATAAACAGAGAAGAGTAAATGAAAAAAAAAAAAAATAGTGGCGAAAATAATCTTTTTGTAATTAGTGTCTCAAAAGTAGTGGTGTCACAGATTTTCTAGGTGGCGTCAATGTTAATTTGTTATTTGATCAATTGAACTCAAATATGGACCAAAAAGTTAATATTTGACTCTCAAATTGACACAATTCAGGGCAATATCTTAGATTCCAGTAGTGGGATAGAATTTTTCATTGTTGTTTAACTTAACTGCGCAACTAGTTGCATAAATTACTATTAAGGGATGGGTAAAAAAAATAAAGTTGCAAAATTTACTTGGACATGATTTGGTTGTAGAGTAACTTCTAAAACATACTTTCAACTAAACTTACTACAAAAAAATGTTAACTCAGTTTTCATTCAGAGAATTTAAGTTGCATTTTCGTCTTATTAGGGTGAGATGATCATTAAAGACCTATTTCAGAGATGACTATTCCAAAGTTATTTTAAGTTCTCGAAAAAAACTGTGGTTTGCGTTTTAACTCAAGCATATGCAGTCTTAACAATTGAATACACAACTACGCTGGTACAGTGATATAATAATGAAACGAAAAGCACACATTCCGCATCAATAAAAACAAGAGAAGTAGTGTATCACAACGTACCGTATTTAAATGGCTTTTTGAGGTACAAGCACTTACGTTTACATTGCATTAGGACAAAACATAAGACTTTCTCCTAGTTACATCTCATAGATGGCACTGGGTTTGTCGCACAGCTTACCACTGGCACAGTAAAACTTTCCGGTAATGAAAGGATCTCAAAAAGTAGAACCACAAACAGCGAAACTAGTAAATAATGATCTAGCCTCTAACCCTTCATGGGTTGTAAGGCAGATTATTATTATTATTATTATTATAAGACTTTGTCGTAGGCCTATAACTCAAATCTTGTACAAAGTCGTAAAAGTTTACTACAAATTTGATCGTAACATGGGGTAGATCGAGGCGAGAGTTGGTGGAATATATTTTGTCCAGAGATGACGCATCAGCAAAAAAATGTCCGTTCGTCCGTCCATCTCCACTTTTTTAAGCAAAATCGGTTATGTGGTCCGGAGATAAGGTCGAAGAAGTGTCTCAGACTTCTTCACAAATATCTCGACAAATACAAACGGTTGTCTTCAAGCAAAAAAAAAAATTTGAAAATATATGCAGAATAGATGTGGCAAACAGAATAGATGTTGCAAAAAGATTCGAACGTATCTAAGTAAATGTCGCCTTAACTCTTAAGTGTATGAAATTGCGTCGACATCAAATTGGATTGGATTTCCAATCCTTAAAAAAGCCCGAAACTAAAAAAAAGGAAAGAAATTGCACCAGACCTGATCTTAGAATTGACCTAGACCACTTAGGAGACGCCTCTGATCCATGCTTCCACGAACAAAAAAGTTCGCCTCTTTTTTCTCTGCAACACTGCACAAAAGACCACTTCATTAAAGAAATGTTCACAAAAAACCACCAAATATCGTGTAGGATCGCGTAGCGTGAGTTGGGCCCACACTGAGGACTCTACAGCCCGAACCACTCAACAGATTTTGACTAATTTAACTTCGCAGAGATAGAAGTGAAAAAGTTCCACCAACCTTCAAAAACCACGTTTTGCCACTTTTTCGACCATAACTTCGAAATATTTCGACCGATTCCCCCCAAATTCGTTCTTGTAATCAATTTTTTGATCATCTGTCATGAAAAAAAAGTTTTTGAAAATCGGATAAGATTTAACTGTTTTATGTAGAAAAAACACGTTGGGACATAGTAGAGATTCAATTTTAGGGCCCTGGCTGAGTCCAAAAGCCCAAAATTGAGAACGTTTCTTCCATAAAATGTCAGCCACAAAAACCACTTAAACGGCCTTAGCTCGGCGGCCCTAAGGGCCGACAGTGCCCAGATTCAATGCTCTAAAAGATTTTTCAATTACAATCTTTCCAATCTCGAAAGTTTACAATTATGTCTTTCGAGAGTTATTTTTGTGGGTTTAAAACACAATGAATAAATTCCAATTCGGTGTTGCCGCTTTTGGACGAATGTATGTAAACAAATTGGCCATGTCATGTCATTTGTCAACAAAAATGATCACAAATTAAAGTACATTTTTTTAATAGAAAACCCACTAGAGGAAAGCGAAATAATGCTTGCAGAAGCTGGAAGTTTGAAAACACTTTTCACACGATAGAAATTAGCGATTTTTTGATGGATACACCAATCTATTTATTAAAAAAAGTTTCAAAAATCCACAATTAAACACAGCACAACAAACGATCAAAACGTAATAACAATTGAAATTGTTTTAACTGAAGTAAAACAATAATTTGTGAGATACTTCACTAGAAAATCTAAAATTTTAAAAAATATACTGAAGTACTGCTACTGTCAAAGCCGTCAATCAAAACAATGGATGATAATGTAGATAAAGATGATGAAAATCAAGATACGGTTGACCCGTACGGTTATTTCAAAAATAAATTGAATTTTCAAGAAATTTAAAGTTTTTGTGAAAATTCAAAATTATCAAGAAAACTCAAATTTTTGAAAAATCCCAATTCTTTCTCCAAATATAAATTTTTGTGAAAATAAATATTTCAAGGAAATCCCAAAATTACAGGAAAATATAAATTTCTAGAAAAATTTCAAATTATCAAAAAAATTAAAAATTTCAAAAGAATTAGACTCTCTAAGAAAATTGGAGTTTTATAAGATATGCAAATCCCCGAAATAATCGAACTTTCTGCAAAATTAAGCTTTTAGGAAATTTACAAAATTAAACAAAAAACTACATTTGCAAGAAAATTCAAATTGTTGAAGTAATTTCTAAATCCAACATTAAATAAAAAATAATGCGAAGAAACAAATACGATCTATTCCGAAATTTGCTAACAACAGAGTCATCAAACAAATGTGCAAAAATTTTAAGTCAGAGAACGTTTGAATTTTACAAAAAAAAAAATGCGCCAATTAACGAACTCAATGAAACTGCATTATCGATATACATTTAGCAAAAGCCAAAAGCGACAACACTAAAACTGGGTGTGGGTTTTAGATCTCAAAGAAATCGCAAGTTTTGTATAATTTTTCATTTGGATCGATTGTACCTTTCAGGGAATTTTTTTTTTTGAAAATTGGTTAATTTTTACTCGAGTTATCATGTTTACACACGGACGAGCGGGCGTAAGTTTTTTTTATTGTAGATTCGTCATCTAAGGACCATGATCGAAGCTCCCCCCCTACTCCCGGGTCGAAATTGGGGTGGTTACAAACGTCGTGGTGCAAAAGTATTAAAAGAAAAAAATGCCAGTAGATCGGTTGATTTGTGTAATAATATGACAGTATGTATGTGGGAAGAAGATAGTTTTCGGAACAAATCCGAGAACAAAATTCATTAATGGTGGAGTCTAATCAAAAATTCTCAAATGAACTTTTTCCATCTTGCCAAGTCATATTTCCCAAATGTCATTTGCTTGTCTTGCAAAGCCAGAATATATGAATGGAACCGAGAGAACACTACGAGGCCCGTACCACAAATGCCTAATTAACAGGATATTCAACCATTGAAGGTGACTCTTTTAATACTTTTACAATAATTAGGGAACGTTCATAAATGGTGTCTGCGTTAGTGGGGAGGGGGGTGGTCTAAGAAAACAGACACGTCATACAAAAAATCTTAATTTGTGCGAAACATTAGAGACAAGGGAGAAGGGCGGGTCCTAAACACCGGAAAAAATGCGCAGTATTCGAAAATTCATGAAAATTCGCGAAAACTCATGAAAAAACGAAAAAAATTCATAACGATCATGTTTGTATAGTAGATACGGTGTTCTCAAATTATAAAGTTTTTGAAATATTTGAGGTTTTCATATCTTAAAAATAGTTTATTCGAAACCTTCAACCCTTCAAAACATCTTTGTATCAAAAAAATGAAGTTTTGATGCTTGGAGGCAAAACCATGAAGTTCAATAGTTGAAGAGTTGATGGATACATTTATTATATATATAGTTGACGAATCAGCAAAAAAAAAAAAAATCCGTCCGGTCTTCTGTCCCCACTTTTTTTCTAAACGGCTCAATAAATTAACATAAACTTTATTCTCTGCCTCCCATGATTCATGTTCAAAAATGACCAAAATCGGTCGAAGAAGTGTCCGAAGACATGTATTTTCGAATGACGGTGAAACTTTTTCGCAAATACAGCGCCAAGTATGACAAGAAAATTGTTCATTTTGGTGTCAAATGAAAGCATTTGATCTCACAAAACTTGAATTTTTTTTGTGGAAACCGGGTCACTGATCTGGGCAAATGGAATGGACGAAATTGAGAGGGTTGGTCATATACGAAAACAGATGATTTTCCGTCTATATTTGCTCAACTATGCAGTATGGAGATTTACTATTAAAGACAAAGTTCTAGAGAATAAAATTTTAGAGAACATGTATTCTAGGGTTTCAGGGAAAAAAGGCACAATTCTGGGACATGACCACTTCTGGAATTGCGAGAGTTAATTCATATCTCTAGAACTATGGCAGTTAGAAAGTTGCTTCCAAAGGCAAAGTTGCAGAGAATAAAATTTTAGAGAACACGTGTTTCAGTGTTTTTGAAAAAATAACTTAATCCCGGGAACTTCGAATTCTTCTATAAGGGTGTCAAAGACATAGTAATGTCTTTGTTGATAAACAATGAACTCGCGTCTCCGTACGCCTTTTTTGAAAAATTAATAATAATAATTTGCCTTAACAACCTAGATCATTATTTACTAGTTTCGATACTTTTGTGCTTCTACTGTTGTGGTTCTACTTTTTTTTTTTGAGACCGGCACCTCCCAACAATGCCTGTCACTGGTAAGCTGTACGATGGCGCTATACTGGTTCTGGTACTGCTTAAAGCATTTGAGGTCACAAAACTAGGAAAAGACTTTCGTGTTTCAGTTTCTTGGCGATAAGAGATATGAGATAGTTTAAGTGAATAAAATTTTGAAAAAAGCGTGTAACAGGAAAAAATCACTAAATTCATGGATAAAGCCTTTTCTAGAATTTGGTCTGCCGCGGACAAAGTACGCGAAGTACGATTTCAGCACCAGGCTGCCTTCTTTATTCTCAGCTTTAGGTCTCAAGTACGCAGCCTGGTGCCGACTTCGATGGTGTTACTAAAAACTATTAACTTTACAAGTTCATCCAATTTGGCGTAGTCAGACCAGCACCAGGCTGCCTTGGTTTGACAAGGTTTTACCTTTCGTCAGACGCTCTCTTAACTGATCTTCAAAAATTTTTGCCTTGAAATGTAGCAACAAAAGCGGTTTTCGCATTCCAGATGGGCATTTTTGGACGAGGGACCACTGAGCTAGAGCCGCCTAAGTGGTCTTCGACCTTTTGTGCATAACTCGAGTAAATCTCTTCCAATTAAAAAAAAAATATTTGGTCTTGGAATGGCCGACAATTTATGGAAGCAAATTGTTCGATTTTGAGGAAGCATGTGTCAGGAGGCTTCTCCTAAGTGGTCTAGGTCGGTTCTAAGATCGGCCCTAGTACAATTTTTTTTTCAAACTTTTTTGATTTTTTTTAATGTTGGGCTTTTTTATGGATTTGGAGACGGGCTTTTCCATATTGCGCTTTCGGCAATTTCGGATCCAATTAAATGTGGACCTAATTTCATACACATAAGAGTTAAGGCAATATTTACTTAGATACGCTCGAGCCTTTTTGCGACATCTATTCTGATGCGTAGAGGTCCATTGCATATGTTTTTTGATTTGTTGTACAACATCCTGACGAGAACATTTTTGCCTATACCATGGTTCTCGTGAGAGTCGTTGCAGTGTCCTAGCTCACTTTTTAGGGGGACTTCGGTTGGGTTTTACACATTATCTTCTGTAATTTCTGTGGGTCGTTCAATTCAGATAGTTCTAAGAGAATTGGAAACATTGAATTTTTTGCCCATTTAGTCAGCGACGTGTATTCGGATGCGTACACATGCCTTTTTGCAATATCAATATTACGTACGTGTTTTTGCATATGTTTCATTCGAAATTGTTTTCCTGAAAAAATGACACAGCAGACACTTCTAGAATTGGGGCGGATGACTCATATCTCTAGAACTCTTAATTGCATTTGGAAGGTTGTTAGATTTATTAGGTTGGGGCGGTCCATTTCTGGTCCATGAAACACAGATCTAGTGATCCTTTGTTTCGTCACCCGTTCATCATGTAAATCTCCTTAAACCTCCCAGTCCCCAGACCCTATGCTGGGTACTGTTGCGGGTTGGACCACATAACTAAGCCTCAGTGAGGAAAGCTTCGGACATTCACATATCACGTGAACGCCCGTCTCCTCACCGAAGCCACAGGTGCAATTGGGATCATTGGTGAATCCCATTTTAGCCAGATGCTTGCTTAGTTTACAGTGTCCGGTGATCGCACCAACCACTCGCTTGATACGACACCTGCGAAGGTTGGAAGGTTGCGCCCAAGGACAAAGTTGTAGGGAACTAAATGTTTTCAAAAAAATCTTTCGACCAAAATTTTGGACTTATGCCGAAAACAGATGATAAAGTACAGAATCTGTTTTCATCCTTCTGTTTGTTGACAGTTGCGGCAAAATTGTAGAAAAATTCCTACAATCATTTGACAGTTGTGAAAATTGCGTCATGAAATCTAATATAAACGTAGGAAATAGACAAACATATTCTGTGCTTTATCGTCTATATACGGCATAAAGTTTTTTCCGACAATTAGAATCTTTTAACCAAAAATTTTTTCGACCAAACCAAAACGTCATTTTAGACGAAAAAAAATTCGCCGAAATTAATTTTCATCTCAAATGGTCACTCAAGGTTGATCTCAATCGTCTGTCCATGACTCCAGAATAGCCTAAGAAGAATTCCCATATCGTAAAAAAACGCGTTTGGCATGTTTTATCATGTTCCATCTATGGAGAAGGAAGGCACAACATCCTTGACCGGTTCGAATTCGGTTTAATCGGGTCCATGTACGACGGGGTAAGTTGAACCCATTCACCTCTGCTGTTGGATCGTTAATCAGTTCTTTGTTGTACACTGATACGGTGTAGATGTTCCGGCGACACGCACTTATTTATTACAGTCTGTTACAAAAATCACAAAAGTTCATTCAATAAGGCGAGAGCAGAGCGCATACAAAAGATGGATAGGAAGCAAGGGGAAATACCGTGAAAAGAGGTAACCATACAGCAATTGCCACCAGCAGGGCAATTCCACTGGGAAGTCAAAAGCAACGGGAGGCGGGAAGTCAATTAATCAAATTTTTACTTACAATGAACCTTACAATCAAAAATTAACTTTACTTGTTGAATCGATATTAAAAACCCTACTTGCAAATTAAGGAACACAATTCCAAAAAAATTCTATTGTAGGACCCCTCCAGCACCGGAAAAACCTACCAGCTAGACCGGGAAATCCTACCAACGACACCGGGAAACCCTATCAACGACACCGAGAAATCGTTGGCAGATTTTTGACTGCTGGGAAATTTTGACTCGGCTCCCGGGAAGAAAATATTATTTCCATGACCGTGTGAAACGTCGTTCTACTTACCTTATTGCAAGCTTTTCTGTCACACAGTCAATAAATGAAGTTGGATTGACATGCCTTGTGATTAGAAAATTTATTGATCGGCGAAAATTGGAATAACTTGCGTCTGTGGATTGGCCACGTGTACTGAAATGTTGAAGGTTCGTAATATACGATGAGGTATCCTCTTTCGAAATTTAAATTCAACTGAATCGTGGAAGGGTGAAGTATAAAAAATGAACAGAGTACAAGTGCACCACGTTATAAATCAAATAACTTCAGTTCTTTATCGTGTGGGCTTTTGGAGTCGCGAAAATGAGGAAACTATTTGGAAATGGAGGCTGAAAGTGTTTTACTCGATTTCGTACTTTCTTTTTCATGCAAGTATGATGTCGGGAATTTTGGAAAGCAAAGACAAAGATGAAATGATTCTTCTATTTGAATTTACGTTATTGGGTGGTATTCTGCTTTTTAGACTTCTGTATTTAATTTGGAGGAAGACGGAATTACTTGACTTACTGAATCGTGTTTGTGTTTATTTCGTTGATGATCAGAGCACATTCACCTTCGTTGACAACAAGCTTCAGATTTTTGTGAAGTTCGTAAAGGCTTTTGTCGGTTGTGTTTTGTTTGGTGGATTTTGTATCGCATTTTGCCTACCCCTAATCGGAAGTGAGAGAACGATGTTTCTAAAAATTAGCTTTCCCTTAGATTGGCAAAATAATGAGTTTGCATTTTGGGTAGTTTACACATATATTGCAGCTCATACAATTATTTCTTTTGTTGCATCTTCATTTTCCGTTCTCATTTGGTATTTATTATTCAACTGTGGCTTACGGTATGTCGTGCTTGGAGAAAAATTTAAAACCATAGGTACAATAAAGTCAAACGAAACATCGATGGTAGTCACTAAAAGAAAAGTCTCATACGAAGAAAAAGAAAATGCTTTTCGTCGAGATTTACGTGAAGCGATAGAGGAACACCAACACTTGATCGAGTTAATGAATGTAGGACACGTTGTATATTCATTTAAACAACATTCTTTTTTGCCAGGTCAACCCAGCAATTGAGTGTGTTCCCTGCCAAGATGTTTGAAGCTCAACTGGCCACTAGTGGTTTGTGTATCTGTTGCTCCATTTACCATCTCGCTTTCGTAAGAAAATTTTCTGGTGAAGCCAATTACCTGCAACTTTAACTTTTACAGAATAGAGGAGACTACGTACTGGAGATTTTAGTTCACTTGATCGTTTTTCTTTACAACATTTTCGAAATCTTCATGATCTGTTACTTTGGCAACGAAATTAAATTGGGAAGTGACAAACTCTCTTACAATTTATTCGAATCAAATTGGGTGGATCGATCTGAGTTGATTCAGAAAGAAATTATGATTTTCGGGCAACTTCTCATGAAGCCAGTGGAGTTGGTAATCTTGAAATTGTATCCGATCACCCTGGACACTTTCATGAGGGTAGGTCGGATGTCCACGTCTTTTACATGAAAGCGTTTTAACTTTGTAAGTTTTATTTTCAGATTTGCGACTCCGCTTACAGCATGTTCAACATTTTAAAGAGTTTCTAATAAATCACAAATAAACAGTTTTTGATTTGGTGTCATTAATGTAGAGGACTAAATAGTGAACACATTGTGAAATAAACGTAAAATAAAATCAAGAATAAATGTGAGTTAAGTTGTTGACAGACAGAGTTAATTTTCTTAGTTAACATGTCAAAATATCGCTACTTCAGGGGCGGATTAACCTAAGGACAATTCGGGACATTGCCCCGGGTGCTGGATAAATAGGGCGCTAAGATTTTCGAAAAAATAGGGCGCTGAGATTTTCGAAAAATAAAAATGAAAAAAAAATCATAAACTCAGAAATTCTTCACTGTTTTATTTGAGTACACTTCTCTTAAATGTGTGATAACAACTTTCATACATTTTATTGGCTTTTTGCAACAAAATTCTACCAAAGACATGGCACTTCAATATTTAAATAGCATTGCTCTTTGACGGTATTGATGCATCAATTGTTCTGATCAATCTCTGTTATCTTGTTGTTGTATGCAATAATCGTACATACAATTCTTCACACAAATTCGAGTCAAGTGTGTGAGATCAGTTGTATGGATTGCGAATAATTCTTCGCGTTCACGTGGCTATTTTAATTATTTTTCTGTTTGTTTGAGACAAAATAAGTGTTTGGTACTTTCGAATCTAAAATGACTGAACCTGTATCAAAAAAGTCAGGTGCTGAATTTCGTAGAGTGTTTTAAAAACGAAAAATAAAACGTTTTTGAGTTGCGTATATATATTGCCTACTTCAATTTGAAAATTTTTCTAACGAAATGGCGCTGGTTCTTTTTTTGCCCTGGGGCGCTGGAAATCTTAATCCGCCCCTGCGCTACTTAACAACTGTGAACGAAAAAGATTGTTCCAAACATAATAGACCCTTTTATTGCGGTTCACTTTTGAATTTTTTCCTATGTTACAACCGAATTTCGAACAATAAATGCGTAATTACGTACGTAATATGCGTAAAATCAGCACACAAACAATAGATTTTTATAGTGCCATCTTGTATCAAATTAATCAAGTTTCAATTAAAATTCAAATGTTCAGTACAATTAAAGGCTTTATTGAAACTACAGGTAAAAAATCAGATTGAAATATATCAATAGATGAATCGATCGATCGATCGACAAAAAACTATTGCTTGGAAATGTCATCAGAATTGATCACGCGTGATTGATATACCAGCACATCGCTAGTTTCCGTTTTTTTCTACTGGGACGGGTGCTTTGCGATACAAATATTTGTTTGTTTGTTTGTAAAAAACTAAATCTTGCCGCAATAGTGCATGAGCCAAATACATGATATGGTAGCTGGGCTCCCCACATACGTTGTATACGAGACATGGACACTTTCGAATAAAAATTTTAACGAATAAAAACGCTTTTCTAGTTATTCTAGCAAGTTGATGGCTCAGCGAAAAATAATGTGATACCTAGATTTTAGTTGAAATTTTTTCTAAGAGCACGCCCGGGTAAAAACGATGATTTTACAGAGCTAGTTTTGTTAAAAAAATTTGTCAATTTCAAAAAAGTACTTTAATAGCTCTATAATTTCATTGTTTTTGCATCTAGCAGATCAGCTACTTTTTTCGGATTGCTTAGATTTTTTAACAAAACTTGCTCTGGAAAATAGGTCTGCACTTTCAGCCAGGATATTTGGTGCCGAAAATTTGAAAATGCCAAAGTCAATAAAATAGCGAGTACATTACGTTGCATAAGTTTATAATTCGACACCTGGCTGCGTACTTTGGCCCATCACCTGGAAATATGGAAGGCAGCCTGGTGCTAAGTACCTGTTTTCACCAAAGTGTAGACAATAATGAGATCTATACGTCATATAAGTTTCAACTCGGCACCAGGCTGCGTCCTTGAGCTATGACCCTTTGAATGCAGAGGGCAGCAGCAGCCTGGTGCCGAGTTGAAATTTATGTGACATATAGAACTCACTAGTGCCTCCAATTTGTCGAAAACAGATTTTCAGCACCAGGCTGCCTTATTTATTCCCAGACTTAGGGCACCAAGTACGCAGCCTGGTGCCGACTTCAATTGTGTTACTAACTAATCACCTCGCTTCTTCTTACATATAGGCGTTGTCAGAATTTCAGCACCAGGCTGTCTTGGTTTTACCTTTCATCGGACACCCTCTTAAAACTTTTTTTTGGTTGAAGACATATGTTTGGTGTCAAAGGGAAACTTGTTTGGTTTGGTATATTGTGTGACGGGACACGAAACACAATTGCGGATACGCATCAGCAGTTGCCCAAGTGATCAAATTTCATGGTTTTAGAATTATCTGGGAGGTATGAGGCATAGACCATCGGTTTATTTGCAAAGTCTCAGAGTTTTGTGGGTAGAAGAGACCAGCATTGGCAAAAATGTCAGGAAGTTATCAATGTGATTAATTTTTATTGTTTTAAAATTGTCTGGGAAGGTATATGACAGATAGACCATCGGTTTCTATGGCAAAGTCTCAGAGTTTTGTAAGTAGAAGTGACCAGTAGCTGTCAAAGTGATACATTTGTATGACTTTAAAGACATACTGGAGATAGAGCATCGGTTTCTTCGGCAAAGTCTCAGGAAAAATCTCAGGAAGGGAAAAACCAGATTTGATACATTACGTAAACAACCATTAAACGATTCGTATCACACAAGTTCTGTAAAGTTGTAAATGGTCGTGTGAGATCTGACCTGATAGACAACATTAACTTTAAGAGTAACTTGTATGGCGTTAGATCAATTCCAACATTTGAGCTGCCTAACCGTCGCATCAACATTCGTTTCAAATGTGTATCTTACAGACTTCAGCACTCTCACAACGAAAGGTTCAACGAGATTAAAGTTGCCAGTCCGTAGCAGCTTTTAGATCACTTATCGAAACATCATTGTAACACGTCTTTCTTGAATACCATTGAGTTCCTGGCATTTTGATACCATACGTAATTGCACCAATACCTCATCACTTCAGTCAATATTTTCTCTCTGGATTCATGGAATCTGTACTGCGCTTCTATGCATCGCATCGGTGGCCTTTATATCCATAAGTCTTAACGTTTTCGTTTTTTCTCTATTTGCACAGATCAAAATTGTTTGCCTCTCTTGAATTTAGTTTAGTTATTAGTTTTTAATTTTATATTTAGTATTAATTTCTTTAATTGTAACTTTTTTTTCTTCTATTTTACTATGATCAGCATAGATAAGTAAATTCACTTAAGTAAATTCATGTTAATGTGTAATTGGGACTATGTCCTGTTCATTAGCTTCGAGATAAATAAATAAATAAATTTATAGTGCGTCCACGTGTCTCTCTCTATCCCTAATGATTTATAATTAACGTAAACAAACAAGAAATAAATTTACATTACTAAAAACTACCGAATTTAATTTCTTTTTCATCTACATCAAACTTGACAGACCGCGTAAGGTGATTAAGCCACATACCAGCGAACTGGCAACCGAGAATGCTTATACCCGCGCAGCCGTAAGCGGCGGGGGATTCGACTAGTTTCTAAATAATGGTGAAATTGGACGCTTGGAATTAGGTTTTCCATTCGCCACTCAAGAATATCTAATGGCTAAAATTATGATTGCCAACGGTCACGAATTAGCAACTCTGAAACTATCAACGGGATTATATTTGGGCAACTTCGCGCTCTACTCCACAGACATTTTTCCAAAACTTAGAACAATGAACAACCTGCGAGTTTTACAATGTATATTCTGAAAGGACAAATTTTTACTGTACTAAACTTTTTAGTAGAAAACACTTCTGGTAATCTGGTAACACACTTCTACACTATCGAAGTGTCAGTACACTAATTTGAATGTGTCAAGAATTTAGGACAAATTGAGGACAAATTAAGTATCACCAATTTTGCTCAAATGTTTATCGTTTTAAAAGCATTTGGAGCTTTTTGGCGTTTTAGTATACTTTCTATATTTCAGACCCCAAGGTAGGACAACTTTTTTTTTGTGTCGGACGCATAGGACAGATTGGGGACAAATTATTTGTGTAGATAAAATAAAAATCTGGGTCGACGACCACACATTTGTAGCAGCAGGGGACTCTGTTGATTATATCTCCCGCATTTGGCTCAGGGCGTCAAGACACAACATTTCCAAATGTTCCTTGCTCCGACCTGGTAAACAAAAAATGTACCGGCCACTGATGCAATAAAAACACATTACATTTTTCCCGTCATCACCAATTTTCGTATCTTTGTGTCCCACATGTTTACATTCTATTATTTTCAATTTGATATAAAACGAAACGGTACACAAACAATATAACGCGAGTTGATATTGTGCGGCTCCGGTGGTAGCAGTACGTTGAATGAGACATATAAACTCGAGTATAATTTCATATAATAGACGTTGAAAAACGATGTGATACAATGCGAAGCGAAACTCAGTCTGCGTCGACAACGTTTTCCGATTTTTCCGAATTAAAAGCACGAAATATCAAACACAAAAATCTTTGTGGAACAGTAAAGTGATGTTAGTCTGCGACGTCCAACAGTTTGGTTCGGATGAAAAGTTCGCCTGACTTTAATAGCGCGCTTGATTCATGTTAATGTTTGATGAAAATCGTTTCGTTTTGAAAAAAAAAATATAATCGAAGTGATCTAACGTGAACGATATAATGAAGATGATTATAAAAAATTAAATGAGTGAATGTTATGTGTACAGTAGAAACAATATCATAATCTTTGAAGAGTGCGTATTGTATCTAACACACTTGAAGCTATTTTCGGATGTTATATTTTTGCCGGATTAATTTTTATGATACACTTCGTCTAGTAATATTTTAAATAAATATTGTGCGCGTTTTTGTTGGATAAAAAAAAACGAAGATATTTAAAATTGGTGACTCGCGGTCGTTTATGATTAAATTTATTGCAAATGTTGGCAGATATATTGGACACTTTAGACATTCTCTACGTGTGCTTTGATTTCTAGGTGACTTAATTTGGACATGAGCGCAGCATTATAAATAAAATATTCTTAATCTATCACTCAAATGTTACAAAACGCTTACAATTTTTTCTTATTTCTTTATACGAAAACACGCAAGTTTTCATTCACTCTAAAACGAATTATTTTTAAATATGTCTTATGTGAGTACACAATTTGTCGTGACATAAATTATTAAAGGTTTACAAAAATGTAAACAATTGTTACTTGTTGTTGCTACTTACTTTTCTTGGCAATGATTTTCGAAAGCTCACATTTTGTCAAACTACAATCTGTTCGAAGAAAAGAATTAGGTTTGAGAAAAACATGCAACGATGTTGAATAGAATGTCTTACACACTCTACATTCTTTTACATTTTTTTAAACTTCACACCAAATGCAAAATGACCATTGAAACTATATAAAAAGCATTAAGTTATGGAACTTTCTAAATTTGCAAGATAAGTTTACTCAATACTTGGCTCCATTAATAAATATATTACGAAAATTTCTCAAGTTCTTCGCAGTATACGCATTAGCATATCTGCCGTAATACGCATAAAAAACATGTGTTTATTTGTGGTCAATTTTTCTAGCACTTGTTTCTTCGAAAATTCCATAAAAACTAGTGTCCAAAAAATGACCACAAATAATTTGCATAAAAAACATTTACATTGTTTTATCAATTGTTCTGTTCAAAATATTTTCACCAGTTTTTTATACAAGAACGGAAAAGTGAAAACCGACAAGTTTCTGATTTGTATGGTAAATTCGTTTGGTAAATCAGAAACTTGTCGGTTTTCACTTTTCAGTTTCTGTAGAAATTATTTGTGATCACTTTTCGGACAAACTCGGAAAAATTCTAAAAAAACAAAAATTTTAAACAATAGAAATGTTTTTTATGCAAATTACGGCAGATATTTATAGCCTAAATACTTTAATACTGCCTTACACTAAGGTCAAAAATTTGAATTTTTGAAGTTCACTTAAGAGGCATACAAAATATAATTCTTCAGGTCGTCTTTGAAGCATTTTTTTAGCATTATTAAACGAAGAAAAATCTTTCGTCGAAGCGTTTAAACTATCACCCTAAAGGTATTTAAACATGAAATAAACTTTTAGTGCGCCTACGCATTGAGGGCTTTTATAGATTTCGAGCCCTTAAGCCTAATTGGGCCGAAACATGTCAAACGTGTTTTCCACTATATTGGAATAATTTCTAGACCATTGACTGAATGACTGATAATTCTAAAGGGGCTGATTAAGGGCTGACGATTGAGACCAACCTTGAATTAAGGGCTGGTCTCTCACCAAAGTTATTCAACTTTTCGTCGAAAAAGCATGTCGAAATCGACCATTTCGGCTATAGGCAAAATTTATTCAACTCAAAATGCAGTCCACCCTTAGGGAGACATTAAGGGCTGATCATTGAAACCAACCTTGAGTTAAGGGCTGTTCTCTAATCTCTGATGTTTACACGAAAAAATACCAGCCCTTAACTCAAGGTTGGTCTCAATAGTCAGCCCTTAATATTTCCTTAAGGGGGAACTGCGTTTTGAGTTGAAGAAATTTTGCCTATTTCGACATGCTTGTTTGACAAAAAGTTGCGCAACTTTGGCCAGAGACTAGCCCTAACCTCAAGGTAACACAATAGCGACTCTTAGCTCTTTTAGAGACAAATAGTGCTGTAGTGGCTTAAGTCATCCAAAGAAGCAACAAATCTTCGAATTATCGAGACCCATAATCATGATAAATATAATTTGTTTCCACTGCGTCTCAAATGATTAATTTATAGTCTAGATACCACTTTTCCCACTCCTTGACAATCTAACTTAAAAGATACATGCCTCGAATCAAGATGAATTTCACAAAATTGATTGTAGGGTTTCTTCTCCAAAGAACCGAATGAGCCATAAAGCCGTCTGAGACATCATGTCCCGATACGCTTTCGCGATATCATCCTTGAAAATAATTTACGAAAATACCAGCGATCAATTTAATTTTCCTGAAGTAAAAGCACATAACGTCCGTGCTCTCAATTTTTTAGTTTTCATGAGTGGGAAGGTTACGGGCCGCGGCCGTCCCGAAGTGTAGGGTTGTATATTGTTACTCATCAAAATAAAAATTCAGCAATGCACGTAACATTAGTTTACAGCAGGTGTGACCGGGAAATCTTTTGAGGGTGTAATATGCTTACAGTTCTCAGTTGTGCTTTTAACTTAATGACCCAAACAGTAATGTTAAGTTGAAAATACTGTAAAGTGAATATCTGTAGTTATGTGGCGGTAATATACAGAAATGTGTTACACAAAAATTATTGAATATGAGTGCTCGATTAGCGATTTATATGAGATACTGCTTACGATATGAACGCGTCCTGTAGGTCATGCGAATTTCAGATCAGTGAAACAATTAAAATCAAAGGAGGGTGGAGTGTATAGATCGACAATGTGAGAGAATAATTTGAAAATAAATAAAAAAAATATTTTGGCTGCTTTTTCATGCTTTTATGTTCATTGTATTTTTGCTTTAATCGTATTATCGTTTATAATTGAGTTACAAAAAAAAAGATTGATTTATAAGTGGGGATACTAATTTTAACCTGCTGCTATCGTTCAGTCCAGAAATTCAATTTTCTACTATGCAGACAGCTGCTGCTATCATTTAGTCCAGAAATTCAATTTTCTACTATGCAGACAGAAGTTGCAAGACCTCAGCGAAATTACGAAATGACTATTCGCACGCGAGTTGACGTTTTAATTGGGTACCGACCGAGCAATTTTCGAGTAGAAAATTTTGGGTATGTGAAGAGTTTTTGAAACGATCATTGCGCGAAAGATCTGCCAGATGGGTTATATGTTTCTTGAGAGAGAATGTTAGAAACAGTCTAAAGTTTCTTTTTTCTGAACATTGTCTCTGAAAAAAATCAAGTATGTTAGAACTGCAGGTCATCAAATTTGAATTGTTGACTCACAGCTCAAAGTATTTTTTCCGTCGAAAAACAACATTTTTTTCCTTTTTCAAAGTTCAAACAATATCATGTTAGCCCAAAGATGAAAAAACAGCAGTTACATCCACTTAAAGCCTACTGATATCTGAAGCGCACATGAATGAAACCATTTTTAACTGTTGTCTTATTTCACATGGAAATAATAAATTGTGCTTTTACAAATGACGCGTGGAAAAACGTAATTTCACCTTACATTAACTTGCATGTTTTATCTGCAAATTTCTATGTTCACGTGGTGCCAATAGTCTCATTATTATACTGTAGGTAATAGCCATCGGTGCCAATAGTCTCTTTCAATTGAAAAATGGAAAAAACCTCTTATGATTTCAAATCATTGATTTGCTTGTAACTCTTCAAAAAAATAATTGAATTTTCCTTGTACAAATCGTGCCGTAGAGGATATAAGTCAAGTCGCATAAATAACTAGATTTTCCTTGTACAAATGAAGTCGTGAAGGCTTTTCGTGGATTATATTATTAATTATTATTGTCAAGGCTTTATGTCGTATGAAGTGAAGAGATCAAGAGATAGTTTGTATAAAGGAGTCAACAGTCTTAATATGCATATACTATTCGGTTATAAATAAATTCATCCAGATTGCAATTGATATGTAACTGCTGTTTGGATTGGTTCCATTACGATTGTGTAAATCTGTCTAAGCAGAAAACAAAAGTTATAATATTTTTTTTGCACTTCTTGTAAACATCATTGAAAATAAACTTTGTTTTCCAATAAATTTCTGAAGTTTCATTTTGTCGTGTACCAATAGTGTTTAATAGACTATTTGCACGCGAGTGCGAATGGTGTTTAACGTACTATTCGCACGCGCTTGCGAATAGTATCCGCCGGGAAATTAACTTATTAACTTCATCTATGTGTTGTATGCTTCTAAACTTAATCGATTTAAAAAACATTTTTCACTAAAAGATAACCGCAAAAGCTGTTTTGGTATTAAAGATGTCCATTTTTGGGTCACAACTGACCAGTTTCATTAATGAATGAATATTTAATTTACTAATTAATAGCCACACAGCACAGTGTATCCCATCCGCATCAGGTGTCGATTAGCCACACAACACAGTGTATGCTATTCGCATCCGGTGTCGATTAGCCATATAACACAGTGTGTGCTAATCGACACCAATAAATAATTACAAGGCATATTATTTGGGTTTCATTTAATTATTATTTGAATTAAACATTCAATAAAGTACTTTAAAAAAAATCAGTGGGACTTGAAGATTCAGATTCAGAATCAGATTGAAATGAAAAGCCTTTGCATACGAAATTTATATTTTGAAAATCGTTTTTTAGGTCAAAATTAAACTTTTTTGTTCTGGCTCTTCATAAATTGTTTGGTAAATTTTAAAGAGAATTGTTAAAAACTATGTTTTTCCATACATTTTCCAAAATTTGGAAAAATGACAAAAGGACACTAATCATGTACCGTTAGTTTTCTCGCATTGTCATCTTTTTTGTTCTACCATTGCACAGTGTGACATTTCTTTCAAAATGGCGGAGTGTGTCAAAATCGGGCACTACGCCAAATTTACCAAATAAGGCAAAAGCGGATAAGGATGTTGAATCTATTATGAGCTACAAACAACGCTACAGTAATTTTTTTTTTAATTTGTACCGATTTTGCCTTATTTGGTAAATTTGGCGTAGTGCTCGATTTTAACAAACGCCTCCATTTTGAAAGAAATGTCACACTGTGCATTGTGACATTTAACACAAAAGCTTGACTTACGTCCTGTTGCCATTTTTCCACACATTTAATGTGTGTTTAAATTAATGAAAAAAAAATTGTTGCGTACTGTCGTTTTGATATTTTTTATCGATAAACAACATAACTGTAAGCAAAAAATTGATCCACGGTATGTCTCTAAACCAACCAACTAAATATCTTTAAGGACATCGAACCGTCTTATGACCGACCTGAGACCCATAACGTTGAGTATCAGACACACAAAACATGGTTTTATATGGCATTCAAAAGGCCCCTTCAAGAGCACTCTCCCACAAGAGGGCGCGAGGGTGCTTTTTTGGTCATATGTGATAAAATGTCCAGTCGAAGGCGTCGAAAAACAATGTTTTCTTCCCGGTATCCAAGTCAAAATTTCCCGGTATCCAAAAACGTGAAAGTAACTTCCCGATACATGTATTTTCCGGTGGCTTGTTCGACGGTCAGTCGATATCCCGGGAGGAAAAATTTTTCTCCCAAAATTTCCTGATTTCATGGATACCATGATGTTAAACTATTTGCACACGCGTTTTAGGCTTTGGCAAGTCACTCTAAACATTTCTTGCGCAAAATACATACATTTCTAAAGATCTTTCAACAACACCCAAACATGCAGTTTTGAAAAGCATTGTTCGTTAAGAAGCAGATTATATGCAAATAAATACATGCTAAACAAAGATAATTTTACTAACTCGTAACATCCGCACTTCATTCTGATATAAATACATCTTACTCATTCAATAAAAAAGTTAAAAAAAAAAATCTGTTTAAAATAGGAGGAAAACCTTCGCGCTACTTTCTTTACGCACGTTTAATAGACGGGAAACTTCAAATAAAATTCATTGAAAGATTTGTGATGTGGCTATACATAATTTTAAAACGATATACGCACGGTTACCGCATGTTATGAAAATGTTTTGTCAGTACGATATTCTCCACACAAAAGATGCAGGAAACTGATAAAGACAGTGGTTTACGTTTTGTCAAATTATGTTGTAAAATGAAGCAGACGTAGCTAAGCAAAACTTTGAACCTTGAAATTACGGATCAAATTAGAGCACTTCGAATAGTTTTCGAATATTTATACCATCTTTCCGCTGAAAGTATCCGGCATTTTCTAACGCAAGTACAAGGGACTTTTATTACACTAACCTCAAGCTATATTTTTTCTTTGCTATAATCAAAATATTTTGGCTCATTGTGGTTGACCTACGAGAACTCATTTCCGGACCCACTATTATTACAGCAATAACTTATCTAAAACAATCACATTATGTTTATTTCAAATATACAGTATATTTCCGCAAGTAAAAATTTCTAAATTTTCCATGCAGTCTATGAAATTTTTCTTTTTTCAAAAAGGTTAAAATTACCAACATATTCTGTGAGAGTTTGATACACAATTTTTAGATAGAGTCAATGAACGAAGTAATCGAAATGAAAATCCCACACGTTTCCAGAAATACATCTCGATGTATGCGAAAATATTTAATAAAGTGTGATTAATGAGGTGATCAATTGTGCGAGACTTAATTAAATTAGAAATTATAACAATTTCCCGCATCTTCCGCTGCAAAGGCGTTACATAGTGTTTTAGTACATTACGTCAGCTGTGTATTATGTTCCTTTGTGAAGCAACTTCTCGCATCTTTGCTGATTCGGTGAATTAACAATTTTATTCATATTTATATTTATTCATAAATTACGCACGTATTTCTGGAAAAAGTGGCATAGAGGAAGGTAATAAAGAAATTCTTAAAACACTTTCCACGTTTGAGTGTCAAAAAATACGTTTCGCGCTGCACTATGTATCTAAGTAAATATTGCCTTAACTTTTAAGTGTATGATGTTATGACCCCATTTCATTGGATTGGAAATTGCCGAAGGAACAATATTGAAAAACCCGTCCGAAGCAACAAAAAAGTTCGTCTTATTTTTCTCTACAACACAGGACAAAAACCTCATCATTAAAGTAATATTCACGAAAAACCAGCAGATATTGTGTAGACTCGCGTAGCGTGAGTTGGGCCCACACCCACACTAAGTACTCTATAGCCCGAAACAGGGCCTATTTTTGAAAAATCGTTTTTCCAAATTTTCCAAATAATTCCCAAATTTTCCGAATAATTTCCAAATTTTCCAAATAATTTCCAGATTATTATTTGGAAAATTTTGGAAATTATTTGGAAAATCTGGAAATACGATTTTCCCAAAATAGGCCCTGGCCCGAACCAGTCAACAAATTTTCACTAATTTAATTTTCTTGATTTTCTGATGTCCATATCCAAAGCCTTCAAGAGCGATTTCCCCTTTTCGCAGAAAAATAAATCAAAAAGCTCCACGAAGCATCAAATCACGTTTTTGACCACTTTTTCAACCGTAGCTTTTGCCCAAATTTAATTCTGTAATCTTTTTTTCAATTATCTTTCAGAAAAAAAAAACATATGCAGTTTGGCCCTAGTAGAGACTATTCACTTTTAGGCCCGTGGCTGAGTTCAAAAACTCAAAATCAAAAAAATGTTCTTCCATGTGTTTTCGGGCATGTCTACACCTACCGAAAGAAAATTATGAGAATCGGAAAACATTTGCGCGAGTTATGTTCAAAAGACCGAAAACCACTTGAACGACCCTAGCTCTGCGGCTCCTGGCCCGACTAGATCTGTGCACCGGCGGGCAGCCGCGCCGATCGCCGCCGAAAAAAGTTCAAAAAAGTTCGCCGCCACCGTCGCCGGCTTTTTTTGACGGCGCAGTTTCTTGAATATAAGCTTTGAAAATTATTTGAATATTGAAACCTTATCAACATTATCAACTGTAAAATTTCTTAGCAAAACAAAAATATTTTTCGCTGCGCGGCGATTGAATTATGAAATCATTTTGAACATTTTTTAAGGGCTTACAGGATAGTCCTGCAGTACCTAATCCCATTAGTGGGATCTATCGCGGTTCTTTTCCTTTGATGAAAAGAAAGTAACAAGTTGACATTGACGGAGGGAAGAACTTTTCCATATAGCCCCTCTTAAACAAGTCTATAAGTCTATGAGCAATAACTCGACATAACTGATATCGTCAAAAAAATTACAAAAATATATTTTTGAAATTTCGATGCAATCGTGTAACGAATACTTTTACTGTCCCCTGCAGAAATTCAAATCGAATTTGTTCATAAATTCCTATTGTTTATTTTTTTATCAAGAAAGTTTGTATCAGCGCCGACGTGGGCTCCCGCCGCCGATACAAATTTTTCGTGATTCGATCGCCCCGCTGAATATTTTTCTAAATATAGACCGGCGCACAGGTTTAGGCCCGACAGTGCCTAGAATCAATCCCATAAAAGCTATCTTAATTACCTTTCAGGGGAAAAAATATTTTCGAAATAGATCAAGTTTTACTCGAGTTATAGCGTTAAAACGCATTGATGGGGCAAACCGGCATTCTAAGCCCTACTAGTTTTCGCCCTAGTACATCATAGATGGCACTAGGTTTGTGTTCAATTTACCACTGGCACAGTAAAAACGTCGGTAATGAAAGGATCTCTAAGAAATTTTAGTGAAGTCTTTTCTAGATTTTTCGGTCCGGACCGAAAAATCTAGAAAAGACTTCACTAAAATTTTATGTTTTCACGGTCAAGAAAATAGTCAAAGAGACTCTACTCTACTCGTAAGTTATCTATGACACCACTACTATCTCTAAGAAAAATCCATGTGAGGAAAAACTCACAAAAAATTGCGGAACTACTAAATAAAATGGTCTAGCCTCTGTCCCGCACGGGTTGTAACGGCGGATTATTATTATTATAGCGGTGTCAGACGGACGAACAAAATTTTCTTTGTATTTTCCTCTTATTTAGACCCCGAAACGAAAAAGTAACCAGCTCCCGGGTCGAAATTCGACTGGTTACAACCGTCGGTTTTCGTCCTGGTCTAATGAAAAAGTATGGCGCCTGATAGTAAACGCATGCACTGTTATTCGACGCTCTATCTTCTTCTATATTTATTTTTACATTAGTATTCTGACATAAAGAAGATAATAAGTACTGTTATACGACCGCAAAGTTACGTAATGTAATCGTTAGATAAACCACGTAACGTCTTACATACTTACGTTATTCTTACACACTTCACTAGAAATATTATTATATTTAATACACATTTCTTACATCACTGATGACCCCGTATTATATGCCAGCATATAAATCGAGGGAACACGGTAATATTCCACCGGAAAACATATGGAGAAAGTACTTAAGAGTGACGTACAAACGTACGATTTTACGTAAAGCGATACTCACTTCATTTAACACTGACGTTACGTTATTGCACTCTTTAAAGAGTTGATGTTTTGTACTCTGTTCGAACTTTGGACACATCAACGTCAAAATTTTAGAAACACATAATTTAAGAAAAAGGAAAAGACTTTAAGCTACATGATATGAATGAAATAGGACATTATGTCACTAGGACGTCATCTGATACTTTTACCCACCTGCTACATAGATCTTCATTTTTTGTCCGTGTTGCAAAATGCAAAGTCAGAGTTTTACAAGTAGGATATGAAAAGAACTTTTTGACCCACACAGCATTATAAGATTTCTCGTAGGCGGATAACGACGTCACGTTCAGCACATAAAAAGCCCCAACGGCGGCTCTCGTCAAGTTGCACAAAAATTTTCATAATGTGCTTTTGAAGAAACTTTGTCACGTATACAATGTAATAGAAGCATACGTTTTGTTTTTTGTATTCGAACTAGAATTCACTAATGTACCGTAGTCATTTGAGCTTATATTTTTCACCTAAAATTTCGTTTGAAGGGGAAGGAATTATATGCAAAAGCTTTTAGAACAATAAGAGTGACAGAAGGCAGTGAAAAATCATAATTTTACATGGGTACCTTGTGACTTACCGTTAACGCATAACGGTCAATAAAGTACACTTGTACCACGTGAAATCACTTAAAATCATTTTTTATCTTCATTAGCAAACATCATTTCCCCACAACAAAACTTCAGAATGTTAACGATTGAATTAGCAAAGTAAATCAAAATACAATGCTAACCACTGAAATTGTATTTAACATTCAACAATCATTGAAGTTCATTCATTCAGACCAGAATAAAGCGATGAATTAAATTATTTCCAATTATCAAATTGAAAAGGAAGATTTCAAATGAACTTTAATTATGTAACTGTTTTATTTTCTGAAATGTTCATTTGTGTATTTTTTTTCTCGTATTTTCGTTATTTTAATACCGTAGTATCATGCAATTGGAGGTGATTCGTATGGGAATACACACAACGTTGTTTGTATAATATTTTCATTGAATAAATTGATTTTCATTTTGCCTAGGAAACCTAAAAGAAATGGAAACTTTCAACCCGACATTATGTGGATTGTTTGTGGGATATCGCTTCATTTCTATGAGATATGCATTATATTAAGTCAGTGTGAGTGGTTTATCAAGTGGGTGGATGGCCTTAACATTGCATGCCCGATAGATATTATGTAGATTATTTATGGTTTACAAACCTTAACCTTATGTTTGAATTTATTATTATTTTGATTGATTGAGCATGACATTGTTTAGGGTTCGGTTTGATGGCCTATATTATAGTTCATTGTAAAATTTGAACCCAATAACTTAACCTACAATAAATTATATGTTGCACAGCTTATGACACGGAATTATATCTGTTATTAGTTCATACTACAAAATTTGTAAATTATTTACCAAGGGTAAATTTCATTGTCATTTCAGCTTTTCTCTTGAGAATATATTACACCCGATCAGGTTGAAGGATATATTCCACCAAATTTCTGGTGTGTCATACAAATGAATAAATTGACATGTCCACTTATCTTTAATAAAGTGGTTTGAAGTGAAGTTGTCATGTATAAGCGTATACATGTTAATCCCTCGAGCTCGTCGTAATACGGAAGAAAAAAAATCTAGATAAAGAGTATGAACTCTCCTAAATCCGGACATTTATAAATATCTGTTCGTATTTAATGTCGTTCGGATGCTATGTAAGTGGCGAATTGTATTAAATCCGCAAAAAAAACCTCTTACAGAGGAGGTGTGACGCAAGTCTTTATGTCTGCTTACAAAAGCTGTGAAATCAGAAAAGTGTGACGCATTAATCATCTAAGGTAAAACTATTTTCTTCCAGTACAAAAGTTCTGAAATCAGAGGGGGTGACGCATTAAGCTTCGATTCGCAACAAAAATTTTTAAACAAAATTACGTTGAGTTCAAAAAATTGCGTCACAAATGCCAGACCCAACGACGAAACAATTTTTCTATACTTTCAGTTTTTACGATGCAAAAATTTGATTTTTATTTCTTATTGCATCGTTTATGGTAAATTTAAATTTATACGTGTAAAAACTGAAAGTGTTGAAAAATTATTCCGCTGTAATTGTAAATTGTAAAATTGTAACTGGAAGAAAATAGTTTTACCTTAGATGATTAATGCGTCACACTTTTCTGATTTCACAGCTTTTGTAAGCAGACATAAAGACTTGCGTCACACCTCCTCTGTAAGAGGTTTTTTTTGCGGATATCAGTACTTTTGTAAGTTTGTAAGCAACTTTCTAGATGCCATAGTTCTAGAGGTATGAATCATCCCTCTGGAATCTGGAAGTGGCGTTATCCCGGGATAAGCCATATTTTCCCAAAAACCATGAAACGCTCGTGCGCTAAAATTTAATTCTCTACAACTTAGCTTTTGTAACCAACTTTCCAACTCTTATAGTTCTAGAGATTTGGGTCATCCTGCCTAATTGTGGAAGTGGCCATATACCAGGATTGGGCCATATTTCCCCAAAACTCTGAAACACGTGTTCGTTTAAATTTAATTCTCTACAACTTCGCCTTTGGAACCATTTTTCTAACTCTCATAGTTCTAGAGATTTGGTTCATCCTGCCTAATTATGGAAGTGACCATATACTAGGATTGGGCCATATTTCCCCAAAACCGTGAAACACATGTTCGCTTAAATTTAATTCTCTACAACTTCGCCTTTGGAACCAACTTTCTAACTCTCATAGTTCAGGAGATCTGGTCATCCTGCCAAAAATTGCCACAAACAAACAAACAAACAAAGATAGAAAGAAAGGTTTACCAAATTGACTAGTTAAAAATATTCGATTTGAGTCCATTTCCATACAAAATAGCAAAATTGTTTAATTCATATCTCCGAAAGCATAAAATTGACCCTCAAAAATGTTCTCCTCAAGTTTCTCTACAACATAGCAAAAAACCATTTTTTGGGCTAGGGCCGACCTTACGACCGACATTAGATCCACTTGAGCCCCAAGCACAGGCAAAAGTTTCTTTTATAAATTGTCGGTCATGCCTAGATCTTTCAAACAAAAATTTTTTTTTGAAAATCGGAAAAGATCAACTCGAGTTATGTAAGGAACATTTAATTATTTAATTTAATTTAATTTATTTAATTTAATTTAAGCCAACGGCTTTCGCTAACTGGCTTGCTTCGTATTTACAAGATGAAAGTAATAAACGTGAGCATTTCCGGAGGTGACCTGTCGACCCAGTCGACCCGACGGAGTCGATAGGCACCTTTGCTCATCGTTATCCTTTGTCGCCTATTCGGTATTGGCAGTTGTGTGTCGATGAGGCACTGGTATGGTTTATGCGTAGTACGTTGACGGTGGGGCAGCGTGGAGCAATAAATGAACATGAAAATAAATCGTGAAAAAAGCGAATGAGCAATTTGGTATTATATTTCATAATATTGAATTTAATTTTAAATCATAAATCTTCTTCTTTTGAAATTAGCAACCTGCAGATAGCAGAAAGCCATGTTTCTTTAGCATCGAATCAGTCAAAGTAAGTGACCTTACTAAAGCTCGAAAACCATTCCGATTAACTGAGGCATCGTAAAACTGAGAGAACATGTTAAATACTCGCGACAGATTATTCACCGGTTCGAAAAGACCGTAATTCGAGCGATGCCTCGCAAGAACCATGAAACTTGTTTCTCTTAGTGCTCTAACTGGCGCATTAACCTCAAACCTCGAAGCCAAATCGGGAGAATCAATACGTCCTGTCAGGACATCAAAGACAAACATTGCACCTAATCTAAACCGTCTCAGCGACAAACTCACGATACCAATCGATGAGCACCTAGTTTTGTAAGATGGAAGTCTAAAATGGGAATCTCGTTGAAAATCGGAAAAGATTTACTTGAGGTATGTACAGAAGACCAAAAACCACTTAAACGGCCCTAGCTCGGCGGCCCTTAGGCCGACAGTGCCCAGATTCAATCCCATAACAGATTTTTTGATTACCTTTCAGGGAAAAAAAATTTTTGAAAATCGGTTGAGTGTTGACAGACGGACAGACGGACATTTTTTTTATTGCTGATTCGTCATCTAAGGACCATGATCAATGCTCCCCCCCTCCTACTCCCAGGTCGAAATTGGGGTGGTTACAAACGTCGTGGTAAACACATAAGACCCCTTTTCGAAGAACTTCGTTCTTCGTACGGGTCTAAAAAGTATTGGCGGCCGGCTGCGGTGCAAATTTTCAGGTTGTTGTTTGGAATTCAAGTCCGCATAATTTACGATCTATTGGTTCTATTCATTCAGGGCTTTGAACTATCAAGCATCGAAGATGTCCCATCATTTTCAAAATCTGTTGGATTGGTATTTCAGTCTATTACATTTTGCTTTGTTTGAGATCACAGAAATAGGTTGAGACTTTAGTTTTCAAGCTCTTCAACAGGTGGCATTAAGAGCTATATGATAAACTGCAGATTTTGTTCGGAGAAATTATCGACAATGCAAATAGCGCACCTTCTTCAACAAAATACAGAACTAATTTATTTTTTTTGTGTAAAAAAATGTATAAAATAGTATTTAGACAACACATTAGTGGAAAATAAACACTGTCGGTAAATTCTCCATATTAAATCTGTATTTTATCTTACTTATAGTAATCTGCAATTTAGCAGGTAAAGAAGTGAGTTTTGAGCTTTGGAATCGACAATCTATTAGGTTAAAATCGCAACCTATAGTATGAACTAGATAAAAAGTATCTTTGTATTCATAATACTTGCACCTCAAGTAAGAAAGCGCAATAGTTCCGTTGTAGAAAAGACTTTATTCATCCACGACAATTATGAATTGGTTAAAAAATATCTTTTCTAAGAACTAATTTTTCTTTCCTTTGATGTTTATCTTTCACTTCTAACGGATTCGAAAACTGTCTGCAGCTTCTTGTAGGCTAGTAGTATGTATTAAGTACGTTTGTCTATATATCAGTTTTTTTCTTGATTCATGAAAGTTCACGAAATTTCATTCATGTACTTGAAAAATCAATCTTAGTTCAAGCTTTTCGAAATATACGCTGCCGAGGCAATCTTTTTTTGTGTTATTTTGAAGTACTATCTATGCTGAAACTTTCATAGAAGAACATTTTTCAATAAGTGCCATAACTTTTTCGACATTGGTTCATGAACCTGGACAGTATAAAACCTCTTTGACGGGCTTTTTTGGAGTCGAAACAGTACTGTAACTTCCGGAGACCAAAATAAACGTTTTCTTTAGATGATTTTGAGCCGGTTCGATCCAACTTGCTTTATATAATATAACTCTAAATATTTCACGCGTATTTCATGTAAATTTCGATAAACGAGCTTTTTTACGATTTTCCCTTTTTTCAACGGTTTTTGTCATTCAGCACCGCCTAAACTCACTCGGATGCAGTAGCACCCACACACACTATTCAAACACAAAGGTTTAGTCTTAGAAGGAAGGAATCGAGTACAAAATGAACGAACATGTTTACAAAATGGAGCATGAAAAGGTCAATATTTTCATAAATTTCAAGTAAAATTATCAAACATTAGGCCTTAAGGTTACAGGTTATTAATTAGTTCAAATAAAACATTCGTTATTTGCTTCGATTGTAGTGGGAAAGAAATAACCAACAAAATTTCTTTAACACCACTTTAATATAATAATAATCTGCCTTAACAACCCATGAAGGGTTAGGGGCTAGATCATTATTTACTAGTTTCGCTACTTTTTGTGGTTCTACTATTTGAGATCCTTTCATTACCGGAAAGTTTTTACTGTGCCAGTGGTAAGCTGTGCGACAAACCCAGTGCCATCCATGAGATGTACTAGGAACGAAACTAGTAGGAGTAGAATACCGACACCTCCCAACAATGCCTTTCACCGGTAAGCCGTACGATGGCGTTACACTCAACTTCACATGACTTGAACCGATTCAATTAACTTTGTTTTGTTTACAAATCTAACAATCGGAACAAATCTGTCTGCGGCTGAGTTTCGAACCAACGCACTGGCAACTCGATCTCATAGTAGCAAGCAGACGTGTTAACCACTACGCTATCGAGTCACCACTTTACAGGCACTTTATCTAGTGACAGTCAAAAATTACAATGAAATTGCGAGAGTACGCAAAGAACGTGGGTCGTCCCACACTATTTTCTTTAATTTGTTTTTTTTATATCCTCGAAGTTAGTCCAATATTTTCCAACCGTTTCGTTCTAACTCCGTTTTTCCCAAAAACCGAGTTTTAATGCACAAAGCAACAAGCGAATACATGAAAAGATAATAAAACAGATGCACACACACGCACAAGCCTATGACTCCCTCCCTATGAAATTTTATGGTTTGAAATTGGAATTACACTTGTGAGCAAACTTCAGTGACATTTTTTCATGTGTTTTTTTCTTAAAATGGTTTCTATTCTTGAAAAGAGGCAATCTGACAAAAAGCGTTCGTATGTTCTGCTATGTTGCTAGTTCGGGCCTGGGTGATGTGATCCAAGGTTCAAATTTTGCAGAACCAGATAAATCGCTAATGTTCTATTTGCACAATTTCGGACCACATGTTTAGTGCGTCAAAAAACGTTTATTTGAGTTTCAGGTGCTACGCATGTTTGTCACGCTAAACATTTTTCATGCAAATATTTATCTGAACGATTTGCTATGGTCAATTTTCAACCATATTCTTTGTTAAAAAATCGAATTATCACTGCATTAATATATGTGAAATGTGTTGTCATTAGAAAAAACAACTCAGACGAGTTTTAAAAAAGCGTGGCTTTCATCGTTTAATTTACTTCTTTGTAAAATTCACCCACACAGGAAGTTTTGAGTTCACTTAAAATATTTACAATTTTTTATCGACTTTTTTACTTGAACTTAAGTCATCAATTGTTTTATTTCTCATTTTACATTCCATAAAGAGGTTACAGTGACAAAGAATGGAATATCAAATGTAAGGATAATATTCTATATTTCTGAAGTGTTAAACTAGCTAAACTTATGATAAAAGCATAAATGAAGGTTAAAGCAAATGAAAAACCTGACTTCGAAACCATACGTTACAAAATATTAGGGTTAAAAATTTTACTCTAAAACTTTGTGACTGGGACCAACTTTTCTCTTTCAAAGTTTGTAACGAAAATTCATATATTATCACTTCGATTTATTTTCGAAAACCACCTTCTTTATAGTACATCCTAATAAAACTGTTGCTTCCACCCAAAGTCTTTACTGGGCTGTGCCTCTTTCGGGGTATGGAGAATTTTTATCGTTCACTGCTCATTTTATGTAAGAAAATGCTGTAGAAGGAACCATATAAATTTTCTTATAATTCACAAAAAATGAAACGTTTCTCACATTCCCTATTTGGGATACAACTGGGATAAAACTGATTTTCTGTCTTAAAATAGGAATGAAAACTTATTTGCTTGTGGTTTATGTTCTTACACACTTGCAAGAAACAAAAGATATTTGCAGAAGTGAAATGTTTTCTATTCCGTTTTTAAGAAATATGCAAGTTATATTTATGAAAATCAGATGTTCAGATCGGATTTTTCCCAGAACAGAAGTGAAAAGTCGTAAAGGCTACTTTTGTGCCTGGAAATAATGTTTTTTTGCTGATGCTGTTGGCACTCGCGTGCCATTAGCCAGTCCTCACGCGAGTATGCTATTGACACGCGCGTGCCATTAGCCAGTCCTCACGGGAGTATGCTATTGCATTTTTATTAGCCAGTCTTAACCACAGCAGGATATTGGCACGCAGCGTACCATTAGCCAGTCATCTGAGTATGATATTGGCACTCGCGTTCCATTAGCAGGTCCTCAGCCAGTAGTCAGTCCTCACTGAAGTAGCTTATCTTGTTAGGTGTTAAGTTAACTGACGAAAAACAAAACTAAATCGAAATTTCCTATCATATAATTTGAAAATTTTTTCGTCAATTTGAATGTTCCTACTATAATCCGAGAAATTTAACGTTGAATCAAAATCTGCATTTCCATTTTTCCGGTAAAAATAAACTACGTTCCTGCATTTCCATTTTTTCGTTGAAAATAAACCCCGTTAGCCGAAAAGGGGAAATCCATCGTCCAAAACAGGTACACAAATAACTATTATATGTCTAACAAATATGGAAAAAAAATTTGAAAAAGAGCGTATGTGTTCCGAAAATTATACGAAGCACTTCAGTTCTTTATAGATTGAAAAATCAAAAAATCAATATCAATTTTTTTTGAAAAGTTTGTCGACACAAAGTGCCTCACGATTTTGAACAATACAATAAAAACTCAGTCCAAATTTTGGCTTGTGGAACTTGTAACAAAACAGTTTTTGGGAAACAGGTTTTATGAGAAAGTTTCCTTGATCATCAAATTTGGAGGCTTTCTGAATTCTGCTAACTTACCTTTTCTTGCGTAAATTATTAGTATTTTTTCCCCAAAAGCTGAATTTTTTATTTTTCGACCCGCTAGGGCCGTTTAAGTGATTTTTGGTGTTTGGAAAAAACTCGAATAAACCTTTTTCGATTTTTTTTATTTTGAGCTTTTGGACTCAGTCAGGGCCCTAAAACTGAATCTCGACTAAAGCCCAAGGAGTTTTTTCTTATACGTATTTCAAAAACTTTTTTTACTGATTGATAATTGAAAGGAAAAATGATTACGCGATTGAATTTGGGCAAAATCTGTCAAAAACTTCCGAAGTTACATTCGAAAACGCGGTTTTTTGAAGGCTTGTGGAATTTTTTCACTTATATCTCTGAGCAATTAGAACGGAAATCGTTCTTCAAGGTTTTCATGAAAGATGTGGGCATCAGAAAATCACGAAAATCAAATTAGTTGAGTGATTCGGGCTGTATAGTCTCCTTTGTGTGGGCCAAACTCACGCTACGCGACCTTACATCATATCTGGTGGTTTTTCGTGAACATTCCTTTAATGGTAAGGTTTTTGTGAAGCGTTGTAAAGAAAAAAGAGGCAAACTTTTTGTTCTATGTCGGTTTTAAATTCTAGGCTTATTTTAAGGGTTTGGAGAGGACGCAATTGCATATACTTAAGAGTTACGGCAATATTTACTTAGATACGTTCGAGTCTATTTGTAACATCGTTCCTGTTTGCCATATCTATTCTGATGCGTAGAGGTCCATATGGTTTTTTTCCTGTTTTCTAGGAGAAACATAAAATTCGCGTGCCAATAGCACGCTCCAACGAGGACTGGCTAATGGTACTCAAGTGCCAATAGTATGCTTCGGTAAGAATGGGATAATGGTACACGAGTGCCAACAGTCACTTCGTTTTTTTCCAGTAACCGAGTCAAAATTTCCCGGGAACCAGCTTGCGATTTCCCTAAACCCTAGTTGGGATTCCCAACGCACACTTCCCAATACATATTTCCCAATACATATTTCCCAATTCCCAGTACACTTACGGAAATATATTTTTGCATCGTCGTGGAGAAAAATTGCAACTAAAAGAAGTCTGTACTTAAGCCTGGTGCCCAAGAAGTTTCTATTGCAATGTTGGAGTGAGAAGCGAGTACATTACAATGCACTCGGTTTCAACTTGGCACAGGGCTGCCTACTTGTGAAGTTTAAGTAACCATAAAGGACACATCAGTCTGTATAGGGCAGCAGCATTAGGGTGCCAAGTTGGAATTTATAAAATATTCTTTACAACCGTTACAAGAACTTCGGCAGCAGACTGCCTTCTATATGGCTGCTCATACTTTTCAAGTACGCAGCGTGGTGCCGAGTCGGAACCAAGTGCACATTAATGTGCCAGTTTCCTCACCCAATTGCCTTCTGGAATCAACCAGAGGGGCCCAAGTAATCCAGAGGCTATTCGAATTATTACGAATAAACTTTAAAAAATCGTCTTACCTGAGCAAACTCCAGAAATTAATAATATTTTTTTTTCGATGGACAAATCAAACCTTTTTCAAACGATCCACATAATGATTTATGTATTCACTAAATTTCAACCGCTTTCATTATTTGCACATTCAATTTCGCCTAAAAAAACAAAATTCTAACTTTACATAAAACACGTTAAAATTAAATACAAACATGTGGAGACGAAATCGTTATTTTCTATCGTGTTATCAGTTCGCGCAAGTACATACAACGAATGGTTCTATGAAAAATACAGCCCACTTGTGTAGATATTCTACAATAAAATTATGCAAAATTATTATTCATGCTTTTTATTCAGGTTGTTGAATGTCTTTTAGCTTAGCTCAATATTTACCATGTTTATGAATACTTTTGGAGTTTCTGGTGTGTAAAATTTTCGTATTCATTTAACAGTACATAATATTACAACGTTTAATAAGTAAGTGAGTTATTACATTGGAAGTAAGAATTAGGGACTGCAAACCGGTTAAAAATTAATTAATATCAGTTACGGAACATACATATGTACAACTGCCACTTTCTCCAACTGTTGTTGTTTTGCTCACAATTATGCGACCAATAATGAAAAACTCAAAAAGATGTTAATTCAATGTCATGCGTTGTCATCTTCATGGCTGGAACAATTACATGAATTATTTAACAGCTTAATAACATGTTTCTCGTTTTCATTTCTGCTTACGCTAAGAACTTTCGAAACTTTTATTTTGTCCACACGTACCCTACGAAACAGATCTTATTTTCTTGAAATCATTTCTCTAAATTTCCCTGAACTAAAAAATAAATTAATAGAAACTTAGAGATCAAACCACTAAAGATTCATGTTTAATGCGTTCATTTCCATTCGATTCTTCTATTACACTCCACAAGGTACGAGCTACTCCAAATCATTTAGAAATTCAAGTTTTCAGAGCTTGGTCATAAACCAATCATCGGGTGAGCGTGCGTTTGTGCACTGACATTTCCCATTTTCTGTTGTGATCTTCATGTAGAGGTGGAAGAGAGAAGTGAAAAATAATTTGAGAAAGAGCTGGTGATTTCGTACATTTTTGTGGTCTTACTATAGCCAATTCTCGCCTGTGCGACATATACTGTCCTCGTAACGTCGATATAAGTATAAGAATAAATGATTGATTGATTGATATCGTAAACTAAAAATGTCAGAATTCTCAAATACGTCAGCCTGCTTCAAATGTCAAGTGTATAGAATGTGCTGCCATCTATTTTCGTAATTAACTGCCTGTATAACATTTTTGACGCCGAATGTATATTGAAACTCTTCAATCGACTTCTATTTTAGTACGTACTGCAAATTTCCGTCAAGTTAATTTTGAAAAGATTACCCACATACATTTCATGGTAGTTATGTGAAAATATTCACCAGTGAACTTCAACAGTAATTTATTGCTGTACGCGCTATTTGATTTTTCAAAATGTCAAAAATTGCTTAGGGGTCATCCATAAATGACGTCCTATATTCAGTGTTTTCATACGATTTTAAATCCTCACTAACTCAGAAAATATGCAGTTTTGGGATGTCAAAAATGTATGGTCGACCCCCCCAATATGCCCCCTAATTAGGGATGTAGGCATACTTTGGACGTCGAAAAAGTGCATATTTTCTGAGTTATTGAGGATTTAAAATCGTATGACAACACTGAATATAGGACGTCATTTATGGATGACCCCTTATATTTCTCATTTGCTTCTTGGTTAGTATGAGAACAAAGGACGTGACAGTCTTTTATATATTTATGGTAATACTCAACGTTAAATTAGCTACAATTGTTAAAAAATCTGCTGATATTCATTGAAAAATTGAAAAATCTGCGGACTTTCTTCGCACCTGCGGTTAACTTCACTTTGAGTAGAATTTGTAAAGACTGCCACGTCACTGATGAGTACCCTTAAGTAATAAATAATAATAAAAATAAAATAATAATAACCCCCATCGAGTAAAATACTGGTAAAATGAATATTTATATGAAAAGTGTAGCTATAGAAATTTTTTGTTCAGACCGTCTGTTCAAGGGTGAAAACATATAACCTCATGCCCTACCGTAATAAATAGCTAACTGAAGGACAAAATATTTAGATGACTGCGGTAATAGTGAAGTATTGCAGTAGTTATTTGGATTACAAGGGATGAAAGTATGAAAATTCAATCCTGTGCGAGACCTGCTGCCCGCGCCGAAGGCACATAATTTTTCATGCTTGCTATCAGGGACGAAAAGAAAACTGTAATCCCACGGGGCGAAAGCTGGCGCTTACATTTTTCAACGTTCGTCCGGGCTAGCAAGCATGAAAAACTTAATACGTCACTCGGAAATGGATTACACGCCCACTACCTCGTACGTAAATAACTATTTCATTACGAGAACAACGAAAATTGTAATTTCCCGAAGTCAAGACACGAAAATAATAATAAGCGATCAAAGTACACTAATTGACTTTAGCATCGTGTACGTCGACTTTCGCATTGTGTATTTTTACTTTCGCATTTCAGAACCGAAAATAAAAAAATTCAACTTATGTGTCGTCAACTTAACTAAATAATACGAAAGTCAACTTAGATAATGCGATAGTTATTCACACAACAAGGGAGTAGGCCGAAAGTGCTTTGCCGTGTTGCGTATTGAGTTTTTCATGCTTGCTAGCAGGGACGAAAGTTGAAAAATGTAAGCCCGTGGGATTACATTTTTCTTTTCGTCCCTGATAGCAAGCATGAAAAAGTAAAAATACACAATGCGAAAATCGAAATACACACGCGGAAGTCAATGTACACGATACTAAAGTCAATCAGTGTACTTTGATCGCTTATTATTATTTTCATGTTTTGACTTTGGGAAATTACGATTTTCGTTGTTCTCGTAATGAAAAATTATATGAATTATCGCACAGGGTTGAATTTTCATACTTTCATCCCTTGTAATCCAATAGTTATTTACGTAGGAGGTAGTAGGCATGTAATTCATTTCCGAGTGACGTATTACGTTTTAAATGCTTGCTATCAGGGACGAAAGTTGAAAAATGTAAGCTCGTGGGATTACATTTTCTTTTCGTCCCTGATCTATAGGTCTTTTATTGCCTGTCCTGGCAACGTTATAACAACGTTATTTTAACCAATAAGTTATTGGTTTTCAAATTGTTTTTAGAAGATTTTTCAGGTTGGGACGACTCTTTGTTGAGTCTTGAAACACAGATCTATTGATCCTTTGTTTCTCTCCCGTTCATCATGTAAATCTTTCGAACCTGCCCGTACCAGCCAGAAACTTGTCAAGGACAAGCGGTCCCAGCTTTAGCACATCCAGAGGTCTAATCACATGACCACCCAGAGTCCCGAGTCTCAGTTGAGAAAAATTTGGACATTCACAAATTATGTAATATCCAGTTTCGTTACTAAAGCCACAGGTACATTTGGGATCGCTAACGATTCCCATTTTTGACAAATGACTGTTTAGACCACAGTGCCCGGTTATCGCTCCCACCACTCTTCTTATGCGACTCCGGTCCATGTTCAGCAGTGCATTTGTCCATTTGCAGTTGGGCACTGGTAGGAACTGCTTCGTATGCATTGCTCCACCATATTTGTGCCAACGCTTTATTCCCTCTGAACGCACCCATTCCTTTACGAGTTTTTTACACTCTGACTGTGATACAGGAATGAACGGTTCAGGTCCACAAATGCCAGATGTAGTACCTAGCTTCGCTAGTTCATCCGCTCTTTCACTTCCCTCAATTCCGGAGTGTCCCGGCACCCAAGCAACCGTCACCTGATTTCTCAGGCCCAGTCGGTTTAGTGTACCTTTGAACTCCTTCATTAGTTTGGATGTGGTAACAGGCGACATAATCGCTCTGATCATCTCTTCGCTGTCAGACAGGATTTTGACTTTTTCACTTACCGTTTCTGGTCCCAAAGTGCTTTCCAATCCTTTCATTGCTGCGAATGTTTCTGCCTGAAGTATGCTGGCGAAGTTTCCTAAGTGGAAGAACTCTTCTTTCATAGGTTCTAGAGTTAATACCCCAGCCCCTACTCCATTAGAGTTTTTTGATCCATCTGTGAAGCAAATGAGTCCATCAGAAGACAGACTGTCTGGCCAATTTCTTGCCCATTCTAGTCTATCCGGTATGATAGCCTCGTAGTGCTTCACAAAGGAGATTTCCGGTTTTATCCAGTCCCTGGGCATGTCTAAAATCGGATTGGCTATTGCCCCCCTAATTTTTCCATATCCAGTGTTCAAATTGTTACTTGGGTCATTATTGTCGAAGAAGGAACAATAGATTTTTAACACGATTCGGCCGTGCAACGTAATTTGTCGATGTTGCCGAATCCTATAACAAAATGAAAATTGAAAAACGAATCTATAAAGAGTAGATGAAATTCAAAAACACCAAAAAATCGGTGTAAACACTTTGCAAATTTTTAAATTACACTCGTGGTTCGAAAAGACAATTATTCGAAATTCTACAGTACAATTAGCAAGTACTAAAAATTAAAACGAACCGCGAAATAATTTACCGACCACCTATGACATAAAAATTCCATATACTCTGTTGTACAACAATAAAAGTAAATTTATAGTAACATTTTTTCAGCACAATTAACAGCCTCGGTGTAATTTAAATAATTTCTTCTTCGTGCCCAGAACTCTTTTAGGATTATATATTTAGCTTCGTGATTTTTACCCAAAATTCTGTTCAATCGTAACATTTTCACGAACGAGTCGTAGCCTGAATCTTATTTAAATGCCGTGGAGTGTAATATTAATTAAGATTCCAATCTATGTGTATCAAAATAGTTATTGCCTTACGGGAAACACCCATATACTCAAACATAATGGTATACATTGGATGAGTAATCAACACTCTCGTTAGTCCGAAAACTTACATTGTAGTACGAATGCTCCCTTCGTGAGGGGCTTTATAGATTTCACTTTGTACAATGAACAGTCATATAACGTAAGAAGTTAAGTTAGTCAAAAATCGATGAGTTTATTATGAAGGAAATTGAATCACTTTTACGATAATACGAACATTAATCCACTGTTTGTGTCATGTTTATTGGAAATTGAACTGTGACGGAGCGAATGAAAAATTATTTCATTAAAGTACCCGTCTTATCAATGTGCCTTTAGCAAAATCAATTTCCTTTCAATTATACCTAATTAACCCATCATCGATAAAACCGGTTTTCTTCCAGATTTATTACTTGTTTGCTAATCTTTCAATAAGTTAGGTACACACAACACTACGGTACGTATGACAACAAAGAAACATGTGTCAAAGAAGTCGAGTGGATTGCATATATTCTGCAGCTTTATTCCGCTAGCTATATAAAGAAGCGGCTGGTGTTTGATCTTATGCAGGAACAGAAATAAAGTACAATATAGTAGAGCTCGCTACTGACATTTTCGTGCACTTAGTCCCAAAAGCACGAATCTTGGACCATAAATAAATGCTGATGAGTAGAGTCCAAAACTATTAGGAGACCTTTAGAAATACCCCCCTCCCCTTCCTTCGACCCCCAACCTCATTAAAGTTTTCAGTGAAGAGGTAGCTTTGACGATTTACTGAGAAGCGACCGTTATCGTTGGACCGATTTCATCAACTTTAGGCTCAAATGGAAGAGGAAGATTCAAAGATTTTTTTTGTGGTACACTTACGGAAATATATTTTTGCATCAAATAGAATTTTGTACTTCTGCGCAGCTTTTTAACACTGCAAAAACTTGCGCAGAAGTATCAAAATTTTTCATTTTGCGGACGGTTTTTTTCTATTTATTTGAAAAATGGAATTTTTTTCCTGACTTTAAACACAAATAACTTTTAACTTGAATTTTTTAGGAGAAAATTTTGTTGTAGGGGATTGTTCTCCATATTCAATTCTGCGCAAAATTCTTTTTTTATCTTGAAAAGGGAAGAAGCTAGAACCGATTTTCCACCACGACGACACGAATTTCTGAGCGACAAAATTTTCTCCTCCTAATTTAAAAGTTATTTGGGTTTGAGGTCATCAAAAAAATTAACTAACAAAAATTTTAATATCCGAAAAAAGCAACTTTGAGTCTTACTCTTGCAGTTGAGCCCAAAGTTAATGAAATCGGCTCAACGATCGCCTCTCAGTAAATCGTCAAAGTTATCGCTGTACCGAAAACTTTAAGGGGGCTGGAGGTCGCAGGGGTGATATTTGTAAAGGTCTCTTAATCGTCTCTCATCAGCATTTATTCATGGTCGAACGAAATTTTGTTCTACAGTGAGCCGTACTAATACGAGTCGATAAGTGGAAGAATTTGTGAAGGTCAAATCCACTTCATGGAGTGATCCTTTGCGTAGTGTGTATATAATTTGTTTACAGATTGATGTTATTGATTTCGTTGTGTGGAAAAATGGACCAGTTATGTGGGTGTATTTTAATAAAATATTCCAATATTTCTCATCTCACCAACATCGAAAGAAGGCTTTGAAGTTATTAAGTAAACAAACGAAATGTTAAGGTTGCATTCAACTTTGTGTAGGATCGTAAACTTGTCTTTATATTTATTGATGAAATTGGCTAAATAAACAAATTGTTTATCGTATTTTACTTGTACTGCTGGATAAGCTAATATGAAGAAATCCAATTTGTTACACTACAACTCAAATGTACAATCCTTTACAACTCAAATGTACAATCCTTACTTTAAGTCTGAGAAAAATTTGCGCATGCAGTTCACAATCATAGCGAATTAAATATCCAAATTATTTAATGTTAGGCGATAAATTTTGAGGACATTTCGTTTAGGTTTTAAGTATAGCGCCGTAATTGAGGCTGTTGGTATCAAAGTTTCAACTGTAAAAATGACGTTTTAAGCCGCAGAAGAGCGTCGCCCCTCGCGTCAAACACTTAAATAAATAAATTTTCCATTCTTCTTAGATTCTTTATTGATCAGATATATTACCATTGACGACAGAAACAGTTCGAACCTTTTCCCAAATGACTCGTTTACTCATAGCTTTTTGACGTTTAAAACGACATTTTGACAGATGAAATAACCGACATTTGGACCCAACAAACTCATTGATTGAATGTGTATAGCGCCACCTGGCGAAAATTTAACTAGCCACTAGTTCACTTAGCCAAAATAAACTTTGTGTTCGATTTCCCTTTTATGCTTGCATTTAGGTGTAAAACATTGAGAGTCTGTCAATCGTACGTTCTCCGCACACTTATAGTTGCTGTGTTTCTAACATTTCAAATAAAGTTAAATGAGCCGGATGATACAGTTTCAGGTTCTTTCAAATCAGTTCAATTTATTTGATACTAAAGCATTCCATATTGCCTGCATTCTGTATTGTATTGTGTCATAAATTGAAAATTAATCCCCCATGAAACAACTCTAAACTGTTTGAACAATTTCAGAACTATATAGCTAAGTTCTCGGTGACCTAAATTTACGTAGTCTCAATCGAGCCAAAATAGCTTCCGAAGCTCGAAGCATTGAATTGAATGTGTTATGGTAGATAGTCTCAGCTTTGTTCGCATAATTTCAACGTGTGACTCTCATTATTATCAAAATTATTTTTTCTTTTTTACAATCCCTAATATTTACTTTTTATTAAAATCTCGCATAAAGGTTTTATTATTTGATAAATTTTATTGACGGGAGCTCATGTTCAAACTAGAAATTCTGACGACTATGTTTATTTACAGAAAATTGTATTTTTGTTTGTAACGTACATTTCGAAAATTAAATTTATTATCTAAACAAGAAGTAATACGATTTTGAACGGCATGGATATCTGTTGCTTCTAATCTATCGAACAGTATAAATATTTAGATCACATGACCTTATCATTAAGAAGAACTCTTTACTAATCGTAGTCACCGACATTAGTGGAATTAAAATTATTATCTTTTGACCGAGTAATTTGATAGTCATTATCATTTATACTTTCCGAAATAATCAGACGAATATTTTTACTTATTTCCCTTAAGTGCACATCTGTTAATAGCACGGTGAGCTTGAACAAAACTTTCGTGAGAAGTCGGTGCCCAGTAAACCCAGTAAGCACGGAAGTTTTAGGACACGGTGCCGAGGTGATTTATTGATAAAAATGAAAATCGATTGTACGGAAGGTTTTCGAATATCGCCATTTTTAGGCATTTTTTATACGTTTTTGGCCACCTGTAGATGTTCTCGGGTCTGCAACCGTTGTACGTCGACCAGTTTGTCAAAAAGATTATCGTATATATGATACTCTGATTTCTAAGCTTTCCAACGATATCCATATTACCCCATTCATTTGGAGATAAGCAAGATTTTTAAGATTTACAACGGAGAAAAATTGACAAAAATAGGAAATATAAGAAAAATGAGAACAAAAACTATCGTATTTGTTGAAAAATGAAGAGGAAATGATTTATATTTTCTGCAGACAATGGCTTTTTGTGAAATAGGTCTGATTATGGTGATAGAACAGGATCCGCAAAATGTTTTCGAATAGAAAAATGCAGCAAAAAGTCCATGTAAATCAACTCAAAATCATAAATTAGATTCAATAAATTGTATACAAAACAAATTTTTGATTAACAAAAAAAAATTACAAAAATAAATTCATTGTTAACGACTGTCTAGCATGCCCAGGCCTTTCAAACAAAAAAACATTTATGAAAATTGGAAAAGATTTACTCGAGTTATGTACGAAAGACCAAAAGCCACTTAAACGGCCCTAACTCGGCGACCCTTGTTCCGACAGTTCCCAGATTCGATTCTATAAAAGATTTTTCAATTACCTTTCAGGGAAAAAGAGTTTTTGAAAATCGGTTGAGTTTTACTCATATTGAATATATAAGAACCATGATTGAAGTTATCTTCCTATACTCCTGGGTCAAAATTGTCGTGGTAAACGCATAATACCCCTTTTCGAAGAACTTCGTTCTTCGTTGGGTCTAAAAAGTTTTAAAAAAAATTTCAAAAAAAAGGTTTAAAAAAAGTTAGAGTATTTCAATGATCAAAAATATCACTCCAGTTATCCCCACAATGTCAGCGCCGAACTTAGGACTGAGAGAGCCCTGGAGATTATACTTCGACAGATGTTCCATGGAAAGCGTTCCTCTCAATTTTTTCCACAGCACAGCAAAAAAAAAACATCACGAAATGTTCATGGAAAATCATATCCTAAAATGTACCGTTGAGTAGCCCAAACAAGAACCTTTCTATGGACTCCGAACACCGAGCCACTCAATCGATTTCCATAAAAATTTCTTTCTCCGTGTCTCGCAGATCGAGACCTTTCATTTGATACGTTTTACGAATTTCCGTGCTAAGGTTAAGGTTAAAGAGCTTTAATGAGTTGTGCCGGTGTTTGAAAATCGCCCCAAATAGCGAAAAAGACCGATTTTGGCGTGACATCCTTTATGAACGGTGCCTATCGCTCCTCGTCAGGTAAATTATTTTTGGTTATGCTTTTGAGTAACGTGGAATTTTACGATTTTACGCACAATTTTTGCTGTTTAAGATTCGGCTGCACTTTCCACATGGCACGCCGTCTGTAAATTCTGTGGTGGTTCCTATGACGACGACATAGATTTTTACGACGTAAATGGACCCATTTTTACTTCTCGAATGCGAACGTTTTTTTCCTCGCGTGATGAAAAAGAAAGAAGAAATGTTGTTGTTTTATTTCGTTTTTCTTGTTTATGTTAACCATAAACCTGATGAGACACTGTGTCTGGTTTTATTGACGATCACAACAAAAATTCAGAATTTAAATATTTGAATTTTTAAATATAACGAAAAACAGAGTTTACAGGAAAGTAATAAAAACTATTTTTAGTTAACATCTGACAAACTTTTGTTAATCCGCTAAAAATTGTTATTTGTTGTAGCATCTTTTTCTTTATTTACCAGGAAAATTATCCCCACTACTTCATACAATCGATTTGAACCTTAACACTTCAAAATCACTATTCAATAGGGTTATCAAAACGGCAAATTAGTTACGTTGAGTTACAAGTTATCAATTAGGGCCTGTATTCGCGAAAATATTTTCTCGATTTTCATAAATTTTTATTACAATGAAAAATACGTTCAAACAAGTTAAAATAAGCAACAGAAATACTTAGAATCGATGTAAAGTGTATTCTCAATCAAAATATAATTTGTTCAGATAAAAACCCGTGAGAAATTAAGAGTGATTTTGCGAAAACTTCGAACGATTTTGGGACAACATGGTCCTACTTTTTCCCGATGAATGTGCCATTCGATTCCTTGTTCTATAGTAAGAAAAGTTATTTCTCATTTTTGGAAAATTTGATATTTTGGGGGAGTTATGGTGTGCTAAGTAAGTGCATGTCAGGGGGTGGTAAAAATGGTTTTTTGGCTATAACTCGTGTAAAACGAAATGAAATCAAATGAACTTTTATGAGATGGTAAACCTCAATGATACAAAGATTTTTCATCATTGGATTCCTTGAAGTCTTCCCCCACTCCTGAGTTATTAGTCATTTTAGGAGAAAATTTCGGGAACGCTTTACTGCTTGAAGTAGCGATGAACCGAAAAAGTGAGTATAGGGTGTTCTAGTATACTACCCCTACTATAAGACCATGCAAAGACTTCTCCGGTTTAAGGCTGTTGCACCGGTCTGGAACAACTTTTGTAAGAAAGGTCAATTTTTGATACTTTTTCTTGACTATTTTCAGCTGAAGAAGTCTGTATAACTGCCCTGAAACATGAGCTGCAGCTGGATATGCGAAAAGAAGCTGTTCACAAGTGACGGTGTACTCTACGGAAGGGGGGGGGGTGGTGGTTACCAAAGAAAGCTTGAATATGTTGAGTTTTATATGGAAATTTAGAACGTCAGGGGGCTTCCAATGGACAGCTTTCGAGTATTTGTATGCTTTTTCAAAAATTTTGCTTTACGTAACACATGTTCAGACCCCTCTCCCCCTGTCATGAGGCACGACCCCCCCCCTTCCCCCCTAGAGCGTTATTTTACTTTTTAAGACTTCTTTTGACGTATCAAACCTAAATAAAAGTCTTCGCCTAACCAAAGTTTGAACACTTGCCGCAAAGACACCAAGTCATTTGCATCTAATAAAAAAATCGACTCCATTTCGAACTTGTTGCCTAAATTACTACTCTAAGTGCAATACGATACTACAAACCAATCCGATTAAGCCCAATATTGAGTAGATCGTTGTCTAGCGGCGCGTCTAAAACAAAATTTATCGCCAGCTGTCACTCTATTGCAGAATAAAAAAAGGAAATTATTTTATTTTAAAAACGACTGCAACTGTCTCAATAGTACTTTCCTTTTGTGCTAGACTCCCTCAGTTCATTATTTTGGCTAACATTGCGGTTTTCAATCGATAGATTTTAATTTTAAGATGAACAATAATGCCCGGGGACGACAATGAAAACCTTTCACATTCACTGACAACTCAACATTTTCTGTATGAAAGTTAATGTTTCATTATAAAAGAAAATCCTTTATCTGCTCTACAGTGTTGCAACAGCAAAAAATGAGGAACAATCAAATCTAATTTCAACAATAAAAATATTGTGTTTTTGATGGTACAAGTGAAAATATAAAATAAAAATAAAATGAAATTAAATTGTTTCTGTTACTGAAAAATATAAGTGGCAAATATGCACGTTCTTTTCAAATGAAATAAAAAGTCGGTCCAAAACAAAAACCTCGAAAAGCGACAATGTACAAGAGTTGTAATACAAAGGAAACAATGTTTCCGGATTCAATTCGAGAAGACGATGAAGATTCGGACGTAGAAACGGGTAAGTTAATTTTCATTATTGTTTTCAATTTTGTGCTCGTAAATTAAGAACCACTGTAGAAACACTTACATAGAATCGTCGGATTTGTGTGAATTTATGTATTGATGTTACATTAAAGCTAAATTAAAGCTCACATTAATCTGGATTTTCTTCAATTAATTGTGGGTGTAAGGCGTCTGTAGAACGTATTTTCGAATACACGAAAGCGAAGGTCAATTGGTATTGATAGCGAGATCTGCGAAACTCCCGCACGAACCAACAAATATTTTTGTGTGTCTTTTGGAAAAAATCAGGAAACCTCTCATTTACAGATGAGATCTTCTTTGGAAGTATCTTATCCAACATTCCCTTATTCGCAATAGAAAAACGAGGCAGCTTGAAGCCGCATAATAAATAATTTTTTCGGTATCAAAAAAATATTCTCTGCATACGGCAAAACGCAAAGAAGCTTCTGGTTACTAAACCTTATCATTTTAAAAATAATAATAATTCGCCGTAAAAACCCGTTCAGGTCAGAGGCTAGATTATTCTATCATGCTCGAAGCTATAGCGGCCCAAAAAAACATCCACAAACCCAAAAAACTCCATACAAAAACCTTTGGGACAAGACACGATGTATAGGCGAACTTTTGAGTTTTTTCTCCTCTCCTCCCTCACCCTCCAATTATTAAAAAAAACTAAGTCGCAGCAGCTTTCCAACGAGCCCAGACTCATCAAAATTGGTGGAAAACGAACTGAGATATCGCCAAGATGACCAATTTCCATATAAAAATGGTAAAAATATGTTTGAAAATAATCAAAATTTTATTCCTGTGTTGTGTGTCCACGATCTATCTATCTATGTCACTATGCATCTATCTATGTATCTACAGAGAGGTACATTTCGATTTAAACAGTTTTTGTTTTGTTAGAGTTTTAAATGTCATTAACTTCAAATCACATTTCTTTTACATTGAGATACTTGGTTTGTACGTGCACGTTGCGTCTTATGTAATGCGACATTAAAAACTCTGACATATCAAACACATCTAAAAAGTGTTTAAATAGAAATGTACCTCTCTGTATCTACAATCGATCCAAATGAAAAATTATACAAAACTTGCGATTTGTGGGTTCTGCGAGTTCTTTGAGATCTAAAACCCACACCCAGTTTTAGTGTTGTCGCTTTTGGCTTTTGCTAAATGTATATCGATAATGCAGTTTCATTGAGTTTGTTAATTGGCGCATTTTTTTTTTGTAAAATTCAAACGTTATCTGACTTAAAATTTTTGCACATTTGTTTGATGACTCTGTTGCTAGCAAATTTCGGAATAGATCGATATTTGTTTCTTCGCATTATTTTTTATTTAATGTTGGATTTAGAAATTACTTCAACAATTTGAATTTTCTTGCAAATGTAGTTTTTTGTTTAATTTTGTAAATTTCCTAAAAGCTTAATTTTGCAGAAAGTCCGATTATTTCGGGGATTCGCATATCTTATAAAACTCCAATTTTCTTAGAGAGTCTAAGAGAGAGAAGAGAGAAATTTTTAATTTTTTTGATAATTTGAAATTTTTCTAGAAATTATATTTTCCTGTAATTGTGGGATTTCCTTGAAATTTTTATTTTCTCAAAAATTTATATTTGGAGAAAGAATTTGAATTGTTCAAAAATGTGGGTCTTCTTGATAATTTTGAATTTTCACAAAAACTTTAAATTTCTTGAAAATTCAATTTTTCGAAAACTCAATTTATTTTTGAAATAACAGTACGGGTCAACCGTATCTTGATTTTCATCATCTTTATCTACATTATCATCCATTGTTTTGATTGACGGCTTTGACAGTAGCAGTACTTCAGTATATTTTTTAAAATTTTAGATTTTCTAGTGAAGTATCTCACAAATTATTGTTTTACTTCAGTTAAAACAATTTCAATTGTTATTACGTGTTGATCATTTGTTGTGCTGTGTTTAATTGTGGAGTTTTGAATCTTTTTTTAATAAATAGATTGGTGTATCCATCAAAAAATCGCTAATTTCTATCGTGTGAAAAGTGTTTTAAAACTTCCAGCTTCTGCAAGCATTATTTCGCTTTCCTCTAGTGGATTTCGAGAATTTTGTTTTTATTAGAAACGTTTATCTATTTGGAAAAAGTTGTAAAATTTTGTGAACTTTCGAATTAACTTTTCTAATAAAAAAATGTAATTTAATTTGTGATCATCACGGGAATCTTCCGATTTGTGTTTTTGTTGACAAATGACATGACATGGCCAATTTGTTTACATACATTCGTCCAAAAGCGGCAACACCGAATTGGAATTTATTCATTGTGTTTTAATCCCACAAAAGTAACTCTCAAAAGACATAATTGTATAATTTCGAGATTGGAAAGATTGTACTTTTTTTTCTCGAGAACCGCCCGGGCGATTTCCTTAAAATTTTCAAGGAACGTTCATATGCCACTTTTCCAGGATAATTCTAGAAAAGCCGTGGCATGTGGAAAAGTGGTCAATTTTGAGGGTTTTTTAGGTAATGCTCGAAGTTTTCGAATTTTAGCTCCGGAGTGACAATAGCTACGAAATTGAGTTTCTCGGTCATTTAGGAAAGCATATGGTTTCTCGTCTATATTTGCTTAACTGAACAATTTGGCGATTTACAGTCCCAATGCTGTGATATGACGTACCTTGGACATTACCTTAGATAATTTTTGTGGTTCTTTTAAATTCTTATAGTTTTAAAAGAACATAAAGCACTGAATTGCTTGCTCATTATTATTAGATACGTTCGAGTCTTTTTGCCACATCTATTCTGTTTGTTACATCTATTTTGATACGTACGGCCAGTTGGTTATGGTTTTTTGTTACATTCACTGAGAATGAGAATTTCAAATTTTTTTTGTTATGACTTGAACGAATAAAATGTTATTTGTCCACAAATTTTCGCATAATTTCCATCACTATAGGTTGTGGATAAATCTGGGACTTTACAATGTCATCTCATCACTTAGCCACTGTTCATGTTTCTCTTCTAAATCCAGCCATTTCTCTTTCTCGACTCTATTTGCCTATTCCTTTGTCATCATTACTTCTTCTTCTTCAACATCTATGACGCTTAAAGCGTTTAGATGTGTTGGGACTTGGTACCTCTTGGGGGATTTTCTTGGGTGCTAGCGACTTGGTGCCTATCAACACACGATGCTTTCTCTTTATCCGCTTGTTGTCGCTCCAATCTAGGTTTTTTGGTAGACTTTTTCGGTGATACGGGACCAGGACGAGAAGCGTCATTTTCGATCTCGCTGTCGAGAAGCGTTTCACTACTTCAAAGTTTTATTATCGCAATGGGTGTAGCCAAAATACATTGTGCACACATACAACAATGCCGAAATTCAATATAACTTAATGAAAATGATTACACAAAAAGAAAGTAACGTTCGTCCGGGCCTAAAAAGAACCTCTCTGCTTTAGTTAAATATAAATTGTTCAATGTCAGAAAAAAGAAAATGAACAAATGTTTGAAGGTTCAAAAAAATGTTTTCAAAATTATTCTATCACTTTAGTTAGTTTTGAATTAATTACGAGCATTAATATTCGATAAGCAAAAACAACGATAATTCTTTTGTAACTTTTGCTTGACAGGATGAGAATCCGAAAATCCATTAATTATTTCATTCGTCAATCTTCATTAACAGCGTATTTATTACAAATTAATGTCTAATTTGACTGGCATTTTGAAATGAGCAAAGAAAAGTATAAAAATTTATTATACATTGCTCATACACTTGAAAGGAATAGCACAATTCGATTAGATTATTTATCGAAATCGTAAACCCATTCGCTTCAATCAGAAGAAATCAATAAAATTCCCAATGTTATACATAAACCGTTGTTACTTACAGTCCTAAGATAATATAAACAATCTGTCAAATAAAATTCGCGAAGATTTATGATTATTTCATTGCGATTTCGGACAATAATGTTTTCTTTGCATAAACATAAGAGTTCATATATTAATGTCATCACTGGTTAATTTCAGCGAGATTTGCACTTTGTTTATTGCACTCATTGACAAGATTTTTGTGCTTCTTTTATAAACTCATCGTTTTGAAGTCACGGTATATGACCATCATAAAAGAATAAAGAATTATTGCATTACAGTCCAAAGATAAGCATTAAAAACTTTATAGCCTCGATCATATTTTTGAGACTCAATAGGCGATTCTCAACGAAAAGTGCGGCATCTATTGTTCTCGTAGCATCAATACCACGAATTATCTGCTTCAAATGTCAAAATTGTAAGTCTACTTCAAATGTCAAGTGTGTAGAATGTGCTGCCATCTATTTTTATTCAGAACAGCCTATAGAGAGAGAGACATAATTCACATTTTCCCCTGTAAGAATGCAAGGCAACATATTTTTGAACTAAGGGCGCAATTCTTATGAGAATTGTTTGTTGATTAGCATCGGTTACGAGTAATATGGGCCGTAAAATACGAAAAACAGGTTTCCTTCGACTGAGAACTGGCTGAACAAATACAACTTTACTGAGCAGTAACCTTAACTGAGTAGTAGCCACTTAATAATAATAATACTCCGCCGTTACAACCCGTCCTCGCCCGTCACTGCCTATGGGTCCCGGGTTCGATCTCCGGGGGGAACAAGCTCATATGGTTTTTCCTAATCATGGATGATTAGTCTCTGCTATTAGTAACATCTAATTAGCTCTATTGACTCTGTAACAGTTGCACAAACTAAAAATGAAATTTGAATGCTTATTTGACATAATCAAACAATTGCACTCGCAAAGTGCGACATCTACATACGAATAGTCTTACAACAACGAAAAGAAATTCTCTCTACAACAGTGGGTATGCACAACAGGCCCATTGGAGGCTTAGGTGCTTAGGAAGGTTCGCTTTCCTTACCCACATTATCCTATCCTATCCTACAACCCGTCCGGGTCAGATGCTAGATCATTTTATTTACTAGTACATGGATTTTTCTTAGAGATCCTTTCGTTACCGACGTTTTTACTGTGTCAGAGGTAAATTGCACACAAACCTAATGCCATATATTATGTACTAGGTGCGAAAACTAGTAGGGTTTAGAATGCCGGTTCGCCCCATCAATGTGTTTTACTGGCAGGCATTTTTTGGACCACATGCTTAACGTGTATTCCGAACCACGCCAAACGGTAGCTTGCTTTTTTAGGATTTCTTCTGGTGCTAATTATTTCTCCGTCTGAAGTTAGACTCAGATATTTGTACAGAGAATTCATTGACGTCATATTCTTCGATGCACGATTCGTTGCGGCACCAAATTCACAACTACCCATATTATGAAGCCTGGGTGTGCCTAGGAACGTTACTTTCATGCTATATAGAGTCCTATACAAAATTTGTCCCCACCAAGATTGAACCCGGATATTCCGCCGAAAAACGTGTTTGTTCGTATTTCACAGAAATATCGATTTTGGGTGTTTTGTTCAAGATGTTAAAAATTGTATGGCCATTTATTTTCATTAAAAAACTACGACGCATTTCGTTTGAAATAGCAAAAAAAGAAGCTCTAGAAATGGAAAAAGTAAGGTATCGATAGAAGTTTCTCCTCGTCGTGTGTTTTATTTTTATTGTATAACTCATTTTCCTAGAATACCAACTTCACATAGCCTACAATAAATAGATATAATCAATCAATCAATCAATTCTTTATTCTTGCATGCATAAGGCGTTAGCCTTGTTTCGCATCAATTAGTAAATAGCATTGTAAAATTATAATTAATAGGGAAATTTAAAATATCTGAATAAAATAAAAACTATTTGCCTAAACTAATCTTAATGAAAAAGATAAAACAAAATAAGAATGTAATTTATTATGAGGATGAGAATTGTTTGAAAATTTAGACAAATTTGTACGAATGCTCAAAATAAAACAAACAATTAGAATGTAACGTTAGAAGTTAATTTTTCCTTTGAAACATGCTAAAAACTAAATTCACAAAACCACTTTGTTCGGACGAGGTAACGTCCGCCATCCCAATTGATACTACCTCACACATGATACATCCCCCAGTTACGCGGGCCGAGACAGTAGGAATCGATAAGTAATCTCCTGAAATCATCATGTGTAACAGTACGTTTAAATTGAACCGGAAGTGAATTCCTCATAAATTCCTTTGAATAAAAGAGAGTGTGTTAGCCAGGGTAGTCATACAGAATCCTCTTCGAACGACTCAATTGTCTCTCCACCGACAATGAAGTCTGACATTGGAGTTGACATTTCAGAGTTGCTGAAGCAAATCACCTTGGTCTTACTGTGATCCACAATATTCATTAATAAAATAAGATAATCCTCTCAGTTAACATTGAAAGTAAAAACCGTTGAATTTATATTACACAAATCGAGATTTGTGAAGCACTAGTTAGCATTGTTGCTTCTTACACACCGATCCACAAGAGAGAAATGTTCATTTTTACAAAATTTCGCGTCTTACGTATTTATATGACTTAGTTATAGAACTAACGAAGAGACCAAAAATTTCGACTGCTGTACTATACGCAATCAATTCATTACTGAAATTCTTGCTTATAAATGAACATAACAATTCCAAAATTTTACATGCGGCCGGGGGATTAACCTGTAAGTCTACGAGTCTAGCTCTAATAAACCATTGAAAGTAGCGACAGATTGTACTGAAATCCGAATTACCGGTGACAGATCATCTATGACGGAATTATCGGTGATTCCCCGTTGAATTATCGGTGATTCATCTTTGAATCATCGGTGATTCCCCGTTGAATCATCGGTGATTCCCCGTTGAATCATCGGAGATTCCCCGTTAAATCATCGGTGATTCCCCGCTAAATCATCGGTGATTCCCCGCTAAATCATCGGTAATTCCCCGTTGAATCATCGGTGATTCCCCGGTGCATCATCAATGAATTCAAGTTGAATCATCGGTGATTCCCCGGTGAATCATAGGTGATTCCCCGGTGAATCATAGGTGATTCCCCGGTGAATCATATGTGATTCCCCGGTGAATCATATGTGATTCCCCGGTGAATCATAGGTGATTCCCCGGTGAATCATAGGTGATTCCCCGGTGAATCATAGGTGATTCCCCGGTGAATCATAGGTGATTCCCCAGTGAATAATAGGTGATTCCCCGGGAAATCATCGGTGATACCCAGTGAATAAACGAAGACTTTTTTTAGCAAAATACACTATATCCACTTTTGTTACGCTGTAGTGATTTCCCGCGGAATCACCGATGATTTACCAGGGAATACCAGGGAAAGGCCTGTTTTAGCAAAATACGCTATCTCCACTTTCGTTCGTTGGTTATCGATGAATTCTTCAAAAAATATATTCGATACGAAAAAGTGACATAATGTTTTCAAAAGTTTTGAACTCCTTTCAAATTTAGCAGGAAACACAAAATTCACGAAAGCTTATATTTTAACGTATAGTTAACAACGAACTAGTATGGCAGGACAGAAGAAAAGCCAGACAACAATTTCGTCTACGACACAAAACTTAAAGAAGAAATGAAAAGTCCTCAAAAATGTTCGCATGACATTAAACAATTTGTGTGTTTACGTCGCTATAATATAACTGAGAAAAGCTGAACATTTACACGAAACACACTGTCAAAATTGTGGTACTCTTGAAAATTTTCACAAAATATTTTCGGTGTAAAAGAAATTACGTCAGTTTTGAGCTTACGTAAAATGTAACCAATCAATTAAAATAAAATCAAAGCTTGCAGAAGCTCTTAAAAGTTAAGAGCTCCCTTATTCTTAATACAGTGAAATACTCGGGGGAATATTATCCTTCTACGGTATTTTTCGAAAATATATTAAGAAAATGTTTTTTCGCAATTTGTCAATGTATAAAAGCAGCCTAACGAAATCATGGTACGAACATCATAAAGTCCAGCAATCTGATTATTACTTGCAGAAACTTCATATCCTTCCATTCTCTTGTATAATTAAATCTTGAATAAGAGCTTCTATAACAGTAGAAAACGTAACAACTTTTCCAATAAATTTATTAAATTCAGTATTTTGTAACAAACTCGAAACTTCGATGGGTATTTCATTGGTTTTAATATGAAATTTATTAAATTAGCTTGCATGTAACTTAAGGTTACAAGCCTCAGAGAATAGTTGAATTATATTATATTTGTGTAGATATTTGTTGGCACTCTTTCGTTAGTTATTGTTAAAACTGTTAAAACAACTCGCTGTAGATAGGTGATGCAATTATGAAGTCTTCAATCATTTACCATAAACTTTAAATAATGAATTCTTAAAGACTTCCTCGACAAAGATCAATTTAACGGCTATAAACGCGTGGATAGATGCATTTTACACGTAAATTAGTGTAATGTGCAAAAACAATGTAAACTCTTTGAAATTAAAGGTGTTATCAAGAGATTTTATAGCGACAGTTTGTTGGAGATGCGGGAAAAGATTAAAATTAAATTCAAATTTTTGAGTTTCTTTGTGTATTCAATATTGAAAATAGAATGCCACGCAGCGAATTTTTTTTTTCGAATTACTACTTGTTATAACTTGTTCCATTTAAATTCCAGGACCTTGAGGTTGCCAGGACGGCCATAATTTATGAAAGTTCAATGCAATAAGGCAAAAATGAATTTTCTTCATTGTTTTCAAACGAATTTTACTACAAAGACGCTAATATTCGACATGTGAAATAAGACGAAAGCGTCGGTCATTATTATAACATGGAGTAGATAGGAGCGGGAGGAAGGGGGATACATTTAATATAGCCTAGAGATGACGAATCAAAAAAAAAAAACGTCTGTCCGTACAGGGCCGTAGCTAGAATTCATTTTCAGGGCGAGCTTAAGCCCATAAACTAGAATTGAATAGAAAACTTCGAAAACTTTCGTGTGGACAAGTGACTAAATAGAAGTTTAGGTACAGTTCCACAGGGGTCCAAAGTTCGGTATAATCGGCACTAACAGTATAAATCGATTGGGTGATGCGATTTTGCTGATTTAAGTTTTGGTGAACAGCTTATGCAATGGCCTATCAGAATCACAACGACTATTGTGTTACTAAGCATATAGACAAACTTCTGTGATAATTTCAACTAATCTTTATTATTAGGTATGTTTTTATTATTATTTATTATTCTTGACGAACTTTTGTAGTAATAATTTACCTTTCAATTTTTTTTATAATAACTATGAAAATATTAACTTAAATCACAATTTGCAACTATCTTTAAATGTTAGTCCACTTGCATCAAGTCAACTTTAAATGAATGAAACAACAAACATCTAACCACCATTGGCAAACGAGCGGACCCAGGATGTGTGTGGGCACCACACTGACACAGCCGAACATTACCTCTGTAACTGCCCAGCTTTCATCATAAAAAGAAGAAAGCACTTTGCAATTACACAATCAGGTATGAACTGATTAAAAATCTTCATCCGAAGGACATCCTCAACTACATTGCTAGTACGGGGAGGGGAGGTTCTAATAAACAACAAATGGAGTAAGATCCATAGCCAGCTTAATGGGCCCAAACAGAGGCCCCCGTGCGTGTTTACTTAGCAAACGGCTAACTTTTAATAAAAAAAAAAATGAATGAATGAATGGAACTATGAAGAACGAAGAACAATGTGTGAACGATGATGACCCGACATAATATATGTGAGGCTCGCACGAAAAACGAGCAACATCATCACCATGGAAATGCCGAACCTGTTAGCCATGCTATCCTCCCGACATCGTCGATAAATGTTACACAGAAATTGACATAATGTTAAACATGATAATTAATACTGTACAGTATAGAAAAGAATAATGTAATTGTAATTATATAATAATAATATGTAAATACACATACGCCTAAATAAAAAAATGTCCCTAAACACGCTTATTTCGCGTCATTTTCGTATTAAAATGAACGAACTAGCCTTCTATTTTCTTTAATTTGGTAGATAATCAATACGATAATGTTCGAATGAATGAATGTGAGTGCATTCGACTATCTGAGGAGGTATGTCCAGTCCAGCAATTTCTACTTCCGTCGGTTTTTTCAACGACCTGAGGTCTTTCAATGTTGGTTCCTTGATTTTGGGATCTCAGAATAAATTTCAGGAAGTTTCTGTAGCACTTTTCAACTTCCGTCAGTTTTTTTAACGGCTTTGAGGTACTTACGACCTAAAGGAGGTTGATGCAGGCGCGCCGAGTACAGTATGGCGACTGGGGCGAATGCCTCATACGAGTAAATTCGTATGGGGCGTCGCCCTATACGAACGAAGTTGAAAAATATTCTTTTATTGTTCCAAAAGACAAAGATAAAATTCATTTACCTGCTACTTCCGCCAGAAGAAAAATTCATTTCCGCTGCACTTAACAGGTAAAATAAACTACATAATTGTGCGGAAATTATTGTTTTGACTAGTGTGGTCCACTTTACGGTGTAAGATATAATATTTGGCTAATCGAGATATGAGCCGTTTTCGGTGTAATTTCGGAGTCAATTTTAAGTATGACGCAGAAATGGCCAATTTGTCATATTATGTTTTTTGAGAAGAAAATATTGAATACTTTTAAGAAATCAAACATGAAAAATTGGCCATTTGTCCGTCATACTTAAAATTGACTTCGAAATTACTTCGAAAACCGCTCACATCTCACACAGTACTAACCAAAGGTATGTTATCTACTATTTCCGACACTCGATCGTTTCCACAAAAAAAATTGCCTGCGGCGCATTTTTAATATACTTCTTCGAAAAGTCACCGATATAAGTTAAACTATTATGTTTCCTTGCGTTTAAAAAATAGAAGGTGACATCTTTTTAAGAAACGTTGGTTAGACTAAGATTCATTGGTAACTTTCAACGATACTTCTACATTATATCAGCCGCAAGCTTGACTTCTAATGTTGATGGACAATGTAATACAGAGTTTTAGAGGAAGACTTAGTTCCTCCAAAGATCACGATCTAAACGTTTTTCCGTTAAAACAAATTGGTTGGTCTTCGATCTTCGTACCACTGAGGAATTTTACGTTGCAGTGCTTCAAAAAACCTTCAGAAATTTGTTCACCTCGGTTTCATTTTACCGAATTTTTTCGCTCTTCAAAATATGATAACAAATTATATTTGGAAATTCTTGGGCTACAGCTGATGATAAATCTATTATCGGCTCACCAAGACAACATATGAATGACTTCATAATTTCATAATTTTCATTAGATTTCTTCGATCTCCCTGTGAAGTCCTCTTCTTTTGGCTTTGCAGACGATATGAACATGTTTGTTTCTTCAGCCTCCGCCTCTGATAATATTGTTGATCTTGGCGTTGACATAGGAGGTATTGCTGAATACTTCCGAGTTAACAGACTAACGCTCAACTTGAGTAAGACTAAGCCCTCCGTCAAAATTGATGGGTTGCTGCCCCTATCAGTCAAAGGAATCACTATTGATACTTTTTCATCTATTAAATGCTTAGGCTTGACATTTGACGAATTGTTTACATTGGATAAGCAAGTTTCAACTGTTGGCTCGTTGATCTCCAGACGGATTGGTGTTATTAGACGATTGCGTTTTCTCCCGAAAAAAATTCTTAGACTAATCTACTTCTCGACAATTCGTTGTCATTTGACTTACTGTGTTGGAGTATGGGGTTGTGCGAGGAAGTCTCTGATTGATGATCTCCAAGTTTTGCACAAGAGAGCTCTTAAGACAGCACATAAATTACCAGCGATTTTCTACTGAACTACTTTTCAGGGTTGAGTTTCCAAATATGCTGACCATACCTCAGATGTATGAGCTTGCCGTATGTAAATTCTTTTATACAAGTCTCTTCAACTTGGAGCACCATTCTATCGAGTTTCCTAATAGTTTCAACCCGTATAACACCAGATATTCGTATCTTCTTAAAAGGCCCATCATTCACTCGAAATTTGGTAAGAGATGCTTATTGTTCTCAGGTCCTGCTCTGTTTAACTCGCTGCCAGCACCAATCAGAAATTCGCGTAACTTGCTCCAATTTTGTCATTCTTTAAAGGTTCACCTGATTAAGTTAATTCGTGAAAATTGAAATTAGATTAGGTGAGTTCCCTTCAGAGTTTAACGAGTTGGTTAAATTTAATTTTTCGATAAACTGCTAAATCGCATCAAACGTACTCAGAATTAAATTTAACCGGATAAATGCTGATAAATTTATTGTAGCCTCGGAGCTAGTTTTTTGGTAAGTTTATCGAGATAAACAACGCACGAAGTTTGAAATTTGCTTCTCAGTGTGATTTTAGGAAGTTTGTGATATGATAATTTGATGGTTTATTTGTTTATTTATTTATTTGTCTATTGATTTTATGACTAAAATTTCACGTTTCGCTTTTGTGTAAGTTTGAATATACTGAAGTTAATTCGGTTTTTCTCCCGTCAAGTAAGAAAATTAAATTTAATTTTGCTGTCAAATTTAGCTAGACGTCAAGTTTATCGACGAGTTAAATTTATCAGCATCGATAAACTCTGAAAGGAACTCACCTATTATTCTTGACTTTGACTGATACTTTTACTTTCATTGTTGTTGATTTTTGACTTGAATTTTTGATACCACACTCTTTCTCATTAAATTTCGCCTTCACTCTTGATTGAATTTGTGATTGAAATTTGAATTCAATTTTACTAATGCCTTTGCCATTGAATGATTTAAGTGTAGTTTATGTTCCAACCTTACCTTGTATAATTTTTTGTTTTTCTTAAGTAGCTCCCTTGAATTGTTTATTGGCATATTGGAGCTACATACGTTTATGTACATCGGTCCGATTTGATGGAAATAAACTAAAACTAAAAAACTAAAACCAAATATAGTTTAATTAATAATTTAATAATTTAGTATAGAACGGCTCTACCACAAATTTTGGTCTGGCTACGAGTCTGTTGTTTCGCCGCATACGAACGAAATAGAAGTCGGCGCGTCTGGGTTGATGGCACTCATAATGATTGTTTCACTTAGTATTACAATCCTACATAAAAATCAATATTTTCGCCTACTTTTTCACCGAATCATATCAAAAACATAGAAGGGACCCTTACGTATCAGAATAGATGCGGCAAACAGAGTTGATGTTACGAAAAGAATGGAACGTATTTAAGTAAATATTGAGTTCACTTTAGACTGTATTGGAAATTGCCCCGTTGGGCAATATTGAAAAACCCGTCCGAAGTAACGGTGTAAAAAAATTCTCCGAACGCACAAAATTGACCTCCAAGTAGAGAAAAATGTTCTCCTCAATTTTGTCTACAACATAGCAAAAAACTATTTTTTGGGCCAGGGCCGACCTTAGTACTGACCTAGGGCCTTAAATAGAGGCCTCGGATACATACTTCCATAGACAAAAATGTTTCCCTCAATTTGCTCTGCAACGTAGCAAAAAACATTTTTTTATGTTAGGGCCGACTTAGGACCGACATGAGGCCCACTTGAGCCCTAAGCACAGGCGAAAATTCTTCTATAAATCGTCGGCCGTGCCGAGATCTTTCAAACAAAACAAAGTTTTTGAAGATCGGAAGAGATTTACTCGAGTTATGTACAAAAAGCACGTAGGGCCCTAACAAATACTATTTTTTAGTGCCCTAGCTAAGTCCAAAGATTCAAATCGAAAAATGTTTCTTCCACAAATTGTCGGTCATGCCCAGATCTTTCAAACAAAAAAAAAAATTGAAAATCGATAAAGATTTACTCGAGTTATGTACAAAATACACATAGAGCCCTAGCAGAGACTCGTTTTTAGTGCCCTAGCTAAGTCCAAGGACTCAAATTAAAAAAAAATCTTCCAAGAGTTGTCGCCCATGCCCAGATCTTTGAAACAAAAAAAAAAATTTATGAAAATCAGAATAGATTTACTCGAGTTAAACCACTTAAACGGCCCTAGCTCGGCTAAAACATTTTTCGACTAACTTTCAGAAAAAAAAAAGTTTTTGAAAATCGGTCAAGATTTACTCAAGTTATCGTGTTGACGGACAGACAGACAGACAGAGCGACAGACCGACCGACAGAGCGACAGACCGACAGACGGACATTGCTTTTTTCGCTGATTTTTCATCTGGAGGCAACAAAAAAAGTTTCTTCCTTACTACCGGGTTCGAATTCGCAATGTAACAAACGTGATAGTAAACGCATCAGACCTACGTACTTCGTACGTGTCTAAAAAAAGTCTTCGGCCCTTCCGGTAGGACCTTTATCTTCAGAAGCCCGTAATTTGTGAGAACTAAAAAAAATACGTGTCCCCTAGAATCGATTAGGGAATCGAATTTGTCATAATTAGTCAAAATCAAAAATGTAGACAAATTGCTCTAAATTCAATCTTAGGATACAACTCATTACGTACTTTTACTTTTACTATGAACGTGTAAGCTCTTATTTGAATTATTTTGTCATTGATATGACGCTCAGACATTAATACATCTAGAACATTTGCGTTGTGAAGATAATTAGAAGAGATCAACATTTAGCATCTAGTGCGAATCTTCAGTCAATTCATGCACCTTGATATGCTGATGGTCGTGATGGACAAAGTGTTGGCGTTTCTATTTGTCTCGGTTAGACGTATTTATTGGTGTAGCGAGCTCAAAATTGGTCGAAATTTTCGCGATATTACTCTTAAACCATCTTAAACTCTTACCGAAAAACGTAAAGAGAGTGTTCATAATTGGCATCTGCGTTTGGAGAGAGGGGGTCTAAGAAAGCAGACGCGTGCAAAACAAATTCATTTCGATCTGCGTTTTCTCCCCCGCTTCACGTTCCGCTTAAAGATAATAGTTTCTGATGCGATTCACCGCATCAACAAGGTTGATTTTGTGCTTTGACCATAAGAAAACTTTGGGCTAATGAAAACATTTAAGAATTCGCCATGGAGCTCTGACCCCTTTGTCGATTCGTCCTGGTTATGGGAGCATCTCGAGAAGTATGAAAAGCAGAATTTGCAAATTTTTTTATCAATGAGAAACACTGTGTGCAATAATTAAAAAGAAATGATTTGATGAAATTTAAAAAAATGATTTCATAAGGGGAAATTTTGTTCATGTAGGTATAGGAATGGATTTCGAAGAAAATTTGCTCATTTTTCGAATATAATTTGAGTGTGTTAAACGCTTCGAGTTCATAAAAGTTGCAAAGTGCACGATCATGTTAAAGCTTCTTCCCTTATTACCTAATGAACATATCTACGGCATTAATGATACCTCTTCAACTGGCATGCGAAAAGTATAAAAGGAAATTTAATAGCAAATAAAGCAAACAATATTTTTCAACAATGCTCTGTATTAATAATCCATCAATGTCGTAAAAACCGTAAATACACCCTCAACAAGTTCAAGTATAAATACTTGAAATATTTATTTAAGTATTTTATTCGTTGGTAAGCCTTTAGTAAATAAGTCCTTTATCACGAAGGTGATCATAAACAATCCGCATAAGAAGCAATCCCTGATATCCAATATTTATTGTGTTATATTTTAGGTATTATATATTAATGTTCCCTGGAGACAGCTATACATTGTGTTATTTCTTCAATGTCCTCTAGTTGGAGATATTGCTAGTGTCTAGCAAACATTAAAGCCTTCGACCCAAACATTCGAATGAAACCTCTGTAAAATGTATTTTTCTCCTTTCTTTCAACTGACAAGAAAATAGAATGTCAGAAATTTCGATTTTAATTTTTCATGTATTTTTACCCCATTTCTGTTAAAAGTCTAAGTGAAAGAACGTCGTCTACAATCATTGTCACGTATGCTGGCTTGAAAGATGTTGATGAATATTGATCGCAGCAAAATAAAAAATATGTTCTACAGCAAATCTAATTCTAAAATCGTTCATGAGAGTTTTTATTATTACACAATTTCTATAAAACCTTATCGTTGATAACTTTCCTACAACAATGTACCGCATCTGGTATGTAGTAGGAATTGGATGTCTGAATAAATTTGATATGAAGGGTTTCTGATGGTTTCAATTTAGAATTGAACACAGCGCGCTTATTGATTTCTCATTTGGTATGCTAAATAAGAAGATGAAATCTATAGAAGGACTGAGCCCATTATTAAAAACCCACCAACATAAACAACAAACGAAAACTAAATCTAGGATGAAACTCAAGAATCATTTTGCTCAAATTAACGTCTGTCAATTTTATGCCGACATTTTTCTTCAGTTTCCATGCATGCTAGGATAATAGACAAACGAAAGTCGCTGACATCATAGAAATCATAGTGCCCTTGAACTGGATGAAGGATTTACCATATCCATTATGACATAGAGAACATACACAATGATAATAATGGGCGGACCACTCAAACTATGAAACATGGACCCACTAACCAGCTGATTTAAAGGGGAGTAGTGGGAGCATGGATGTTGGTCCTTAGCTACTAAATCTGCCAAAAAAAATTCCGTCGGTCGATACGATGACTCGAGTAAATCTTGAACTATTTTCAATTTTTTTTTGAAAAGATATTCGCGAAAGAACTATTGAGATTGAAGATTGGCATTTTTTGTGCAAGATAGCTCCATTTTAGAGGTTTTTAGCTTTTTGTACATACTTCGAGTAAATCCTAAGCGACTTTCGTAGACCTTTAATTTTTGGTCAGGTCAAAGAATTCCCAACATTTCATGGAAGAAACGTATTTGAGTTTGGGACTTAGCTTGATCCTTAAAACGAAGAGGAGAGGCTTCGGCCCTAATTTTTTGGTTCATCGATTACCCCTTAAATAGAAAACGAATGAAGAAAATCGGATAGAACTTATATGGAAAGTATACGTAGGACCCTAGTAAACCCTTCTTTTTAAGGGAATAGCATGTTCCGACGACGGCCCAAATTCAAAAAATATTCTCATATAAAATATAAGGCAATAATTGACCTACCTAACAAAGAAGATTTACAAAATTCGGATTAGGTTTGCTCGAGCACTTCTTTTTCTTCTTCCCCTTTTTCAGCCCATTTGTATCCACTGCTTATAACGCCTAGCTATAACCCTTTCCATACGTAACGTTAGGATACTACCCAAAGACAGCCCCACTCATCCTTCTGCTAAGTGACCCACACTAGTACACCAGGGTTAGTTACCTGATCACTCATGGGGTTGCTCACTATAACGGGTGTCACCACGTTGCTCGAGCTATATACAAAAAAAACTCAAAACTGCCAAGCGGCTCTGGCGGAGCGGCTCTTGCATCAAAAGTGCTCATCTCCAATTCGAACACTCCTTAACAGTCTTCCCTACTGTTATGTACTACGCTTGAATATCTTTATCTCGCCTGTTAAACTGATTACGGTTCGACATTAGGAATTGAACAACTATTAACTAAACTTTTAAGTTTTATTGCTAATTTACCGAACTTAGATTATTTATCGCTTTTTTATGACGAAGCTAAAATATTTTGTGAGTTCTGCTACAAAGAAATGTAAAACTTCCGTAACGAAATGTTTGAAGAGGAAATACATCGACATGTTGACAAGCACCCGACGTGTTGCTACCGAGGTTGCTACTACCGATTTGAATTTTAATCAATCAAAATCATTCAAAAAATGAATTTATTTTTTTTTTATAGATTTACAATGACTCTCCAGATGCAATAAAGAACGAACGCTTTTTGTAAAATTAAATGTCACCTATTGACTTGAAAAACATTAAAACAATCCGCAACTTTTTTGTACGTTGAATGTAAAACTATGGATGCTGACTACAGACGAGACATTACAAAACATGTTTTGAAGATTTTTTCGTTACGAATACGTCCCTTCTAATAATAGTCATTTACATCACAAGGTCATCACAAGTACTTTCGGTTCTCTAAGCAAGCATGAAATAGTTATTTGTGTATCTGCTGTGAACGCTTTATTTTAAGCGTTTTCGCGTTTTTTTTTTCACTTCGTTCGGGCTACATGCGAAAACGGTTAAAATAAAGCGTCCAGAGCAGATGGGCCATTCCATTGAAAAATTGGAAAATGTGTTACGAGGGAACCGTCTCCTGGCTAAGAATGCAAAGGTTGGACTTCTTTCGCATGAACGAGTTGTACATTGAACCTATAGACGAATTTTCTTCATACAACACAAAGCTCGTATGTGCACAGTTTAGCAAGAACACGTGGTTCCCTCGCAACCTACCAATGGAATCGCCCAGATGCGTAATCATTGAATTCGGCATTAATAGTACATTACGTCTGTGCTCCTCTTCGGGTCGGGCCGTAACCTTCCCACTCGTCAAAATAAAAATTTGGAAGCACTTACGTACCGTTTTTTACGTGTTGAAGCAATGTAAATGCGCATTTACATTGCTGAAACACGTAAAATACGTTTTCAATCCATCGTCTGTTTTCGGCAACAGATCGGTGTAATTTGTTTTAGATTTTAAGAGTGATTTTGCGAAAACTTCGAACGATTTTGGGACGACATGTCCTACTTTTTCCCGATGAATGTGTAATTCCTTGTTCTATTGTAAGAAAAGTTATTTCTCATTTTTGGAAAATTTGGTATTTTGGGGGAGTTATGATGTGCTAAGTAAGTGCATGTCAGGGGGTGGTAAAAATGTTTTTTTGGCTATAACTCGTGTAAAACGAAATGAAATCAAATGAACTTTTATGGGATGGTAAGTCCCAATGATACAATGATACAAAGGCTTTTCATCATTGGATTTGTTGGAGCCTTCCCCCACTCCCGAGTTATTAGTCATTTTAGGTGAAAACTTCGGGAACGCTTTACTGCTTGAAGCAGCGATGAACTGAAAAACTGAGTACAAAATTGCAAATATAAACTGTAATACAACCATGTTATGTAACTTCATCTTTACTGAATATTTTGATGTTAGTAATGTCTTGACTTTAGAAATTAAGAGTCAAGTAAACTTTGTAGACTTTGAATTAATTTATATTAAATATGTTCACTGGATCACAAAGAGTCAAAAAAACACGCAACTGATTGACAAAAGTCCGATAATGCTTCAGCGTTGATCGAAGAATTCTATCGCGTACATATTTTCGTCTTTTTCAATATTTCAGCCAGCAATTACGTGAAAGAGTTTTCAAAACAGTCTCCACACATCACAATTTCATCACAAATGTTTTATCAACACCAACCTTCATGATTCGAGGTGTCCTCGTTAATCTATTGGATAGTTTGAATTTTTCAGTATAGCGAAATTCCAATATTCAGCCCAAAAAAATTGGAATTAGGACTTCCGAAGCATGGGTCTGGTTCCTTTTTTTTACTATCTGAGATGAATTAAGTTTTTTAAAACAATAAACAATGTTTTCTGTCAAATCATAAAATGTTTATATGAAAAGAAAATTCAGAAAATCAACCTCGGCGAACTTTCGTGTATTGCCATGACCACGCAAACAACATACCAACATCAAATGAATTTTTAAATTAATGTCTCATATCTCTAGACCATTTCGAGATGTTGTCCCGACTTCTTAAGTCCAATCGTATGGGGGAAATGGGTTGATATGTACTGAAAAGCGAGGCTGCTCAAAAATTTTCAAAAATTGCTCCTGCGGCAATAGACGATCGACTTTTAAAAATGTTTTAAAGTGATAAATATGTCTTATTGGATCGAGTCTGGGGGCAGGCGTTTCAAAATAAAATAGTTTTTCAAAAACGCTACACTCTATTATGCACTACTGTTTTACAATGCTTTTATATTCGTATGTCTCACTTAAAGTAATATCGGGAATCAAACTAATTTACATTCTACAGTGGAAATAGAACGGAACTAGTTCAGTATGAAGTAAGGATCGAAGTGGATCGACCCACAATTTTAGCGGAATCACACCTCATCCAAAGTTTTAGAACTCACAGAAAAACGATTTCTGTGGAGCCTCAGTGCTGCGTGCAAGTTGGAGGTGGAGAGAGTTCTATACCAGAAATCTAGCGATACGTAAATTCAAGACGGCCCCTTAGCTATTTTTTAGAAACGGGGGGATTCATCGTTATGTAGATGGTATCTTTATTTATTTATGCGTTTGGTTTACAAAGATATGTTCTTTACAACTACAATTACATTTCTTTGTTACACATAGGGTGTCTTAATTATACATACATATATTCGATCCAATACTCGATGCTTCGAAAATTGCCGGGAGGATAGTAGTACTAACAGGTTCGGCAGCCATGGTGATGATATTCTACGTTTTTCGCTACTTCGTAGTGGAGGAGAACTGTTATTATGGTTAAGCAGAGTATAGATGACCTTTTGTTTTTAAATCTTTAAAAACATTGTAGTTTATGACTGGTTATAGTAAAGCTTTTGCAAAAGATCGATTTTATATCCAAAGAAAACCCGCTTTCTGGACTCGAAATCATTTAAAGAAGTTTTCTCTTCGCCAGTCACTGTAAATAAATTGTAGAAATTATTTAACTGAAAGCCTTTCAGCTTTTCACGCTTGTAGATTTTTCTTAAAATTGAATTTTCTCTTGAGGAATACGTTAACCGAACACGCAAATCGGTTTAGTTTCATCCATTCGGATGAACAAACGAATTCAAAGCAAAAAGGTGAGAAAAAGATAAATTTTGGGATTTGTTTAAATACGAATTTAAGTTTATGAGACGGTGGTGTGGTGGTGATACAATATTAATGGATGAATGATAGAACGTCCTTTCTTTTTCTTTTTGTGAATGGCGAAGATAAATTATTCACAGTGGGACACGACACATTAATAGAAGAAGGAAATTGTTTCTTTTACAAGTTCTGAATAAATAATTTGTGTTTAACTTAAATCGTTTAGAGCTCGGAAAATTTAAAAAGAAAATTTGATTATGTACACTACGTTAAATCTGGTTTAAGTTTATTATACATACTTGATTAAGATTAAGAGTCGTGTACGTGATTGAAATATTCTCAGTTCACTCTCCGAAAGTTTCACAAATTTTCACTAAATATAAATATACAAACGATTCTGGTAATCCGCTGATAAAAGATATTATTTTAAGCGCCAAAAAGATTTTCGAAATTATAAAGTAGTTAATGCCGTAATGTTTCATTGTCAAAACTTTATAATTAATTAATTTATAAACATTCTTTTCACCAAACTCTCTCTTACCATTTTTATCTTTATCACAATCTCCTATTTTTTGCCGGTTACTCAGCTTGAGACATTTTGGAAAACGTAATTTATAAGAAACGAATAAAAAAAAAATATTTACATCGCCTATAAAACATGATTAATTACTTGTGGACGTTGCAATTTTTCACTGGTTTCACATTCGTTTTCGTGTTACGAAATAATGTGACAAAAAGAGTTGTACATAAAGGGCATCTTTGAAGAATTTAACCTTTTTCGCCCCTTACCATTTGTAAGAAGTTGTCACAATATCATTCTTAATGAAACCCACAATCACTCCCTTTACCCATTATATTTTATATGTCTCTGAGGCAATAGTATTATCATTAAGAAATGGTAAAAAACCTTTTCCCTAATTGTTATGACATAATTTTAGACAGATAAAAAAAAGAAGAAGGAAATAAAGCAGAAACGAGCATAAAAGTTATTTATATTGAAATTATCTGGTACTGAAAAGAATTTTTTACGCAATTTGGCTAGGAGACTTCACGACAGCCCAAGATAGTCCCCCTCAAAACCACCTGCCAAATCCTTCTCCAAACCCTAAACTTTATCCTCGCACCCCACAATCAATATTACCTTATTCACGAATTTCACACGAAAGATAGTTGCTACTGGCCCCTAGTGACTGACTATTGGCTCGCGGGTCAAAATTGTATTACTATTGGCTCCCGGGTGTCAAAAGTGTAATTTTTGCATCCTTTAGCTACTTCCCAATCTCAATCAAAACAGCTCCTGATTAGAAAAAGGGCGCCACCTACATATCATTTGAAAAAGTACCAATGGTACGAGGAAAACACACAAAAAATAGCGTCACACATTCTCAACTGAATTTTTGTATTCATGTGTTCGATACCGACCTCTTCAGCGATGGAACGTGTCAATAGAAAACTACACTAGATAACGCTGATACAACCTGCGACTATGAACGTGAACAGATGACAGCCGGTAAAGTGGTCTTCACGATATCTGCATAAGACGAAAGTGTCATCAATTTCGGTTGCCGAATCAGTTGGTCATCCCCCCGCAAGTTTGCATCAAGTATAAGAACGAACAGTTTCGATATGGAAAAACCAGTATGAAATTAAGAATTGATAAGTAATATAAGATTTATATGAGATTGTTACCATTAGCTAAATAAATAAATAACATTTCATTACATTACATGCTACCTAACTTTATATACATTACCATATAGTAATTATAGTAATGTGAGGCATTGTATCACGTAGGATTAGATGTTGTTGTATGCCGGAAGGATGGGTGTGTATAAGACCCAACAGATTGTGCGACCATACGTGATGATCATTCTGCCAGGGTTGTCATGTGATCCACAGTTTTTTTGCTTACTGGACTATCATCTCTTACGAATCATCCTAACTCAGTTGGTGCCATCTATGATGCTGATGCACCTCCAGCAGTATCAGCAGAATAACTACTATATAACTGCCTTTATCAGAAAAAAATAATTCATGCATGCTGCCGAAAACTTTTTTCATGACTTTCATGAAATGTTAAAATTTATGGAGGAAAGTTTCTTTTTAAAGGAGAGATCGAGTTCTTTTTATTGAAACTGGTCAATATTGACCACCATCAATTTTATTCTGATTTTCTTAACCTAAAACATATGCATTTTTTGCATGCCTGTGTAACTTTTCCTATGTTATGATTGATGTGGTGGACCTTGTGTACCGATTTTTATGCACATAGTTATTTCGATCTCTTTTAATAACGCCTGAAAGTATACTGCGCATGTATCTCCGGACTTCGTGCCATAGTGCTGAGTGGTATTTTACGTCTATAAGTGCTTTATTCTGACTGGTGTTGTTATTACATTAATATACGAACACCTATATATACACACACTGCTCTATTGAGTCGACAGAAAGTCTTTTAAGTCAATTTTCTTAAAAAGGGCTCAACGAACTTTTTTGCCAGGACAAAAAAGTTTTATTTCTGAAGCAAAACCGATGCTTACCCAACACTTATTTATAATACGTTCAGCCCCACCGTGATCCTAAGTTCATAAATTAAAACTGTGCAATAAACCTTTGAAATGGGTATAGGAAAGTAGCGACAGAGTGTAGTCAAAGAAGCTAATTCGGTTACGTTACTGTCCGTCCGTCCGCCCGTCTGTGACACGACGTAACATGGCGCAACGTAACAGGAGGGGTGCACAGACGGACTTACAGGAAGGGTGAAAACATAAAGTAGCTATCGCTACTTAATAAAAGGGTTATCACCTAAAATAGCTCGTTTATCAATCAATCAGATCTTATAAGAAATCTGATCTGATCTGAATCTGTAAATTGGAATCTGATCTGAATCTGAAAATATCGGATTGGCAGTGTTCAGATTCAGATTAGTCCAGAATGCTTTGTTCCGAGTCCTACATGAGATTTTCCTTCTGAAATGAGTTCAAGGACATCCCTTGAAATGTTTGAGATGATTAAAATTCGAATGGGCTTTTTTTTCGCTTACTTAGTCAGATCTTTATTTTCAGACCTGTTAGGGGTGTGTGATAAATAGAAGATAGAGACTGCCGTAGTCCACAGAAAATGTTTACTGTATCGAAAACGCGTTTCAAAAGTTTTTAAAAGTTAATTTACAGCTTGCAATGATTATCTGAAACTGAATATTCACGTTTCGGCCCTTCCATGCATTCCAATTCCAACCCTTGCCAAATAAAATGTTTCTTAATATTTCTTTGCCTTATTACTGTTTTTCCGTTTGATAAAGTACAATTCAACACATAAAAATATAATTCAGATAGAGTTTGTGCAAAAAATAGGGGAATGAGGGGGAATAAAGATAAGCGGGCAATACCGACCAAAACAATGTTTCGTATTTGTCGTTTTTTTAAAATAATTTTTAACATTTTATGTTAGTGCGTCTTGTAACCTATTGATAATCAATTACTTTTTCGTTATTCCATTCGTTTTAAAACTGTCAGATCAAACTGACAGGTTGCATGATTTTTCTTTCGAATTTGTGCTTCGATATTTCCAGGGAATGCGCAGCATATTAGCACTTAATTTCTCTTTTTATTATCTTTGCAGTTTGAATGGAAGTTTTTCAACGTTATCAAAGCTTAGTGTGATGTATTTGATTAATCTTTCTTTATTAATATGACTTTTTTGCCACACCTGCACTGAGGGGTATTTGCGACCATGGAAATATACATGATTGATTGATAATAATTTTATTGTCTACTATTTTCTAGCTGACATGGAAAAAGAGTGACTATGACTGCTGTCATAGCCCTCGTTAAAAAACCATGAAAACGTTACAATATATAAATAACATTAATAACATTAACATAGAACAAAAGGAAAATTACAAAAAATTTACAAACAAAAAGTAAGAAAACATCAAAAATATTACGTCAAAATCAACATAACGAAAGTCACAAGAATAAATAATTTATGAATCTATGTCAAAGACATAGATCGTCAAAGAAAAACAAAAATGTCATAATGATATAATTGCCAAAATGGCGTCGTCAAAAATATAAAAAAAGAAAAGAAAATTCGAAATTTCAAAGTAGCATCTGAGGCGTCGTCAAATACGTTGTCGTAACAATGTAGATGTCAAAAATATCAGCCATCATGTCATAAATAATTAAATTGCCAAAGTGACGTCGTCAAAAATTGAAAAAAAAAAGAAAAGTCGAAATTAGAAAGTAGCATCTAAAGCGTAGCCGTCATCAAATACGTTGTCATGGAGACGATGTAGACGTCAAAAATTTCAGCAATCAAGGTGATGTTCTGCATAAATAAAAATAATAATTTAACTTTTTGAAAAGCTTAGAAAAGACGTAAAAGGTAATCACCGGGAAAGTGCTTTCGGATTTAAGTAGTCATTGTGTAAAGAAAGCACCAAAACAAACACATTATCCAACCATACCAAAAGTTTGGAATACCGAATCGTCTAGTTTGTGCACTTCGTTTCTAAAATAGCGAGATGGAAGTGTAGGATCGACGTGACTTGCGGCAAGATTAAACAACCGACATGCGAAGTTGAATGGTGAAAATTGAGAATATTCATGATCGCTTCCGGTGATTCTAATCAATGAAGATCTTCGTAAGACATGTGTACCATCGTTCAGAATAATCCTATTTCGGATAAATTGAGAGTTCAACTTTCCAGTCAGGACATCATGGATGAAAAAGATCGCTGCGTTGGTTCGGCGCCTTAGTAAGGATTTAAGGTTTAGTTCAGCACACCTATCAGCATATGGACGAATCCGATAGGAGTCGGTATCTCCTTCAATCCGACGGTCACGGTTGGCATAAAGAACGAACTGTCTTTGAACACTCTCTATAGATTGAATGTGAACCGCGTGATGAGGTGCCCAAACCGTACTAGCGAATTCGAGATGCGAACGAACTATGGCGGAGTAAAGCATTTTCGCTGTTCCGACGTTAAATCTCCCATAGCACTGCCGTTTTACAAATGAAAGCATTGACATAGCCTTCTTTATAGTGAGTTCTAAGTGGTCATTAAAGGAATACTTGTTATTATATGTGACTCCGATGTCTTTTGTGCTGTGAACACGATTAATCAGGTTGCCGTTCATATGATATTCTGCCAAGATTGGAGAACGCTTCCGGTATATGCTAATCACCTTACATTTACTGGAGTTGAGTTCAAAGTCGTTGTCGGAGCACCATTTCACAAAATTATTGATTGATTCTTGCATGAAGTGAGTATCATCGATGGTAGAAATGCTGTTGTGAACTAGCTTTTTGTCGTCTGCAAGATTAATGTCTCTAGTGGGACCAGGAGCACCATCAGAATCGTTGAAGTAGATTACGAATAAAAGGGCAGCCAGTATTGAGCCTTGACCGATTCCAGAAAGAACATCAATTATATCAGATTTGACTGAGTTTATCTTCACCATCTGTTTCCGACGCGATAAGAAGGAGCAAAACCAGAGTAGAATTGAATTGCAAAGTTGGTATTTCTCATCTGACATCTTCTTTACCAGTCGAACAGATCGTATAACATCGAAGGCTTTGTGGATATCTGCGAGGAATATGTCCGTTTGTTCGCTGTTTTTGAAAGAATCGTGGACCAAAATTGATAATTCCATCAAATTAGATTCGACTCTCCTACCCGGGAAAAAGCCATGTTGAGTAGGTGATGATTGTGGGAAAATATTGAATTTTAGCTGCTCCAAAACTATCATCTCGAACGCCTTAGCAAAGTTTGGAGACAAAGACACACCACGGTAGTTACCAACATCAGCTTTCTTGCCGGATTTGAATACTGGTATCAAATGACCCATCTTCCACAAATTTGGATAATAGCATTCCAGCAGTGATTTTGTGTAAATGATTGATAGAGGTCGAGATAGCAATTCTGCACATTCACGGAGGAATAACGGCGACATTTTATCTGGACTAATCCCCTTACTGAGGTCCATACTCAACAAGGTTTTTTTCACAATATCCTCATTGACTGTGATGTTCGAAAAACCTGTATCGTCTCTTGAGTGAATGAAAGATAGCAGTTCGGCCATTTTCTGGTCGTCGTCGGGGTATTGCTTGTATACGGAAGCAAAGTATTTAGCAAACAGGTTAGCTTTTTCAACATCATTTGTCGCAATTTCGTCGCCGAAGGACATCTTTCCGGGTAAACAACTTTTCTTATATTTGGAATTGATATAGTTCCAGAACTTTTTGGGTTGTTTCTTGTAGTTCATTGCAAGGTCACACATAAATTCATTGTATAGATCGTCACGATATTTCTCGAATTTGACTTTAGCTGCTAAAAATGATGATTTATCTGCATTGCCTGAGTTTTTAGATGTGTTGAGGTATTTCTTGTATTCACGGTTCCTTCGATTTTTCAGGTTGATTAGTTTACCATCAAACCATGCCGGATGATTCGTCGTACGAAGCGATGCCTTTGGAATAAGCATATCAAAAATCTCATAGCATTTGGCATAGAGTGCACTGAGCATTTCATCTAAGTTCTTCTCAAAGAATAACTCATCGAAGTTAACTTTTGCGAGTTCTTCACGAATTGAATCGTATGGTGCTTTCCTGAAGCAATAAATCTGCTCAGAAGATGGAGATTCAGTATAGGTAGCAGGTTCACATTCAATAAGGCATTGAGTCTGGAGCGCGGTCTTGGGATGAATCTGGTATCATTGGTAAATCAGCTGGATTGACAACAAACAGTTCCGGCATGTTAGTGTAGACTAAGTCGAGAACATTCTGGGATGAGTTCTGTATGTCTGATATTTGAAAAAGTCCGCAACTTAGAAGAGATGAAGTAATTTCTCTCGCAATATTAGCTTGTACAGACTCAGAGTCTCCAATGATTGGAAGAAAATCGAAACCGTCTTCGTTTGCAGACCATTTAACCGAGGACATGTTGAAGTCACCAATGGCAGGGAAGATATCGTTGTGATTTATCATTGAGTGAGCAGCCAAAATGGCCTTTAAATGTGCTGAGTACACTTCTTCTGTAGAACCATATTGTATATATAAACCATATATATATATTTTAGAGTTGGTTGATCTAAGATGAATTTTAATGCAAACGGCTTCCAGTAGATCTAATTCAGGAACATTAACAAGTTCACTGTCGTATTTTGAGTCGACGGCGATTAGTACACCACCACCTTTACTCGTATCAATGTTCGTATCTTCTCGGTCTTTACGGTAGACCGTAAAACGAGGATCGAAGAACTCAGCATCAAATTTATTCTTATTTAACCAAGTCTCTGACAAGACAATAAGGTCATAGTCACAGGTTGCTGACGACAGTAAAATGTCATCTTTTTTGCCCGACATTCCACGAATGTTGTTATAATAGAGAGATAAACAGGTATTTGAAAGGAATTGATTAAATTCAACCGAATTAGATGGTGAATCGGTTACGTCATTGTGTTGGCCAAAAAATTCATGGATGAGGGATCCGTCACACTTTTAACAATCCACGGTTTTATTGTAACATGACTTGGCCAGAAATTCGAACGGTTTATGATATTAGAAATAGCGTCATTGGTCTCAATCTTAAAGTTCACATGCCGTAATACGGTAAGGTCCTGGCCACGCTTCGTTAGTCGACGTATCTTTATATGTTTCTTGTCAATTTGAGAATTAGCAGCTATGAAGTCAATCAAACGAGCAGGTGTTACAGATATGTCAAACGGAGAGATGTGGAATGCCTTGTCAAGTTTAGAAGACTGAATACTGTTGCCAAGAAGATGTAGATCCTTCATATGTGAGTCATAATTGTTTTTTACTTCTGCAGAGAATAATGAATATTCTGGATTAATCGCCTCTGATGATGTTGAATCGTTTACTATTGCTGTCGTTGTGGTAGGTGGATGTAGGTCAGTTATTTTATTATTGAGGTCATCGTCTATTAGATGTAAAAATCTATTACGAAGCTCTTTAATCTCTCGCGTATCATCAACATGATCGTCATGCAATGTTGATGTTTTGGCGTCTAATTCAATGATTGCTTTCTCAATTTTGTCGCATTTATCATTTATGATTTGGAGATTATCAAGTGTTATTGAATCAACCACTGGAGAGGATAACTGTTTTTGCATATTTCCGGAATGAAAATCCTTACAAATTTCTTGGATTTGTAATACTACGTCCATGTTTTCCTGAAGTTTATGGTTAATGTGATCAAATGATGTCCATGTGTTACGTTCGAAGCTATGTAGAAGGTGGTGTAGTTCACTGTTATCAGTTGAGATTAGCGAATGATCGACTGAGAATGACCAATTTTGAGGGTCAGATATTGGTGGTGCTTGGAATCCCTTTTTCTTTGTTGAAATGGGGTCAACATTGCGATTAATGAGGGGAGTCGATGGCATATGAGCTTTATCTTGAAGTTGATTTAATTTCTCTAATATCGAAGAAGTTACTTGCGTACTGGATAACGATTGAGATTTAAGTCCGTGGTCGACTTTCGCATGTAAATTGGTAACGTTCTGATTAATCAAAGCGAACTGAGTCATAATGCTACTATGGTCGGCCGTGGGCAGCAACCGCTTGAATTCTTCGTTGGAATTGTTGAGACGAGAAAAGTTTTCGTTCAACTGCGTCAACGTAGACAGCATATTCGATATAATTACATTGTCATTCCGCTCAGGTTCGTTATTTTGTGCAGTATGACCCGCTGCACCAGTATCGTTTGATCTGCGAAGACTTTGCTTGAACTTGGTAACACGATCGATGCATTTCCCGCACATGACAACTGCATTTGAGGATGAAAGTAATTTAATGGCATGTTGTGATGATAGTTCGAAGCATTTTGAGTTAAATCTTTTTTCGCAAAAATAGCAGTGTATCAGCAATTTTTCTGAATTCCTTGCGGCGAAGCAAGCATCAGTGCACACATGATTGCTGGCCATGCTTATGGATGACGTGTGGTTATTTTTGAGCAGCGACACAAAAAGTTACTGCTTATACAAGAACTAAATAGCTAAATAGCTCTGGACTATGCACACTCCCAACACCGAACTGTGATTCAAGAGCTCTGGACTATGTGCACTCCCAACACCGAACTATGAAAATCCGAAGTGGCGGGATCACGTACACCACTACCAATCGTTATTGCAGCAAAGTCCAAGAAAAACTATGTCTTCATCAATTTAAAATAATCGCCTTGCAAAAAAATTCGTGGCTATAAATGTAGACGGCTTCGACCGAAAATTATGACAGCTTTAATGTGACGATAACAACAGGTAAACAAACAGCCTTGGACAGTGTTTTTTTTTGCAAATCAAAACATAAAAAACATAATTACACGCCACTGAGAACTCCACTAAATAACATTTTGAAGCGCACAGGATGGACAAATACAAATCAACCAGTGGTTTAGAACGACAGTTTGCAATGGGTTCGCTTGTTTACATTCAGTTGAATTGATGCAGATATACCGGTTGATGATCCGTTATTTCGAAATTCAACTTTTATCAAAAAGTAAGTTTTGTGATTTATTTACTTTAAACTGTGGAATTACGCCAAATTTATGTCATGTCTGTATAAACAGACCATTCAACAATCGTTTAAATCCAAAATTTCACCAATGCACAGGACTTATACAGGACTTTTTCAAAAAAGAAGCAGTAGCGATCTTACGCACGTCTAACACGTATAAACACTCAACACACACCTGGGATCTCATGAATGCAGAATGCGTGTTGAAATGTGTAAATGCATAACTCAGTATTTTTCTTCAATAATAAATTGGTGCCAATGTTTAAATTTAACTTTCATTGTTAAAATTCTGGATTTTCTTCTATGGATGCCATTACCCCAAGCGTGGTCGCAATTACTTGCACGGTTCCCCAAATTCAATTTGGTAGTCCTGAAGTTAAAATTAGTTTTTTCCGATAAATCTTGAATTAATCAGGAGGAAGCGTTGAATCGGTATTTAAATTTAATTAACCAATGAAAAAAATGAGTTTTAGCTTAGGTTATCGCCATTCCTCCGTCCCCATCCCCGTATTTTATGAGTTGCCAAAGTTCACCGACTATCAAAAACTGAGCCCATCTTGAACTCGAATGCGTCATTTTGACTCAATCTTATGCCAAGCAAACACAGTGGTCACTCAATCAATAATGGGTCATTCCATTGAAAAGTTGGAAAATGTGTTACGAAGGAACCGTCTTCTGGCTAAGAATGCAAAGGTTGGACTTCTTTTGCATGAAGGAGTTGTACATTGAACCTATAGAGGAATTTTCTTCATACTACACAAATCTCGTATGTGCACGGTTTAGCAAGAACACATGGTTCCCTCGCAACCTACCAATGGAATCGCCCAATACATCAGAAATACGTCAAATTTAGCATTTCGATATCGAGTATTTTGAAATATATTCGTTACTTGAACACTTAAACTAAAAGAAAACGTCGTGATTCGAAGAGGCCAGTTTCTTAGGGCCAGTTCTGTTTATATTCTTAAAATGTTTGCCTGTGGCGCTAATAATTCAAATTACTTAAAGAAAAGTTAAAAGTCTTCAAATTTTCATCGGAAAAGTCTCATAATTCAAAAAAAAAATGTCTGTATACTTGAGAGTGTATTGGTTGTGACGAAAAATATTTTCCCATCACTTGGGACGAAAAGCTGCTTTCTGCGGTATGTGCACCAACACACTCTCACTATTACAGAAAAATATCTTTCTCAAAATGTTGAAATATACTATTGCCTGCAGCACTATAGTTATTTAGTTGCTTTTTGAAAATCTTAGTGTACAAATTTTTCTCGATTTTCGTGATTTTCTTGATACTTGCTAGTTTTGCGAAAACATTTTCTCAACAATAGGCATATTTTTAATGAGATGGTTTTTCATAGCATTCGACGAAACGAATATTTGACATGTAGACAGTCCTTGCCTGTGTGTAAGTTTGGACGGTTATTACTACAGTTGTAGTAAATCCAAATATAAGTTTAAGGGTCTGAGTCATGCAACAGATGGCACTAGCCTAATGACCCTAATGGAAATTATTTGGGAATTGCGTCACATTGAAGTGATCCTCTTTGATGTTGAGATCATAAATTAAAATTTTTACTAATTATTTACTAATAACATGATTTTAATGAATTCCAAAAAACAGGTGTTTGGCTCTCGTTCAAGGGTTATAATTATGTAAATTATTTTTAAATTAAAATGAAAGAAAATTATAAAAATAAAACTCTATTTATAGACCAGACTGTGTTTAGTTATTCGAAAGTGTAACAATCTATAGCTCGGAATCTTTTCTAACATTTCATCACAAAACAATTATGAATATTTTTCAATTGGCTGCTAAATGGAAATTGTTATATTATGGGAAATTTATCATCAAATCGAATTGACATAAAACAAATTTGTTTGAAGTGTGGAAAGCCCATAGTAAAATTAAAATAAGCTTGTCAAAATTAGGATCGATTTTTGACATGCTCATGATGGTTTGACATATGTTCGAATATTATGAATTATATTTCGTTTGAGTGTAAAATATAAGGCAGATGCTAATCAAAACCACGTGCAAATCAATAAACTATTAATTTGACTATTCGCACGCGATAAAATAATTTAATGAAGAAACTGTAATTTTACCCGTTTTTTTTTTTTAAAGAAATACCACCTGTGCAAGGAAAATATCATTTCACACCCGACGTAAAGCCCTTACTCACTTCGAAAATATAAAGTATTATTTACGTACGCATAACTCTAAGGCAGTTCACGAACAGCAATCACTTAACTGTGTTACGTTCGACTGTGTAAATTACGAATGTGAATTAATTAATTCATTATTTTACCACGAAATACAGCTTTAGATATAAGCTGATGATGCCAAATTATAAATTATCAACTCGCATACGCAGTATTGCTGCTTTAATAGCTGTCCATCAATACCATTCAACCCCTCTGCTCCGTTAGTGGCGTACGTACTTTGTGAATGGTCCCTAAGGTAGTTTCAACTTTGTACTCAACTGTACTGTACTCAACTTTTTATCTCGCGAACCCATACAATCGTACATACTTTTGCCATCCACTGATGAGTGAAATAGATATGAAAACATGTGCAAAGGACAGAATAGATGTGGCAACGAGAGCAGATGTTACGCAAAGCCTCGAAATAAACCTTTCCACGTGAGTATATGAAATTACGTTGACACTAAATTGTATTGGAAATTGCCGAAAGGGTTTTTACCCCTCCTATGAAAAAAAGTTTTTCAACAAATTTTAAAAAACATGCAAGGGACCCACACATCAGAACAGATGTCGCAAACAGAAAATATGCTAATCTTAAATGTATGAACTTACGTCCACATTAAATTGGATAGGAGATTGCCGAAAGGGTAATATAAAAAAACCCGTCCGAAGCAACGGGGCAAAAAACCTCTCCAAATCCCTAAAACAACCTAAAATTTATTTCTTTTTAAAGAAAAAGTTTAAAGAAAAAATTAAAAAGAAATTTTTTCACACAAAAAAAATGTACTAGGACCGATCTTAGAACTGACATAGAGCACTACGGAGAGGCCTCTGACCCATACTTCCATACAAAAAAGTTCGCCTCTTTCTATTCTAAAACACTGCACAAAAAAACTCATCACTAAGGAAATATTAACAAACCAAATATCGTGTAGGGTCGCGTGACGTGAGTTTGGCCCACACTAAATACACTATAATTTAATTTTCTGATGTCCATATCTTTTATTTAAAACATTACATAGCGATTTCCGTTCTAATTTCGCAGAGATATAAGTGAAAAGGTTCCACCAACCTTCAAAAAACCAGGTTTTTGACCACTTTTTCGACCATAACTTAAAAAGTTTTCGACCGATTTTGCCCAAATTTTATCCAGTAATCAATTTTTTGATTATCTTTCAGATTTTTTTTTTTTTTAAATTGGATAAGATTAACCTGATTTATGAAGAAAACCAAAACCAAAAAAATTTCTTCAATGAATGGTCGGCCATGCCTAAATCTTTCAAACAAAAAAGTTATGAAAATCGGATTTACTTGAGTTATGTACAAAAGACCAAAAACCACTTAAACGGCCCTAGCTCGGCGGCCCTCGCGCCGACAGTGCCCAGATTCAATCCCATAAAAGATTTTTTGATTACCTTTCAGGGAAAAAAAAGTTGTTATCGTTTTGACAGACAGACAAACGGACGGATGGACATTTTTTTTATTGCTGATTAGTCATCTAAGGGCCATGATCGATGCTCCCACCCTACTCCCGGGTCGAAATTGGCGTGGTTACAAACGTCGTGGTAAACGCATAAGACTGCTTTTCGGAAAACTTCGTTCTTCGTACGGGTCTTAAAATCATACTTTATATCTATATTAAGCAGAGCTGAGCGCGCTCGTGAATTTTACTAGCGCCGCTAGCGCTACCACCATCTGAAAACTAGCGGCGCTACCACTAGTAGCGCTGTTTTTTGGGCCAGCGCTAGTAAATCGCGCTAGCGTTAGTAGTTATTTGAAAAAAAAATTGAGCAATTTCTAAAATTTCAACTTCATCTTGTCTAATTCAATTTTAAACGGTATGTGGGGAGACAGCGCGGACCGCCATTTATTAAAAGCGCCGTAACACATCTAAATTTCTATGACGTGGTGAATTTTTTGTATCAAAAGTGGTGTGGCACCCGCGCATCTGATCCAAAGTATATAAACACGGAGGTAATGCTGACCCTCAGTGTTTCAGACTTTCGACGGGACCCTACTTTGAGGTGAGTTTTCTATGACACCAATTGTTAAAAATGCCCGCTCAATTTTTGTTAACGATAATTCGAATCGGTCACGTTTGTCATTTCACTGATGATGTCATATAGTTCTGGAAATCGGAACAATGAAGAACGATTTTAGTGTTGAAAATTGATAGATAGAAGAGGACGCGTTCTTAAAATTTTTTTATCATCAATTAATTGTTCGTTGTGACGAATTTACCTGTAATACTAGACGTAAGGATTCATTTTATGTTAGTTGCCTTAGTTATCATTATTGTTCATAATTTTAGATTTTAAAGCGTACAAATTCCATAATTAACGAGTGAAATAAATGGATTTTTATATCATCATATTGGCTTTATTTCTCTACGGAATTTCTATTAAAACTAGTGTGACCCGTAATCAATTCGTTCGCAACACCAATACTTATCTAAAACAGGTTGTGCGTATGTGCACCGATATATACATAAATTCACCTCAAAGTAGGGTTCCTTGTGTTTTTGCGAGTTTGCACTATCTTCCGACCTTCCGTGTTTATATGTATACTTTGCATCTGATCCGCTCTATCTTTCCACGTATGCAGGCTTTCAATTAACCATAAATGAACATTTAAATGCTTTTTAATGAGACAAATATCTACCTTGGTCCAAAAAATTTTGATTCTATGTAATGCGTTAATCCTTTTATGCAGCGACATATTATATGACAAACTCACTCATTTCGGCTCGAAATTTCCAGTGCACGTTCGAAAACAGTTTTTGCCCTTGCACCTGATTCTCATATAGACAAGAGAGTAGAGCCGTACAACCAAACTATATTTTGTCTTTTCGGCGCTGTTGTGTATATGTTATTTTGACATTCACATTTGTGCGGCACAGTGACGCTCTTCTCCGATTGGGGTCTTTGACAAAAAAGTTTGGCTCTTTTTTCTCTATAACAATGCACAGAAAACCTCCTCATTATAGGAATATTCATGAAAAATCACCAACTGTCGTGTAAAGTGGCGTAACGTGAGGGATTTCCGTGCCAATTTCGCGGAGATATAAGCCAAAAAGTTTCACCGACCTTCAAAAAACCACGTGACCACTTTTTCGACCGTAACTTCGAAAGTTTTCAACAGATTTTGTCCTAATTCATTCCCGTTATCATTTTTTCAATTATCAAGACAAAAAAGACATTAAAAATCGGATAAGATTTACGTGTTTTTTGTATAAGAAACACGGTGAGCCATATTAAAGGTACAGTTTAACGGCCCGGACTGAGATCAAAGCCTCAAAATCAAAAAAGATTCTTCTATAAATTGTCGGATATACATTGACCTTTCGAACAAAAAATATGAAGATCAGAAAAGATTTACTCGAGTTATGTACAAAAGACCAAAAACCACTTAAACGGCCTTTGGTTCACGGCCTTTGGCCCGACAGTGAAAAAAAAACGATTTTGAAAATCGGTTGAGTTTTACTCGAGGTGTCGTGTCGTGCCGGCTGACGGACCGGACGGTCAATTTTTTTTGAACTTTTTTCTTATTTAGACCCTGAAACGAAAAAGTAAACAACTCCCGGGTCGAGACTCGACTGGTTATAAACGTCGTGGTAAAAGCAATAGATCTTCGTACGGGTCTAAAAAGTTTTTCGGCAGATTCAGTGGGAAATGAGTTCGTGTTTAGTACGTTAAGTTTTTGTAGCAGCTTACTTCTATTTCTTCCTCTCCTAGATCGCTCTGTTTTTCTTTCTCAGTTTCTTTTGTAGTACATGAGTTTCGCGTGTAAGATGCATCTATCATTAGGGAACCTTCAAAAGAGACTTCTGTGTCCTTCCCAGTAAAATATTGCCTGCTTGTTATTTTATGCGTTGAATAATGAAATTTTTGGCAGCATCAGTAATAAAACCCAGTAACACAAATCCACTTATTAAATTGAGAAATACTTAGAAAGCATTTGGAAAGTGTTAACGCAGAAATAAATGAAGATTACATTCGATTTCGGTCGATACTGATGGTTCTAAGTAAATAATTCGATTCGAAAGCAAAAGCAATCAAAACAAATTTTGAAATTTTTTTTTTTACAGAAAATGCATTTTAAGTCCTTGAACAAACTATATGTATTATGTTTTATTACGACGGATCCAATCCATTCTACCAACATACACCCCATTAAAAATGCATGGAAATGACCTGTGTTTGAATTTTACCGGCAAAAATCAATTATGAAAACATTAACATACACTTTACAAAAACAATAAGTTAAATTACTCTAGGATATCACATTTCAAGCAAATTGTTCCTCAGAACACTCTGCTGCGTCATTTATGGACGCTCTTTTTTGAGTTAATGTCATGTTATGATGTGAGTTTATAGAGGATCCCCAAAGGACCTAATTTATCATTGTGTAACCATGATATGTTGACAAAAGGAAGACGATACAAAAAGATCGAAATTAAATGCGCTCCTTCAAATACTTTGAAGTAAACTCCCAAAATTAACATAAATTTACCTCTAAAATTGACCATCACCAACGATTCAAGAAAAGTGTATTGATTTTAATTAAATGTGAACAACAGGGTGTTCGTTCGCCCTATGACATTGTCAGCGTGTGTAGACTCTGTTACTGTGCCATATATTTAAGAATGAAATCTATTTTAAGTTTTTACAAATTTTCATAGCCTCAATGAGCTGGGGAAATGTCGCATAAATAGATTCTACCATCCTAAAGAAATCGATATCCACTACATCGTTTCGATCAGGGCCGCAGCCAGGTAGGTGCTTAAAATTATATTCAATGCCTCATGGACGCCCCATTTAACGATTACAAATTACTCGAGTCGGTCAATGTTTCATAACAACTTATCGGTAGATAATAGTTTCTGGCACTCACTTTATACACTTACCGAAAGAATTAAAATGGCGAAAATCACTGGTGGCATATCACTTTGCGTACATCAAATCGAAAGTAACAACTTTGATCTGCATATACAGATCCAGTGTCTCATGATTGTTGAGAAAATAAAAAATTTTCACAAAAAAGCTCAAGTGGCAGATCGGCCGGTATTTTTTTTTTCGTCCATCCTGTCATGTGCCAAAGAAAAAGAATTAACTTTACGTTATCTTCCGTTTATTTCATACTTTGCGAAAATAAATTTCATAAAAAAACATTATTATGCGACGGTCATTTTTCACCAAAACATAACTAACAACTTTTACTTTCACATCGACCCGCTTCCTCTTATAGAAGCTAGAAGCTACGAAATTTTCACAAAAAAGCGCTGTTGACGCCATCTGCCAAAGAAGAAAACCTTGATCAAGATAAATAATACTTCGTGGGTGCTTGAGCACGCAATAAAGTATTGTCCTAACTACTGTCCTGGTTTCGATATTGTGTACCTTTAGCCATTAATAACTTAGGTAGTTTACAACAGAGTTAATTGAGTTACTATAATTGTTAAATTGATCTCGAACTTTCACCGGAGTTCATTTAATTGTTTATGTAAATTATGGCTTCCAAAAAGGTTGTTATATAAATAGTAGTTGGGACTGTGAGACAGAATAGACAGAATGTACGAACTAATTTTCTGTAATTGCGTTAATTACAACCCTAGCTCCTTGCTTTTTAACCTCGTTCACCGTATATTTGTATACTTAGTGTATGCGAGGAATTAATTGAAAAGTATTGAGTTCTTCAATTAAACCCATTATCTAAACGATGTGTTTTTGTTACATTTATTATTGAAATCAATTACTGTATTTCAAATCATCATTTTTTTCGGAAGCATTCGGAAAATGTACATTCAAAGCTTTTTCTCTTAACGATTGTGCTTTTTGTGGATTTGCGGTTTTTAAAACCGCCACGTATCGTACTAGAATTCTGGTTTGAGGCGGCCTACTGGCTTTGGAACACAGATCTTTTTTACCCTTTGTTCCTTCCCCGTTACTCTTCTATCATTCCACCTAGTCATGTGTTCGACTTTTATCTAGGTTTCCACATGTTCCCGTTCAAATTACACACTTGTTTGACCCTTTAGCCAAATGAATCTCGTATACCCACACCACGATACACCTTCTAGCCTACTTGCCACAACTTATGCTTGTTCTATACGAGCCCCGTGAATGCAGTGTATCACACACAACCAAGATACCTTTTTCTAGGGTAACCATTAATCTGTTTGTTAGAACACAAGCTTAACGTGAATTCTGAAGCTACATATAGGATTTTTGTCTGGTGTTAATTATTTCTACGCCTTAAGAAAGGCTGAGATTTGTGTACACAGAATTCACCGTACATGGGTGACGTCATGCATGTCATTCTTCTATATACGGTTCGTTGCGGACACCAAACAATACAATTATCCAGAATTTGAAGCTTGGGTATGTTTAGGAACGATACGTTCATCCTAAAAGTTGAAAGAAAATCCTTTGCAGAATTTCCTTCGCCAGGATTGAACCCGGATATTCTTGGTGGAAAGACAGTACGTTACCACTGAGCTAAGCCGTTCCTCACATGGCGTCCGCGAGCGTTTGTTTGTTAAATTCCTTACAACAACCGTCAACTTAAATTACTAGCTGTGAAATACCAGCTATTTTTTCAATGTATTTTAAATGAGCAAAACAGCTGGTTTTTCAAAGCTAGTAATTACGATGACACTGTTTGTATCTAAAACGCCTAAAAACCTCAACAACACTTCGCGACTGCGTAAAATTTTCGGCACAGGGAAAATTAACAAATTAATGAAGGTAGATATATTTAGTCAATCCAACAGTATTTTACACAATGCGATGGCATGTATATCCAGCACGTCAGTCTTTTTAGACGCGTACAAAAAAAGGGTCTTATACGTTTACCACCCCAATGTCGACCCGGGAGTAGGGGGAGCTTCGATCATGGTCCTTAGATGACGAATCAACAATAAAAAAAATGTCCGTCCGTCCGTCACCGCGATAACTTGAGTAAAACTTGACCGATTTTAAAAAACTTTTTTTTTCCTGAAAGGTAATTGAAAAAATGTTCATAGGATTGAATCTGGGCACTGTCGGCCCAAGGACCGCCGAGCTAGGGCCGTTTAAGTGGTTTTTGGCCTTTTGTACATAGCTCAAGTAAATCTTTTCCGATTTTCACAATTTTTTTTTGTTAGAAAGGCCTGGGCATGCCTAATATTTTATAAAAGAAAGTTTTTTTAATTTTGAGATTTGGACTCAGCCATGCCCCTAAAACTGAATCTCTACTAGGGCCCAACGTACTTTTTTTACACAAGTGAGGTAAACCTTATCAGATTTTTAAAAACTTTTTTTTCGTGAAAGATAATCAGCAAATTGATTACGGGATTAGATTTGGCCAGAATCGAACGAAAAATTTTGAAGTTATGGTTGAAAAAGTGGTCAAAAACGTGTTTTTTTAGGTTTTTGGAACTTTTTCACTTATATCTCTGAGCAATTAGAACGAAATCGCTCTTCAAGGTTTTGAATGAAAGATATGGACATCAGAAAGTCACCAAGATGAAATTAGTGAAAATCTGTCGAGTGGTTCGGGCTATATATTTGGTTTTTTTTTCGTGAATATTCTCCTTTGATAATGAGGTTTTTTGTGCAGTATTGTAGAGAAAAAAGAGGTGAACTTTTTTGTCCGTAGTGGTATGGGTCAGATAACTCTGCTAAGCGCTCTACGTCGGTTCTAAATTCTGGGCTTATTTTAAGGGGCCATTCAAATAGTGCGCACGCTAAAAAAGATGGATGGCAAAAATACATGGAAAAAATTCAGATTGCATGAGGCGCACGCTTTTCTCAAACCCTCGTCCCCCCTAAAAAGCGTGCACACTATTTGAATGTCCCCTAAGGGCTGGGAAATATTTTTTGCTTCGTTTCATCGGACGAGTTTTTCAATATTGCCCTTTCGGCGATTTCCAATCCAAATTAATGTGGACGTATATACTTAAGAGTTATGGCAGTAATTATTTCTTGTAACATCTTTTCTGTTTACCACATCTGTTCTGATGCGTACGGGTCCCTTGCATATGTTTTTACAGCATGGTAGCATTTAATGCAAGCGAATGGAATTTGGTGAGAAGACGTCTTGTCACGTTGTTTTCACATTCGGGGTAGATTAGGGTTAGGTTGAGGCGTGCATTTTTAAGGTCTGCTAATTTTTTTAGAATCTGAAGATTCATTTATCAAATGGTACCAAGCTCAAAATTCTACTCCAAAAAAATTATTTTTTTGCCAATTTTGATGAATTCAGTGCTTTTCCCATCAGTTAGCTAGGAAGCTAAGTTGTCATCAAGGAATGACATAGAAGATGAAGGACAATGCTTTGCGCATTGCAATCATTCACTTTTGTGTCATCCTGCTGTCACCCGATGGAAAGACTGCATTCACCCAACGACATAATAATATAGACTGGTTTTACGTTACAAATTAATACACAATTTACGCTGATTTGTTCCGCTGAAAATACGTAATCAACATAAATTTTGCGTAATCCACATAAACTTTACGTAATTTACTAGACTGATTTGTTATTGGGCTTCGGCCTGTTAATTTTGGTCTATAAACGAATAAAAACAAAAACATTTCACATTTCACTTTTGCTTTTTGTCAAAGACTACCACTCTATATTTATAGTCACCCTATTGAGAAAATGTTTTTAATGCCTAGTGGAAAGGACGGCAACATTTTACGACAGATCTTTAATGAAAGTGTTACTTCATCTGCTGGGAGCGACAGCAGAAGTACGTAAAAGTCTATAGATGCGAGAGCCGGGATCAATTTTGCACCACCCAAATAATTTTCAATTTTTCCACATGACAAAACAACAAATTTACGACCAGAACGGTAAATAGATGCCACTTTATCACAATAATATTTCAAGTAAATAACACTTTCGAGAGATACCAATAAAGTCAATAACTCACTAAAATATATTTCAAATAACTTCAAAAAGCCCATTCAATGGCCGGATAGTATTTGAAGTGAAATTTACCTTATCAAACTAGTAGTTTCCCATGCATAGGAAAGTGGACCGAACTGAAGGCAAATTTTGCAATGGCATCCAACATATAAAATTCCCAAGTTCTTCACAACTGCAAAACAAAATGTACACGTTCCAAAGAGCGAAGTTGGATTTTGCTATTTCTTCTCGAAATGGCCACTAAGTTTTTCACACGTGTGTATGGTATTCCATAAGTGTTTCAACAACAAAAATGTGTGTTCCATGTTATGTGGGAACAAAATAAGCATTTTCTTACCAGTGGACGAGGACAAAACACAAGTTTTCTCACTTGAAGCATGAAAAGGAAGAGGAGGAATATTTTTGCCGAATCCGTGCATAACAACAATATTTTCGACATACGCACCATTTCCCGCCTCCCGCAACGTTTTGATACAGACAAAGAAATTTACTTTGCAGTCGTACAAACGTATTCTTCGTTTCTCTTATATCTCTCATCCTCCATGATGTCTTTGTCTTTTTCCAATTTTTATCCTACACTAGTCTACAGGCAACAAATTAGTGCTGACAAAAGATTGAAATCCGAATAGCAAATATGCCTAAACGATAAAGAAAAGTTTCTCCTCGCTTCGCTCGCAATTTTTTTTTACATATTTATGTGTCATAGCCTCATAACATAATGCATAAAAACGACAACTCCGTTGGCACATATCAACCATAAGCTACAAAGATAATTCTGTTTCCATTCTAGGTGTACAATTTAGTGCTCTCAAATGACACCTCTCTTGAGTTTACTGCAGCTCTGGAAGTAGAGAAAAACAAACTTGTGACATATGTCGTTTGAATGCTTTGGCACGAAACGAATCTATAACATATTTGAAGCTAGGCATATAATTTATTGTAGTTAGAAAATAACAAAAACTTCTGGTGGGTCTTTAACAAGGGGTCAGAATAAATGTCCCTTTATGTCCGTCACACTTTTAGATTTTGTCCCGTCACGGTTCATGAGATATAGGTGTATACTAAAAATGGAATTTAAAATCTTCCACAAGAAGCCGCTATTTAATCAACGAGAAGACTCCTTGCACATTGTGCAAATAGTCTCTTCTATATATTGTTAGCTATTTGCACTGTGTACAAATAGCCGAAGGTATTGGCACAATGTGCCAATAGTCTCTTTCTTTAATCAAACTGCTTATGCCAAAAATTTGTCCTTAATACGTCCTAAACGTTGGTTGTTTCAGAAATAAGAAATTGGTAATTTTCTCGTGGAAAAAGGTTCAAATTACATAATTTCATAGAAATTTACAATTTTATTTTTATTTGTTCCAAATTCTTTAAAGGCAACAACGAATGTCCTCAATTCGTCCTAATTTAATCAGTTCAATACGATTGAAGGAAATGTTTCCTTCGGCAGTAATAAAAAGAAATGTGTTTCTGGGAGTTATTCGAGGCTGGTATTGAAACTATTTGAACCGATAAATTATAAAATCTGACTTCATGTTTGAAGCAAAGATCATCATAAACTTCTCGCTTGAAAAATTAGTTAACATAACAATTCCACTTCCCACTTCGTGCAAGACTACAATGAAAATCGTTTTAGCATTCATTGGTTTACCAGATACTACATTTTTCCATCGGACAAATAAATCCCTCATTATAAATGAAAATCACGTAAATTTCTCTATATTTTTTGTTCGACTGCCGATTTCAACGTTTTTATTGCTCCATAAACGTATTTTTATGTTACATTTAGAAATTGAGGAGTAGATTCAATAGTTGTAACAACTAACATATCCGATATACAACTGTCCTAACAGCATATAAAAATTCTGGGAATTGATGAGTCAATTTGATAAAAAATGATAGAAAAAAAATTGGACGGGATGTGAACTGGAAAATAATCGAATATGATTGTATTCCATTCACATTTTATAAATGAACGGACGAACGTGAGTGTAACATATTTAGGAATGTTTATCGACTTTTCCCGTCGACTTCCTCAGTTTATTGAGATGGAAGAAGCCTCACCAGATCTCACCTTAATTTGTTCTTTTAAATAATGGCAATCACATTTTTCAGAAACACCTGCTGTAAAATTTTAATATAATATTAACCTTAAACATTATAATGAGAAACTCTCTCTTGTTGTGCTAATAATTAACTTTTGTCTGTCTGTATACAAATCACAACAAAAACCCTTTCAATAGAGAAATGAGACGCAAGTCCCACCATGCATACTTCCATGAATTGCGGTGATGCATTATGCTTTAATAAACAAAATTTGTTTAGCATAGTGTTACATGACATTGAAATGCGTCACAAATTCCATACCAAACGTCAAGTAGTAAACTTTCTAGTATTGAAGTCCAAAAAAAGTGCACGATTTATGGTAAGTAAAATCGTCATAAATAGCTCTAAGGGAGCGTTCATAAATGACATCTACAATTTTTTGGCTTTTTTAGACACCCCCATACCCCTGTCTATTTTGCAATCAAAAAGCATCTGTGAAAAAATAGCATCGCTTCCAAAAATACGTCCGAAGCAAATCGCCGCTAGCCGAGCAAACGAATTGTTGGCGATGATCGCTCAAGATGAGGTAGAGAAAGATAGACAGACGAGTGGATGATTCTGAGGAGTCAATTTCCAAAATCATAAAATTTAGTTTAACTCTGCAAATTATCCCCGAAGTTTCTATTGAAAAACATATGACCGACATATGAACCAACTAATAAACATTTTTTTTATAAAATATTTCTATCTCTTATTTGCACGTGGTCTGCAAATTTGGAAGGGGAGTTACCCAAGTTGTACGGGTGCGTCTGATATGTGGATTCAGGCAAATCACACCCGGGCCTTTTGCCGTTTTTGCGCCTTTTCGAAAAAATAATACAAAATCGTCACTATCGAAAGTCGTACGTGTTAATACGACCTCCTTTTCTTTCAGCTTTGTGAGAGAAGAGCGATTATTCAGTTTTTTACGCTTTTATTAAGAAATTTCACATTTTTTCTAGCCGAAATCCTAAAAAAGAATTACCTAAACTTCTAGGGTTTTGGCTTCAAAAACAAAAAAATTTCGCCTGCGGCGCCACTTTTTATTTACTATAAAATTAGACTAAACTGAAGCTAGTCACTGTTCAATTTTTTTATAATGAGGAAATTTGCACATAAAAAAATTCGCTCGCTACGCTCGCGACAATCACCTTACGTAATATTCACTTTCTCGTTGAAAGTTTTGTGCTAACACAAACTCAATTTCGGCAACCAGGGGCTTTCACCGGTAGTAGAAATATAAGTTTTTAAATTTACAGTAGATCTTGTTGTTCACGTAAGCGCCTTTCGACTGGTCGCACACCTGCGTCTTTTGATAGCCAGTTCGGGCCTGTGTGGATTGGTACTATTTCTACCATATTCTGCGAACTGAATCCCTAAAACATTCTTTAGATTCCGAAGAATTTGACATTGCTTTAGTAAATTGAGTAGTGAGTGCAAATTTTCAGCGCTAAGAGCGCCGCTTATGACCGCTTATGCGCGAGCAATTCAGTGAAGTGTAGATGTATATTATGGTGTTTTTTTAAAAGGTGTATATGGATATCACTGAATTCGAAGCCTTTCTAACGGTTCACCAGAGCAAAATAATCAACAAATCGCGGAAATTATGGAAAATGATGGTTTTTAAGGGAAGTCACAAGATTCACAAGATAGTATAGATTTTCGATGCTACAATGCAACTAAAACTAAAATACATTGGATATTGATAATTCTACGGAAATAATAACTTTCAAAATTCACTAGAGACCCAGGCCTCAAACTCATTGTTATTGCGTTTACTGCATAAAACGTTGAGTCCAGCTGGTTACAAAAGCTGAGTGTTCAGGAACGCGTCCTTTGCCACCTACAACCGTAAAGACAAACTTAGCGCTATTGGATTGTGAATAAAATATTTACTCAGAAATATTGTGGGAATGTCATACTCGCCACAGAAAGTTATTACGTTAAATATAGTTAATAAAGTTGCTATTGTGTGGTCGAAACGAATTTACTCCACAACATAGCAAAAAAAAATTTTTGTCTGAGGCAGACATTGGGACCAACCTAGTGCCCTAAGGAGAGGCGTCGGACCCATACTTGCATGTACAAAAAAGTTAGCATTTCTTTCTCTACAACACAGCACAAAGAAACTCATCGTTAAAGGAATATTCAAAAAAAAACCACTAAATATCGTTTAGAGTCGCGTAGCGTGAGCTGGGCTCACACTGAGGACACTACAGCCCGAACCACTCAGCCGATTTTCACCAAAACAATTTTCGTTATTTCCTAAAGTCATCTTTCAGTCAAAACCTTGAAGAGCGATTCCGGTGCTAATTTCGCAGAGATGTAAAAGGGCCACTCATAAATTACGTAACGCAAAAATGGCGGCTTTTCTGGCCCCCTTCTCACTCCTGTCACGAAAAAAGGGTCAAATTTGACCCAGTTTCGGTCTAGGTGCCATGCTAGCCTCATAATCCCCTCTCTTTTCCCCTCTTTTCAAACATAAGAAAATGATCATCTACAAAGTTGTTCAGTAAGTAATACACAATTTCAAGAGCAATCTTAGAATTCAAGATGGCCGCTACTTAAACCGGAAGTCGCCTGTATATGCTAACCTAAGCGACTTTCGAACGCACTTTCTTTACTAAAGTCATTAGACCGGTCCCCGATGAATTTTAGCTCAACAACGCCAAATTTCAATCACATAAAGCTTTTCAGGAATTTTTAAAATCGGTCCAGTTTTGCTCGAGTTATCGAGTCGACAGTCGGACGGACGGACAAAGTTTTTTTTTGCAGTCTTTTCTTATTTAGACGACAAAACAAAACAAAAAGTCAACCAACTCCCTGGTGCCGTTCCGGTTGGTTGCAAACGTAGTGGTAAACGCAATAGACCCCTTTTCGATGCACTTATTTCTTCCTTTCGTACAGGTCTAAAGACCGGGGTAAATCCGGAAGAAATATGAATGAAAAATGTATTTTTCTTATCAAAGGCAGTTTTCTCATACGAATCGTGTTTTTATCTTCACTGTTGCGCCGCAGAACGTGAAAATAATTGGAAAATCTTAAAGCGGTGTCGAGGGGTGCAACCTTTGCTTAGAGGAGTCAAGGGGGAATCATCGATGGATCTAAGGGGCAGAGCCCCATGTTCGTAAAGCCTCCTGCAGTGAGTAACCAAAACCACTGCAGGCGTGGCCTAGCTGGCCGCAGCGCCGGACCCCAATCACAAATACGTATAATTAAAACCAACGGCACTGAATTACAATTTTTCATGTAACTGTGGTTGCATTTGAACTGGTTGTACAGTTTTTATTACTAAAAATCCGGATGCCACATCCGCACGTTATACACCATCTATATTTTTATGCCTTCCGATTTTGACGCCTTTTCATATCCGTATTCATATAACAGTGAAACAGTGATGATAGTTTTTTGATTGCAATCTTGGGATACGCGGTCAACCATCTATTTCTTATCTCACCCATCTTATTTTCTTCTTTCCTGTTTGAAGAATTCAATGTGCTATTTTTCTGTGTATATTTTCAGATAAATTATTTTGTACTGAGTTCTGAGTCATAATATCTTAGAATCAGTAGAGGAACCAGAGAAAATCGACTAAAGTATATTTTACTCGCACCACCCTCATCCCTAATAATTTCTTCTAAAATCGCAAATAAATGCTAAAATAATTTGTAATAATGTTATCCTTAAAATTAAAATGATTTTCTACACCTAAGAAACAATGAATTAACCTATTCGGTCTTTTCATAATCAAAACAAAAAAGGTTAATCCCTCGTTTATTTTTCTTGCCATAAAAAGTTATCACATTTATACCAAGCACAATTTAAATAAACTTCTTTTGTGCCTTTCGCTTGTTTTCCGTTTACCCTTGAATTGTAATTTAATCAAAACTTTTTCATTTTTAATCAAATTCCCTTGAATTTTCCTGAGATGATCTTCGTATTAAGCATGTAACATTGTATATGTATGGGCACATCATATTTAACGTCGTAATACGTAATTTACGAGTTATGTCGTTGATATTAATAACCTCATTTCCTTTTTATGACTTTTCTATGCATGAAAACTTGTATGTTTTCTTTTTTTTTTTTTGTAACGCCTTGACTCTTCCCTATGGGTGGTGAAGGCAATTAAAACTGAATAAAAGTATAAAAAATATAACTCATTGATGTTATTACAAGTGGTACTTAATATTTTCTTCTAATTTGCTAAGCGAAAATTGCGTCAAAGGTAAAGAAGATCACATGCCTTGAAATATGATGGAAATCAACATATTATGTCTGGAATAAGGGAAGCAAAATTGCATGATTTCCTTAGATTGTGATAAACTGTACAGCTACCCGCTACTCATTTGTTTCTGTATTTGTCTTCGAGTCAACTTTTACAAGAGACCCTTACGTAACATAATAGATGTGGCAAACAGAACAGATGTTGCAAAAAGACTCGAACGTATGTATTGATTTAACTCTTAATTTTGTGAATTACATTCACATCATTTGGATTGGAAATTGCCGAACGGGTAATATTGAAAAACCCGGTCGAAGAAACGGGGTCAAAAACTCTTTTCAACCCCAGAAAGTTTTGAGAAAAATTTAAAAAAAACTTTCCAACAAAATACAATGAAGAAAGTTATAATTTGCACATTTAACTCTTTTTCTATTTTTCCCTTTTTTAGCTGTTTTGCTATTGTTATAACAATGACAAAACAGCTGAAAGTGATGACAACAAGAAGAACAAAGTTCCTATTTAAATGCGGTCAATGTAAAAAAAATCCAAACTTTTTGGCCTAGGGGCGATCTTAGGACTGTCATAGGGCCTCAATTTTCTTTACAACTAGTAAAAAAATGTTTGAGCTAGAGCTGGCCCTAGGAATGACCAAGGCCTCGGACTCATACTTTCATATACGAAAATTTTCTTTTGCAGATCTTTATAATTTAGAAACCAAAACTAGACATATGCAAGGGATCCGTACGCATCAGAATAGACGTGGCAAATAGAATAGATGTTGCAGGAAGTCTCGAACGTATCTCAATAAATATTGCCTTAACTCTTGATTTAATATATGAATTTACGTCCACAATAAATTAGAATGGAAATTGCCATAAGGGCAATATTGAACAACTCGTCCGAAGCAAAAAACCTCTAAGCACAAAAAACAAAATGTCAAAAAAAGTTTAGAGAAATTAGAAAAAAAAATGTTTTCACCCAAAAAAAAAGTTTTTTTCTTGACTAGGGCCGATAATAGAACCGACGCGGAGCACTATGACACATACTCACATGGACAGAAAAGTTCGCTACAACAAGGCACAAAAAGCCTCATAATTAAAGGAACATTCACGAAAAATCACCAAATATCGTATAGGGTCGCGTAGCGTAAGCTGGGCCAACACTAACTTCGAAAGTATTTAACCGATTTTACTCAAATTCAATTCCATAATCAATAAATTATCTTTCAGGAAAAACATAGATTTTGTAAATCGGATAAGATTTACCTATTTATGTTGGGCCCTAGTAGACTCAATTTTATGGCCCTGTCTGAGTCCAAATACTCAATCAAAATTGCGAAATGATTAAATAGCAAGCCTAAAATTTTCGATGACGTGACATTTCTCCGCCGCAAATAACGCCCGGGGTGTTATAAACACCCGTCCGGGCGCTAATAACACCCTGCCACCACAATTTTCGATGAATTTACGCTCGGCTTCGGCACAAATTTTGGGACTTTTACCATTAGAAGGCAAAAATTCAGGTCATTGAGACGAGGCTTCTGGAATTTTTATGCATACATACAACGCAATGGTGTGATCAAAGATGCGTAGACATTCATAAGGTCGAAGCGTTCTTTTGTCTAATGTCGTTTTAATCAGCGGTTTTGTTATTTATTTGATCCACCTACACTTTTTTTCTTGAATGGTACGTGCATTTCATGAAGTTTTAAGATGATCAAAATCAGTCAAGTAGTTCCGGAGATTTTTTTCACAAATACCTCGACAAGTACAGCGCGGAAATTGTTTTACTTTTGTATCCCATATAATAATAATAATCTGCCTTAACAACCCATGAAGGGTCATGAATCATAGACCCGTACGAAGAACGAAGTTTTTCGAAAAGGGGTCTTATGCGTTTACCACGACGTTTGTAACGACCCCAATTTCGACCTGGGAGTAGGTGGGGAGCATCGATCCTGGTGCTTAGATGACGAATCAACAATAAAAACGTTGTCCGTCCGTCCGTCCGTCTGTCACCGCGATATCTTGATTAAACTCAACCGATTTTTGAAAACTTTTTTTCCCTGAAAGGTAATTGAAATTTCTTCTATGGGATTGAATCTGGGCGCTGTCGGCCCAAGGGCCGCCGAGCTAGAGCCGTTTAAGTGGTTTTTGATCTTTTGTACATAACTCGAGTAAATCTCTTCTAATTTTCATAAACGTTTTTTTGTTTGAAAATTCTGGGCATGGCAGACGATTTATAGTAGAAAATTTTTTAAATTTGAGTCCTTGGACTTAGCTAGGGTACTAAAAACGAGTCTCTGCTAGGGCTCTATGTGTTTTTGTACATAACTCGAGTAAATCTTTTTCGATTTTCATAAATTTTTTTTGTTTGAAAGATCTGGGCATGGCCGCCAGTTTATGGAAGACACTGTTTTCAATTTGGGTCATTGGACTCAACTAGGTCACTATAACCGAATCTATGCTAGGGCCATACGTGTTTTTTGTACATAACTCGAATAAATCTTTTCCGATTTTCATAATTATTTTTTTAATCGAGAGGTCTATGAAAGCCCTACTATTTGTAGAAGAAACTTTTTTGAGATTGGGCCCTAGGATATAGCTAGGGCACTAAAAACGAGTCTCTGCTAGCGCTCTACATGTTTTTTGTACTTAACTCGAGTAAATCTCTTCCGATTTTCAAATTTTTTTTTATCGAAATGTCTAGGACTGTCTCTTGTTTTATGGCAGAAAATTTTTTGATTAGAAACCTTTGGACTCAGTTAGAACCCTAAAACTGAGTTTCTACTAGGGCCTAACGTGTTTGCTTACATAAATTGGTTAAATCCAAACTGATTTTGTTGATTCTTTTTCTATTTGAGAGGTAATCAAGTCAAAAAAAAATTTTTTGCTATGTTGCAGAGCAAATTGAGGGAAACATTTTGTATATGGAAGTATGTGTCCAAGGCATTTCCTTATGGCCCTTGGTCGGTCCTAAGGTCTGCCCTAGAAAAAAAAATTGTTTTTCACTATGTTGCAGAGAAAATGGAGGGAAATTTTTTTTCTATATAAGTTTTTGTCCGAGGCCTCTTCTGAAAGCCCTAGGTCGGTCCTAAGGTCGGCCCTAGACAAAAACATATGAAGGGTATCAGAATATACGCGGTAAACAGAGTTGATGTTACGAAAAGACTCGAAAGATTTTAAGTCAATATTGTCTTAACTCTAAAGTGTATGAAATTACGTCCACATTAAATTGTATTGGAAATTGCTGAGAGGGCAATATTGATAAACCCGTCCAAAGAAAAGTCTTCCGAAAGTATAAAATTGACCCCCAAACAGAAAAAAATGTACATCTCAATTTTTTCTACAACAAAAGAAAATATCATTTTTTGTCTAGGGCAGACCTTAGAACCGACCTAGGGCCATAAGGAAATGGCTCGGACACAAACTTCCATAGACAATAAATCTTTCCCTCAATTTGCTCTGTACGAGAAACGTGACGTCCAGTGCAACTGATAGAATAAAGATAGAATAAATTCGGAATCCGGATAATCAACACTTCGCGTAGCTTTTGTTGTTGAATTCGTTGGACGTTGAATTCGTTGAACGTTGAACAAATCTTACCAACTGATTTCAAAAAAATACAAATCGATACCGTACGATTTGTATTCTCAGCAATTAATCAAGTCGTCCTGCACATGAAAGTTTGTCATAAAATTGCACCGATCGGTTTTCCGAAAGTTAGAATACGTCGAATCGCTGCTCGACGAGCTAACGAGATGATGGTTGTTATTTCAAACTACGAGGGCTCCGAAGATGTGGAATGGATAGATGAGCGAGACGAGCGCACCACAGAGCATGCTCGAAGTTGTCTGTCGCGAAAGAAACACAGATCTCGAAAATAGTTTTCCTGTAGTTTCGCTGTAGTCTTCCTGTAGTAGGGGGGTCCAAAAACTGTCAAAATAACCGGACGTCATTTATGGATGGCCCCTAAGCACTAGGTTACAAATGTCGTGGTAAACGCATACGACCCCTTTTCGAAGAACTTCGTTCTTCGTACGGGTCTAAAAATGGTTTTTTCCTATATTGTAGAAAAAATTGAGATGAACATTTTTTTCTGATTGGGGGTCAATTTTGTACTTTTGGAAGGCTTTTTTACATCGTTTCTTCGGACGGGTTTTTCAATATTGCCCTCTCGGCAATTTCCAATGCAATTTAATGTGGACGTAATTTCACACACTTAAAAGTTAATGCAATATTTACTTAAATACGTTTGAGTCTTTTCGTGATATCAACGCTGTTTGCCACATCTATTCTGATACGTACAAGTCATAAGTTAAACATAAGTTAAACATATGAGGGGTTTAATTACTAGTTTCGCTATTTTTTGTGGCTCTACTTTTTGAGATCCTTTCATTACCGGAAAGTTTCTACTGTGCCAGTGGTAAGCTGTGCGACAACCCCAGTGCCATCTAGGAGATGTACTAGGAGCGAAACTAGTAGGAGTATAATACCAGCACCTCCCAACAATGCCTCCCAACTAAGACATATAGAGTGGACGAAATTTAGTCAATTCTATTTACTAAAACTTCCAATTAGTTTCTGATGATTTTCATTTACTTGAGTCTTTGATTGTTCACGCAAAAACATGAAAATTGATCAATTTAAGTTCTCAAACTGCTGTAATTGTATCATTAAGTTCATAAAAGTTCACGAAATTTCATGAAAAATATCTCAAAAATATGCCCTGATTTTAACCCTAGGCGTCAAACTACCAAGTAATTATGTTTCCTCTGATTCCATGCATTAACAAGCATATCCTAGCTTACCTTAAAAACTTTGAACTAAAATATTCATGAAAATGAAATGAAAAACACTCGTGTCGAATTTTCATGATTTTCCCTTTGGAACGAAAACAAAATCGAAGTTTTGTCAAATTGAAAAACCTTTACATACCTCCCAAGACTGTCAAATGTAATATAAATCACATTTGATAATCCATTAACACGAGCAGGCATCGGGCGTTGAACCACCACGTTGAAAGACCACAAAATATCAATTAACAATTTAACTTTCAACTTAAATTATTACCTAGATACAATGTGTACTGAGCGGCGGTGACTGAATTGTAATCTAACACACATGTGGAGCTTCCATACAGCTTTTAATCGTTTCCAGCTCCATTTCCATATAGCAATTTGGAAAATGATTGTAGTAATACAACTGATCGCAAACAGAAAAGAACGCTTGATCCAAAACCACCAAACTCATTAAAACTTTTTCCATTAATTTCTTGATTTATTTCATATTTTACTTACGACATTTTCCAACATATTCTTCGAGATAATAATAATTCGTTTGTTTGTTTGGGTTTTTTCTTGTTATTATTATTCGAAAGAAGGCATAGTTGGTACTAGTAGTTGCGGGAAATATTATTTTATGTTTCTATTTCTATTCTATTTCTATCTAAAGCAATTATAGTTCGTTTATGCATTAGATTGATTTTTCCTCTAGCGCATGGATGTACTGCATTTTGAATAAAGTACGGAGCCTTCAAAAAGTTGCTACATGTGGAGGAGTGCACTTTCGGCCGGGGAGCCAAAGGTAAAAATTTATGTTAGTGAATTTTGAAGTCAATAGCGAGAAATTTATGGAAAAATACTTGTCAATTAGACGCCAGGAACTTTGTCATGTTTCAATAACACAAATTAGGCAGCCTAGTGTCAAAAATTACATGTCACTATGACGGCATTACCAAATAATTCAACGAACTACAGTTGTCAAATCAAACAGAAGTACATGATTGGACCCGTAAGAAGTACAAAGGTCCTATACGTTTACTGTAAACAATTTTAATGTAACATGGGGTAGATCGAGGTGGGAGTTGGGGGGATACATTTATTATCGTCTAAATATCGTCTAAATAAACCAATAAAAAAATGTCCGTCTGTCCGTTTCCACTTTTTTTTCCAAGCGGCTCAAACAATCACCCTAAACTTTTTTTCCCTGTAAGGAGTTTCAGGGCATTGGGGAAATGACCCAATCCTTGGGATTTGGCCACTTCTAGAATTGAGAGGGATGACCCATATCTCTAGAACTATGAGAGTTAGAAAGCTGCTTCCAAAGGCGAAGTTGTAGAGAATCCAATTTTAGCGAACGCATGTTTCAGGGGGAAATATGGCCCTATCCTTGGGATATGGCCACTTCTTGAATTTTAGGGATGACTCATATCTCTAGAACTATGGCAGTAAGAAAGTTGGTGGAAAATAAAGGCCTCAGATGTCAAAAGACGTACTTCGGTACTGGATAATTTCTACGGATTTTTTAGATTCTTATAGTTCTAAAAAAACTTAAAACATTGATTTGTTTGCACACTTTTATTGTTTATTGTTCATTCAGCTATGTTCGTTTAAATGAAGATGTCAGCGGGAGCCTAGTGTCCTCGCTAGTGTCAAATTGCCTTATTTGTCATGGTTCAACGGTTCAATAATACATATTTTTTGGAACCGAGGGTGCCTTATCTGACTTGGCTGAAGTGACACAACCTTCCCTTTTTTCGCAAATTTCCATAAACTTCCTTTTTTTTCGCTTAATAAAAATACTAAATTCAGTTTAAAAAAAATATTGTACCAATTTAGAAAAATAAAAATAGGTAATGATACACACGCGCACACGAAAGAGGAAGAAAGAAAAAAAGCAGCCTTCATTTACATTTGAAATTGAAACTGTGAGAATTTGCGAAAGATACGACAAGACTCAAATGTGCTAAAGTGTCATGCAAACCGGAATACGGACTAAATGGCAGAACGTTTCGTCTAGTGTACCCTTCATTCTTATTGATTAGAATTTGTGTTAAATTTGTGGTGTTAAAATATTAATCAGATGCTATCCCGTCTACCCTGCTCAAAAAGATAATGTTAAAAGAAATTCAATGTGAGCAAATCAAATAACTAGAAGTGTTTTATATCTATTTCCCGCATCTCCCCGGGCATTTCCACGTGAAGTACAGTAACACATATTGACGACAAAATTTAACCCTCTTTGAATTAAACTTTGTGAAAAGGGATAATGTTTATTTCCGTTATGTTATTAGGTCATGAACATTATTGATTGACGAAAAGGTAGCGTATATTAGGAACATATTTATGAAATTAACACTTTGTTTACATGAATGGGTAGCAATTTGTTTGTTCTTTAATGTATCAACAAGTCTCACATTTCTCATATGTTTATGCATTATCGCATTAAATAAAATGAAATATATATCGTAAAACTTTCTATTTTCAGCCGAAAATTCGCAATTGGATGATTTATACACCAGCTACCGACAAAGGTTGAGGAAATCACTTTTCATTTCGGGATTGACCACCGCTTTTGTGGCTTTTGTTATTTCAGCAATTTTTTTGGAGGTAAATTTAGAAAATATTTATTTTGTTACGATTATCACCATCTCACTTTTTTTGTATTCGTTTGGAAGAAAATAAACTGCGGGAAATCATATCATCGAAAACATCAGGGAATTTAACTTAACGAAACACAACATATCCTTAGTCCTTTTATACACAGCATACGAAGCTTATACGCTAATTACTTTTGTAAACATCAGTATTTGCTACACATTGTAAAGGTAAAGCATAACTTAAAGAATAGAGATGCTGAATCTGCAAAAAAAAGAATACGCAAGACAATTATTGAGCATTCCATTATGGCTTAACATTAGGATTGACTTTTGGAAAATTGATTGCGGTATGCCCGAAATCTTTGTTTTAGCCGAAAGGTAATCGAAAAAGTGAAAGGGATTGAATTAGGCCATTTGTGAACCTTTTTGTTATGCAAATTGCGCTATACGATTTTCTTGATTCTTTTTCTATTTGAGAAGTATTCAAAGACTTAACAGTATTCAAGAAAAATGTGTGCTAAGGCGTGTATTTAGGGCCTCAGGTGGCCAAAACATCTTGTCCTAAGGTCGGTCCTAGTCCTATGTTATGTTGTAGAAAATATTGAGGAGAACATTTTTGGCAATGGAAGTATGGATTCGATGTCTCTCCTTACGGCCCCAGGTTTGTCCTAGTGTATATCCAGAAAATCGTTTTTAATATGTGTAGAGAAAATTTAAGGAAGCATTTGTGCGCATGGGTAAACTCTTCTTAGGGCTCTAGGTCGGCCCTAACTCAAAAAGAATTTGTGAAATTGCTTTTTAAAAAAATTTTTTCATTGAAATTTTTTGCCACTGTCAGAGGAAATTTAAGTTTAATGGTCACACCTGTGAGAGGGAAGGGGACAACAATCAGTGGTCATTTGGTGGTCTGGTCACCACTAATAAGTGAGAAGAAGTTAAATAAAACTTTTATTATGCGAGCCTAAATATTGGCGCGCTTTAAATAGCTCACATGAAGGATGTTAGGCGCTTCACATAAAAACAACATATGCAAGTGACCCGTGCGCATCAGAAGTAGAGGTATGCGCCGATGAAAAAATCTTGGCGGCGGCTAGCCGAGTGTGGTAGTGTCGGCGGCGGCACGCCGATTGCAAACTTTCTCGGCGGCTCGGCACAGCCGCGGCGCGTCGATCATTTTCGATAAACAATATTTTTCTTAAAAATCCAATACCACTGCTGCATAATGAATTATGAAATTCATATGTAAAAGTTTCAAGTTAGAAGACGAAATCACGGTGAGCTTGAGAGACATCTAAATGAAACGTTTGTAGCAATGGAATTTTTCCTTTCGAGGTCGAAACAAAACTTTGTTCTGGTTTTTCAATCAGTTGAAAAATTTACGTCTTTCTTTACACTTTTTCAATCTTCCTGAATGCGATAAAATTAAATTATTTCATACTCCAAAATTTTTTGCGCCAGATCATATAAGTTTTTGTCGAAAATATTATAGCGAGTGTTTTCACTTTATTGAAAATGAATTGGATGACAAATCAAAGTGTCCTTTTTAATTTAAACTAATCAAGTAACCTGAGAATTGGGTATCATAAAGATGAAATTGTATGAAGAAAATTCAGAATAAACTAAACCTTTAAGCGGACAACATGCCCTAGATACCGAGCTCTAATATCAATGTAGATAGAACGGTGGTTACTAACTGTTAGTGCGAGGAGAATATCCCTTCCAGCAACTAAAGTTAGTAGTAATGGGGGAAGACTATCGGATGTGGACACAGTTTTTTTTTATTTTATTTCGATAATGTGATTTATTTTAATGAAAACAGTATTCTACGACATATCAAAATATATTAGTATAATCTTTTTCAATTCAAAAACGAAACTCAAATTCTTTGTATGTATTAGTGAAAAATGATTGTTTGTATACAAGTCCAACTACCCAGGGCAGTTAACACATACAAATTTTTAGATTTTAAAAATTAATATAAAAAAAACTAAAACGACTAAATTTTCTTTGAAAACGTATTATTAATGTTGAGAACTTACAGAATCATATAAAAAAAAACATAACCAAAGACCCCTACGTATCAGAATAGATGTGGCAAACAGTATACATGTGGCAAAGAGACTCAAACGTATCTAAATATACAAATAAGCAAACAATCCAACGTTTTTTGTTCTTTTATAACTGTAAGAATTTCAAAGATCTATAGAAATTACCCAAGGTAATGTCAAAGGCCCTACCGAAGTACGTTTCAGACCATTCAAATATAGAAAAGCTTATATCCAAGGACTAAGTCATTTGTCCCTAAGACCCTGGGACAAGTGTTCTCTAAAATTGTATTCTCTACAACTTTGTCTTTGGAAACAACTTTCTACTTCTCATAGTTCTGGAGATTCGGGTTATCCCGCCCAATTATGGAAGTGGCGACATATCAGAATTGGGCCATATTTTCCCAAAACCCTGAAACACGTATTCGCTTAAATTTAATTCTCTACAACTTCGCCATCGAAACCAACTTTCTAACTATCATAGTTCTGGAGATCTGGGTCATCCTACAAAATTATGGAAGTGGAAATATACCAGCAACGGGCCATATTTTCCGAAAACCCTGAAACACGTGTTCGCTTAAATTTATTTCTCTACAACTTTGCTTTTGGAACCAACTTTCCAACTCTCATAGTTCTGGAGATTCGGGACATCCTGCCCAATTATGGAAGAGGCCATATACCAGTATTGGGCCGTATTTCACCAAAACCCTGAAACACATGTGCGCTTAAATTTAATTCTCTACAACTTTGCCTTTGACAGTAAATCTCCATATTGCATAGTTAAGGAAATATAGACGAAAAACTGTTTTCGTATATGGCCAAGAATCTCAATTTCGTCCATTTTATTGGTCCCAGTGCCCAGACCCCTGACCTTGATTTGACACCAAAATTTCCGTGCTATACTTGCTGAGATATTTACAAAAAAGCTTCACCGACCCTCAAAAATCATGTTTTTGGTCACTTCCTCGACCATATCTCCGGATCCACTTGATCGATTTTGCTCATCTTCGAACTTGAATCATGTACCTTTCAGGGAAAAAAAGTTTAGGCTGATCGGTTGAGCCGTTTGGAAAAAAAGTGGAGACGGACAGACAGACGGACATTTTTTTTTATTGCTGATGGGTCATCTCTAGACGATAATAGATGCATGCAAAATTGTTTGTAGGAAACGTATAAGACCTTTGTACTTCGTACGGGTCCAAAAAAGTTTTTGAAAATCGGATAAGATTTACCCGAGTTATGTAAAAAAAACACTTTGGGCCCTAGTAGGGACTCAGTTTTAGGGCCCTGGCTGAGTCCAAAAGCTCAATGTGAAAAACGTTTCTTCCACAAATTGTCAAAGAAAACAAAGAAAAATTTATGAAAATGGGAAAAGATTTACTTTTTTTGAATTCAATTTTATTATCATTTCAAAGCAATTGCGTGTGAAATGCAATGAAGTATAGCGTAGGTTGCTTATATCTACACAGCATAATCACTCGTCGATTTTATTTTCACTAACATTGAATTTAAAACTTCCGTGATGATGTGAATTGTACTACTTAAAATTTTCTCAGTGAATGACTTCAATATAGATTTATCTAATTTAAACTCCTCAAAAAATCTTAATACATTTTCACCACATGTTCCTCGCCGGCCAAACCATTGCTGAATATCTAATGAGCTTGCATGCTCTTCTTTATAGAACGGAATGCGTTTTTCGTACAATTCCACTTAAATGGCCCTAGCTCGGCGACCCTTTGACCGACAGTGCTCCGATTCAATCGTATTAAAGATTTTTCAATTGACTTTCAGGGAAAAAAGTCTTTGAAAATCGGTGAAGTTTTACTCAAGTTATCGAGGTGACCAGCGGACATTTTTTTATTGCTGATTGGTCATCTAAGGACCATGATCTATACCCCCCTCCCACACCCGGGTTGAAATTGGGGTAGTTACAAACGTTGTGGTAAACGCATAAAACCCCTTTTCGAAGAACTTTGTCTAAGAACAAATAATGCAAGTCTTCGCACACGGTGTTGTGTGCACTCACGCAGGATACGCTGGGTTCCCTGACTCTGTTAAATAATCCCGAAGCAAAAGGGTCGCCGCCACAATACAGCAAAACGATCCTTCTCATTCAGAGATGAGATCTTTAAAACGCTCAACACACTTCTATTGGAAATAAGGTCTTTACAGATCGAGTATATCTTTTATACTGACAATGATTTTATAATTTTGTGTAAAAGGTTCTATTCTCATTACTAAGATTGTATTATTGTTGAATTCATTGATCAACTACTTTGATTATAACAAATGTTTTCTAACACTCCTCCTCAAAGTGGGGATCAATACCAAAATCTCCTCCTCAAACTTAATTCGATTTGTGTAATAAGTTTGCTCTTCGAACTTAAAAGAGATGATACGTTTGCGTATCCAGAATCCCACTATCGAAGATCTTACAGCGAGTTCAGAAATTAAAACAACGATATTGACTTGCGACTTTATTGCTATATGACTGCTTAAAATTACCTAAAATCATTTTATAATTTTCTATTAATTGGAATCTCAAATTACTAGCAAACAAACTTTCTTACTTCGGTTTCTGCGGACTCTGACTATCTAAGGTGGTGAACAATATAATGTCGGACACGGGTAAGACTGGATTTAAATTTTAATTGTTTTACAAATCTTAGGTAATGTAATCAACTGATTTTACCTTGACATACACTGATGTCCTGCTTACAGGAACGGTCTTGCGGCGTGTTTATCCGTCCGATACTAGATTTGACTACTAAATCGGATTAATCTTTACTTTGTTCATCTACACTATTTTCATTGCTAACAATCTTTTTAACAATTTGTTTGTTTGCTCTGTTAGAAGTATGGTGAACAAATTTTCCACAAAACTTTTTGACAAGGCTGCCGCGCTATTGAAAAAAAATAGCGTCGCTATCGCTATCGCTATTCAAAATTCAAATAATTCAAAAAAATTCAATAGCGAAATAGCGATAGCAAAATTCGCGCTATTTCGCTATTGTATGATGAGTCAAGGTATCTGAATAAAAATACTTCATTTTATTGACTTAGGACTCGATGTTACACTTTGTTAAGATGGATGTTTGGTTTAAATAATATAATAAGTTGAAATATAGGAATAAAAAAACGTGTCGAGGTTCGTATAAACCAACTACATATTTTAGAATAATTAAGCTTATTACCACCCAAGTAAAAAAAAGTCTCAAATGAAACTAAAAAAAGACCTCGAATTGGTCTCAAGTTTAAGAATTTCTTGGTCTAAAAAAATCCTTATTTTGATCCATTAAAAAATTAAGTTCAGTTAAAGTACACGTTGAGGACTTCTCATTTTAGATAATTTCGATGCATTGAAAGTGTTGAGACTTTTGAGGTCACCTCTTTTCTTCTCATATTTTTAGATTTTAATTTAAAAAACTATTACTGAGACCGATGACTGTTGAATGGTCTTATTTCAAGTTCTTTGGTGATTAAGTGTTCACTTAAAATAGAGGATGCTCACTGTGGAAATCAATTAATGAGACAGATGAGGACCTTCGAAAGGTCTCATTTCGATATAAGCAATATACCTTTGCTTATAAACACGCAGGTAGTGTCTTCCAGGAACGTTTCCTAATGATTTTTCAATAGCAGAACGAAGAAATTTGTAATATTCAAACATATGAAAAATAGCGATAGCGTGAAACTTACGAAAAAGTCGCTATCGCTGTCGCTATTTGACAAATGGAAACGCTATAGCGCGGCAGCCTTGCTTTTTGATATATCCTGATTCCGTGCAAAACTCGCAATATTTCTTAGCACACGTTCTCCTACAATTTCTACATGATTTTCGTTTTCTTCATTTCTAATTTTCCGATCTTATTCGTCCAGTAATTTCATATTCACCAAATCCAGGGTTAGTTGTTCTTCATCTCTACAATCTAACGCGGTTACCAAACTGTCGTATTCTTCGCAGACATTTGTAAGCATTATGAAGACGGCTTGGCTTAATATTGAATGATCAGTTCACGTGGATTGATCATGTGGGCAAGCTGGTGAGGAAGATCTCTCCTGTTATAGGCGTTTTTAAACGACTGAGATGGCTCGTTCCAAGACCAGCCCTATTCAACCTCTACTTTTCATTCGTACACTCGCACTTAAGCTACCTCAATCCAATATGGAACTGCGCTCCTCGATACCACTTGAATGATCTTCTTTTGCTTCAAAAAAAAGCAATTCGTAATATACATGGCCTCCGATACAGTGAATCAGTTAAGTCCTATTTCAACGCTTCAATCTTACCAATCGACTACCTTAATATGTATCAAACAACAACATTGGTTTTTTCTCTGAAAAATGGGTTGATAAAAAGTGACATGCCCATTCGGTTGAATTCGGAAATACATGAACATTTCACGCGGAATAGTGGTCTCTTGCATACCTCTTTCTCATCTTCTCTCTTTGGGCAAAATTCGATAGCAAATCGCGGCTATCGGTTATTTAATGGATTGCCAGCAGATTTTCATAGTATTAGTAACGTAGCATCTTTCAAAAAACAGGTAAAGAGTCACTTCTTGAACCAATTTCAAACATCACTAGAATACAACGTCTCCTGGTGAGTCATCGCTGTTGCTATGATAATTTTGCCTTGTTAATTAATTTTTTGCTAGGTTTTTGATTTATTGATTCATTGATATTTTTTCCTTTTCTTTTTTTTTTTCTCATTAATTAAAAAGAAAAAAAAAAAGAAAAATACTTTTGATTTAATTGATTTGTTTTTGTTTGTTAAATGACTTTTTTCATACGATTCACTTAATTTACTCAGATTTATGTATGCGACATGTACGGGCCGAGTGCCTATAATGTAATAAAAAAAAATGCTGATGGTCATCAACTATACGTGTACAATGTCACATATAATAATAATCCGCCGTTACAACCCGTCCGAGTCAGAGGTTAGATCATTTTTATTTACTAGTTCCGAACTTTTTGTGAGCACATGGATTGTTCTTAGAGATCCTTTCGTTACCGACGGTTTTACTGTGTCAGTGGTAAATTGCACTGCACACAAACCTAGTGCCATCTATGATGTACTAGGGCGGAAACTAGTAGGGCCTGGAATGCCGGTTCGCCCCATCAATGTGTTTTACCGGCAGGCATTTTTTGGACCACATGCTTAACGTGAATTCCGAACCACGCCTAACGGTAGCAAGCATTGTACCATTGGGAATTCTTCTGGTGCTAATTATATCTCCGTCCAAAGCTAGACTCAGATATTTGTACACAGAATTCATCGCATATGGGTGACGTCATATTTGTCATTCTTCTATGTACAATTCGTTGCGGCACCAAATTCACAACTACCCATATTATGAAGCCTGGGTGTGCCTAGATGCGGTACTTTCATGCTATACATTGAAGAAAAATCCTATGCAGAATTTGTCCCACCACGAAATTCTTGGTGGAAAGCCAGTACGTTACCACTGAGCTAACCCGTTCCATCCTTAAAATTTCATCGCTTCTCGGGTAAAATAAGATTGCGAGAAATACCATTTCTTTATTTTTTGATTTTCCTCGGCTTAACTACAAAAAAAAGCAGAACAATTTTTTTGGCGTTCCCTATTTTTAATGTACGAGGCATCAATTTGTAACTAGACTTAAGAAGAATAGCTTCCATATGTGAAAAAATTAGTGAGTTGTCCCATTCAACACAAACATGAAACATCATTATCATTATCAGATTATTTTGTTGAAGGACAAAAATTTCTTCAGTGAAAAAATAAACGAAAAATGGATACGGGATTTGATAACGATTGAAAAAATTTCAGACAGTCCTACAATGGTCGTCCAATTCATTCGGCTTCCAAATAAATTAAATTCCATAACTCGATTTGCTTATATTACAAATTTAGTTGATAGCTTTTCCATACCATACATTTGAGCCATTGAGCCTGTGTAATTTACAGACATTTGTGTTTTATCTCTACTAATTAAAAATCGTGATTTCCATTAATAGCGTGTAATTTTTATGTCCATGACAGACACTTCTCGATTGGATGTTGGTTATCTACGCCATCGTTGTTATTTGTGGAGTATTACTGGCACTTCAATTTCCGGTTGTCATAAGTTCCCCAGTTGCTGCTTTATCGTTTGCATTTTTAACAACAGCTTCACTTGGAACAGTAGCAGCAATCGTCGGTGGAACATTTGCACCTCTTTCAATGTTTGCGTTAATTTTGGTAAGTGTTGATGACTTGCTACATTACACCAATTACGTTTTGAGTCAAATGTATAGCAGAAATGAAATAATTGAAATTAGAGATTGGTGTGATTTGTATTTATTTCCAATTAATTCAAAATACAATTCTAAAGAAGCCTCAATTATGGTCACATTTGATGGTAAACAATAAAATTTCAAAGCCGTTTATAGTCATTTTCAGTAACGCATTTTTTAATCAAATGAGAAAATACTGTAAAAGAATTTTTAGTGGAAAATTGCAAAAGTAATTCCGATTCCTAAACCATGGAAAGATACCTCTGATCCTTCCAACTTTCGACCGATAAGTTTGCTGTGCTCGCTCAGCAAGATCCTTGAGAAAGTCATTCCAATGACCATATCGCAGATCATGCCTGTATCCCAAATGAACAATTCGGCTTCAGACCCGGTCACTCAGCTTACCACCAGCAGCAGAGATTGACTCGTTTCTTACAGAATTCACTATCCAAGAAGCATTCCACGGGTATGCTCACCTTCGATATCGAGAAGGCATTCGATAGCGTTTGGCACAGAGCACTTATTCACAAGCTAGTCAAAATTAATTTCCCTCTCTACCTCGAAAAAATTGTGAATTCATTTGTGACAAGAAGGACATTATTTGTGTCTATCAACAGCAACAGCTCTCCCAGGTTTTGTGTAGTCGCTGGACTTCTCCAAGGAAGCATACTGAGCCCGACCCTATTCCATATATTTACATCTGACCTCAGTATACTGTGCTAGTAGTAGCCCAAAGAAAGTTTTGCTAAACTCAACAATTATCTGTCACAATGGAAGATCAGACTTAATGCCAATAAAACTCAAGCAGCCTACTTCATTAGGCGTACAGCTGACAAATAGATTCCGTCTTCCCAAGTTATAATTATGCACACTGACATTCCATGGAGCTACGAAATTAAATACTTAGGTGTGACGATTGACAAAGCGGCAAATTTTAAGAAGCATACTGACTGAATCGAAAATCTCGATTCAACCAAGTTAATAAAATTATCATTATACAAGTCCATTTGACGCATACTCCTCCATGCTTGCCACGCTTGGTCAAATAGATGCTTTTAGTTCGGTTCAATTTTGAATTTTTTCCTGCGTTACAATCGAATTTCGTACGATAAATGCGTAACTACGTTCGGTATATGCGTAAAATCAGCACACAAAAAGTAAATTTTTATAGTGCCACCTAGTGCCAAATTAGTCAAATTTCAATTAAAATTGAAATTCGATTCAAAGTTTTAAAAAAGAAAGCTTTAAAAAACCTTTTAAATTGTACCAAAATATCTTTATTTTGCTACGTAAGTTTCGGTCCCTACGGGACCATTTTCAAGCAAAAAGATATTTTGGTACAATTTAAAAGGTTTAAAAGCTTTCTTTTTTAAAACTTTGAATCTAATTTAAATTAATTGTGCCGGTGTTCGAAGCACTCTACAATCAACAGAGAGATTTTTAAAATTCAAATGTTGAGCGGACATAAAGCGTCTATTGCGCGGCAGCGCACATGGACAAACTTCAACTTGTTCAAAACAGTTCCTGAGAGTTATTCTGAACACTCGATTTAATCTCACCTTCACGGCCAATTCAGTATTCCCCCTATCAGGACACAAATTCTAAAGATTTACATTAATTCATTAGGCGAATGGACCCATCTGCTAACCCGCTAATCAGATCCTTGTATTGAAAACAATGCCAGTGAAATCCCATTTTTTTAAATTACCAAGAAATAACTTATAGTTTGCTCATTTGATGAGCGAGATGTAAGTTTGCTGTTAGTAATTTGATAAAACAAAAAATTAAATCATTGGGAGTTTTGTAGTATCTTTCCAAACATCTTTTCTCCTGCCTGTTGTTCAGATATATTTGCGCCTTGCAATCGAGGCAATCTTCTCAAAAGATGGAAAGCTTTTTTAGATGAACACTCTTCGGTCTAACACTCTATTGGTCTTCGAAATATGTGTCCATCCTTGTTGATGCCGCTCCTCACATGCGTCTGCCCTATTCGAAGTCATTTGTTGGCATGCGTCTGTTTATGAGCCTCGTAGGTATGAGTCAGTTCTAAACCATGTTACACGGCTCCTTGGCGGCCTTACCGTTTGTTTCGACTTGAGTTTTTTCAACTGTCAAAATTGCTTAAACACTAGCCATTGGAGTCTTGCTCTTTGTATTATTTACTTTTTATTTTCTATTTTTTCGCTCTGAATATCACCCCTCACTTAATTGCACCATTTTTTTTTTTTTGAACTCACCTGATTTTAATGGCATTTCTGCCCCGAAATTCATCATTCATCCTGCAACGAAATTTCAACCATTTCTAATTGTTAGTACAATACGCAAAAGACATCCAAAATTAAAGGGACGGTTTAAAACCAGGTTTTAAAGAGATTACGTAAACGAAACAGCTCGAAAAGGGAGAATATAATGTTAAGCTTAAACCGCTTAGATGGAATTTATTTGAACTTTGTGCACTCAAAATGATAATTCTGTGAAACTTTTAAAAACAATAATAAATTGAGGTAAATGTTGAAAATTTTACTCTATTCAACTTGGTAATAATAATTCCGTTGAGCCAAGCACAAACATATCTTAATATGCATGATATGATGTGAAACTTTATTGAAAGACAAATTAAATTAAACCGTCGCAAATAAGTTTCACTTACCACACATGCTTACTACCACTTCGTCCTTTGTGAACATGTTTCTGGTAAATTTTCTTTCTAAGTTTATTTAACTTTGAAGTGAAATCGGTAATGCACAAAAGCACAAGTTTATGTTTCTGTACACGTCTTTACCAACACGAATGTAAACTGGTGTTCCGTTGGCAAATAAATACCAACACCAATTTGGCGATGTTACAAATGTACACTCAAGTGTGCTTCACTGCTGTTTGTTCAATTTAAATAACAAACTTTCCATGAAATCGACTGCTTGAAACGAAATAAGCTAAACGAATGTAGTAGAACTGTGTGCAAGGATTAAATTCCAAATGTCTCTCAATCGAACGTTGTTGCTTGTATGTGGGTGTAGCGAATCCAAGAAAAGTTTTTAAATGATACTTTTCACTCAAGGGCGTTTAGCTTCAAAATTTTAAAGAATAACCAAATGCGAAATTGATAGCTTAACTTATCATTGACGCACGGTAGCATCGCGCGCGTGGCACAAGTCCTAATACAATAAAAAAATTCAGAGAACCTGAGTTCTAGTTGTTCGGATTCTACGTAAAATTTTGTTCAAAATCGCTCTTTCTTTGTTTAAATTAGCATCCGGAACATATGACCATTGACTTTGGTTATTTTCAGTACAAAATCTGCTCTTTTTAGAAGCCAGAGTTTTGTATGAAAAAAGACTTTTTTGGAATTTTCTCGTAAACGGCTCGATATCTCTTCTTGACATCTTACAGCGAGCTTTGGCTGAGGATTATTCGACAAATGGGATTTTCAAAAAATGGGATCACCCATCGATTCTGTCAGACAAAGGTAAATTTCAGGTCCCAATTGCAGAAAGGTGGAACCAGCAAAGGAAAACCAGCATATCAAGTTAAAATTATGCTTGATGTGCTGGTTTTCATTTTTCTGTCTTTGTATAGTAAAACTTCGAATTTTAACGCGCGATACGGAAATTGTGTATACAGAATAGAGAACTTCAGATTTGCCAACAAAGGTGGCAGCATAAACTCTAACACTGAATTTGAAAGGCACTTTGATGCTTTTCGAAACTTGTCCCATACTGTGGTGATACAGAACATAGCAAACAGAAATAAACATTGTAATCATAGAATCCTTTGGGTTCTATGAATAGTATAAATACGTATAGATTTTCTTAATAAAAATCAGATTTTTTCAAAGCTTGAACGAGGTAACATCTGTCTTTCAAATTGTAGAATAGAAATCCTATTCACTTCAAATTGGTGACCCCGACATGATAATTTGTAGTGAATAGGATTTCTATTCTACAACTTGAAATAGAGATGTTACCTCGTGTTACCTCGTTTGAGGTTTGAATAAATCTGATTTTTATTACGAAAATGTTTACGTATTTGCGCTATTCATTGGATTCTATGATTACAGTTTTTATTTCTGTTTGCTCTGTGGCAACACAATGCAAACTTATCGTTAGCGTTTTTGTTGGTAAATCTGAAGTTCTCTTATATAACTTGTGGGATCTGAATCAAGTCTAAAGAAATGTTCCATGAGGTTACACTGAAAGACATGTTCTGCTAATGGCGCTAATTTTTAGGTGGGGGTCGTCGCCGCGCAGGCAGATGTTGCAGCTGCGCGAAATGCCGTGGTGCCAATTTTTGTCCCTACTCACAGTGGTCCATATTCGAGAATTAAAGGAATGCGAAACTGTTCGAAAAGCAATAAAAAATTTGGGATTCTGTTTACTTTTATAGACTCCTGTTCGTATTCGGAAAAGAACACATGGGAAAATCAACATTTTCGTGAAAATAAGTGGGTATTTGTAGAGAATCAGATTATGGTAGTCGTTATGGTAAGTCGTTCTGGCAAAAGGAGAATGTGGAGAACCGCGGAGAACGTTTTCGAACTACTGTGCTATATCATAACGAAAACCTCTTCCAAAATGGAAATGTGACGCAAGTCCTTATTCCTCCTTCCCAAACAACTGGTATCAATTGCTTAAAGCTTCGAAACAGAAAACAAACTATTTTCACATTCAATCAAAAAAATGCGTCACAAATGGCTGACCCACCAATGCAATGCTTTTTCTGCGCTTTCAGCTATCACACCGCCAAAAATTTGACTTCCTGTACAAAAATACTCAATACATCCCATTTAATTCATAGCCGTGAAATATCGTCAAAGTCAAATCGCAAAAAAAAAAAAATATTTGGCGATATTTCACACTTTGTCGATTTTTCTTGGCGATTTGACACGCCAGCAAAAAATGATGAAACGCCAAGAAAAACCGCCAAAGTGTGAAGTATCGCTAAGAAAAAACGCCAAAGTGTGAAGAAACTAGAAAAAACACCAAAGAAAAATAATTGAAATTGAAAATTGAATTTTGCATGGGTAGTTTGTAGCGGGATGAAATAGTTATTTTCATGACAAGGGGAGAAAATAGAAAATTGCTTAACAAGGTTGATGTCGCTGCGCTCGGACCACAAACCTCACTCTCGTTGCATTTTTTCCGCTTGTGCCACAAACTTTACTCTCGTTGCAATTTTCTCTGCGAGGGCCACAGACTTCAACCGAGTTAAGAATTTTCTATTTTTCCCCGAGTTATGAATTAAACTCTTCAAATTTGTTAGGGGAAAATTCATATTTTCTCCCGAAAAAGATTCACTCTCTTTATCACTATTACAATTATTGTAGATAACTCAACACATTTAAGCATACAAAAGACGAATTTCACAGAAAATATTGAAAGTAACTCATAAACACATTCGACTGTGTCGTTTTTCCAAACTCTTATATCTCGAGAAATATCTGCCAGATCAGCAAATGAACTACTTTAGAGTAATCCTGTGCTTATGAACTATGTGCTGGCATTTTGTTTGACTGGAATCCGTCGAGTCGAAAATTAATTATTTTTTGTTTACTTTCTTCATCAATACAAAATTCGTATGATCAGGTTGGCCATTATACTTTGATGACTGAATAAAAGCATAACCAACTCATGTGAATTTATTTTTCATACTTCGGGGACGAAAGTGCGGGAGTTTAAGAATTTTTCTCGTCCCCTCGGGCTACAACTCGCGAAAATAGCTTAAATACATCGTCCGAAGCAGATACACAAATAACTATTCTCACCTCATTTGGAGGTGCAAAAATATTTTCGCACCTCGTTTTATTTTCGCACCTCCAAATGAGGGGCGAAATAGTTATTTACGTACGAGGTAGTAGGCATGTAATTCATTTCCGAGAGCCGTATTAAGTTTTTCATGCTTGCTATCAGGGACGAAAGTTGAAAAATGTAAGCCCAAGAGGCGAAAGCGTAAGCTTTTGCCCTGTGGGATTACATTTTTCTTCCCTGACAGCAAGCATGAAAATATGCTTTTCATCCCGCTTCGAACTACTCATGAAAAAATCAATTTTCGCCCCTCATTTGAGGTGAGAAAATATGAATTTTCGCCCCTCATTTGAGGTGAGAAAATATGAATTTTCGCCTAACAAATGTGAAAATGAACTTTCTCTATACTCTTCTTCTTTCCTTCGTTTTCGGTCATTACTGTATTCTCTCTTTCGTTAAGAAACGAAGAATTTCATTGACTTGAACATGTGATCACTTCTCGTCGTCGGAGATATTTCATTCAAAAATTGGCGACATTTCACATTTTGGCGATACTTCACACTTTGGGCGTTTTTTTCTTGGAGATTTAGCATACCATCAAAAAATTTTGAAACGCCAATAAAAATCGCCAAAGTTTGAAGTATCGCCAAAAAGAATCGCTAAAGTGTGAAATATCGCCAAAAATTGTAATTATTTTTTATGTTTATTCTAGTTTCTTGGCGATACTTCACACTTTGACGTTTTTTCTTGGTGATACTTCACACTTTGGCGATTTAACTGCCCAGCAAAAAACGTTGAAACGCCAAAAAAATCGCCAACGTGTTAAGTATCACCAAGAAAAAACGCCAAAGTGTTTAAGTATCGCCAAGAAACTAGAAAAAACACCAAAGAAAAATAATTCAATTTTTTGGCGATATTTCACACTTTGGCGATTTTTTTTGGCGATACTTCAAACTTTGGCGATTTTTTTTGGCGAATAATATTTTTCTTGGCGATTTGACTTCGGCGATATTTCACGGCTATTTCAATTCTACGATAGCAATGATTTTGGATAATAGCGGATTTTCTTCGAATTAATGTAATTCAATAAGAGAAGCAAAATTATGAATACATGATTTATGTTGAATCATGCATGAAAATGACATCCTTGGTTTCATGACAATTTATTGATTCTGTGGTTCTACTTGTGCTTCCGAGTGAAGTTCGTGCGATGCATGCGTAGTCCTTTGGCTTGTTTATAACTCCGTTTATAAAGTAAATTAATCTTGATTTAACCTTCAAACACTCTGTTCGTTGAAACAGTTTCATTGTTGCAGGAAAGTACGTTGTGTTAGCTACTTTTCGTTATGTCTAACGCTCTGTATAAATCTTTCATTAAAACTGAGAAAAAACAATGCACAAGTAAATTATTTTTCCAAGATAAATTGATTAGATTGAGGAGCTTGTGAGCATTTGTCTTGGACGTGAATTGTCTGTTTTTGTCGATTTATCATTTCGTAGCATAGTTAGTAATAAATAAAAAGCTGAGAAATTTCTTTACTTACGTTTACATTTTTCCGATTTATAATAACCAGATGAGGTCTGAAGCACTTGTGTATTGTTGTGAATGATTTTTTTTATCAGAAAGACAATGACGCAGAAACTTCAACTCTCCCCTACTAAAAACTCTCTTCTGTCATAAGTAAGGATGATGAAGCTATAATCGGATCCCATACGCTTATAGGTTGTGATGTTAATCTAAAAGATTGTTGATTCCAAGGCTCAAAAAGCTCAAAATTCGCTTCTTTACCTGCTAAATTGCAGATTACTATATGATAAAATTGATAAAATACAGATTATTTTCCTTTAATGTGTTGTCTAAATACTATTACTATACATTTTCTTACACAGAATACTTTAAACGTTTATTTTTAGTCCAACATAAATTAGTTTTGTAAGAAGGTGCAATGAGTTATTTGCATTGTCGATAATTTCTCCGAACAAAATCTTCTCTTAATATCTTAATCTGCTCGTATAGCTCTTAATGCCACCTGTTGAAGAGCTTGAAAACTAAAATCTCAACGTTTTTATCTATGTCTGTCTTTGTTCTTTTAATTTGAATGATTTTTTCAGTTAACGCTCACTGAATGAATTTTAGAAACTAAAGAATGTAATTGTGATAGAAATAACATCTTGAAACCAAATCTGAAATGAAAAATTTGTTCTTTTAACATTTAATGTGTGTTTTCTAATGGGAATATCGTTACGATCCTTCCTTCTTTTAACATCATTTTGTACTGCTTTGAACATTTGAAAATGAACAGTAGGGGTGTTCAAAAACAAACTTTTCAAAAATTTGGTCTCCCCAGCCAGAAAACGTTCTGTTTTTTTTTTGGACGCTGATGAATAGTGTGTATGGTAAACAGTACTGTTACTTCGGGAGACCCAAATGAACGTTTTCTTTGGATGATTTTGAGCCGGTTTGGTCCAACTTCCTACAATATAACTCTTTACGTTTCAACTATACTATTTCATAGGAATTTCGGAAACGAGTTTTTTCACGATTTTCACTTTTTTAACGGTTTTTGTCATTGAGCGCTGTCTAAACTCACTCGGAGTCGGTAGCACCCATACACACTATTCATCAGCGTCCAAAAATACAACGTTTTCCGGCTGGGGAGCTCAAATTTTCAAAAACTTTGTTTTCCCATATAACTTCGACCACCCCTAATGAACAGTCACGTTACAATTGATTGTATTTTCTTTTATATCCAAATGTCAGTTACCATTTTTAAATGTTAGTACCAGTATGTTACCCCAGAAATAGTGAAAAACCTGTTTTTGGTTGTATTATTCTTCAATGACATAATGTTTATCTTTAAAATTTTCTGATTATCTTTCAGGGAAAAACAAAGATTTTGAAAATTGGATAAGATTTATGAAAAAATAACACGTTTGGCCCTAGTAGAGAATCACTTTTAGGGCCCTGGCTGAGTCCAAAAGCTCAAAATTAAAAAAGGTTCTTCCAGGCATGCCCATGCCCAGACCTTTCAAACAAAAAAAAATTATGAAAATCGGAAAAGATTTACTCGAGTTATGTACAAAAGACCAAAAACCACTTAAACGGCCCTAGCTCATTGGCCCTTGGCAGACCTGGGCACTGTCAATCCCAAAAAAGATTTTTTGATTACCTTTCAGGGAAAAATAGTTTTTGAAAATCGGTTTAGTTTTACTCGAGTTATCGTGTTGACGGACGGACGGACATTTTTTTAATTGCTGATTCGTCATCTGTATGTATGTATGTATGTTTATTATAATAACTCACAGAAGGCTAACGCCTTATCACTATCTGTGATGTCGCATAAAATAACAAATCATATTAGCCTTAAAACTATAACTTAAATCTCATTACAATTGACCTTAATTTAAAACATTCAATAAGCACTTTTACACTACTTGATAAAGAGAGAGAGAGATAGCGATGGAGAGAAAGATACAAATACTGATAAATAGATACAATCCCAAAAGCTTAATTTACTTATATAACTATCACAAGTTCTAGATACTTATAAATTCTTTTACGTATCAGTTTAACAATGAAAAATACTGCAAACACTTATAAGGAAAGGAGACAGATGACATATTTCTTTTCAATTCTAACGGGAGCGAATTAAACAGAGAGGACGCCTGAATGAGGAAAGAATCCTTGAGCACACTATTCACGGCATATTGAACAATTAAGGACGGGTTACGTTCACTTCGCGTAAACTTCAACAGTTGAAATAAGTAGTCCGGTTTCTTATTTAATATGATACCCCTTAACAAAAGACACATCCTATACTTTCTATAGTTAGGATACGTACATACCAAAATCGATATCTCCTGGGTCGATATGTGTTCCCTTCGCTTCATTTTGAAGGCGAATCGAATGCAGGCATTCATCGCTACTTTCAATGAGTTTTCTGATCGAGCATCTCTATCGCACATAACCGAGTCACAGTAGGCAAAATATGGAAGCAATAACGTCTTTACAAGCATAGCTCGTTTTTTGTAAGGTAGATAAGGGCCACAGCTCCAGAGACTGCGTAGTCCCCCATACACTCTCTGCATCTAAGGACCATGATCGGTGCTCCCCCCTACTTCCGGGTCGAAATTCGACTGGTTACAAACGTCGTGGTAAACGCAACAGACCTCTTTTCGAAGAACTTCGTTCTTTGTACGGGTCTAAAAAGAGGCGAACGTTTTGTTTCGAAGTGTGGGCTAGAGGCCTCTCCTAAGTGCTCTAGATCAGTTCTAGGATCGGCCCTAGTTCAAAACAAATTTTTTTTTGTCTGAAAATTGGGTTTTTAATTCTTCTTCAAACTTTTTTTGGAAATACCTTTTTAAATTTTAGGCTTTTTTAGGTGTTCGGAGAGGTTTTTCGCGTCGTTGCTTCGGCAATTTCCAGGGCAATTTAATGAGGACGTAATTTCATACACTTCACTTAAGAGTTAAGGCAATATTTACTTAGGTACGTTCGAGTCTTTTTGCAACGTCTATTCTGTTTGTCACATCTATTCTGATACGTACGGGTCCATTGCATATGTTTTCTAGAGGTCATATCTCCGGATCCACAGGACCGATTTTAATGAGTGAAAAGAAATGTTGCCTTAGAATGTTCCATAGAATACGAAAAAAAAACATTTTACGAGGGATGGAATTCAAAAACTCCATGTATAAATGCTCCCTTAGTCTACGAAAAAAATTTCTTGCGTTTAAGACTGTCACGGGCCCATTGCTACCGCGCGCCCGTGATATTGAATCGTCGTTATTCATTCATAACAACTAAATCTACAACAAAAAGTTTTGAAAAAAAAATTTACAAAAATGTAATTCTGCCGATTTTTCAAATGATTAATGTTTTTTATAACCCGCCGTCGCGTCGGCGCGCCTCCGATAAAATAAATCAAATATCGCTATGTACGCCGCCGCCGACGGAATTCACGAGCGGCGCACATGTCTAGACTAAATACAAAAGCTAAATTCAACAAATATTTTTGGTCATTTTCAACTACTTCAAAAGCCTTAATGTAAGATGGACGCAAATGAATGCTTCAGAATAAGATTCAACTTAAGGATGAACTCGAGATGAGAATTCTGAAATGGTCGAAAAGAAAGGCGTTTAAATGATGCAAAAAATGAAAAACAAGCATTTTAAGTAATGATTTAGAATTCTTCACTTTGATTTATTAACATGCTTAAATTTACAATTTTTCGATAATTTTATGTGGTTTTCATGGTTGTTGCTTGGGTGGTACTATAAGTGTGACTACTATGAGTTTTATTTTTTCATCGATGGCTTTCACCATTGCCTCAAAATCGGTTTCATCAATCATATAGATTCTGTCTTTACCATCTGGTAAAAAAAAAAACAATTTTAAGAATCTTTCCCGAATCCATTTTGATTAATATTGCCGCCATACTTACGGTAATAATGATACGCGCTAACAATGTACTGAGGAAAACGTCTTTGCAAATAGTCATCTAAATTAGATTTGGAATCGTATATTTTGCATATGATTGTTTTTAAATGCTCCCTTCCTATGTCGACGCGAAGCTTGTACAAACTCATTATTCCTGACTATTTCAAAAAACTTTGTGATTGATCTACGTTTGACTTTATGTTCTCACCGACTTATCACTCTGAATGCCTTCGACTTTGTGTTGAGAGGTCATGCGACCCGTAATGAATTATGTGGCAAAAGAGCACGAGGGCGTTCACTTACTATAAAAATTTACATCGATTTATACCGATTCATTGCCGTATTAAGCCATGAGCAAAGTGGGCAGCTGTTCAGGTCGCTGGAAAGAAATTAATTCCAATTCCAAATTGAAAACACTTAAATTGTTCGTGAAAAAAGTCAAATTAAAAAAAGCATCAGTTTCATATTATGTCGCTTTATGCAACTTTCGATATTATGCTAGCTTTATTCAACTAGTCTTCGATTATTTAAATATCATACGTTTGTTGAACAGTTGACGTGTTGAAAACCAGTTGAAGAAAATCAGTTGCAAATGAAGTGAGTAAATACGGGGTGTTATTAAAGAAGGAGATTTCTCTAGGGACTAAACTAAGGTGGAAGTTCTACGAGTTCCACCATGACGAAATTACCAAAATACACATGAATAGGATTCAACACTCAAAAAAAAAAATTCTCCATAAAATTTAAACATATTTCATAACATAAAGTACATAAGATGAACTACATATGAAATTTATGCTTTACCGCTTTGGAACTTAGTGAAACGTTTTATCAAAAAATCTTCTGCAGTTGCTAATTTCAAACTTTTAGATTAACTTTCGGGAATAACGAATTATGAATGATATTGGATGAATAAGTGACACCCTTATACAAAAGAAGCAACGGAGATTGATAGTTTTATTGTCAATAATTCAAATTAATATTAAAAAATCCGCCAATCGATAAAGTAGCCAAAATGAAAACCGAGGCGAATGTTTCTCGTTTGTTTGCCCCATTTAAACTGTATTCTGAAAGTTTAGCATCCTTCGTTGTCTATTATCTATTAAAAAGTTCGGTTTTGAGGCCTTGTCCCAGAATCCGCTAGTTGTAAAATTAAAAGCTCTAGGGTAACTCTTGAGTGGTCTAGGGCAAAATACTCACCTTCGTAGACTCTAACAGGAGAATGAAATCCTAACCAAAACAGCGACAATTTTAATAGATGAAGAATCTGAGCCAAAAATAATTCTACTTTTTGACTTTTCAAATTAGAAATTTATTTATATTTCACCAATATCAATCAACAAAAGGGCAATTCCATAGATGTAACGAGTAACTAACGGTGATTACTCATGAATTATTAGTACACATAAAATCTTGTTCTTAATTTCTTTGTATGAAATTGTAAAACTTTTTTTATTAAGTATTAGTATTTTCAACTTGTATACAAATTGTCATTTCTGGAATAAAAAACTGCCAATTTCACATCGGCAAAGTTTTATTTTTTTTTCAATTTTTCTCGGCATTTTTCGAATGGCTGTTTTTATGATTTTTGTATTAATGAGTTTATAAAGGTTGTAATTATGATATTTTTCATGGAAGAAAAATAGTATTTTATTTAACATAACGTACAGAGGGCGTTAATAATATTCCGAAAGTGATAATAAGACTCGGAATTTTAGGGCGTAAGGTGGTGTATATTAAAAAAGGCCTCTATTTGTTGCAATTTTACTACATAAACATAACCAAAGACCCGTACGTATCAGAATAGATGTGGAAAACAGAATAGATGTGGCAAAGAGACTCAAACATATCTAAATATACAAATAAGCGAACAATCCAACGTTTTCTGTTCTTTTATAACTGTAAGAATTTCAAAGATCCATAGAAATTACCCAAGGTAATGTCAAAGGCCCTACCGAAGTACGCCTCAGACCATTCAAATCTAGAAAATCTTATGTCCAAGGACCAAGTCTTTTTTCCTAAAACCCTGAAACACGTGTTCTCTAAATATTAATTCTCTACCACTTTTCCTTTGGAACCAACTTTCCATCTCTCATAGTTCTGGAGATTCGGGCCATCCTGCCCAATTATGGAAGAGGCCATATACCAGTATTGGGCCATATCTCACCAAAACTCTGAAACACGTGTTCGCTTGAATTTATTTCTCTACAAATTCGCCATTGAAACCAACTTTCTAACTCTCATACTTCTGGATATCTGGGTCATCTTGCCCAATTGCCCTGGGTTAACCCCCGACTGATATTTAAAGCGTAATAACATCCAGGGCACAGTGCGATAATGTGAAATTTTGTGTGTGAATTTTGTTGGTCAGACTTTTCCATAAAAGGAGCGGAGCACTTTAATGTAAAAAGAAATTTTTAAGTTAATCTGTTATTCTGTAAGTTTCTGCAAAAGGGCGAATTTTTCGCGAAAGAAGAGGCGATTTATTGTTATTAAGTTAGTCTGCCGGTGACAGACAAATTTTGTTCATTATCCAGTAGTTATTCGTCCTGGGTGTTATTATCGGCTTGTGAGTAGTTTGAAAGTGTTGCTGTCAGCCAGTAAAAAAAGCTCTATTGCTGCAAGCCAGTAAAACAAAGTATCAAAAATTAAATTAGAGTAGTTATGGAGAAAACACTCTAATTAAAATTAAAGGTTTGCCGCCAATAGGTAATAACAAGCGAGAAATTGGTGGATCGGCTTAAGACACTTGTAAGCGAAGCATGGTTCGAAAATGTGGACGTTCGCTTATCGCTTCAGAATCATTCGCAATATTAACAATCTTAGAACATTGAAAAAATCAGAAGAAACATTCGTACATGTGTGCCACAAATTAGATAAACTTCAATGTGTGCAAACAGAGAGTTCTTTGTTTTAGCCAAATCAAACAATGTGACACGTTACATGCTCTTAAGAACGAAATACAAAAGCCTTTGCGAAAGATTTTTAGACCCGTACGAAGCATGTGGAGCTTATGCGTTTAAAACGACTGACGTATGAGTGGATCAGAGATGCCGAATCTTGTCCATCAGCATAATATGTCGAGTAAATCTCTACCGATTTTCGACATTTTTTCCCTGAAAGGCAGTCGAAAAAGTTATTTTTGAAAAGTTTTTTTGGTTGATGTTTGTGAATCGTGTTTGATTGAATACGTTGATTTTTGAAAGAAGTTTTTTGAGTTTGTGCCCTTTACTTATTTAGAAGGCGGGCACGGAAATAATGGGCTAACCTGCGAACCTCGTTAGTGGGATATTCTTGGTCAACAATTTGGTTCGCAGGGAAAAGTCGGGGAAGTCATCAGATATTTTAGGGAAGTCATGAGAAATTAGAAAATGCATGTTGAAATTGGGAAATCTTACTGGGGAGTGGGGACCTAAAAAAAGGTCATAAGTTTGTTTAGAACCTCAGGAAAAGTCTAATTTTGGAAGATTATTGCGAAGTGTGTATTGGGAATTGGAAAATGCCTTTTTAGGGAAATTGCAAGCTGGTTCCTGGTTCCCGGGGAATTTTGACTCGGTTACCGGGAAAAAAACATTATTTCCATGCACGTAAGAAGGCCCTAAAAATGAGCGTCGTCTGGTTGCTTATGTGGTTTTTTCTACATGTTTGAACAATAAATCGGGCAAATTTAATAGTATGGAAGCGTTCATATATTTTTTCGCGGATTTTCGGATCCCCCTCCTCCTTGTCTGCAATGTTACGTACAAATGAAGATTTTTTTGTGTGAAATGTCTGTTTTCTTAGACCCCTCCCCCAACACAGACGTCATTTATGGTGAACGCTCCCTATGTGGTATTGAATCGTAACCCTGAGGACTAAAACTTTTTTTGTTATCTTGTAGACAAAATTGAGTTGAAGTATGCACTCTAAGAGCCTCAAATCGGCCCAAGAATAATTTTTTTAATTTTCTTTACGAATCATTTCTTAACAAGTTGTTATGTTATATATATTTTTTTCAAAGTTCTAAGTTGATATAAGTAGGTGCAGGTATATAAGATAATAGATAGATCATAAGATATATAAAATCACTTTTGGCCAAAAAGTTAAGAAACTTCAATGTTTGTCATTTGGTGCATGGTGACTATGCCACGGTCGTTGAGAAGTATTGCTCCAAGCTAAGTCATAGCACTTTGTGGAGATATACACTAATCAACCAAGTATTTGACAACTTTTATACATTGATATGTTTTGACCTTAGTGCCAAAATGTTGTAAACTACTACTTATAGAATCTTGTCTGGAAAGTAGAAAGTTTAGGGTTGATGTCTGGCTAAGGTGAATGCTGTGTAAGCCAAACATCAACCCTAAATTTTCTACTTTTCAGACAAGATTCTATAAGTAGTAGTTTGGCACTAACGTCAAAACATACCAATGAATACGCAAACTTAAATATTTTTGTTTTGCGGCGTGTTCTGTGAGTCGAACGTCGAGGGTCACCAATTATATGGAGAAACTATGTTCCATAAATAATGAAACGAAAGTTGTTACCTCTTTCGAGGTTTAACAAGTTCTGATTAAGTTCTGATTTTATTATAGAAAATGTAAATCTATTTATAGCCGGTTCCTCGGTTACTCGATTAAAAAAAATTTGATTTTATTTACAAATGAATATTTGATTGTTGGTTGATTAGTGTGTATCACCACAGCCTTATTTCAAAAAGTTGAGAACGTCAAAATGGGTGTATTGGCGATCAATTTTATTCATAATACTTTCGGTTCGGGCATAGCAGTATATTCTACCGTGTCACCTGCCCACTTCTTCAATGCAGGGATCAGCTGAAGCCTGGTTCCGAGTTGAAAAATTGTGCCATAAAGCATTAGGCAGTGGTTCTACTTTGGCACAAAAAGAACTTTAGTACCAGGCTTCCACCTATATTCTCAATTCCATAGAACTCAAGGAAAATATTATGTACCTCGATTTGGGCGTATTGAGATAATCGACATCATGAGTGTCTATCAGAGTAATCCGACCTTAGGGATTCGCGCGGGTCCGCGTAGCATTTGTTTTTTGTGTAATGACGTTTTTGATTATTTATTGTTGCATCGTTTCCACTCTGAGACTAGAAAAATTTATTTGGCTCACTAGATGTGGATATATGACTTAAGGAATTTTCACTGCAATGGAAGTTAAAGTTAATGAAGACATTCTAATGTCTCCACGTGAAAAATATGCAACCAAAAAAAAATGGACGGTAATTGTTGTTTAAGTTTTACGATGACCTTCTGCTGGAGTGTTTTACGAAATATGAAGACCATGAAAAGTACCGGGAGCTTGGGATCTTTGAGTTAGTTCTTTTGTTATTTTGCGAAGTGTTGTCACTAGTTTTGCATAAACTCCAATGTAATTTTACATTTAACCGTTTATGAATAATTTTATTCCTCACGAGAAAAATTGTACATTTCAGGGCGTCCACACAATGCTACCAATATCATGGCCAGTGTCCGTTGTTTTAGCTGTGGTGTTGTCAATTATTCATTTAAGTTTCCGAATAGCATCCAATTTCCATGCATATCCAACTCTATTCCTCGAACAGGTAAGCTTTTACAACAAAAGGTTTTTTCTCAGTCAACCTCGACACCACAAGATATGATATAATGAAACAATGTTTTCATACAAACAATGAATTTAATTACAAGCACCGATGCCGGTATAAATAAATAATACTATATTTCAGCTTATCGCTGAGGAGCTTTTGTTGGCAACTGCCAGTGTGTCAGGATTGTATTATCGCATAATGTCAGATGCGGCACATAATCGTAAATTTCCTTTTTACTTAGATAAAAGATTTCATTTCTGAGGAAAAAATTCAACATATTATAGGAACAGTAGACGGGACACGTACGGGAATTGAACAAAGAGTCAAATTAGAATGTGAACGCGAACAACAAGAACAGTTGTTGTTGAGCGTTATACCAGCGTACATAGCAGCCGAGGTAGAAACTTTTCTTTATCGCTTATTTTGAACAAGAAAATGAATCGATGTCCTATTTAAAAAAGGTGAAACGCAGCATAATGATTAAGATGGCCGATGCTTGCCAACGTGCTGGTGGCCAACAAACAAGATTCCACGAAATGCATGTGCAACGGCATAACAATGTTTCTATCTTGTATGCGGACATTGTTAATTTTACACCACTTTCGGAGCAACTTACCGCTAGCGATTTGGTTAAAACCCTGAATGAGTTATTTGGTCGGTTTGATCAAATAGCGCAGGTAGTGCAACGACGTCTGATGAATTTAGAAAAAAAAATTAATTATAACTTTTCAGGAAAACCAATGTCTGCGTATTAAAATTTTGGGAGATTGTTATTACTGCGTGTCGGGACTGCCAATATCGAGACCACAACATGCGGAAAACTGTGTAAATATGGGATTGCAAATGATCGAAGCAATACGGTAACTGCAATATTTAATTTTCAAAAATTTCATGGGAAAAAAATTCGAACTACAGGAATAAAATCACTAAGCTTGTGCCCGTTTTTTATTTCTATTTCCTCTCTCCTTTCCCATATTTCCTTGTATTTCGTTAATGAGAAACTCGTTTTTTGGTGGAAAGAGTTAAAACGAAACGCTGCACAATCTTACGATTCTTTTCCTGTACAATTTTACAATCAGTGGTAGGAAATTACATTAAAAATTGCAATTTAGTTCCATCGAGCGGAACACTCGGGGATTTCATTATGATTTTAAGAACGAAAACGTCATGCGCGGAATAAAATCTGGAAGAAATACCATTTCCCCCTTTCCTCTCAGTGGATTGTTCCTGTATATTTCAGATTATACAGTTACAGTAGGTTATTCATGTTATTATTCATGCTTATTCATGTGTTACTTTTTGAGAGCAATAGCTCCTATTACAAACATAAGAAAGGCATGTATTTATATACCAGTAGAACAAATCTTATTGCAGCTATTCGACATAAGCAAATAAATGATAAGTTGGCACCACCGTGTGATATAGAATGTACTGCCAAAACATAAAAAACTCAGCCAAAAATTTGTGAGACAAAATATAAGTTTTTTATGCATTGTAGGGTAAATGCACCAGTTATTGACCATGTATTAGTCTCCGGCCAAACCAAAGTTTCACTAGCTGCCGCCCATATTTCGCATTGAAATATGGCCGATTACTGGTGCTGGCTGGAGACCACTACATGGCCGATTGCATTTACCACACATCTTGAATAACAACAACAATTTCACATCTCTGGAGATAAGTCGAATGCACCAAAGTGCATAGCACAATGCTGCCGTGAACCGCATATTTTACTATTTACTATATTTTATATAAATGAGATAATTTCATATATTTTCTCTCTCAAAATTCACTCTCTAAATTAAATATACGATTTACGACACAATGGTCGTGTGTGCAAATAGTGCAGTATCCTTGTATTTAGAATACCGGGAAATTTTTCGGCCGAAAAATCGCAGAAAATCCTCTTAACAAGGAAGCGGAAACTAACGGGAAGAAAAAATTGTCGGAAAAAAATTACAACGAAGAGGAAAGAATTAGAAGGAAAAATTTTACTTGCAAACGGGAAATGGCCGAAAGGGGGAAATGAATTAGAAACTGGAAATAATTTAGAAACAGTTAATGTCTGAAAAACGGGAAATGAATGAAAAATAGAAAATCGATTGATTGATCAATATTTAAACAACTCCGTTGAAAAAAAACTCTTACAAAAATTTGATTGAGATGTTAACGAAACGTTTAAGAAAGCCTTAACGGCTTTTTAAGAAAACATTAAAGAATCTCTTTCGCTCCGCTTGGGATTCTACTTGTATACCACAATCTTCATAACAAATATATTTTTGTCGAGAAATGATCTTTTCGCCACCGCAAAATAACGTTTTTGTCACCGGGAAATTTTGTCTAATTTTTCAGGAATATTGATACCGGGAAAAAAACATAATTTGCCCACAGCAAAACTGTGCACGTGTACGGCTTTTACGTGACACTAATAATGTTTTTAGTTTTATCAACAAAATCATTTAAAAGAGTCAATTCGGCATGCATCTTGGCATAATTAACCAAATTCTTTCGATTTCAAAAACGGAAATCCTTCGGAAAAGCTTTAACAAAGCTTCTTCTGTTATTTTGCCTAAGTTTTTCCGAAAGATGTCCAATTTTCAAATCGGGATAATTTGGTTATTTTGGAGGGAAAAGTAGAATAGATGACTTCTTTTCGCTTAAATAAATAAACTCTCTCATATCTTGATACACACGTCGCGACGCTGTGTTTTTATTTCGCAAATGATAATATCGCCCCACGTCCGTACCTTGTTATCATCCCACCGGACAATAATATCGATGTAGAAATGAGAACAATATTATCGAATGGGGAACATTTAGAGAACTTGGGAAGAAGGCTGTATCTTATAACTTATTTCTTATTTTTATAAGTCTGTCTGGTGCGGCTAACGTTCAGAAGGAACTTCGAGTACGTCTTTTTGATTGTAGTACATTTCTTGGCGCGGCGGAAGCCGGGGAGGTTCTGCCAGTATTTGTTAAAAGAATTGTCTTTACTATAGTTTGTTATTGCTTTTATGAATCAACGAGCAATTCCTGTAAGTAAATGGTTCCGGACCTATCGGCTTGATTGATGCCTCTGTTCTGGCCAGTTCATTTGCTCTTTCGTTTCCTGCATTACGGCATTACCCCGGTACTCATATTAAATCTACCTGTAAGGAATGAGCCACCTTGTTCAGGTTTTCCCAGTATTCTAATGTCAATTTTGAGATAATTTTGAATGATTTTCGAGCTTTGTCCGTACAAATAGTTATGGAGCGGTCGGCATTTTTGTCACTCGCTCCTATACCACAACTTCCCAAGATATCTCTGATCTCCGCTAAAAAGATGGAAGAATATCCATCGGCCTAAAGATAATGATACTTGGATTTTCACAGCATACTCCTGCTCCTGCTAATTCGTTTATCAATGATCCATCAGCCACTTAGCCAGTCTTCTCTCTGTCGTGTTATGATGTTAAATTCCCGTAAAATTTCTGTATTGGTGTGATTCTCCCTGAAGGCATTATTAAAGCCGGTACCTTTTTTATCGTTTTAGACCAAAAACGTGAGTGATCAGCTTCTTTGATGGTGTAATCCTGGTGTCCGGCTAATCTGCCCTATGCGTTCTTTCAATGAAAATATGTAACGTTGTGAAATTAAGCCGTGGGAGTAGATTTACACGAACTGGTGATTGCTTTACACGCTATTCTTCGGAATTTTTCCATTTTCTTTTTATTTGCTGACTCGCGCAAATATGGTTCCAGAGAAAGCAAGCATAGGTGAGCACTGGTCTAATGACTGTTGTGTAGATCCAATACAAAACATAAGGGGAGAGACCCCATGATTTGCCATACGATTTACTGCATCATTGCCCTAGCGATTCGGTTGCTTTTTGCAGTCTATCATCTAGGTTGTTAATCCAAGAGAGTCTGTTATCCAATATGATACGAAACTACTTTACTATCCGTTAATGGCGCGCTTAAAGTGTGAATGGCCGTCAAGCCATATGATTTACCATGGTACCATGGTGAATCTCTGGAATTTCACGCCATAACATATTACTCTATACCATAGTGAGCTAAAACAGTGTATGCTACAAGGACCCTAACTCGATATTTCAGATCTTGAAAGAAGTTTTTTTTCTAAGTTTCTGGCCTTTTACCCCCTCTTGATTAGAAATATCTCTTTACGTTCCTTGTAGTACACTAAGGAAGACCATTACCGTATGGGGCTGTTCATAAAGTATGTCACGTCACGCACAAATCGCTGTTTTTGAGACACCTCTTCCCTGTCACACGAGCTCGAACCTCCCCCTCGGAGCGTGACATATTTTATGAACAGTCACCGAAAGTGACAAGTATAGGCAACGAGAAGTCAGATTTAGGAACACCCACATTTTAATCGACAGAACAGGAGCACTGTGACCAATCTTGAATTTTAAGAGTTTTTTGGAAAAATTTGGTAAATAATGTTGAATCTGGACTGATATTCTCACGGCAAGCATTTTTGACTTTTTTAAGAACCAAAAATGTGAAAAAACTGAAATCCTGCTACACAAAGATACAACTTTCCTTCAAGCGACAGCTACTTTACCGATGGTATACCTTTAAAAAAATTTTTTTTTTTAATTACAATTTCTTCATTAAATTATTTTATCGCGTGCGAATAGTGTTTAATGGAAGACATAAATAAAAAAAATGTTAATCTGTCAAAACTGCAGTGGAATTCTTGACTTTTCAAAAACTTAGTAAAACTTAACAACTTATGTCAAAAATGTTTCAACTAGATTTATGAACACAAATATAGCAGTTTTCCCTACTGATGAGTCGTATCACAAAATTGACCCCTCATGTAATGAACGATTTCCGACGCATCCACTACTTACGAAGTCTAGAATGTACTCAGGCATGTTTCAATGCTATTTTCAACTTTCTACCATGTAAAATGATAGAGATTTCGATATTATTTTCTAAATCGTTGAGTCCACACATTTTCTTTATTTTTTTAAGCCAAGAATTCTTAGCACACGTCGTACTCTATTCAACCATCTGTTGTTTCAAATGTCCTTTGAGTAAGGCACATGACCGACTAAACCATTAAAACCTTTTCTGCTTCAAACTTGCCCTGCAGGACATTTTATTTCACGTAACTAAGATTTAAGCAATGAACATAAACTTTTATCACGGTAAAGAAAAATGAAAAACGAATACCTAAAGTAAAGCAAATACCTCCAGCTCAGTAAATCATAAGCAAGAAAAATGATATTTTTATTTGTCATTTGTTTGGTATTTGGTGTGACACGAATGAAATATGATTTTTTATTTTGAGACGATGTTTCAATTTAAAAAAAACAATGTAGTCTAACTCCCTACACGCTGAATATTGTATAATCCCTTCTAACGTCTACGTATGTACGCCATGTTAGAGATGCTATAGTATAGCAGTTGTCTCATGATCTGGCAGTAACTGGTTTACACATAAATAGTAAACAATTTTTCTATTAAGGTAGTGTTTCTTAAAAAAAATGTTCTAAGCGACATAGACCATAAAATAAGGATTTCAGGAAGTCTAGTTCCTATATCTAGTGCCTGAACTCGTTATCTTATCGTCATCTAGAACATTTTCATGAAGCAAAATTACAACAAACAGAAGTTTGCACTTAAAGGTGGGCAGCCTGGTGCCAAAAATGTTTCTATGTTGGAGTGAGGAAAAAGTACATCACTAGGTTGGGTAACCATAATGATAAATGCAATATCAGGTTGGGTCGATCCGCATCTGTGCCGTGTAACACATATCTGGTGATACTTTGCTTAGGAATCAGTTCATCATGTAAATCTCGAAAACTTCCCAGTTCCCAGCAGGAATCTGTCCGCAGCGGCAAGTCTCATTTTGGGTACTGTTGCAGGTTGGATCACATGATTTCCAAGGGTCTAGGCCTCAGTGGGGAGAACTTTAAGCATTCACACATGACGTGATCGCCCAATTCCTCACCTATGCCGCGCCGCATGTGCAATTAGGATCGTTAATCGTTAGAGATTCCCATTTTAGCCACGTAACCATAAATGACGTAGCCTGGTGCCAAGAATATATTAATATCATCGAATAAATATTATACGTCACATTCATTTCAACGCGGCACTAGGCTGCCTACTCAACACATTCTACTATCAACATAGAGGGCAGGAGCGGCCAGTTTAACAGATTTTCGGCACCAGGCTGCTTTCAATACGCTACCAAGTGCACATTCATGTTGAAGTGCACATCATTAGTTGAAATCGATTGAACCGTCTTCAATAAAGTATAGCGCCTCCTTCCATACTACCCATCATACCTACCTACTAGTATCTCACAGTTTCATGAAAAGACACCCAAGAAATATTTGTTGTTTTGGAAAGATGGACTCCCCCATGTACTGTACATATACGAGATTTTTTTTAAACAAATTCCGATTTCTTTAGGTTTCCACTGAAATGTTTCTAACATTTGAGAAACTTAGAAAAATGTTTTTGAAATTTTCTTTCTAACGACAACCCACATAATATACAGAAAGAATTGGTTTTTCGGCGTCGATTATGGTCTGCTGATTTTTGCTACTTTTCAGCCACATGGTGGTTTTTGAGCTCCACACTTGACACGTTTACTTGCAACTTCAAGACACAATTTTTCCTGAAAAGCTACGTCCATAACCTTCCAATCTGATTGATTTTATGAGAGTAAGTGCCCGAAAACCCTCCTCGCGACCGCTACGTTCCTTTGGAAAAATTTCAAAAGTTTTTTTCCGAGTTTCCCAACATCAGAAACTTTTCAGTCAGTGCGGAAAACCTGAAAAAATCGACAGTTTTTTAAAAATAAAATCAACTCCACCACCGGTGAAAAATTCCGTATTGATATATGTGGGGGAGGATCTGATTGGACCCAATTTTAAACTGTTTTGAACTGTAGACGAAAAAACGATAAAAATCTTGCGTGCCTTTTAATGAAAACGTTTTCCCCTTTCAGAGATTTCGTGATCCTGACACTATGCGTTTCAGTGGGACTTTTCGTTCGTTTTGTCGGGTGTTATCTGGCGGATTCAGGCTCGTAGCCTGGGTCGACTCCCCGCCCCACCGAATTCATAAAATTATATGAAATTTTGAGAAAATTCTCTTTATTTCGCTCATTTTACATTAATACACTTGCATTTTTCGTTTAGAGTTTCGTTAAACAGGGTCGCCGATAGAAGGTGGGTGATGTTTTTGCTCGGCGCCCCCTCAATTGACGTATATACACAAACGGATTTTTAAAAACAAGCTACTCTAAGTTTTGCCAATAGAATTTGTCCTTCACTTCCCATATTTTCCCTAAATCATTCACACTATTTGTAAGAAAATTTTCTAAATTTTGGCCGCAGGTTTTGTTAGTAGCTAGCATACAGCATATGTTATAACGCTGCAGGGAAACATTTGTTTGACAACTATTCTTATATGAAAAAAATAAAAAGTTTAGTTAGAGTGGGGGGTGAAAATTATATTGAAAAGTTGCGCCGCAGGCGAAAATTGTTCAAAATTGAATTGGTCATTTTGTTTTTCTATGAAAATATACAGTTCTGATTACCAGTTCATAGCAAAAATTCTAACAGCTCAGGACCGATAGCCCGCCGAAAATCTATTTCAATAACGAAATGGAAACATTGAAAAGAGATTGGAAAAGAAGAGAATGATTGCGCTGCAGGCGAAAATTTCAAGCATTTAAAACGATCGTGACGTCAAGATTTATATTTTTTTCACAACATTCATAACATTTAAGTTTCGCCAGGGGGCTCTTAGCCCCCCTTACCCCCCCCCTCCCCTAGTTACGGGACTGGGCGGATTAACAGCACATTTTAATTGGACTAAAAAATGTGCACAACTGCTGACTGGGAATGTAGCGATGTTGCCATTCAATTCGAATGAGCACTAATGCTCGTGTCAAATGTTTTTCCCTCTTACATTAATCATTTTTAAATATGTGCTTTCCCAACGAGAACGCCAAAGCTTGCAACATAGCGTACTGTGTGCTTTATACATTAACCAAACATGTCTCACTAAATTACATTCACCACCAACAATATGGTAGATGTGTTATAAAAATTGAATAAGTAAAAGTTGAAAAACACTTGCCTTAGGATATGAAATGTACCCGTATGTACCGTCAAAATGAATATTGAATCGATCAATTTATGTCAGTGCGGTATAATGTGAAAGCTCGTTGATATTTTTCGTAGCAGTAGCACTACAGAGCACAGAATTGATTTAACTAAAACTTAAATGACAGTAATTTGAGTAATTTGGAATGAAATGTCTCTGTTTTGATTGATTCTAGAAAGTAGAATGGAAGATTTACATAAGCTCCAAGTTTCATTTAGCAATTGATTGAAATGTAAACGCTTTTATATTAGTTTCGTACGAATGGCAACCGGCTTCAATGTTGACATGAGAATTGGAATACACAGCGGAAACGTTTTGTGTGGTGTTTTGGGCTTAAGAAAGTGGCAATTCGATGTGTGGAGTGACGATGTAACTCTTGCAAATCATATGGAAAGTGGAGGAGTTGCTGGGTGAGTAAATTGGTCTATTATCTAAAAGCTTTTATTTTTTTATTCAATCACTTCGTAATACCTATACAAACTCTTGTTTTCGATGCTGTTCTTCGAAACATTTGTCATATACGTTTAGTCCCCGGGTGATTTTTCATTCAGCGCTGCCATACGATTTTATATCCTCAATAACTTTGAAAGTTTGCACTTTTTAGATGTCCAATGTATGGGCGAACCACGCTCCCAAAGTGCTTATTTTCTGAGTTTTTGATAATTTAATGGTAGATTATGCATCTCTTGGCAAAATTGTTATTTTGATGTATGGGGCATTGTGGCCCTAACCGAAGGCGTGGTGGCATGGTCGAGAACAGATATATCGAGATAAGTAAATTTGCCCAAGAGGGATTCGAGGGAGTTCGAGATTATCGTTCTAGATAGATAAAATCATATGTGAGCACTGAATATAGGACGTCGTTATGAACCGTAGTAGAGACCCACTTTAGGATCTTAGCTAGGTCCAATTGCCCTTAATAATGGTTGCGCTTCCATTAACATATCGAATAAAAAGAATTATAAAAAGCAGGTAAGATCTACCCGATTTATATAGAAAAAGCACGTAGTGCCTTATCGACACATTCTAAATCCTCAGCTAAGTCAAAGGGCCCAAATTCCAACCATTTTCTTGCACAAATTGTTAAACTCTCTTCGACCTTTCCTATAAAAAATATTTAGGAAAAACGAATAAGACTTTTATAGGAAATTCCCAAAACCACTTAGACTGTCCTATCTCAGCAACTAGAGCTGTGCCTAGCGGCGCTATTTCTAGCGCCGCTACTAGCACAGTATCTTTTTGCTAATACAAAGACGCCTTAAATTTTTATCAAAATACATGTTTTGTGAAAATGACGACCTGCTTATGTCTAATTAAACATATAGCAAAAGGCACATTCACCCATTGGTTCTCACGTAGGCAAGAGGCAAGACCCCAATCGGAGAAGAGCGTCACTATGCCGCACAAATGTGAATGTTAAAATAACATATACACAACAGCGTCGAAAAGACAAAATATAGTTTGGTTGTACGGCCGTGTTCTCTTGTCTATATGGGAGAGAGAATCAGGTGCAAGGGCAAAAACTGTTTTCGAACGTGCACTGGAAATTTCGAGCCGAAACCAGTGAGTTTGTCATATAACAACGACATGTCGCGACACTCTCATGGTTTGCTGTCCCTGCATAAAGGGCTTAACGCATCACATAGAATCAAAATTTTTTGCACCAAGGTAGATATTTGTGTCATTAAAAAGCATTTAAATGTTCATTTAAAATATTTAGGGTAAAATTGCAAGGTTACATACGTGGAAAGCTAGAGCGGATCAGATGCAAAGTATACATATAAACACGGAAGGTCGGAAGGTAGTGCAAACCCGCAAAAACACAAGGAACCCTACTTTGAGGTGAATTTACGTGTATATCGATGCACATACGCACAACCTGTTTTAGATATAAGTATTGGTGTCATAGAAAACTCACCTCAAAGTAGGGTTCCGTCGAAAGTCTGATAAACTGAGGTCAGCATTACCTCGTTGTGTATATATTTTGTATCAGATGATACAAAAAATTCAGCATACAAATTTAGAAATGTTACGGCGCTTTTAATAAATGGCGGCCAGCGCTGTCTCGCCACGTATACAGCTCTGCAAACTTGGCCGAACAAAATTGACGAACATGCACTTCGTATGATTAATGACACAAAGAAATTCGATAAGGTAATTCTTTTTAATTGTAAGTGAAATTGCTCTGGAACTCCAGAACTACTATGGGATCGTTTGAAATTGAATTAGACAAACTGAAGTTGAAATTACTAGCGCCGCTAGTGTTCAGATGGTGGTAGCGCTATCGCTAGCGGCGCTAGTAAATTTCACTAGCGCGCATAGCTCTGTCAGCAACCCTAGGCTTAAAAGTACTCATCTTGCAACTCAGCTTCAAATTTTTAGTCAAAAAAATCGAGAAATGGTACTTCGCATACCACTTACGAGCACTTGTTTCCATGACAAAATTTTATAATTGATAAACATCTAAAATTACCACACGTGTCGAAAAGGTAACACATGCATCGCATTTTTTGTATGTTTTTCCAAAACGTTTATTTTCCAATAGAAACTTCTTCTCAGTAATTTCAAGTCCAAATACAAAACAAATTTGTTTGCGTTCAGCTGTTCGTTTCGACTTTAAAGTTATTTCGTTCGCTACGAGTGCGGTGTCTTTTAAATGTTGTTTTTGTTTATTTTTCGTTGCGATTGAAATTAAATTTGAAATTGCTTTTCCCCTTGGGAAGCGTTCACAACTGATGTCTGTGTTAGGGGAAGGATGCTCTAAGAAAACAGACACTTTGTTGGAACATTGCATACAAGGTGGAGGGGAGGGACTAAAAACCCGGGAGAAATGCAGACGTCATATATGAACGCTCTTTTGAGTAAAAAAAGACTTATTGACTAATAAGAATGTCCGAGAAATAAGATTATGAGTGAAATTTATTTGAATTCACACTTTTCAGAATGTTTGACTCTACTCTTGAATGCAAGTTTTTCTCGTTCATTCAAATAAGTATATAATAATACGGAGGAGTCATTTAGTTAGATAATTTGAGAGAGGGAGGAAAATAGGAAATGAGTTAGCCAGTCAGTTGAGGTCACACATTAGGCAAAAGGAGTCTTAAACATGTACAATAATTTAACAGCAGGAATAAGAGTGTAAACGAAAAAGTGAAAGATTTTTTTGTAACAATTAGAATCTAAGATTCCTCTTCCTCCCATATCCATGCTAGCGATGTTTCGTGTCCTCATAGTAGATTCGATTTTCTTTAAACTGCAGTTATTAGTGAGACAGAATGGCCCCTTATCATTCACAAAGTACGCACGCTAAAAAAAGTAGTTGTCTGACACCCTTCCCCCATGCGCGCATATTTTCATTCATTAGGATGTATGACAGCAAAATGTACAATCGGTGAAAAGATCAAATGTACATCAAAAATTTTTGACGTACATTTTGAGTAGCAACCGTGGAATAGACGTAGAATAATGTACGGATAAAATGAACATCGCAAAATCTTTTTTTTCGGGGTTCTATTTCGCTATAGCGTGGCAGCCATTCGCCACGGGTCATTCTAGACTCACTTTAGACGACGTAGGATCTTTTGACGATTTTCTCGAAAAGCGAAATAAAAACATATTTCCGGCAGCGAATTTGGGACTTTTCAAATAATTTGAAACGTTTTCTAACAATGCTGAAACCGCTCTTTGAAAAAGTCTTTACATTTCTACCGACTACAACAGTCATTTTCGAACTTTTTCCGGGTGTTTGCTTTACGCAGAAAAACTTGTGTTTTTTGTACAAAATGTTACGAAAACCAGCATTTATAAATAGTTTCACATCAGTCAACTCGCTCACGTTTGCAAAAATTTGACCTTTTCTTTATCTTACGCTTGAACAAAATGTGAGTGGGAATGTTCTCCCGAATTTGTTATTCGCATGCAAATAGTCTCGTCGCAAAACCAATTAAATAAAGTGTGATCAACAAAAAGGTCCTACAGTAAACAATAAGACTCTTCCAAATTCTGGGGATATTAGCATCATCAGCTTTAAATCAACTGGGATGATTGATGCAATGCAAATTTCGAAATGTTTTTCAAATAAAGTATTTTGATTTCCCAATGAAGTTTTCTTCTGAGGTTCTGATTTTATGGTTATTTATTCCATAAATAAAAAATTTCTACAAAATTTACAACAACACCAACACATAACTTACGTATTTATGATTCCATTCACATTCATAATACACACAATGATGCCATTTCCCCCATTTGTGTTGATATACGCGAACCAGGCCATCAAATTATATACATTTTTCTGTTCCACCAACTTTTTGCACAGCTTTTACGCTTATAACTTATGAAATGTCTTATTTTTCAGCCGTGTGCATATCACAAAAGCTACGCTTGACTACCTCGGTGATAAATTTGAAGTTGAAGTTGGTGGTGGTGCATCGAGAGAAGCATACTTAGCTGATCACAAAGTGGAGTCATATCTTATAATTCCACCGAAGGTAAGAAATTTTCTTGAGAATCACAAATAAAATTTCTTCTTTTTTGTTTTTGTATTTCCATTTTATATTCGAAACTTTATATGAATTGCTTCGCTCACGTATGCTTGATGCATTAAACATTTTATAATACCTTCAGTGAGTACTTTCGTTTCAAAGCTCAGCTCCATGTGCTTTGTGTATTATATTTAAAAGGAGTATATGGAAAAGCCAATCTGTTCAAAAAATATATTAGAAAAATAACATTTCTGAAAATTCAAACATTTATTTCATGAATTTATTTCCATCAATTTGGGGGAAAAATTTGCTGGATGAAGAAATTGGTGGTCTTCTGTATAAATTTATGGTACTTTACATACCATAGAGTCAATGTGTTTCAAATTGGATGATGGGGTTAAAGTTCACATTTCGTGTATGGAGATGAGGCAACATATTTTTTTAAGCGTTAGAGGTTTACTTCTGTCAATAGTCTATGACATGGATAATCGTCGCATTTATTTCCTTTCTATTTATTCTGGTATTTTATACTCAATCTCGGTGCGCCGAGCTAAGAATATGAATCGGAGGCTACGCAAGCAGGAAAGAGGTAATTTTCGAATAACGGTATCTGCTGAATGGTGACGGATGGTGAAGCAACAATTTTCCCAATTTTAAAGATATCTGATGATGCAGATTGCTTATTAGAAGCCAAATTACTTTTAAACTTTGTGTACAAGTTCTCGAATTTAATTCGAGGGACTAGTTGTGGGATCGCCTCTTTAATGTGATTTGGTTGTAAGTCAAAACCGCCCTTCTATCGATGCCTACATAGCCGTAATTCGTTAAAAAAAATGTATAAACCAATTTATTACTTACCTTCGAAGCACTTCATGTACTCTTCGCCAAAATAATTAACTAGATCCATATTCACTTTGATTCACTACTGCCAGCGAGTTCATACCATAATAGTGAAATAAAAAATGTTTGATAACGGATCCTGTTCAGGCGCGTCGACTTCGACGGTTAGCTGGGGCAGATTCCCCAGCCGAAGAAATCTGTTAGGAGCAACGTCCCATGCGAGAAATTACTTAGCAAAATCAATTCTAACGAAACCTTACTCAATCACTAAATAAAATTCCTAAGAATTTGGCCTGCGGTTCAAATTACTGAAAGTGATTTTGAGTTACAATCGTTGTGCCCCCGACGAGTTAAACGAAAGTCGGCGCTTCTGTTCTTGTTTCGTTGAAATTGTTTGTATACAAACAATAGCATTAAACATCCTTAAACATATATGCGTATGAATTTGCAATGTATTGAAACACAAACACATCATACATGAATTAACGGCCACATTCTGCAGCAAATTTACGTTTGGCGTTTGATTTTATCGCAAAAGATGTGATTTTATAGCAAAATTTGTGATTTTGGGAATTTGGGATTATATCGCAAAATTTTGTGATAATTTGTCATTCCCAACTTCAGATTCTATGTGGATATTGCGTGGAAAAAGAGGGCGAATCACAATTCTTGGGATTTTGCAAAATGCAAAATATTTTCAATTTCAAATGTTTTCGTCAAACTAATTGATTGGAAGCTCTTGATGTTCGACTGTTATGTACAAACAAAAGTTGAATTTTTTAGTACAAATTTATTTTACAAAATATTGAAATCGGTACTTGTATTAGTAAAATGTTTTTTAACTTAACGATGTATTAATCAGCACAAACTATTTTAAAACAACAGCGAACCGTATATATAAAAACGGACAAGTCGAATTTTAAACAATGGAATTTCATTGTTCAAAATTTGACTTGTCCCTTCTTATGTTCGGTTCGCTGTAACTACAGCCATGTGTTTATAGCTTTCAGCTTTTCTAATCCTTCTGTTAACAGAAGTTAACACATGCGCGCCGGGGTTTTTCGTTATACCATTACGAAACATTATTTTTTTTTTAATTTTTTGGTATAACCGACCAGCATAAATCTTCAAATATGTAAAATTTAATGAAAAAATGAGTACAAAAAACGAAAAAAAAGTAACATAAACACACGGTGTAACTGATGACTATGATATCGCACGTTTCGTTCTCAATTTTCTGCTTTCTCACAAATAAATACATGGCTGTAGATTACATTAATAAATACATAGTGCGAGCATTAGGATATTACAAGAAAAAAGCAAAAGTCTAGGAGTCATCTTCACTGTCGTCTCCACTGCCCTCTTCAAATCCATCATCCACATCGTCGTCATCTGCACCATTGGCAATTTCATCTTCAGCGTCTTCCAACATATGTAACAACTGTTGCATATCCAGTAATCGTTCATCGGGATTCGCAATCAATCCGGCTTCGAAAATATCCATGAAAAAACTGCATGGTGGATCAGGTGAAAACTCCAAATAATACGCGTTTGCAGCGATCATTCGCTCCATACTCGCTGCATCAAGCATTTCAAATGGCACTTCATTGTGTATCAGTTCCCACAGCAGTAAACACACTGAGTAAACGTCAGACTTTGTTGTTGGGAAAACGAAGCGCTTTTCCCTGTCAATGAGCTCGGGAGGCTGTAACGTTCGCATCGACATACACTGACGATAAACTTTCTCATAAACGAGAAAATTTGAAGGCATGTTGGTGTAATCTGTGTGCTCGTTTGCTGATTCTTTATGCGCTCCCTCGATCTCCGATTTAACCCTTGGGTAATCAACATCTGTAGCCAATTCAAATGACGATAACTTTATCGCCCATGAACTTTCTTGAATCAAAACACTGTGACTCGAGATATTCGTATGTACGTAGTCACATTCGTGCAGGTATTGTACAGCTTTCACCAGCACCCTGATAATTTCAATTGCGTCACTGGTACTGAGTGTTTTGTTCGCACAATGAACGAACTGGTGCAGCGTGTAGTCCATCGACTCTAGCAACAGCATCGAATGGTTATTCCATCTGGTGTACTCGCATTTTGCCATAAGGAAAACAATGTTGACATGTCTCACTTCATTTAAAATTTCTAAATCTCGTTCAATTGCTACGTCCACAAAACGTGCGGTTGTAGCATTATTCGACGCTGCTCTCTTCAAAACTATTTCTGTCTTCCGAAATGTTCCAGATAGATAATGGAACGGAGTCGAAATGGTGTTCTGCAATGTTTTCTGCTCCAAGTCAATGTCGTCTGTTTTGCATGATATGATGGGCAAAGATCGTCTGAAAATAAATAAATTACAAATTAAATACATTATTAAAATATATATATAAAATAATATTAATAAATTATTTTCTTGAAGTAAAAACTCTCAACAAAGGATTACTACGTGTAATTTATTCGACTTACGATTTCGTGTAATTAGCCATTGTTGAAGTCTTCAGGCGATTTTTTCAAAATAAAACTTTATTTATTCGGAACGACAGCACCAAAGCTTGACGTCTGACGTTGTTTTGAGTATACTGATCAACAAAATATTGAAGATCTCAAAAGGTATTTTACATTCTACCATCTATCATGTACACGCACACACACACGCATATACACACACACACCCCCACCTCGTGTGAAGAAAGTAGAAATAAATTTTGCAATTTCATTTGTAAATTCTAAAAGAGACGAGTGAGAAGGTTATATCCCGTGTTGGAGGGAATGTCTATATTTAAATTCGTCAAAATTGCGCAATCTCGAATTGCTGTTTTTGTAATGCGTCCATTTTCCTTACTGGCTTTTTCAATAATCCACTATACACTTTGAAAGTCGATCAACTATAAAGAATTTCAAGCTTGTAATTTTAAACGTTCTGGAAAAACAAAAGAATCTTCTTCCAAATTCACGAAATCTTCAACTTTACCGTTCGCGCATTAAGACGGTATTTATAACTTTGCGATTGCAATTCGCAGAAATACATTGCAAAAAATAGGCAGATTCAATTTCAGAAGTATCATTTCTCTTGCACATTTCATTTGGAAATTAACGCTCGAATTTCGTTTACCTCAGTCACTGATAACTGAAACAAAGGACCCGTACGCATTAGAACAAATGTGGCAAACAGAATAGATGTTGCAAAAAGACTCGAACGTATCTTAGTAAATATTGCCTTAACTCTTAATTTAATGTGGACCAATTTCAGAGTTCTTTCCCTGAAAGATACCAAAGGTGGGTTTGGGATTGCAGATAGCCATTTTTGGACCAAGGGCTACTGAGTCACATAGAATAATGAAATCAAATGTCTTCATTTGACACCAAAATGATCAATTTCCGTGCTATACTGGCTGAGATGTTTGCGAAAAAGTTTTACCTACCCTGAAAATCCACGTTTTTGGACACTTCTTCGACCAATCTCCGGAACAACTTGACAGATCTTGCTCATCTTTGAATTTGAATCATGAGATATAAAGTGTATAAGGGAGAAAAAGTTGAGGATGGTCGGTTGAGCTGTTTGAAAAAAAAAGTATGCACGGACGAGCGGACATTTTTTTTGCTGATTCATCATCCTAGATCCGCTTCCGCCTCGATCTATTCTATGTATTCTAAGTATTTGCAGTAAGCGTATAGGACCTTTACACTTCGCACGGGTCAAAAAATATTCAGGTCAAGTCTGAAACCTGAAATTCAGGTCAGTTTAACCTCTTTTCAGGTTTCAGGTAAAACTGACCTGTTTATCGATTAACTAATGAAACAACACCGATTGCACGGAGAGGTATTTCATAATTGAATTTGTAATCAAAAAACAATTACGGCAAAATGAAAAATGTAGTGACTGGTGTGGTGCCGCAAGTAATGTCGTAATAAATTATGACATAAAGTACGAAAATTACGAATTTAATTAAAATAGATTTTCAAAATCTGATTATGATATGATTTACGGATTATGATTTAGGTAAACAAAAAAAAAAAATTAGGTAGTTGGTGTATGATTTAGTTTCAAATTACATCTCAGAAAACAATTTTGTGTTGAAAATGCCGCCGAAGGAAGTTGAATTGCACAAAATAGACCGTGTCTTGTCCCCGAATCTCAAGTACTGGCATCTCTGTTTTTTCATAGCTGAATTGACATCTCAACATAGACCTACCCCGTTTTCTCAAGTTGCGTAATCCATGCTTTCAAAGCTAAATACGAGCTGAACACGGACAAACATAAAACAAGGCGCGCAATCCATAGATCGAGGGAACGTGTGAAATGCTCCAGTTGGGTATCGTCTCATGAACAATATTAATGTATCAGCGGACAACTTTATCGTCTACTTGGTACATACATAGGTTTCAATACGGTGATTCAAATGAGAATCAATCAATCAATCAATCTTTTTTACATAGCTCGAGTAAATCTTTTCCGATTTTCAAAAAAAGGAAATATTTACTTAAATGCGTTCGAGCCTTCTCGTGACATCAATTCTGTTTGCCACATCTATTGTGATACGTACGGGTACCTTCATAAGTTTTTAACTTATATTCCGGATTTTTATCATTTTTCACTCAATATAAAAGTATATGAAATTGCTCGTATATGGACAGTTTACATATGAGAATGTCTCGTCATATTTTCAGAAGAGAAAATGAAACAATTTAGCGCAGGAAATCTTTTATAGTCTGGTCCTAGTTTTCACATTTTCATTAACAAATCTAATTTTGTAAATGGTGAGAAATCTAACATTGTTTTCCACGCGAATGAAAAATTATTGGAGTGATACTTTCGTTTAAAAAAAAATCTATCTTCATTCATGATGTTCTCACAGGGAAACTAAACTGTCAGTTTATCCGTGATAAACTCATATTGAACGATGGCACGCGAATTCTACGTAGATCTTCATTGATTAGAATCACTGGTAGTTCCCATGAGTATTCACAATTCTCACCACTAAACTTCGCATGTCGACTATTTAATATTGCTGCCAACCACATCGATCCGACCCTTCCGTCACGTGAATTCAGAAGAGAAGTCCACAAGCTTGATGACTCGGTGTTCGGTACCTTCGGCCTTGTTGGATGATGTGTTTGTTTTGGTGCTTTCTTTTCACAAATATCATTTAAAACCGAAAGCACTTACACGGTGATTAACCTTTTCCATTTATCTGATGTTTTCCAAAAAATTAAATTTATTTTCTGATTGCACAGTTTACTTTTCGCCGGAGTTTCTGTAAGTGGCTGGCCGTTACTACATTCTGGCTCCACTTCGATGATAACACGACGACGTATTCTATGACGACTGATTTATTTGATACGATTTACGACGATATACTATTTTTGACGATACGCTTTAGTTGAATTTGCTTTTTCACTTTTGACGAATTTTTTTTTTTTCTTTAAATTTTTGACTTAGATTTACTCGATCTTAACTATTTGTTAGATATTTTTGTTGATATTTTTGACTTAGATTTACTCGGTCTTAACTATTTGTTGTTTGTTGTTTTGAATTTGATTTTCTATGTTCTATCTATGTTCGTTTTTTAACGTTTTTTGATTTTTTACTTTTCGATTTAGACATTTGTACAGATACGCTTAATTTATTGTATTGTAACGTTTTGATGGTTTTTTAACGAGGTCTATGACAGCAGTCATAGACACTCTTTTTCCATGTCATCTAGAAGATAGAAGACAATAAAATGCAATTCATCTGACTCGGTGTTAAGCGTAGATTTCTTGATGATAGTGTATGTTATTCAAACCGTTCAATCATTTCAGAATCGGAGCTTTCTACATGATCCGTGAAATTTTTTAAGTTTCAATCATGTTGATTTTCAAAACAAAATAATTGAAGCATTTAATTTTGTTCTCAAAAAATATTACTTTTTCTATACTTGACACAAATTTTGAGTAATTCTCTAAAACTGAACAGTCGTTTATCCCTCGATCTAGTACACCTAAAAATTGAAAATCACACCCCATAACAAAAGAATCCGGGAAATGAAAACGTAACCAATTTGACAATGGTTATGTCTGTTTATGTCATTTACTACTGTAGTCATAAAGAAAACATATGCTAAGGACCCGTACGTATCAGAATAGATTTGACAAACAGAGTTGATGTTACGAAAAGACTCGAACGTAATTAAGTAAATATTGCCTTAACTCTCAAGTGTATGAAATTACGTCCACATTAAGTTATATTGGAAATTTTCGAAAGACCAACATTGAAAAACACACGAAGCAACGGTGTAAAAATACTTTTCCGGTCCTAAAATTGATCCCCAAATAGGCAAAACTGTTCGCCTTGTTTTTCTCTACAACATAGGAAAAAACCATTTCTTTTGTCTAGGGCCGACCTTTATACCGACGTAGGGCCATAAGGAAATGCCTCTGACACATACTTCTGTAGAGATAAATGTTTCCCTCTATTTGCTCTGCAACATAGCAAAAAAATTTTTAGTTATGGCCGACCTTGTGGCCTTGTGGCCCACTTCAGCCCCTAAGCACAGGCAGCGGGTCCAAATTTGTTTTTGAATATAATTCAGTACTCGGTTACTTCTCAAATAGAAAAAAAATCAACAAAACCAGTTAGAATTTATCCAGTTCATGTAAACAAATACGTTGGGCCCTAGTAGAAACTCAGTTTTAGAGTCCTGACTGAGTCTAAGGGTTTCTAATCAAAAAAGTTTCTTCCAAAAAACGTGAGACAGTCCTAGACGTTTTGGTTAAAAAAATTGAAAATCGAAAGAGATTTACTCGAGTTATGTATAAAAAAACACGTACCCCATATGAGTCCAAAAACCCAAATCCAAAAACGTTTCTTCCATAAATTGTCGGCCACGCCCACGATGCAAATCGGAATCGATTTACTCGAGCTATGTACAAAAAACACGTAGGGCCTTAGCAGAGACTCGTTTTTAGTGCCCCTGCTAAATCCAAGGACTTAAATCCATAGTTTTTTCCATTCGGCCATGCCCAAATCTTTCAAAAAAAAAATTTATGAAAATCGGAAAAGATTTACTCGTGTTATGTACAAAAGACCAAAAACCATGATCGATGCTTCTCCCTACTCCCGGGTCGAACTGGTTACAAACGTCGTGGTAAACACAATATACCCCAAGAACTTCGACTTCGACTTTCAAACTTAGAGAAAATCTTATATAAATGTCATGCTGTAATTTTTTGAGTATTTCTGCTCCTATGACGCAGTTGTGAGAGAAAAGAGGGGGGGGGGGTTAAAAGTAATTTATAATTATAAAATTCAAAAGTTTGTCTGTTTGTCTGTCTGTCTGTCTGTTTGTTTGTCTGTCTGTCTTGTCTGTCGGTTTGTCGGTCACAAATTTCCAGCGTGAACCAACATAGGTCCGACCTGCTTGAAGAGTCTAAAGAGACTGAATTAAAATACGGTTTTGCATTTCCTTTTATAGCAAAAAAACCATTATGCTACCTAGATTTCAATTGAAATTTTTTCTTGATATAATTTAAAAATTTTTTTTTGTGTTTTTAGGCAGTTGGTTTCTTCGGGAAAGTTGTTGATATTGATGAGTAGAACCTTTATGAATCCTAAGAAATGGCTGCCACCTGTCAAAGTGACGCCATCTTGGATTTTTTGCTATCTTCTGAATTAGAATAGCTAGACAGTTGGTTTCTTCGGGAAAGTTGTTGATATTGATGAGTAGAATCTTTATGAATTCTAAGAAAATGGCTGCCAGCTGTCTTGGATTTTTGCTATCTTCTCAATTAGAATAGCTAGACAGTTGGTTTCTTCGGGAAAGTTGTTGATGTTGATGAGTAACATCTTCATGAATCCTAAGAAAATGGCTGCCACCTGTGAAAGTGACGCCATCTTGGATTTTTGGTATTTTCTGAATGAGAATAGTTACGCCTTTGGTTTCTTCGGGGAAGTTGTTGATGTTGATGAGTAGAACAAAGTAGAACAAAGCTGGACAAAGTAGAGATAATTTTTGAGTGCCAATCGATAGTGGAGGCTTGGGCAACAAATTTGCTGAACAATGTTGGGTGAAAAGTTTCATACTACCGAGCTATAGGTCATTATTTGGCGATTTTATCCAGAGCTGGAGCACTTATTAACCAATATCTCGGCCGGTAGTTGCCGGAATGAGGCCAGTGAGGTGTCAAATGAAAGGTTTCGACAGTGTAAAGGCAGCGGAACCGATTTTAAGAAAATAGGTTGAGCGGTTCGGTGTCCAGGGTCGATCAAAGGAGGCAAAAATGGACAAAAATTTGGTGTCAAACGAAAGGTTTCGACAGTGTGAAGGCAGCGGAACCGATTTTAAGAAAATCGGTTGAGCGGTTCGGTGTCCAGGGTCGATCAAAGGAGGCAAAAATTGACAAAAATTTGCTCCGCTGCCCGAAAATTATTGAAAAATTTTTTTGATATGTTGTCGGGTATGGTGCAAAACGCCGAGAAAACATGTTCCGGGGTGGGATATTGTTCTGAAATAAGGGAGTTATGGGTAAAAAACGGGTCATAATTGAAAATCGGCTAAAAGTCAGTCAAGATGTCGT
>CM055403.1:7509362-7548080 GCA_029228625.1 Pseudolycoriella hygida | reverse complement strand
AAACAAACACCTCATCAAAAATTTACTAATTCTGACAAGATTTGGTCTCTCTCTTTCGAAAAATATTTGAAATGGAAACTTCGATTACCATAGTTAGAAATTACGCCCTTTTCCAACCATGGCCAAAACGTCAGAAAAAGTTCACTTTTCTGATCCATACAGAATCCATCGTAATATGTAAGATTTATCTCAATATTAGTATAGGTTTGTAGGCCCGACTATGCACTAGTAACCCATACATACTAACGTTACATATAACTTGAGTACATATAATAATGACTAAATGAAAATGTCCTTACATTTTTCTTTGGACCCCAATTACTCTACTTTCAGGGGTGATGGACACTCAACTAGGCCATATTCTGTAACAGCACACTAAGCCTAACATTGGGAAATGACAGACAGTAAAGAAACAAAACCTCTGTAGACTAGTGTAATTTTTGTTTGTCAAGTTTAGCTTTCAAACAACTGCGTGCTATAATTCGCACTCACGTATGGTGTGTGATAAATCTTTGAAATCAGAAAAAAATAAATTAAAAATGAAAAACGTCATCATTTTGCCATTGAGTAGAATAATTTCTTGTTCCAAATAATGTTTCATACGAAAGCGAACATTGAAAAACTCGTAATTTTCCATTATTCATTACATAATTTAACAAGTAAACACATCATCGCTTTTAGAAGAACAAGACGCAAGTAATTACAATGAATGGTAATCTTTTGGGATTTAATTTGTTCTTTCATTTTTGTTGAATTTATGGATATGTGGCTCACAAATAAAAATCGAGGGCGGGTGCCGATGGTGAACTTTAATAAATTTCTTATTTTGGATGGGGTGTCTGTGTTTTCTTGTCAAATCAACTAACATTAATTTTCAGTCAGAAATATCCTCATAATACTAATATCAAAATATTCTCAGTATCATATATGACAGCCGAGCCCCAATCGAGCCATGGTTTAAGCCGCAGTCATTCCATATTTTTGCAGCCGAGTTGCCGTCGATGAAAGCAATTCAAGCCGGTTTTTAGCCGACTCGAGCCGTTTTTTTCGGCTCGAGTAATTTTTTAAAAACATGGAAAAACATCATTGGTGCGCCCGTGACGCAAGTCCACATATGAACAAAAAATTAAGAAAAAATTTTTTCGTGGACATCATAAGTTAGTTAGTTTCAGGACCAGTTGTATGAAAAACGACTTTTTTGACTCCCGCTCGAAAACGGTTCAATAAATTTTCTTGAAATTTTGCAGTGACCTTCGGGCGGCATTCTACGCCATATGAAATTTAAAAAAAGGGGGGATACCGGCCTGGTTTGGGCGCCAGGGCTCTTAGAAGGCCCCATATATATATGTATGTGTTATCTGTTATCTGCCATCTGTATCTGTTATTGGAAAATTTGTATCTGATCCTAAAATGGAAAAGTTTTTCCAAATTTGATCTGATCTGATCTGATCTGTTGTCAACTGTATCTGGAGTGATCCGATCTGAACAGATTTTATTGTCGATCTGATCTGGTGATCTCATATTTATCATATATTTTTTTTAGTTCATACGATCGTAACGACTTTGCCATTTTCGTGTATTTTCAATTAACTTTTCAGAATCTCTAAGGCGAAGGAAATTATAAACAAATATATACTCACTTGAATTCACGCCAAACGGTTTAATTAAACTGATTGGATTTCATTTTTCATTAATGTAATTAAATTTCGTTAATTTAATTAAATTTGATTTTCTAAAGCTTCTTCAGACAGCCACGACTTTAAACACATACATGCCGTGATTGTGTCTTGCCTTAAATTAGCCCTTGTTCGAGGAACTGCGTGATTTGCCTTTGAAAAGTCGCATTCCACAAGCTCTAAATGCACCCTGGATTGAAAACACATTCATAGCCATCTTACTAAGAATAGTACATTACATCGCAAGGAGCTAAAATGGTGCATTTAGACCCAGGTGGTGGAAAGCTCAAATCCGAGGGTATAGCTCAACGGAGCCCGAGGAGGACCTTTCACCACCGTGGTCTAAATCAGTACCGTCTTAGTTCCGTGTGTTGTATACTATTTTTCACGCAAGCGGACAAAAAGTCAGATTTCGAAAAAAACACAACAACAAACTTAAGTTCAAATTTCATGTTATGATCATAGTAAATATACGATTCAATTGTCTACACTTTTTTCATTCGAGTCATTGTTTTCTTCTGTTGAAATCGTTTTTATTGATTTTTTTTTAATTCTTGTGTGATTCTTAGAACTAAGTGCTTAATAGTATTGACAATAGGTGTGCGCCCGCGCGTACCAATAAAAGTGCAATTAAAATGAACTTTTATTTTATAATTAGCTTGAACAAAATGAAATCTTATTTTGTTTATGTTGCATGTGGGTAAAAAATGACATACTGGACTGGGATAAAAATGATAGGTGGGTAAAAAACGACATTTCAAGCAGGCCAATAAATGACATTCAAAAATGTGATCCGAAAAAGGTTACTTTAGGATCTATTCGGTGAGAAAATCTGACGTTTTTTGTCCGTCTGCGCGAAAATTCAAATTATTATCTTTGACTTTTCCAAAAGTCGAAGCAACACACGTTTTTGTGTGATAGTGACAATATCTAATACTTTTTGAATTCCGATGGAAATTTTTCCCCACTGGATCATTTAAATATATGTGAGAGCAACTCATCTTCGTAGACTCACTTGCTTCAACATTATCTAGTGGTGGATCGTATTCTTCTAAAAAGTATTCGCCAACTTCCTTTTTGATGTTTCGTATCGACGCGCACGTATATTTGTGCTGCTCAAAATAATGTAGCTTTAGCGCCGGATGAAAGCCTTACTTATAATCGATTTTTCTTCAACACAACTCTCAAGACTTGAGAGAAGCCAATCAAAAATTGGTATAAAACTCAGTCAAGTAAAAAGTTTTCAGTTTAACATATTTTGTAATGAGAACTCGTGAATTTTACTCGAATTTTTTTCAGATCTATACAGATTTCACATCAGATCAGGCTAAATTGAAGAACAGATAAGATCAGATCAGACCTACGAAGAGCAGGTATTTTCAGATTCAGATCATTTCAGATCAGATCGATCTGGTCATATTGCAGATCAGATCATTAAAAGATTCGATCTGATCTGATATCTGACCAGATCGATCTGATCTGTTCCGAACCCTATATGTGTGTGTGCACATTTTGTATGAGACATGGTGCGGTTTTCGGTGTGAGCATAAGACCATAAAAACTATAACATTATGGGGTTCTGGTTCCAGCATTTGTAACGCATTTTTCTAATCAAATGTGAGAATATTTCAAAAGAATTTTTTGCGTTCCGAAGCTGCGAGCGTCACCCAAATTGATATCAGTTGTTTTGGAAGGAGGGACGAGGACTTGCGCTACATTTCCATTTTAAAAAGGGTTTTTGTTGTGATATCAGTTATTTTGGAAGTAGGAAAATTGTTTCTGACGAATTATATATAGCATATTTTTCGAGCCGCCGCCGCCACCAAGCCGAAGCGCGGCGGCTACTACACCCATGGTCGAAAATGATACTCACAACTTCCTCTACAACATATCAAAAGTTTTTTTTGAGCCGCCGCCGCGGCCAAACCGAATTGCGACAGCTATTACTTCCATGGGAGAAAATTATACCCACAACTTCCTCTACAACATATGAAAAGTGTTTTTTTTATCCGCCGCCAAACCGAAGCGCGGCGGCTACTACTTCCATTACAACATATTAAAGGCTCTTTTCTGAGCCCCCGTTTATTTTTCGCCATTTTGGCGGTCACCCCGATACACTACACACCCAATCCAACAACTTTCCCTTTGACACCAAACCTCTATCTCGAACACCCAACCTTGTCTCGTACAAAATGTGATACCATACACATTACATAAACAAACACATACATATATATGGGGCCTTCTAATAGCCCTGGCGCCCAAACGAGGCCGGTACCCCCCTTCCTTTTTTAAAATCTCATGGCGTAGAATGCCCATCCGAAGGTCCCAGAAAATTTCAAGAAAAGTTATCGAGAAAAGTCGTTTTTCATACAAGTGCCTATGGAAACCAGAAACTAACTAACTAATCCTACGTTTTTATTTACTCTGACTTCTATGAAAATTCACTTTTTGTATTGAAAATGATCATTTTCTTAAGGTCATATCTGCGGATCCACGGAACCGACTTTAATGAGTAAAAAAACACTTCGCCCTAGAATTTTCCGTAGAATACGGGGAAAATACTTTCTGGAGGTTATGTAGCAAGGGTGGAAGGGGGGAACTTAGCTGTATATATGGTTCGCAGTCTACGAAAAAACTTTTTTTATAATTTTTTGTTCGTATGTGGACTTGCGTCACCCGCATTGCTTCCGCGCGCCTATAATAAAACATTATGCAACAAACCCACAAGCAACAGAATAGATGTGGCAAACAGAACAGATGTTGCAAAAAGACCCGAACTTAGTATATGAAATAACTTCCACTCTAAATTGGGTAAGAAATTGGAGAAAGAGCAAAATTGAAAACCCAAACCCCACAAAACACCCAAAAATTGTCACAATAAATTTAAAAACAAAAATAAAAAAAAATCTACAAAAATTTCTAAAAAATGCCAAAAAAAAAAAAAAATCAAATAGACAATGTTTGAAAAATCAACAAAGAATTCGAAAAAAAAGTAAAAAAAGCTCTTTTGTTTTAGGGCCAATCTTAGGACCGACCTGGAGCCCTAAGTAGAGGTATTGGAAAAAGGTCACTTTCATTTTCTCTACGACATAGCAAAAACATTTTTGGGCAAGAAAATTGTCATCATTTTCTCTACAACGCAGCACAAAGAAATATTTATAAAAAACCACCAACTAGGTGTAGGGTCGCCTATAGCCCAAACTACTCAACCGATTTATTCTATCGATTTATCTTTTATTCGAAACCTTGAAGCGCCATTTACGTGCTTGGTTCGCAGAGGTATAGGCCAAAATATTTGCAGACCTTCAAAAAAGCACCACTTTTTTGACCGTAACATCGAAAGTTCTTATCCGATTTTGCCAAAATTCAAATCCAAAAACACTTTTTCGATTGCTTTTGCGTCAAAAAAAAAAAAAGGATTTTGAAATTCGGTCATGTTTTACCGTACTTATGTCACTCTCAATATGCCTTTCTATTTTGCCAGCTTGGTAAAAAAATTACTGATACTTAACGCGATGACCAGGGTTACAGTAACATCTGAGGAATACAAAAAACTCCAACAACAAACGGCTGGTGTCTATTTCATTTACTTTTGTGAATATTTTTTCTCTTTTACGTCTCATCAAACAGACGTCATAACGTCATGTGACTTCTGCGAACTTCAGTCATTGTGCGAATTTAAAAATAAATTTACAAACACCGATTCGGTTCTGTTTGTTACATCGATCGAAGGTTGTGAAATTGCTGTAATGATTTACTAACGTTTATAGTCAACAAGAAACCACTCACTAGTTTTAGCGAGTTTTAGGCGATTTTGAGATAAATGGGAACAATGGTAATTTCACTCATTCAATGGAAATCATTTCGCTTCAACCAATCGTGCTATTTCAATGAAAGTGTGTTGTGTTTTGTGGTAAAACAAATCGTTTTGTGTGTTTGTGATTTATTTGTTATATCGCCATGGAAACCGTTGATGATGCAAACGGTGCCAGTGTCCTGGAAGCCAAATTGCTAGACAAAGATTCGAATGAACTTGACCTAGAGGCAATTTTGTCTGACCTGGGACAATTTGGCAAATTTCAAATTATTATTTACTCGTTGACGATATTGCCGATTCTGTTGATTTCATGTTTAGGACTTAGCTACATATTTACAGCTGGACAACTAGAATACAGGTAATGTTTCAAATATTTCATTCATTTGTTTAGTGTCAAATAAACGCAGTTCATTGTCACAACTCGATCTATTTATTCTGATGAATCTTAACTATTGCTGAAAGATATCATTTCAAGGTATAATCTTATCTGGATTCTTTTAAGTCGATTACAAAATGAGGTTATCGGTTTCTCTCTGTTTCTAAACAATCATTTTCTCTCCAACGTATACGTAAAAACAAGCCCAAAAATCCATTTCAAAAGTGGAGGTGTGATGCAAGTCTTTTTGTCAGATTACAAGAGTACTGATATAAGACAGTTGTCGCATTAAATTTCAACACTTTCAGTTCTCACACGCAAAAATTTCGTCGAGAGAAAGAAAATTCAAATTTTTGCATCGTAAAAATTGAAAGTACAGAAAAATTATTGTATCGTTAGGTCTAATATTTGCGACGCAATTTCGTGAACACAAGTGCAGACTGACAAATCTAAAAACTTTCAGATTTTTTTTATATTCCTTTCTTCAATGTACTTTGTTCGTTTCTTCGTTTCATATTATGTACGCGCACTTAAAAAGAAAAAAACGCAACAAAGAACTGACGAAACACTCGTTTTTCACAAACGTTCACTTATTTATATTTAGGTGAGAGTGCAGTGAAAGACAATGAATGATTCTCCATGCATGTTTACAATTTACTAATCTTCGAACGGTAATTCCATGTGACGCATAAGCAAATGAGTGATATTTTTCGGACATACAAGTAATCTGTTGTTATCTTCAACCATTGTGGATTTTTGGGTAATTTAAAGTTTTTTTTAATTTGAATTTTTACTCGTATTGGAGGTGCATCTAAATTATGATTTTAATAGCGACGCTAATATCCGATTTTAGTTCTAAGCTTCTGTTACTCATCAATGAATCCTTAAAGAGCTATCCATAAAGTACGTACTCAAATGTTGAAGTATGCGGAACACGAAGTGATTGCAGGTTAACGTGAGTACCTGGCATAGCCTTAACCGCACGGCCCCCATGGGCGCGGAATTTAGGTACGCCCAATTAACGCGAGTCCCCGAAGTGACTTTCCCTATAAACGGCAGGCCGGTGCAACCTCCGCGACCTAGGTAACGCCCGGAACTGTATTCTCGCCAACCTGGTTGCTCAGGAAGGACTAGGGGTTCAGTCACCCATTTCAAAGCGCAAGCTGTTCTGACGCAGCTCACGATGTTCCACAGCCCTCGCGTTGCACCGCCACTAGGCACCTCAACCGAGTGCTACCAGCTTCACCAGGGAATCACCGATGATTCATCAGGGAATCACCGATGATTCACCAGGGAATCACCGATGATTTAGTTCCAAAATTGACTTCTTTCATTACACTCTATAGCTTCTTTCCTGTACCCATGACAATGGTTAATTATGAAACTACCCTACGCCTAACTGCAACCATATCACCTGCCAAAGAGAAGTTCTGACTGTTTAATCGAAGCTTCCCAACCACCATATTTAATCTTAGGTCCGCAACCACTCCTAACACCCGGGACATAGCGCGAAGCAACTTCTACAGGCAAGATCCTCTTTAGACACGCCTCTTTCTACGTTATCTGTCAACTTCATTTATCTAAAATAGTCACTAAAAAATTGTCAACTTTTTCAGGTTTGTTGACATTTCTAGGTTATTTCCGACATGAGTAAAATGATCTAATACCGCTTCCAAGGTTTTCGTGACGAACGTGGATTTCTATAGTTCTTTTAAGCTTCCATCAGAATTTTTTTTATATATTTCGGTCATTCTCGGCATTTGTGAGGTATGTACCACATTGTCGCTTCCCAGGGTTTTGGGATGAAGACGGATTTCTCGAGCATTTTTAATTCCAAAATTTTTTTTATGAATTTCTTTTGCCAAAATTTTTAGGGACGAATGAAATGTATTTGTAGACAAAAGTACTGTCCACTAAAATTCGGAGGTGTGACGCAAGTCTTCTTTGTCAGCTTATAAAAGCACTGATATCATAGTGGTGACGTTTCGATAAACAAAATTATTCTCTTCCAGTTACACGTTATGTGATACCTGTGAACTATTTCCTTGTTATGTATTTCTTGTAAGGTAAGCCACCAGCAGCTTTATTGCTCCCGAATAATACTTTCGCCAATACGTGTCGATAGTGCTATCGATTCGTTGTAGTTGATATGTCGACCAATTGTTTTTTCCTCTTGTGCTTTTCATTGAACTCATTCTTCACTGTGTTTCTCTCTCAATTTTTTCTTCTCACAGCGGTCGTACGTTTCCATTTTTATGTTTCATATCGTGGAGAGAATATAGAAATAAGTGAAAGATGATCGGAAACCCAGTGAATATAGATTATCACAACGAAAACCCCTTTTATATGGTTTAAGCCATATAGGCTTTATATGGCGCCCAAACGAGGAAGCTCCCTGCAAAATTTTAAGAAAAGTTATTGACCCGTTTTCAAGCGCAAGCCTAAAAAGTCGTTTTTCATACAAGTGCCAATGGAATCCAATTATTGCAATATTGAAAAGGAATCCTTGAAGAAATTTTGTTCGAAAGCTTAGCCACTAATCCAATTAATTACTTATCAACCAGTAACTAAGTAACTAACTATGGAAACATCCATAAAGCACGTCCACTTTTTAGGGGGCGGGGGGGTGGTGCGAAAACGGACAAAATGGGACCGGGGGGAGGAGGGGAATACAGTTTGGACGTCCACCTTTTTTGTTTATCACTGTAAGATTGTAAGACTGAAGAAAAAATTCTTTGAAAAATAAAGTAGCAGTTTCGTTATTTTCAAAATATTTCGTAATTGCTACAGTAGTCGGCAGATGCCAACCGACCGTCAAATATGTTTTGATCTATTGTTTCGCTACCAACGTGTAGATGAGCACATGAGTGTTAATTTATTTGTTGTCTAAAGACGGATGTAAACGTTAACGAAACAGAAGACACTAAGTGGCATCTTCAGGATGATATAAACTTGGAAGGTGTAGAGTGTAGAGATCCCAGATGAAACTTTTGCTATGAGCAACATTGTAATATCCGTTCAGACTTCTCTGCACTGTGAGTGGCAAAGCCTATTTTCGTCAAACAATTTCACCAATTCCACGACGAATTCACGCAATTCGGGAATTACGTGCATTTTTCGCCAAATTCGGACGTCCTTGGGGGGGACAAAGCGGGACAGGGAGGGGGGTTGAAAAAGTCGCTAAAAATGCAGACGTCCTTTCTGGATGTTCCCTAATGTAGGATGTTTTCATTAACTTTGGATTCTATAAAATCGCACTTTTTGTATTGAAATATTTGAATATTTTCCGGGGGAAACTTCGCAAGGGGGGAAGTCAAAACATAGCTGTATATATATGGTTCCGCAATCCGCAGTCTACGAAAACAATTTCCTAGATTTTTGTTAGTAGGTGGACCTGCGTCACGGGTGCATCGCTACCGCGCCCCCATGATCAGAATAATAAGGAGAAGGGGATACCTGTAATGACTAATATTTTAATTCGAATTTCAGATGCAAAATACCAGAGTGCGAATCTAATCCCATTGACTATGAGCCGACCTGGATTTCAAATGCGATTCCTTTCCATAAAGGTATACCTAACAAATGCCAACGCTTCAGATACATCCATTCTAGTCAGTCTGAGAACTCGTCAACTTTCTGTCCAGCAATTTATTTCAACCAGTCGATTGTCGAAACATGTAGCGAGTTTGTATTCAAAACCGACGAGGAAACAATCCTCAGTGAAGTGAGTTACATCACATCCTACCTTTCCACGGCAACTTTCAATTGAAGATCCCCATTTTCCAGTTCAATTTGACTTGCGACGAAAACGAATGGAAATTGACGTCAGTTGGAACGGTGAAGATGACTGCCGAACTGGTTATGCTGCCGCTCTCTGGTTTATTGTCAGATCGGTTTGTATTATCACATACTCAAGAAAATTTAAAAAAAACAAATCTCGATGAATTTTAAGCTTTGGCCGACGAACAGTTTTAATATGCAATTTCGCACTTACCGGCACCTTAGGTTTGCTGATCTCATTTTCGTGGAACTACTGGATGTTTGCAATTTTAGAATTTTTAACCGCACTGGTCACATCCGGTTCGTACATGTCCATATTCATTCTGGGAATGGAATTGGTCGGTCGCAAGAAACGTGCGATCGGAAGTGTCATCATATCGTTCGTATTTTCGATTGGTCAAGTGATGCTTGGCTTCATCGCGCTATATGTGAGAAAATTTCGAATATTGCTGCGCATTATTTACATTCCAACATTCCTGGTCTTGTCCTATATTTGGATTATACCGGAAAGCATTCGGTGGCTGCTCAATAAAGGAAGAAATGAAGAAGCCGTCCGTATTATTCAAAAAGCAGCCAAAATCAATCAAAAGGAACTTTCACCGAAATCAATAGATTCGCTTCAACGGTGTTGCAGCAATGTATTACCCGTTGAATCGAAAGGAAACTTTCTGATGGTCAAAACATCACGAATCCTGTTATGGCGCCTCATCAATTGTTGCTTCTGCTGGTTCACCAATGGATTCGTTTACTATGGCCTCAGTGTGCAATCGGTTGTCCTTGGCGGAAATAAGTACGCGAACTTTATAATGGTAAGCGTTGGAGAGATACCAGCTGTGGCAATGACTTATATTCTGTTGCAACGTTTCGGACGAAGATGGACACTGTCCAGTTCAATGATCGTCGCTGGAATTGTATGCATTTTAAGTGAAATATCTCTGAGCACAGAGCATGGAAGGATTATACGGTTATTCCTATTTTTCATTGGAAAATGTTCGATTTCTGTCTCATTTTATGTACTGTACGTCTATACTACGGAACTCTACCCAACGTTTCTACGGCAAAGCTTAATGGGTCTTTGTTCTGCCTTCGGATTTATCGGTTCAATGCTTGCACCGCAAACACCGCTGTTGGTTCGTATAAAATTCGAAGCATAAATTTGCGAGATAAATACTAAAATTTCTTACTTATCATCAGGCAAGAATTCTACCATCGCTAACACTGCTATTGTTCGGTGGTGTTTCTATATTATCTGGCGTTCTTGTCACCAACTTTCCAGAGACTTTTAACATAAAGTTACCTGATACAATAGAAGAAGCAGAAAATATTGGAAAAACAAAAGAAATGAGGAAAGGAAATTTAAATTGATATAAACATAGCCAAAGACCCGAATATATCAGAATAGATGTGGCAAACAGAATAGATGTTGCAGAAAGGCTCGAACGTATCTAAATAAAAAATGAGCAAACAAATCTTTTAGAACTATAAGAATTCAAAAGATCCACAGAGATATTATCCCTGCCGACACACACTTCTGAACATACACAAGTCTGGCATAATATTAGCTCTATAGAACCGATTTTCCACATGCCCTTTGACAAAATAATAAAAGTATTGAGATTTGATAGAAAATGCCACGACCTGCCTCCATATAACAGCAAAGCCTTCTTCACAGATGGTTCGGTCATCGACAAGGGAGCAGGAGTGGGACTGTATTGTGAAGCACTAAACATTGAAAAGTCCATCTCCTTAGGGAAGTACTGTACGATTACGCTAGCAGAAACTCTGGCAATAAGTAAAATCTGCGAAAGTATATCAGAAAGTAACATAAAAAATTGGAATATAACAATTTACACCGACAGCCAGGCTGCGATCAAAACGCTATCCTCAGTCACCTTCACAGCACTCACCCTTCAATGTTGGGAAAAACTCAACGAGGCAACCACATTCAATAAAATCAACTTGGTATGAGTACCAGAATACTCAGGTATCGTATAGTAGGTAACGAAAAAGCTCACGAGTTAGCTAGAAAGGGAGCACAAAGTATACCGTACGGCCCTGAGCCGGTACTGAAAATTGCTCACTCAATCTTCAAGATCAGAATAAATAAAATAAGGGCGACTAGATTTAGTAAACATTGGCAAGACATACCCTCATGTCGTCAATCAAAAAACTGTATCAGAATCAACTCCAAATTTCTTCTGAATGTAAGCTACTAGGCATGTCCGAAAAAAAAAGTTTTTTCAAATCGATTCCTTAACCTCACACAAAATATTGTTTGACCTAAAAAGTATCAAAAATATTTTTTTTTAATTTTTTGAAAGAAAATTGTCGGAGGGAAAAATCAAAAACCTAATTTTGCACTTTAAAGCGTCGTCAGCGCCACCTATTTTGCCCAATGTTTCCAAATTTATTTTTCCCTGAAAGGCTTGTTCATTACCTTTCCAACGATACCCCACACGATGAATTTGATGGAGAAATGAGCTTCATACAATGTTTTTTGTGAAAGCATGTCATGTGAATTTTCCTCAGAATTTTTCATTTTGAACTTTTTCAAAAGCAAATTCACGATTACATCCCAGTGGAAAATCGATCGAATAAAACTCATTTCTCCATCAAATTCGTTGTGTGGGGTATCGTTGGAAAGGTAATGAATGAGCCTTTTAGGGAAAAATAAATTTGGAAAAAGTAGGCAAAATAGGTGGCGCTGACGACGCTTTAAAGTGCAAAATTTGAAAAAATGAAGTTTTTGATTTTTCCCACCGACAATTTTCTTTCAAAAAATTAAAAAAAAATATTTTTGGTGTTTTTTGGGTCAAACAATATTTTGTGTGAGGTTAAGGAATCAATTTGAAAAAACGTTTTTTTTTCGGACATGCCTAAGCTACACAAGGCTGAAAATTTTCATAGGCGTAGTAACAGCCCACTTCGGGTTTAACAAACACCTTAATACAATCGGAAGAAGATCGAATCCAGGCTGTAAGTGGTGCGGATACCATGAATACACAGCCGAGCACTGCCTCTGTAACTGTCCCGCTTTCAATACTGAAAGAAGAATGCACTTAAGCGGCTACACAATCAGATACGACCTGATCAAAAACCTGAATCCAAAGGACATCCTGGAGTATATTAATAGAACAGGTAGGTTCTAAACAGTAAATGTCTGTTAATATAGCTAGCACAATTAACCCGAATGCTTACCCGTGCGTGCTTACCTTTGAGAGAGCGACTAATTTTAATAAAAAAAATCCCAAACCGAAGTACGACGACATCTGAGACCGGCCCGTAGCCAGAGTCGATTTCCAGAAGGGGCATTGCCTCAAGTCATAATATCACTAAATTTACACGAAGTTGTGAGTCATAAAGCATGTCACGCTAAAATGTCAGCTTTTGAAACACCTCCCCTCCGTGTCACGACAACTGATCCAAGTGGCAATGTTATAAAAGCATAGGAAAAAACGTTTTCTGTCACGCGATTCCGTTCCTCCTAAGCGTGACATACTTTATGAACGGCCCGTTAGGGGTCGTGCACATATGGGTCTACCAAAATGTGTCGACTCTAACAAATATGGGTCAAATTTGACCCTTTCTGCGCGACGGGGGGAGAGGGGTTAAAGATTCCAAAAAATAACGTGAAAAGTTTCTGCGTGATAATAAAAATAATGTGCTAATATGCCTTAACAACCCATGAAGGCTTAGAGGCTAGATCTGAAACCTGAAAAGTGACCTCGGCCTAAAAACACAAAAAAAAATGTCCTCTTTATTGTGGTCACATCAGGCCAGGTCTGGTCAGGTCAATAATTTTAGAATGAGCTCACCTGACCGAAAAACTCAGATCAAGGCTTTTGGTCGCGGTTGACCTGTTCTGAGCTTTAGTGTTTGTTATCTGAAGCGCTGGATTTTTGTTTTTATCGGAGAGAGCAGCATTTTAGTGTCACCATTGTATTACAAACTTTTCAATTTTTGGCATACAGACTCATCATTTTAGTCTAGTTATAATATTTATGAAAATTGTTTCTAAACTTATGTATGGCTTCACAACACATAATTTCAGTCGTGTGTAGCAATTGCCACAAACGCCATATGGAACTCGGTGATTTATTATTTAGGTTGACCCTCCTGTTGCGTCGCTTCTAACCATTTGCTCTCTGTGATAAAAGGTCAATTGTAGAGTGCTTCGAACACCGGCGCAATTGATTTAAATTCGATGAACAGTTTTAAGAAAAAAGCTAAATTGTACCAAAATATGATATAGAAGTCTCTCAGATGTTTAGTTCTTAGTCTATAAAAGGAAAGGCAATGGCAGAAGAAGTGTTTTTATGTTTCTGGTGCGTTTCCGCACCTTCTGCAGCAGGGGTAATCGTTTAATCCCATCTTGTTGAGATGCTACCTCAGATTGATGTGTCCCGCTAGCACTCCAACTAGTAGACTCAAGTTCTTCCTATTCAAGCTCAAAAGATCCGCCAATTGCATCCCTCTAACATCTCTTTGACTTGTCTGCAGTTTTGCAGTTTATTACAGGCTTCTTGGTGTCCCTCTTCTGTTTCCTGCTTTAGTAGACCCACCATTGCCCCGGGGTGAACACATAAGGCTGGCTCTAACCCCACAAAACTCGCTTCTCTCACTATTTTCGCCAATTCATCAGCTTTTTCACTTATCAGACTGTCCAAAGACACATGATTGTTCTCTGATAAGGCTCCCATGCCTTCTCTTGCTTCTTGGACTGATTTCGTTGAGAATTTGTTAGATGCTATAGCTTTGATCGCCGCTATCTATCTGAGATTTGTGGATTAAATGGACTTAATGGATGAAAAGTTGGATTAAATGGACTAAAAAAGTGACTAAATCAAAAAATTTAATTTGTCACCAAATCTGCTAAGACGCTTCAAAAGACTACGTTTTAAGATAACAGCTCATTACTTACTTTAAAAAACGAAATGTCACAGTTTTTAGCGTATTTAGGGGTATTTGGTGAAAATGGGATTAAATGGACTAAATACATTTATTCCAATTTATTAATCAGTGAGTGGCCTCTCGAGCAGATAACGATTATTTGCTCTGTCACATGCTGATCCATAATTAATGTTAATAGCCAGAGTTTCCGATAGAACGAAAGTCGCTGAGATTCCGAGCGGAATCGAAACACTAAGTTCCAATTCTTCGGAATATATTCCCGCTCCCGTACCGTACCTTCCTTCGCTTTGGATATGTCTGTGAATACTGCAATGTTCCCCCTTATCGATGGAGCTCCATCTCCCCACGCTCACCTCTCAGGCATCATCGCGTCAAAGCCCTTGTCGAACCGGCTAGGGTATCCATGTCGTCACTTAGCATTTCCATTTCCAAATTTTCTATCTACCGCTGTCCACTGTCCACTCCTGTACAATCTCGCTACCGTCGTTCTGGCTTGTTGTTTGACGAACCGACCAATGGGACATAGCGACAATAAAATCTCTAGTGCTCCTGAGTAGAACTCTTAATTCCACTTTCGGCAATGCTCCGCTGCACCAGTCCTAGTCGATTACTACCAAGCTATCTCAATTATTTATATCTCATACATTTTGTGTCTGAAGCTGTGCAGCTTTTTAATTCTGTTCATGCGATAAAAGTATTTAAAAAACAAAAACAAAATACAGTGGAAAGAACATGTTACGTAAATCACTTCGTTTCAAATTTTACTAAAACGAGAAAATGTTAACACACCCATGCTTCAACTCCATAAATTTACATTAAATCATATTTGTATTTCGTCTAGTTGCTTGTGTTTCAAATTATATCACAGCACTTTCTTTCGTTTTGAACATTCACCCACCTGTACCATATTATAATCTTAATGGCGTAACGTAAAGCAACGAACACATTATTTTCTACCGCTTCATATCTTTAAAACGTATAATGCGCAACGATGCTGGAGGGTAGGTGAACAGAAAAGGTATGAATCACAGTGTTTTCAGAATATCGTGTGTCTTTTGAGAGAATAACAATAACAAGATGTTTGGTGATAAAAGCTAATTGAACACAACCACAATTAGTTTAAACCTTTTCAAATCGAGTCAATTTCCAGCAGAACTTGCTAATATTTTACCAAAAGGGTGAGGAGTGATAACCACGTGTTTGAATACTTTGGTATTTTATAGCTGAGTTGGTGGTTTTTGAGATTTGCTTGTTCTCGAAATTAATTTATTTAATTAAATGAATCGCTTTTGTTTAATAAAACCACTGCTCTAATGCAATTAATAAGAATTATAATTTTCTTTGTTATAAACATAGGACAGGCAAACCGCTTACGGTATTCATTGTATGCTACAAGAAAATGTGTTTCAAAAGTTTAACAATAAATGAAACTCCTCGGGCAAACTTACACAAAATAAGGTTTAAATTAGGTTGTTAAATGCTTATGAGATAAACTCAAATGCTGTCTATGTCTACACTGTAACGGTTTGGTTGGTTTCCAATTAGGAATGGCTAACCTTGATCCTTCAGTTTTATTTTTCGGGCATCTTTAAATCACTTTAAGCCCTTTCCTTTTTGACGCCCTTTTTAGTACTTTTTCTTTGGAAGGAAATTGATTTAGTTTAACACAGCGAAAATATTCACATGGCAGTCGAACTTATTGTTCGAAAATCTTATGTGATTTCTGTATAAGCCCCAAAATATCGAAAAAGTTTTGAAGGTTAATTTTCCTGAGTGATTTTGCGAAAACTTCGAACGATTTCGTACACTTTTGGGACAACATGTCCTACTTTTTCCCGATGAATGTGTCATTCGATTCCTTGTTCTATAGTAAAAAAAGTAATTTATCATTTTTGGAAAATTTGATATTTTGGGGGAGTTATGGTGTGTATGTCAGGGGGTGGTAAAAATGGTTTTTTAGCTATAACTCGTGTAAAACGAAATGAAATCAAATGAACTTTTATGGGATGGTAAGCCCCAATGATACAAAGGTTTTTTATCATTGGATTCCTTGGAGCCTTCCCCCACTCCTGAGTTATTAGTCATTTTAGGTGAATGCTTCGGGAACGCTTTACTGCTTGAAGCAGCGATGAACCGAAAAACTGAGTATGGGGTGTTCTAGTATACTACCCTACCCCTACTGTAAAACCATGCAAAGACTTCCCCGGTTTAAGGCTGTTGCACCGGTCTGGAACAACTTTTACAAGAAAGGTCAATTTTTGACACTTTTTCCTGACTATTTTCAGCTGAAGAAGTCTGTGTAATTGCCCTGAAACATGATCTGCAGCTGGATATGCGAAAAGGAGCTGTTCATAAGTGACGGTGTACTCTGCAGAAGGGGGGTGGTGGTTACCAAAGAAAGCGTGAAGAGGTTGAGTTTTATATGGAAATTTAGAACGTTTTGAACACTTTTTCTATGTGAAAGTGGGGGGGGGGTAAAAAATTATATAACACAGTGTGTGACGTCATTTGTGAATGAACCCCCACAAATATTTGATTTTGGTCTAAATCTGACGTTCATAAAGGAAACGTAAAGGTAAGTGACAATTTTCACATTTTTTTGTTCAAATTTATTTTAACGTTGCTTTAGTTGGTAGTGTCCATGTTTTCCTCGGAATTAAAATCATAGTAAGAGTCACAAACGTCGTACAAATTACTTAATATTCCTTTTTCTTCGGAAAAAGCTACCTGCTTTGTAGTAGGCTCAACCATAGCTTCGCTTTTCTTTAATTGTTGGATGAGACCTCGTATGCGCTTCGGTTCTAAAAACTCACGAGGAGCGAAATAAAAGTGATTACCATCCATCTCATCCTTCATTAATTGTGCCAAAACATGGACACTAAAGCAACGTTGAAATAAATTTGAACAAAAAAATGTGAAAATTGTCACTTACCTTTACGTTTCCTTTATGAACGTCAGATTTAGACCAAAATCAAATATTTGTGGGGGTTCATTCACAAATGACGTCGTGTTATAGAATCTTTTACCCCCCCCCCCTACTTTCACATAGAAAAAGTGTTCACAACGTTCTAAATTTCCATATAAAACTCAACATATTAACTCTTTCTTTGGTAGAGTACACCGTCACTTGTGAACAGCTCCTTTTCGCATATCCAGCTGCAGATCATGTTTCAGGGCAGTTATACAGACTTCTTCAGCTGAAAATAGTCAAGAAAAAGTGTCAAAAATTGACCTTTCGTACAAAAGTTGTTCCAGACCGGTGCAACAGCCTTAAACCGGGGAAGTCTTTGCATGGTCTTATAGTAGGGGTAGTATACTAGAACAGCCCATACTCAGTTTTTCGGTTCATCGCTGCTTCAAGCAGTACAGCATTCCGTAAGTTTTCACCTAAAATGACGAATAACTCAGGAGTGGGGTAAAGCTCCAAGGAACCCAATGATGAAAAACCTTTGTATCGTTGGAGCTTACCATCCGATAAAAGTAAGTTCATTCGATTTCATTTCGTTATTTTTCCAAAAATGAGAAATTACTTTTCTTATAATAGAACAAGGAATCGAATGGCACATTCATCGGGAAAAAGTAGGACATGTTGTCCCAAAATCGTTCGAAGTTTTCGCAAAATCACTCTTAAATATAAAGGGGGCTCGTCTCACTGAACACGAATTCAACTGCTTAACAACAAACTTGTCCCTGATTTAAATAAAGTTGTTTTTGTTTATTCGTTGATATGTCTCATTTCATTATTTATTGGCATGAATCCGAGAAAAAGAAACTAGTTTTCAGTATAATTTGAAAGAGAATCTATATAAAAGGTAACTAACGCGGTTTCGCATTACTGTTTTACAATCTTCTATCAAAGTAACGAAGGAACGATTCTGCAAATAATTCTGTTTGGGTGATAATGGTACGTATCGGCTCCGACAGTACTTTCTCAGCGAGAAACTAATCAACAACTTTCTACTTTCTAGACCACATATACCGACAAGGGACAAAAAGTAAGTAAAGTGTTAAAAGTAATTTTCATTTAAGTGTTTTACGGTTTAATCGATTTCTGTACGGGAAAATGTTGCAAGTTTCCGAAGTATTTTGTCACGTTAATCTATTGTCTGTTAACTTGCTGAAGGGCTTAATTTAACAAAGTGGAAGTGATGTAACCTTTTCTCTCAAACCTGCTCTCCAGTCAATCGTATTTGCAGTTCAAGAGTTTTAGTAAAAATTTAAAGCAAATTAAGACCTAAGTCCTTTTCATGTCTTTAAAATGTGTTCAACATTTTCGGCAAAATGTTTTACTAATATCACGACGAACATTTTTTATGAACGGGATGGTAGAATTATTCTGCTCTAATCATTCCCATTCGCAAGTACATTTAACATAAAATTGCGGGAAGACATTGCTCTTGAATAAAGAACGCCTATATGGACATCGACATAGATCAATCGAGTTATTGATATTTTTGGTTAGACGACGACGATGGTTTTGTTACTTAAACGTTTTTTGTTTTGAATAAGATTTTGCTTCGAAAAGTAATTGTTTTCGTGATAATTTACGTGAAATTGTAAGGTAAGGATGCAGTTCCATGAGTGGCAGCAGTAAGGGACCATCCATAAAACCTGTCCACACTAAGGGAGGGGGTATTACGAAAGTGGGACAAAAAATAGGCGGGGGGTGAGTATTCTGCGATAGCACGCCCTCCAAATTTGGGAAGAAAAAACAGAAACAGATTTCCGGACTAGTGTTTCCTCGGTTCGAAGGAAATTGTTCTCAATCAACATCATTTTACATTGATCAAATAGACCGTCTATTACTTTAAATCAATTTAGCATAAAATGTAGCAGAAATTCAGATAAGGCCGCAGAGAGTTTGACGCCACTTATTTTTATTGTTCTATTTAATTTCCATTTCATTTCATTTCATTGAAAGCTAAAAATCAACATGTTTTGATTGAAAAATATTTGTCAAACGAATGGGCTAAAAATTTCCGCTTGCTTTCATAAAATTTTTTTAAAATATTTTTTATTTTTCATTTTCTTTTTGAATACGTCCTCTAAGGGGGGAGGGGTACGAAATGGGACAATGTGTGACAATGTGTGACAGGGAGGAGGGGGAGAAGGAGCGTCACAAATGCCAGACCCACCAGCATAATCATTTTTCAACACTTTCCCTTTTCACGCGCAAAAATTTAAACATTCGAGAAAAGAAGTAAATTTTATGTAAAAGCAAAGCAAAATAAATTATTTCATTTGTGACGCAATTTTTGAAAAACACAACGTTACTTCGCTCTAATTTTTTTGCGTATCGAAACTAAATGCGTCACCTTTCTTCGATTTTTTCAGAACTTTTGTAAATGGATGAAAATCCTTTTACGTTAGATGTTTTAATACGTCACCCTTTTCTGATTTAAGAACTTTTGCAAGCAGACATAAAGACTTGCGTCACAACTCCTGTGCAAGAGTTTTTTTGTGCTTGAGTAACCCTGCCAGTGTAAAAAATATTTCCAATCCCGAACTCGCACCGGCAAGCCCTGCCATAGGCAAAAACGTTCAACTCAATCTTCTCTACGACAGACATAGCAAAAAAAAAAAATCATTAAAGAAAAATTTATGAAAAATCACCAAGTTTCGTGTAAGGTCGTGTCGTGTGAGTAAAGTCCACACTATGGAGCCTGCAGCTACAGCCCGAACTGCTTGAACGGTTTTCATCAATTTTTTTTGGTTTCCCGAGGTCCTTATCTCTCATTCAAAACTGTGAAGAGCGATTTCCGTGCTAATATAAGCCAAAGCAGAGATGTAAGCCAAAAACTTTCACCAACCTTAAAGAAACTACGTTTTCGACCGATTTTTCAACCATAACTTTGAAAAGTATTTACCGATTTTGACGAATCTAACTCGTTAACACAATAACTCATCAGTAACAACAATAAATTATGATTGCAACACAAAAATCCATCTTAAACGAGGTCAATGTAAATTTCACAACAAAAACCCTTTTTAAAAGGAAAATGTTACGCAAGTCTTCGTCCCTTCTTCCAAAACAACTGACACCAATTTGGGTGACGCTTGCAGTTTCGGAACGCAAAAGATTCTTCTGAAATATTTTCAAATTTAATTAAAAAAATGCGTCACAAATGTCGAACCCTCCCAACGTAATATTTTTTCTGCGCTTTCAGATTTCACAACCCACAAATTTAGCTTTGCACGATGTATGAAGTACGAGTAGCCAAATTTTCGGGGTGTGAAATCTGAAAGCGCAGACAAATTTATCGTAGAATGCCCACCCGAAAGTTATTTCAAAATTTCAAGAAAAGTTATCGAGCCGTTTTCGAGCGGGAGCCAAAAAAGTCGTTTTTCGTACAAGTACCAATGGAAACCAGCAACTAACTAACTTAGGATGTTTTCTTGAATCATTTATCAGTTATCAGTGACTGAAGTGAACGAAATTCGAGCATTTAATTTTGAAATGAAATTATGAGAGAAATGGTATTTCTGAAACTAAATCTGGAGGAATCGTCACCTTGCCGGGGTGCTGCTCTACCAACTGAGCTACCGAGGACATTTTCTATTCAGATCTAATTTCAAACCGTTGCTTATGTACTAAAACATGTATTTGTATCCAAAGCTGACGCATGATGTTTTCAGGATGTTTTCATTAACTTTGGCTTCTATGCAAATGCACTTTTTATATAAGAAATTATCATTTTCAAAATGGTACATTTCCGGATCCACTGAACCGATTTTAATGAGTGATAATACACTTCTCCTTTTCTGGGGGGTAAGTTACAAAGGGGGGGGGGGTGGTCGAAACTGAGCTGTATATGGTTCCGCAGTCTACGAAAAAAAAAATTCCAAATTTTTTATTCGTATGTGGACTTGCGTCACGGGCGCATCGCTATCGAGCGCCCATGATAGCCGGTGTTTACATTCCAAAAACAAGTTATCGCAATTCAACCCTGCTCTAGCATGTTTCGACATCCCTTTGGTTGTACATAGCTTATTCACCTTGCTTGTGGTGGCTGAAAAATTCGCAGTTTTTACAGTGAATAATACACAAATACACAAATACTATTTTCATTAAAAGATAATTGTAATACCAGAAAACAGAAAGACTTTTCTCCATAATGAAGATAATCTGGTTTATCGTGAGAGTGAGAACCAAGCAAGGAAACTTTTTGTTAACCAATAAATGTCGCCCTGACTACTTGAACTATTAGACATTGTTTTGTTAAACATAATTCAAAGATAAATTTCTCTTATTTTGTTGTTGTATTCGAAATGCAGTTTTCAATTTTTTATCACTTCTTGTCTGAATTGTGAACCCATTTTGTTTTTCTAAACTGTAGCATGTAGCTATGTCCTCGTGGTGTGTGGAAACGAAACTATCTGTAACTGATTCGCAATTGATGATTTCGTTTAAGGACAAAAATATAGGACAGGTTTAAATCCATCTTTTATTCCAGCCAGAAGGCGGCAAATTCTTATCATTCGATCATATTACATTTTACGTTGGAAACGCTAAGCAAAGTGCCAGTTACTACAGTACAAGATTTGGATTCGAAGTATATGGATATCAAGGACTAGAAACAGGCAATCGCGAAGTGGCAAAATATGTCGTAAAACAAAATAAGGTGCGAAAAGCATTCTCGAACCTTCGTTAATCGTCTGAATGCAAAAAATTCAAATTTTTCCAAACATTTCAAATTAATTTAGTTTCCAGTTAATCAACCTTTTTTTCTGAAAAAAATATCTGTTTTTTATTTTAATATGCAAAAGACTGGTTTTTATTTCACAAATATTTATCTTGTATGGAAATTAACTTAGTTTGAATAATGAAGCAAATCATTGTCATCCGACCGCAATACAGCATTTTCGAAATCATTTTATTAAAAGTCCCATGATATTTGTAGATTTATTTCGTTTTCGTGTCTGCTTATGAACCAGATAATGTGGAACTTGGAAACCATTTAGTTAAACATGGCGACGCAGTTAAAGACATCGCCTTCGCTGTTGAAGATCTGGATATTATAGTTAAGGTTTGTGAAGCTCGTCGTCTTATTTTTTGTTTAAATTTTATTGCTCTTTTTCCTTATCAAACAAGAAAGCAAAAGAACGTGGTGCTTCAATCGTTAAAGACATTTGGAGTGAAAGCGATGAATTTGGAACAGTACGGTTTGCTGTACTTCAGACGGTAAGTAGATAATTTACATTTCTTGGAATATCAAAATAGCAACATATGCAGGGGACCCGTACGTATTTGAATAGATGCGGCAAACAGAGTTGATGTTACGAAGAGACTCGAACGTATTTAAGTAAATATTGCCTTAACTCTTAAATCTATGAAATTCCGTCCACATTAAGTTGTATTGGAAATTGCCGATAGGGCAATATTGAAAAATCCGTCCGAAGAAACGGTGTAAAAAAACCTTTCCGAAAGCACAAAATTCAACCCCAAATATAGAAAAATGCTCTACTAAATTTTCTCTACAACATAGAAAAAACAATTTTTTGGACTAGGGTCGACCTTAGTACCGACCTAGGGCCCTAAGTAGAGGCCTCGGACATACAATTCCATAGCCAAAAATGTTTCCCTCAATTTCCTCTGCAACATAGCAAAAAAAATTTTTTTGGCTAAGGCCGACCTTAGGACCGACATGGCCGACTTGAGCCCTAAGCACATGCAAAAGTTTCTTTTATAAACTGTCGGTCATGCCTAGATCTTTCAAACAAAAAAAAATTTTGAAAATCGGAAAAAATTTACTCGAGTTATGTACAAAAAACACATAGAGCCCTAGTAGAGACTCGATTTTAGTGGCCTAGCTAAGTCCAAGGGCTCAAATTCATAAAAGTTATGCTGCCCCCTACTCCCGTGTCGAAATTCGACTGGTTACAAACGTCGTGGTAAACGCATAAGACCCCTTTTCGAGGAACTCCGTTCTTCGTACTAGTCTAAACATATGTGAGGGACCCCTGCGCATCAGAATAGATGTGACAAACGGAAGAGACGTATCTTGTCAGATATTTTCTTAACTCTTAAATATATTCAATTACGTCCGAAAGGGCAATATTAAATCAGAATTCAAACGACCTTTTTTAGATCAAATGCTTTCATTTGCTGAGATATTTGCGAAAAAGTTTCACCGACCCTCGAAAAACCATGTTTTTAGTCACTTTTTCGACCATATCTCCGACCGATCTTCGGACTTGAACTCACTCTTTTGACCAACATTCAGGGAAAGAAAGTTTTTGAAAATCGGTGAAGATTTACTCAAGTTATCGTGTCCACAGACAGACGGACATCGTTTTTTTCGCTGATTTGGCATCTCTAGGCAAAAAAACTTTTTCCCCTTCTCACGGATTCGGATTCGCAATCAAACAAACGTGGTAGTAAACGGATAAGACACGTACTTTGTACGGGTCTAAAAATCATGAAGCTGTTACCGGTTTTTCACGATAAATTGTTTCACATTTCGGTAAATTACCTTTACCGATGAACTAAGAATGCACTGGAATGCGGAAATCGTTAATAATTTTCATCTTTTGTTAATATTATCAATCTGCGACGAAAGCACATATAAGCAAGTTGTAAATGTACCCCGTGTTTTGTTGTTAAGATATAATTTTCTAAACATCAGACACTTTATTAAAAATATTTTTTAAAAAGATATTGTCGTTTTCTGTGCGTAACATGAGATTCGGCCTACATTCGGCTGCTGGTATCTAAGGTGTGGTCATATTTATGGTTAAATTTTTTTGTCGTTGTTAAAATAACAAAAAGAAATACGAAGGAGAGATGAAAACATGCTAAAAATACGCAAAAACCAAGTAATTTACATAGAAGTCGTTACAATGCGTCCACAATATAGCTCAAAAAGTCGCATCTAAGTCATCTCTAGAATAATTTGGGTAGCCAGATTTCACATTTGACAAAATTTTCATCAAATGTTAGCAAAAATCTTTTTCATTTCCACAGTTCTCGGTTAATTTTGTATTAAAGGTTACCCAACAACTACTTTAATTGAAACTTAGCTCACTTCTAGGGTATAGTGGGCCGATAGAGGTCAAAAGTTGATAATAATATAATATAATAAATAAATTTGCATGAAAGTTGCTTTCTTTAACATTTTCATGAAAATCTTCACATTTCATAATACTCAGTATTGTTATTTTAACAACTACAAACAAATGCAACCATAAATATGACCACACCTTAGATACCAGCAGCCGAATGTAAGCCGAATCTCATGTTAGGCACAGAAAACGACAATATCTTTTTAAAAAATCCTTCGAATTTTATTGGATTAATTAATTAACAAAAAATGAAAATTATTAACGATTCCCGCATCCCCCTGTAGAAACATTCCCGAGTGATATTCTACTTAATTAGACACATGTTTTGATCAAAATTTGAAATTTGTTGAGTTTTTGAGGTTCCACTGAAGCTTTAAAGTGTTCTTGAGTTGAATGACTTGTTTTACGTGCGTTGAACTCGTTGAGTGATCATTGTATCTGGACTAAGTGTACAAAAAGGTGGTGGCTTCTCTGTCGCTGGCTTCCATAGCGTACATCATGGATTAGAATTTTGAAATGCTGTCACGCAATCAAAAAGTACATCAGCTCACATCAGCCTAGTGTGCCAGGTTCATTAAGGACTTTACAAGAAATTATTACCGCATGGAACGATAAAACTTTCGCAAATCACTGGAAGTATCTGAACTCAGCCAGGCAGGCTAAAATATTAAAAGACTGACTGCAATTCTTAACCCATAGAACACTTCCTCTGCCACTGCCCAGCTCTAATCAATCTGGATCATCCATCCTCAGCCCATCCTCAGCTTCCTAAACTCTAGCACAGTTGCAAACTAAAACCCGTGGGTACAGCTCACTTATTCTGTCCTATCTTATCGTTGTTTGATTGCAGTGATGATTTTTCAGACTTCTATAATAATTGATTTCAATTAACAATTTCGACAGCAACATCAATTTTCGTTGATGAATTAAGCTGATCGATCGAATTTATTCGGCTATTGGTGTAATCTTGATATGTAGCCCAACAGGGCGGCGTCAAAGTCAAGTGACGTTAGACAATAACAAATCAATGGTTGACTCCCGACCTGAATGAGGGTAGTGCGTGTGATTGCCTTTGTGTGATAGGCAGGGCTTATTATTCGGAATTTTATTTCTTCAAAAATTCTTAAATTTCTCAAAATTTTTAAAAAATTCTCAAATTCCTTAAAAAAATGCTTAAAATTCTTAAAAGACATTTTTTGAGAATTTTAGAAAATTGTAAGAACTAAAATTCCGAATAATAGGCCCTGGTTATAGGTCACAAATTATTCATTTTGTTGAAGTGCAAACAGCATGTTTTTAAAATTATAATTTTTAGACCCGAACGAAATACGTACCTTATTCGATTACCACGACGCGACGTCTGTAACCAGGTCTAAATAGGAGAGACCGCCAAAAAAAAATTTGCGTTCGTCCGTCATGTTGATAATTCGAGTAAATCGTTTCCGATTTTGATAAATAAAAAATTGTTTTCAGATTGCTTCCTTGAGCTTAGCTATAAAAGTGCACTCTACTAGGGCGCTACATGTTTTTTTCTATAGAAAATATCTGATTTTTCGTAATTCTTTTTCTATTTGAAAGGTAATCGAGGGCTTAACAGTCTCTCTCTAATAGTCGGGTCTAAGGTCGGCCCTAGCCCAAAAAATGTTCTTGGCTATGTTAGAAAAATGGGAAAAACATTTTTCTCCTCTAGCCTAAGGTCGTCCCTAACCACAAAAAAATTATGTTATAGAGAAAATTGAAGTGGACATTTTTGCCCACGGAAATATTTTGTGAGGGCTCTAGGTCAGTCCGCAGGTCGGCCCCAATTCGAAAATAAATTTTTGACAATGAAAGTATGCGTTGAGATGGTTTTTTTTACACCACTGCTTCGGAATGGTTTTTCAATATTCGCATTCAAGCAATTTTCAATGCAATTAAGTGAGGACGTAACCACTAATTTTTTTCGAATACAAGAGGTGTGTTCTAATCAAATATCACGAAACAATTTTCAACTTGTAGACAACTGAAAACTGATGCTGTGTTCAGCATGCTTTCCATTAGCTGGAAGTAAAAGAAACGCGGGGTCAACATAACAATACTTTTAGTAAATTACTCCACTACCTTCATTTCGCTTTGAATCCAAATAAAATGAAAAATGATTTACTTAAGTGCAGGTTAAAACATATGCAGGGGACCCGTACGAATATATGCGGCAAACAGAGTTGATGTTACGAAAATACTGGAACGTATTTTAGTAAATATTGCGTTCACATTAGACTGTATTGGAAATTGCCCATAGGGCAATATTGAAAAACACGTCCGAACAAACGATGTAAAAAAAATCCTCAAAAGGCACAAAATTGACCTCCAAATAGAGAAAAATGTTCTCCTCAATTTTGTCTACAACATAGCAAAAAACCATTTTTTTGCTAGGGCCGACGTTAGTACTGACCTTGGGCCCTAAGTAGAGGGCTCGGACACATACTTCCATAGACAAAAATGTTTCCTTCAATTTGCTCTGCAACATAGCAAAAAACATTTTTTTTTTGTTAGGGCCGACCTTAGGACCGACGCGACATGAGGCCCACTTGAGCTCTAAGCACAGGCAAAAGTTCTTCAAAAAAAAAAAATTTTGAAAATCGGAAAAGATATACTCGAGTTATGTACAAAAGACCGAAAACCACTTAAACGGCTCTAGATCGGCGGCCCTTGGGCCGACAGTGCCCAGATTCAATCCCATAGAAGATTTTTCGGTCACCTTTCAGGGAAAAAAAAGTTTTCGAAAATCGGATGAGTTTTACTCGAGTTATCGTGTTGACAGACGGACGGACGGACGGACGGACATTTTTTTAATCGTTGATTCGTCATCTAAGGACCATGATCGGAGCTCCCCCCCCCCCCTACTCCCGGGTCGAAATTCGACTAGTTACAAACGTCGTGGTAAACGCATAAGACCCCTTTTTGAAAAACTTCGTTCGTTGTACGGGTCTAAAAAGTATTAATATTTATCTTACGTGTGCACTCTTGCAGTTGTGCTGCCGTAACATTTTCCTCTTTTGAAAAATTGTCTTTCCCACTTTTGTGGTTTTAGAACCCGCATTTCGAAATCAGTAAATTTTATACATCTCCAGCCGCTTCTTCGAAACATTTCGCAAAAAAAGTTTTCTTTCGGCTACGAACGATCTGCACGTAGCACTAAATGACGCTGATTTGTTGTGGCAAGTGCCACATTCGAAATAAAAATGTTCACTGAAATTCATCGAGTCGCAACCTAGAAACAAGAAGAGAGAAATTTTCTGCTCACTACGCTAGCAACGTTTTTCCTATACCTTCACCAATCTTACATTGCCAAAAATAAAGTCGATGCCACTGCTTGTAGTACTGAATTCATTTTTTTAATGTTTCAGTATGGCGACACAACGCACACATTCGTTGAACGAAACGGATACACCGGAAGATTCCTTCCAGGATATCAGCAACCCTTAACCGACGATGCGTTGGTAAAAATATTGCCGCCAACTAAATTAGACTTTGTCGATCATTGTGTGGGAAATCAGCCAGACCTTGAAATGGAAAATGCAGCTAAATGGTACGAAACGAATTTACAGTTTCATCGTTTTTGGTCGGTGGACGATTCTCAAATTCACACCGAATACTCGGCATTACGATCTATCGTAGTAACCAACTACGAGGAAACCATTAAAATGCCCATCAACGAACCCGCTATAGCCAAAAAGAAATCACAAATTGAGGAATATGTTCAATACAACGGCGGCGCAGGAGTTCAACATATTGCCTTAAACACGAGCGACATTATTACTGCTGTTAAAAATCTTCGTGCTAGAGGAATGGATTTCCTAACAATACCGGACACTTATTACGAATTGCTGACTAAAAAGCTGGCTGGCAGTAAGGTCAAAATCACGGAAGATTTAAAAGTGTTGCAAGAGCAGCAAATTTTAGTTGATTTTGATGAAAACGGGTACCTACTGCAGATCTTCTCGAAGAACATGCAAGATCGCCCAACGCTATTCATTGAAGTCATACAGCGATACAACTTTGAGGTTTGTTCAAAATACAAAGAAGATGTTTTCACGCCGAAATTCAATTTATAATTTTTGTGATTACAGGGATTCGGCGCAGGAAATTTCAAGTCCTTATTCGAAGCTATTGAGTTGGAGCAGGACAGACGTGGAAACTTGTAACTTTGTTAACATATGGATCGCTTGTCTACGTTACTATTCGACATGATTCGGGTTTTCTTTATTTGGAAAGATGTAATTTTCAATAAACGACATAAAAAAATGAACAACTTTCATTTTGTTATCGTCCTTTTGCAGAAAGAAGCATAAGCATATGCCTGTAAACAATAGTTTTTTAGGCCCATGCCCATATGCTTTTGCTCACCTTAAGAGCTGACCGATAAAAACGATGTTTTTTCAGCGAAATTTTTGTTTAAAAAATTGTTTATTTCAAAAAAGTGCCTCAATAGTTAAATAGAGTCATTGTTTTTTCAAGTAATTGAGCTACTTTTTTGAGATTGCTTAGTTTTTTCAACAAACTTCTTTTTAGAAGATAGGTCTACACTGTCGAAAATTTCAAAATACCAAAATTCATAAAGTAGCGAGTACATTACGTTGTATAAGTTCAGTATTATTATGCTAAGGTAGTAAGCCACATAATTTGCTGTCACGTGTCTTCCCACAAATGTCAAACTTAAAACTGAGATAGCAAATGTATGTGGCCTACCACCTTATAGCATAATAATACTGAGTTTATAATTCGACATCTGTCTGCGTACTTCAGTCCCTTACCTGGGAATATAAAAGGCAACCTGGTGCTAAGCATCTGTCTTCACCAAAGTGTACACATTAGTGATATCTATACTTCATATAAGTTTCAACTCGGCACTAGGCAGCGTCCTCGAGTTAAGACTTTCTAATGCAAAGGACAGCAGCAGCCTGGTGCCGAATTGAAACTTATGTGACGTATACAACTCAGCATTGCCTCCAATTTGGCAAAAACAGATTTTCAGCACCAGGCTGCTTTCTTAATTCCCAGCTTTAGGGTCCCAAGTACGCAGCCTGGTGCCGACTTCGATCACGTTACTAACTAATAACTTCGCTCTTTCTTCAAGATAGGCGTTGTTAGAATTTCAGCACAAGGTTTTACCGACGAAATATCAAAATTGATATATGGGCAATTCCACGGTCCGCCTCGTTTCCACGCGTGAAATTCTCAGTAGTTAGAAAATGATAGTCATAGAAAAATTACTAACATCTAGTTGAAATTGTGAATACACAATTTTCTATGAATATCTCTTCGTAACTACTGAGCATTTCAAGCGTGGAAACGGAGTTTTCGTGAAATGGCCCATATAGCAGGGCCTATCTTCGGGAATTTATTTTTGAATTTTCGGGAATTTTCAGGAATTTTCGGGAATTTTCAGGAATTTCGGGAATTTTCAGGAATTTTCGAGAATTTTTGTAAACAAATAATAATTGAAAAAAGCTGTGAATTAATGAAAAACATGTTTTTAACCATTTTTCTAACGATAAGGCGGCCGCCGAGTTTCGACAATTTTTTCGACTTCATTTTGGTCTTTCGCATTTTGAGAATTGTCATAATCAGCACGACCTACGTTGCTGTCGTTCAACCGTTGTTCGTTTCGGAGGATTGAAACTGATAAATCTTTGACAGGTCGATCAATACGTCTCTTAATAATTGAATCAGATTGAGATTCGGATTCAATGTTATGATTTTCTCCATTAGATTGGTACGATTCAATCATATGACTTTTGAGCATATATTGTCGTAGAGTCGAAAAATACCATTTGCATCGACAGAGTCTTGACTGAGCTTCTACTTTTGTCTTATAGGAACTCTTATATATTGTTGCCAAATTACTTTATAGAGTCTGCTGCAGTTCGGATACGGACAGTTCCATCGCGTGGAAAATGTTGCAAAATTGAGGCTGAAATCTATTTACGCGTTGCGGGCGAAATTTTTGGGTAGTTTTTTAATAAATTGAATAAAATAGTACAGCGAGCGAAACATTTTCTAGATAATTTCTCATCGTCTGGTAATTTCCACCTTCAAGTTATTTCATGAGACCATTTCCCAAATTCTGCTAACTTTCCAACGTCAGTCATTTCCCATTCTCATGTCATTTACCTAATTCAACTAATTTTCGATAGTCAGGATATGTCCGGGTTCTTTCCCATCGTCAGGTTATTTCACATTGTAAAGTATATTCCCAACGTCAGGTCATTTACCACGTTCAATTTATTTCTAAATGTGCGATCATCTTCCACAAAATCTTTTCCAAATTCTACTCATTTTCCATCGCCGTATCCAATCGTCAGGCGATTTGCGATTTTTGAATCACTTCTACCCATATCAGTCAATTTTCCATCTTTAGCCAATTTTTAATCTTCTGACAATTTGCCATCGTCAGGTCATTTTCTATTTTCAAATCATATACTTACGTCAGGCAATTTCCGATTTTCTAATCATTTTGAATATTTTCCCATCGTTAGCTGATTTCCCAATTTCAATTCATTTCCCATCGTCTTTGGAATTTCCCATCGTCTTTGGAATTTCCCATCGTCAGGCAATATCAGATCATTAGCACATTTCCCATTTTCAAATCATTCACCGTTTACTCTTTCCTTCAATATTTTTTTATCGCTTCCCAAAAATTTCTTCCAGCTCGTCTCGATTTCCCGGTATCCGAATTTTCGATCCAAAAACTTCCCGGTATACTGGATACCACGGATACACACTTTTTGCAGACGAAATTGCACCTTCTGAACTTTTACTGAAGCTGCCTCTAACCACTTGAAAAAACAACTGTATTTTCTTGCTTTCATTACTGACGTATTGACGCACTTGAAGAAAGTTCAAAAAAAGTTCGAAAGTAGCACTATCAGTATTCTGAATATTCAACCGATAAAGCGAACATCTTGCGAAACGCAATGAATTCACTGGTAACGGTTGGGAAGAACGGTTTCTAGCGAACGTTGAAGTCAGGAATGATGGAAAACATTTTTACGGACATAAGTTATTAGAGAATCAAGGACGATCTAATCGAATGTCAACTAGTGCGAAAGTCCATCATTGATGCATTGCTTTCTCAATTGAATATCAGACTTGATTACGACATTGAATTGCAAAAGGCCCTGGAAGTTCTACTTGAAATAACACCTGCGGTTTCAACGGGAAGGTTCAAACTATGTCCCACAACAATTGTACCTGATCGCGATGAAGCGAAGTTCTTCCTTGAATATCGACGTGCTGCAGACCTGCTTGCTGGACATGAATTCACCAATCCATTAAGCAACTTACAGGAAATATGCACGCTTGTACCCGAAGATCTCCCCATCATGAAAGTAGCTTTGGCTCGAGTTGTTGCGGCGAGGCCCTATTCGGTCATTTATACCTCATGTCGATCTTTCTTCACTTCTTGCAGTGATTTATACAGATGAATATAAGAAACTAAAAGCAATTGACCGAACAAGTTTGACTGGGTTGACATTGTTTAACTATCTATATGTTAATGTAAATATGACGACGGTCGCAGAATTTGATTCGAGTGCTGCGACGAGGCTATGGATGTATCAAAAAAACAGACAACCCCATGAAAGCTCAACACGAGTGGTTTAAAAAATCTTTTTCCAGAAGCACACCATCAAAAAGGGATTTACAATGCTCGCAAAATTAATTTCAAACACAGAACGACAATATATAAATATAACAGGTTTTGCCATAAATGAAATTAATGAATGAATTGAAGAAATTTTTGTAAAAATTAACAAAAAAAAAAATAAAATTGCCGAATTTATTATTTGGTAATTCTTGGTCATTTTCAGTAGTTTTTAGAAATGTTCTTCAATTTTTAGAAGTGTTCTTAAAATAATCTTGCTTTACGCTACCAGTACTTAGTCATCAGTTCAGAAAAAAAATCAGTAACTTTTGGGAATTTTCGGGAATTTTCTAAAAAACGCCAACCCGCTCACCTCTAACCTTTCAGAAAAACAACGATTTATGAAAGTCGGATTAGAGCTATATGTAGAAAAAGTACGTTTGGCCCTGTTACAGACTCATTTTTTGGGCCCTGGCTGAGTCCAAGAGCTCAAAGTCAAAAAAGTTTGCTCCATAAATTGTGAGGCATGTTTAGACCTTTCAAAAAAAATAAAATTTAAGGAAATCAGAAAAGATTTCTTCGACTTATGTACAAAAGACAAACGCCACTTAAATTGTCCTAGCTCAGCAGTCCTTAACCCGACAATGCCCAAATTCAATCCCATAAAAGCTTTTTCGATTACCTTTCAGGGAATTTTTTTTTTGAAAATCTGTCTATTATTACTCGAATTGACGGACGGACGGCTCTAAAAACTGTCAATTTTAAAAGAGACTCGATCGTTTATCAATTTATGAATGCTTCAATCAAACCAATCCATGGCGCGTAATTGAGCAACACTGGGCTCGTGTTTTTTTGCACCATCCTGAATACGGTTCTTCTTGGTTGCATTGACTCATGTCTGGAATCTTTGTCTACGGTACAAAAACTATCCATTAGGCTATGGTATCAATGTAACGCCGTCTCTCCTTTTTGATTATTGTATTAAACAGACAGATCATCGTACGAGTAAGGTTTAAAAATTTGGAGAATGTTGGTGGTTTGGTGTTTTAAGTCCTCAGTAACGTATTATTCATTAATATTTCGTTAAGTATGAGATATTGGAAACGTGAGAAACACATTGAAAGGTAAAGTTGTAGAAGTACATTTTTGGTTTCAACTTTAGGTTCAAAGGCTCTAAGCTAGTTCTAAAGTCGACTCTTCTAATTATATCCATAACGCAACTGTTCCAGATGTGTTAATGTCTGAGCGTCATGTCAATGACAAAATAATTCAAATAAGAGCTTACACGTTCACAGTAAAAAGTAATACGTAATGAGTCGTATCCTAAGATTTATTTTCCCTTAGATGTAAACGAAAAAGATACGATGATGGGATTGAGTTTGGGCCAACTCGGCCAAGAACTTTAAAAGTTTCGTGGTTATATCGAGCTTCAAGTAGAAGCTTTTCGGTTTCAGGTAAAGGTGAGTGGAGACTCGAGTGGTTCTGGCTGACTCATGTTACGCGACCCTACACGTTCGTATTTTTCATGAATTCTCCTTTAATGATGAGTTTTTTGTGCAGTAAAACTTTTTGTCCATGGAAGCAGGATCCAAGGGCTGTCGTTAGGGCTCAATGTCAGTCCTAGCTCAAAAGAAATTTTTCGTGTAACGTATCATAAAGCATTACTGTAAAAAACTTGAAAAAAGTGGAAGAAATTGAGAAGCGAGGGGTAAACTGCAATGGTAAGTGGTAAAACAGTGTTACATGTAAATGGGTCAGAAATGAATCTTCATTCACACGTAAATGGCCATAGATGACCTATAATTGTAAATGTGTGTGACATGATTTGTCGTTGTCGTTTACCCCTCGTTTAGAAGTGCTAGAGATACTTCCTGAGATCTCGAAATAGAGTTATTGTCAGCGGAACATCTTACTTACATCACAAATGAACCAAATTTATTGGAAAACGTCATACAAACCACATACTCACATTGCCCACATAATACCTAAGAATGGCCAGCAGGAGATTTCTGAGACCTTTGTACAAAACCTGCAGCCCAGTTTTCGGGTGCTAGACATTTTCGTGTTAAATTACATACAAATGTAAATGAAACCAAGCGCTATACGAAAAACGTTTCTTGAATTTTTGGTTGCTTTGGAGCCCATGATCCTCTTATTTGAATTTTAGTTAACATCAACGGTACGATCGTCCCACAATTTAGTAATAATTTCTTATAATCATATCGATAACAAGAAGTGATAAAACAACGCAACAATTATTTTTGTTCTACTTCAGCCTTTTGAAATTTTTTAGAAGTTGCTCTTTTTTTGGACAACTCTCTCAATTGTTCCGATTGCTGCGGAATGAATAATTTTGTATTCGTAGTGATAAACGAACAATGAAAACGATGAAAATTACCTGCTTGTAAAAGTATTGAGCTTCCTTAGCTGCGCCCAGTTTTCCGAAAGCACCTCCAGCTTCGCGAATGGCACCCGCATTTCCAGTTATATTACTGTCACCTTTTAACTCTTGCACAGCTCTATAAATGTTTAATTTGTTAAACGTTTCGTCAAAAAAATTTCAATGACATCATTAAAAATCACCTCGCAGAGTTAGAAAAAAAAGTCCGAGTAGATTTTATGAAATTCATTTTCGTTTGTAGACCAACACACCAAATGGATTGTGACTTTTAATGAATATTTGCAGATTCCTACGATTTCACCAAGCTCACTACGGAGAAATAAGAGTAAATTAATATGAAAAGACAATAAGTCAATACGGGGAATATGACCAAATAAAGGGAGTGTAGTAATGAAAATAGTTATTTTTGTGTACCTATTTTGGACGATGGATTTTGGGCAATTTCGCGAGTGCCTAAAAAGAATCGTCCAAAACAGGTACACATACAACTTTACATGCAAAAGGGCGAAATCCCAAAAAAAAATCATAAAATGCCCTCATTTTCGGCCCCGTCGCATGTAATAGTTTTTTCATGCTTGCTATCAGGGACGAAGAGAAAATGTAATCTTGTAAGCTGTAATGTAAGCTTGGAGAATGTTATTTTGGTAGTGATATGAAAATTCGTGAATTGTAAAATGCCATATCTCAGCCAATTTCCAACCGATTACAACAGGATTACAATCCTTTTAGTATTATGAGATATTTCAACTGTCTAAACAATTCGAAATACTGTATCCTAAAAGAAGTCACAAAACAAATGATGAACAAAAATTATCATGATGGACCGTTGAAGTGAAGTTCAACTGAATTTCGAAACAATGTCAATATAATATGTAGCCACCATTGATAAAAGTAAAGACGCATTTGAAATGATATACATTCATCGAGACTACAACATCCTGAAACTTCTACTACAAAATCTGGACGATAATCTGGAATATGAAGACTCTGGATTATGACGCCTCCGGATGTTGAAGCATCATCGACTCGGACTTGAACGAGTCCGGATTTTGACGCCTCCGGAATTTTCGTCTTGATTTTGACGCCTCTGGATTTTGTGCCACCGGATTTTGCTGGTGAGCCCTTACTCCCATGGGGCCATGATTTATGGGTCTACAATTCGTGCCTGTATGTTTCCGACAAAGCACGAAACTGCTTCAACCTTTTCATGATGACTTAAAATAAGTTTATGTCTTCTTGAATTACGTTTTGTTGGTAATAACAAATATGTTGAGTCTTTATAAGTACCTTTTATCCGCAATCGAACGTTCGTTTTGTTCCAAAAACTCAACCAACAATTGACTAACCAGTTTTAAATCTAGCCAGTCCCCGCATGGGTACCCACCATAAGCCCATACAATGTAGGAATTCCGTAATGATAAGACTATTTTAATTCGCTGGAATTGATTTATAAATTTAAATATAATATTTTTTTATCACATTCGAGCCTATAATAAGCCAATTATTGCACTAATAATGGGGCTATAATCGGCCTATTATAGTCGACTTTCTTGTTAAAAGTAGGGTTGTAATGACGCTATTATAACCCGATTGTTCAATGATAACGTAGGCTGCACTGAAACAATGCGAATGAATGAGAATGAAACGTGTGTTGTTATGACAACCGCATACTAAATCCAAAAATCAATCTAGACGACATTTTTTGCAACAAATTCGATGTGTTTCGATTTTTGATTTATGTTAATTTTGTTATCATGTTTTGTGCATAATTGGCAATTATAGGCCCAAATGTGTAATAGTATATTATAATACAAGGGGAACAATCGCGCAATTATAGTCTCGGTGGGTGAAAATTCTAGGGGCTAACGCCCTTTGAAATTTCACCCCACCTCGACTATAATTACGCAATTGTTCCCCTTGTATTATAATATACTATTAATTACATATCATAACGTAGCTGTTACGGGTGGAATTATTATAGCGTTTTATGAAATAATAGTCAGTGCCACTACTTCAGACGGACATTTCGGACATTTGCCAAGGCCGCGACGATTTGGGGGGTGCAAAATTAGTCTCTATTTACAGGAGTGTTTAATAAATGGGTTAGTTATCGCATATGCGATAAATAATGATAATAACATTGCAGTGGGTATTCGTCCGGGTCCGCGAAGCATATGTTTCAATGAAAATTCACCCCCGAACATAAAGTTAGCTGCCACTATAAGTTGCACTGAATAGATAAAAGAAATTAAATGCATTAAATTGCAACAAGTTAGTTTCTCCATTTTTATGCATGCAGTTATGAAGTTAAATTGCTTTCATATAAATGGAAGTTTTACGAGGACAATATAAATTTTACATGCAATAAACTGCAATGGGAAATTTTAAAGAGATAATGCATTTTATGAATCACCTCAGGCTCTCAGTCAATCTATTAGACAAGGCATTTTGCAAAATACAATTGGAATTAATTTTATCTATTCAGAAAATTTCTTAAGATCGTTTTTCCATTTTCATTGGAAAAATTTACGTAAATAACTTTGTATCCACCAATATATATGACAAAAATTCAATAAAGTACCTCCATTATACGACAATTTTCTTCTATTCTAAAGTAATCCAATTTCGAGGAATGATGATGAACGATGAGATATTTCTATTTGGAACAGAGGCGCCGCGTCGTGGTGAATTTCTTTTTAGGGAATGATGTACTGAGAAACTGAAGAGAAACAAGTTTTTATTTTTTTAAAAAATAATTCGTTATGTTCTATATGCAAAAGAAAACAATTTAGAGCAATTAAATAGACCATGGCTCTTTTTGGAAATTTATTTTTGATCGATATAAAATAATATTCTGTAGAACAAAAATACAAACAGAATTCATAAAACACGTTTCCTCGATTTTATATCGTAATTTGAAGAAAATTGTTCTCAATCCCGCACATTGGAAAAAATACAATTCCAATAGGAATTTCAATGAGAATCGTAGGAACCGTATTAGAATGAGAAATGAGTACTATACATTCTGGTTGATGTGTTACCACTTCCAAATTGAGATATAACATCGAGGAAACGTTTTTCTTGAATTCTGTTTATACTTTTGTTCTACAGAATATTACTTTACGGTCTATTATTTTATAATGTGTTTTTCTAAACTCACGATATAAAACATTTTCAGAGAATGTAACTGACATAGTTTCTCTCACCCTAAACTCAGCACGTGGGTCTGGCTTTTTGAATTTTTTAAAGGGTGACTAACATACTTGTGCTTGTTTAAATGAACAAAAACATTTTTAACTAAAAATTTGTCTGAAAGTAATGTAATAAACAAACATAACCAAAGACCCGTACGTATCAGAAAAGATGTAACAAACAGAATAGATGTGGCAAAGTGACTCGAACGTACCTAAATATACAAATAAGCAAACAATCCAACGTTTTCTGTTCTTTTATAACTGTAAGAATTTCAAAGATCTAGAAATTACCCAAGGTAATGTCAAAGGCCCTACCGAAGTACGTCTCAGACCATTCAAATCTAGAAAAGCTTATATCCAAGGACTAAGTCATTTTTCCCTAAACACCTGAAACACGTGTTATCTAAAATTTTATTCTCTACAACTTTGCCTTTGGAAGCAATTTTCTACCTCTCATAGTTCTTGAGATTTGGGTCATTCTGCCCAATAATGGAAGTGGCCATATACCAGGACTGGGCTATATTTCGCCAAATCACTGAAACATGTGTTCGCTTAAATTTAATTTTCTACAACTTCGCCTTTGAAACCAACTTTTCATCTCTCATAGTTCTGGAGATTTGGGTCATCCTGCCCAATTATGGAAGTTCCCATATACCAGGATTGGGCCATATTTCCACAAAACCCTGAAACACGTGTGAGCTTATATTTACTTCTCTACAACTTTGCCTTTGACAGTAAATCTCCATATTGCATAGTTAAGGAAATATAGACGAAAAACTGTTTTCGTATATGGCCAAGAATCTCCATTTCGTCCATTCCATTGGTCCCAGTGACCCGATTCCCACAAAAATTTTTTCCCAGTTTCGTGACATCA
>CM055403.1:7262093-7508862 GCA_029228625.1 Pseudolycoriella hygida | reverse complement strand
TCTTCGAACTTGAATCATGGGAGACATGTACCTTTCAGGGAAAAAAAAGTTTAGGCTGATCGGTTGAGCCGTTTGGAAAAAAAATGGAGACGGACAGACAGACATTTTTTTTATTGCTGATTCGTCATCTCTAGACGATAATAGATGCATCCCCCCAACTCCCACATCGATCTACCCCATGTTACAATAAAATTGTTTGTAGTATAGGACCTTTGTACTTCGTACGGGTCCAACAATAAAACATTTTCCGCTGCTCATACATCATTTTGATATTTTTTTTTTGCGTTTTATTCACGTAAGGATGCCCGTTAAAAAATTGAAAAAGCCAGGCCCACGTGGTGAGAGAAACTATGTCAATAGGCGCCTACTCCAGGGGGACAAGCGGGCTCGCGCCCGGGTTAACTAGAATTTGTCTAAAAAATGTTATAAGTAATATTACTCAAATTTTACATACTGAAATATCAAAAGAAAAATTAGCTGATATTTGAGATACATTTCATGGATGAGCTCTTCCTCTATACTTGTTCTATTGTTGACTACTATCATTGTTCTTTGACTGCATGTATTGCATACGCTACATACACGCAAGGGGTGTGGCCATGTAAACAGGGTTTCATTCAAAGTAGATAATTATCATTAAATCATGGCTTCGAAAACTGGTAGAAATTCTGATATATCAGCGAAATATTTATTGATTATTACCCATCAGGTCAGTAAAGTAATTTTGTTTAAATTCGAATGGTTGTAATGGTTTTATCGTAAAAATAACAATTTCAACGAGCCGCAAACGAGCGAGCTGAAGTCTGATTGACATTGCTCACTAAATGTTCTGCTATTTTCATTTCAGTTTTAATTTTTCACAAATATTTTATTAATAATGGAAAATTTCATAAACCAATGGCGAAATTCCAATGCCGTTATCAAAAAATCTAGAGGAAGTATTCAATGCGTACAGAATGTATCGAATGAACATTCTATCGAAAAATCAGTTGTCGCAAACGTTGAGTCTATAGTCACTGGTTCTGATAGTAAGTACATACAAATGAACACACCTAAGCATGTGTGTTGCTTTTCGACGGTGTCCCTTATCTCAGCACCTTTTATTAATTTACCTAGGGAAATCACTTAGCCGGAAATTTTTGCCGAAGTGGTGCAATGACTTCACCTGGCTACAATTCAATTATCGCGCTCAGAGAGCATTTTGTTTGGTATGTACCGAGGCCTACAAAGAGACTCATGCTTAATCAAAATAATCGAATCCATACGATTTTTAGCAGTGCAGGGGTTGGCTTTACGAGGCCATGTGGAGGAAAAGTCAAACTTTATTCAGCTTCTGAAATTACGTGCTGGTAATAATTTACTGGTTGGATAGATCAAAATACAAATGGATAAGCCACGATGTCATCAATGAAATACTTTCGCTGTTACATTCGACCTACAACAATGTTTACTCTCGGAAATATCCAAGGCACCTTTTTTTGGTATTATGGTAGACGAGATTACGGACATTTCAAAAATCGAACAATTGTTGATCAGTTTTCGTGTCGTTGACGACAATTCGGATGTCGACGAAACCTTCATGGGTTTTTATGATGTTCTAGCTACTGATTAAGAAACGCTGTTCAAAGTTGTTGAAGATGTTCTACTGAGGTTTCAGCTCAAATTCAGGGGTTGTCGTGGTCAATGCTACGACGGCGCTAAAAACGTCAGTGGATCAATAACCGGTCTACGAACACATATTCGGGAAGAAGAGCCGTGAGCCCTCTACACACATTGTGCGGGACACAATTTGAATTTGGTAGCGAAGGATGCAATAAGTAAAATTCCCGAAGTTGCTGATTTTTTATCGAATGCGTGCGAATTGGTCACATTTATACGTGGATCGTCTAAGGGAATTAATGTTTTTATTAACATCAAAATGCAGCTGAACGACGACGGCGAAGAAGTGGGCCGAGGTGGCTCTTCGATACAGTTTTGTCCTGCACGTTGGTGTATGCGCGTAAAATCAATGAAGTCAAACAAAGATAACTAAACCTGCAGTTTAAGCGAGAGGATTGTCCTCCTACCTAAAAAAGTTTCATACTTTAATTTCGTTGCATATTTCTTTTCTAACACTCGAACACGTTGAAGCGCTCAATAAAACGATTCAAGCAACAAGTATAAATTTTAGGTTGGTTATAAGACGCGTTGAAATTTTAAAATCCTCATTAAATTCGATGAGAACGAATGAAAAATTTGACATTTCATGGGATTTGGCCTACATCACTGCTAAAGACTACGATATCGAAGAGAAGGAACCAATGCTCCCTCGTAAAAGAAAATTACCGTTACGTTTTGACACTAATCCATTTTCATCATAATTTCCTACATCTCCGAAAGACAAATATCGAAGAATTTATTTCGAAGCCATTGACCAAATAACTACAAGTATAAATACTCGATTCGACAGTAAAGTTTACGAAATTCTTTCAAAAATGGAAGATTTTGCCACAAACAAATGTGATTTGGAAGAAACTCGTACATATTTGTATTAGGATTCACTATGTGACTTCGACGTCGATCGACTCGTCTTGCATAGAAATATGCTTTTCGACGTGATTAAAGATCAAAAATTTGATTTGATCCCAAACTTGACGAAAACTTCTATATAAAGACATTCGCGAATTTTGTTCAGAATACACAAAGTTTATTAAATTGTTATTAACATCGCCACAAACTGTATGCGTAGCGGAAAGATCGTTTTCTTGTTTAAACCTTGTAAAGACATATCTGAGATCTACCAACGGCCAGCAAAGAACAAACGATTTAGCATTGTTAAATTTCCACCGTGAGCTCGCAAATAAGATAGATTTAGATGTAATTGCTGGCAAGTTTATTCTTAAGTGTTCCACTCGTAAAAGTACTTTCTTATTGAAAAGCGAAACGCAAAGGCTATGTGACATGTTTCTTATTTTATAATAGTTATTTATGCAACTAGTTGCGAAATGGAGTTGTTTTTGTCACTAGATGTGAAGTTATCAAACGAGCGAAGCGAGTTGGATAAACACATCGTGTGACAAAAACAACAAATTTCGCAACGTGTTTCATACAAGACTTTATGCAACAACTTGTGAATTGTGAACTTTTGAATGAGTGATAAAATGTTACTTTTTATCACTAGTAACAAAAAGTAACTTTTTATCACTAGTGACAAAAAGTTACTCTTTATCACTAGTGACAAAAAGTAACTTTTTATCACTCATTTGGGTGATAAAAAGTTACATTTTGTTACAAAATTTTACTAATTTGGGTGATAAAAAGTTACATTTTGTAACAAAATGTAACTTTTTATCACCCAAATGAGTGATAAAAAGTTACTTTTTGTCACTAGTGATAAAGAGTAACTTTTTGTCACTAGTGATAAAAAGTTACTTTTTGTCACTAGTGACAAAATTTCACTTTTCATCACCCAAATGGGTGATAAAAAGTAAAACCAGTTATAAAACGACCTCTCTAACGTCACCGAAACGATGCATGAAAAAGTTCACTTTTCACAACGGCGTTGCATAAAAGAAATTAAATACAAAAAAACTCGGTATTTCATACTGCCCGGGTTAGCAAAAATAGAAGTCGGCGCCTCTATGTCAGTTACACTTTCTGAAATTCCCCTATTAATCATTTTTGAGATCTCGAAAACGCACTCTAAAGCAACGCACGCATAGCTTTTCAACGAACACTGCTCAGCTGTTCTTGCACAAGCCCTTCAGAGACTTTCCGTGCAACATTACTACACTTCTTTCGGTGACAGTGGAAAATCATGGTTTCAATACTTATGTTTAATTTTCCATTCATGAACGATCAATATTGCTCAATGGGTCGAAGATCTGTGTTGTTTTGTGGATTGGCGTCTTTTCGTACAACTTGGAACAAGTGTCGCCTTGTGCAAAACATACTTGTCTTCTACCACGCCAATTGAGAACAGAATAGTGCTTTTTGACGTCAGGAAAGCAAAACTTGAGTTCGAAGGCTTTATTTCATGTGTAAAGTTAAATTAATCGTGTCGCACATTACAAACGCTCTGCTTTCTTGTCCGCAGCTGCGCATAACTTTCCAAATCAAATTTTTTCTGAGATATTTGGACTTAATTTTTGAAATAAATAATATTGTGTCTGTCGAGCGACGTGAAAAACTCATGACGTCGAATCAGTTTAAAGTCAATTTGCAATTTGCAATTTGCGTAGCCATAGAAGACAGTCAAATTTTGTTGCGAATGAATCATGCGATCCATCAGAATGCTATTCGGCAGATTATATAGATTCGCATTTCCGTCTAAAGCTGTTTCGCCTTTAAGTTCATCTACCGTGACCGTCGCCTCACCTTCTGCAGGCGTGATTGAGACTTAGATGGACTTTTTTTAGAACATCTCCATTCGAAAGGCTTTGATTTGTCCCAGGCAGCCGCACTAAGTTTTTTTTCTTGGAAGCATCCAGCGATCTCATTTTTTACCACTTTCTGGTTCCCGATCTATTGCTAAAGATTAAAGATTTTTTTGATTCCAAGTTGACCGTCGCATGTATAAAAATTTGTACTTTTTTGAAAAGGTTGATGGCTTAATAATACATTTTTCAAATTTTTGTGCAAAATCGTTTTTCTTCTTGCCACTTTGGACGAAGTAATTTCAAAAACCGATTCTGCAAATAATTTTTTGACTTCCGATCTATTTAAATTCAGGTTCTAAGATTATATTTCTGTTTATGGGAGCTTTCTTGCATCGTCAGTTCTGGAGTTGCAGCCATATGAACGTGCCAGATTTCATCGTGGTCAACCTTTATGCCGTAGAAGAGTCTTTGCTTTAAAAAATGCTAATTTATCGGTATAAAATAGATGTGAAAAAACTTGCGTGTCTCATTCAGTCGGTCATTCATTTTTAGTTTGGGATTTACCCCATCCCTAGATCGTGATCAAAATACCCGCAGTCCACCCAATCACACTACCATACGTAATCGTTGGTCTGAAGACCGACCTGAAGACCGACGATGTTCATTTTGTGCTACTACTCATCTTGTCGAACACTTGCAATGTTCTGTTTCTACTTTCACTGACTGTAACCACTTGTGAATCAATTAAATTACATCATTCTCAATTTCAGAATCAGGCAATCACCCTTGACCATCAAAATAGCTTAAACGGCAGAAATAAACTATTTTCACTCACTTCGCTTACGATTACGACTTGAAACTGTTTTTAGTTCAGTTCCCTACAACCTTAGCCAATTTGCTAAAAGTACACCAGGAGGTGCTGCACCCGCGTCCTAAAACTCGGCGTCTCTGTACTAGAGTAACACAACGTTGTGAGAAAAAATAAATTGCACTCAACACAATCAATTTGTAATCAATTTCAATTTGAATGAATTAGTCCTAAAGAAAAGTTGAAGATACAAAATACATATGAACGACATTTACATAGTGTTCTGTCGATGTAAAAAAGTGTTTCATTTGTGTAGTGCTTTTGCTCTACACTAAAATAAACTCGTAGCTGCCGAACAACAAAAAAGTTAAATAAACTAAATTAATTGGAATTTCAAGACTATTACCAGTAAAATTGCGAATCGAGGAACGGTAAAAGGAATTGCAAGGAATTGTTTGAAACGAGATTTTTTATAAAAAATACCCGTACGTATCAGAATAGATGTGGCAAACAGAGTTGATGCTACGAAAAGACTCGAGCGTATTTAAGTAGTTTGCCTTAACTCTTAAGTAGCATTTACGTCCACATTGCAATATTGAAAAACCGATACGAAGCAACATCGGCAAAAAATTTCGGTCGTGTAGGGTCGCGTAGCGTGAGTTCGGCCCACATTAAGGACACTCTACAGCCCGAACCACTCAACAGATTTTCACTAATTTAATTTTTGTGATTTCCGTTCTATTTCGCTGAGAAATATGTGAAAAAGTTCAACCAACTTTCAAAAAACCACGTTTTTGACCACTTTTTCGACCGATTTTGCCCAAATTAAATCTCGTAATCAATTTTTCGATTATCTTTGAACCCGCATAAGACCCCTAAAACAATAGTTTTTTTTACTTAGACGAAAAAACTGTCATCTAACAGTTTTTGCCAGGATGAAGAATCCGTAAAAGTGGATAGTTTCCTTTAAGCGACTTGCCGGCTAGAATTCTTCGATTATTGTTAACCTTCCGAAACCTTTGATTGTTCAAAAATGGTCGTCTTAGAACTAAACCTCACTTTTTCGATTGCCTTTATCATTATTTTTCAAAGGTTCTATTCGGCAAAGTTAAGTTTGCTTAGTCGATCGCTCTGTATATTTTTGGAAGAAATACTTACTGGTTGCGGCTAGCATTAGTAGGAATCACCTCAGCGACACCGACAGCAGCGCTGGAAGCGTTATTAAATATTGAGCCATTACATATACATATCGAATCTGTGGCCCGATCATCCCTGTTAAGGCTTAAAAAAGCTTCCTTCCTAAGAACAGGACAGATTTCTCGAAAACATTAGATTTAACCTTGAAACCCGTATTGAGGGACTCTCACATTATGGCTGCAATGACTATAAGGACGAAGTTATCAAACAATCGTAACAAAAGTCTATGAAAACATATGAAGGGACCCGTACGTATCAGAATAGATGCGGCAAACAGAGTTGATGTTACGAAAAGACTCGAACGTATTTAAGTAAATATTGTCTTACGTCCACATTAAATTGTATTGGAAATTGCCGATAGGGCAATATTGAAAAACCCGTCCGAAGAAACGGTGTAAAAATATTTTCCGAAAGCACAAAATTGACCCCCAAAAATGTTTTCCTCAATTTTCTCTACAACATAGCAAAAAACCATTTTTTGGGCTAGGGACGACCTTAGTACTGACCTAGGGCCCTAAGTAGAGTCCTCGGACACATACTTCCATAGACAAAAATGTTTCCTCAATTTGCTCTGCAACATAGTAAAAAAAATTAGGACCTTAGGACCGACATGAGGCCCACTTGAGCCACTAAGCACAGGCAAAATTGTCGGTCATGCCTAGATCTTTGAAACAAAAAGAAATTTTTTGAAAATCGGAAAAGATTAACTCGAGTTATGTACGGAAAACACGTAAAAAAACTTCTTCCACAAATTGTCGGTCATGCCCAGATCTCTGAAACAAAAAAAAAATTATGAAAATCGGAAAAGATTTACTCGAGCTATGTACAAAAAACACATAGAGACCTAACAGAGACTCGGTTTTAGTGCCCTAGCTAAGTTCAAGGACTGAAATTCGAAAAATTTTCTTCCATAAATTGTCGGCTATGCCCAGGTCTTTCAATCAAAAAAAAATTATGAAATTCAGAAAAGATTTACTTGAGTTATGTACAAAATCCCATAAAAGGTTTTTTGATTACCTTTCAGATAAAAAAAGTTTTTGAAAATCGGTTGTGTTTTACTCGAGCTATCGTGTTGACGGACGGACGGACATTTTTTTTTATTGTTGACTCGTCATCTAAGGACCATGATCTATGCTCCCCCCTACTCCCGGGTCCAAATTCGACTGGTTACAAACGTCGTGGTAAACGCAATAGATCCCTTTTCGAAGCACTATGTTTTTCGTACGGGTATAAAAAGCAGGTAATTTTTAACATTCAATGAACTAAACGCAGCGGCGGAGGTATTCGGGCTCACAGGATTCATCTTTCAATAAAACGATTCCGATTGTTACGACTTTGGCTTAACTAGTAATCCTCACATTGACCAGAAAAAACCGCAACTTTTGTTATTATTCACAGGACCAATCGATTCAGGACATTTTCGCCGCCTTGAACCGTCGATCGCTTGCAAAAACATACACTCCGGCAAATATCAAACGATAGCTTCCACGCCAGCAGCTACCACACAAGGATCGAAAATCACAATCGTCAAAACGAATTCGAGTGCTGCAACTTCCGCTGTACCTACCTACCAACATTCCGACGAAATGCAGCCAAAAATAACAGCATCATCAAGACAGCACAATAAATATCGCCTTAGAACAAATACAAAGCATGCAGGCTGAGGATAATGTCTCAAACCACAGTCGTTCCGAAGAAGTTATATCACAACCGGTCCTCGGCTGCAATGTCTGCAAACAATCATTCAAAACGTCAAGAGGTTTAGAAGTTCACATTAACCGTCATACTAAGGAAGCCAACGATACTACAGCACATAGGCTGAGGGCGAGACTTAAAGCTCCACAAACTGTAACGCAGTCCGGAAACAAACCCAGCGGTTGCACCCTCAGGCGCAGCAGTGCTAGACGCGGAATACATGAAATGGAAGAAAACTTTCGAAGAATTTGAAAACAAGGCGAACTTAGACGAGGCGTCTTTTGACGAACAAGTGGAATTGTTCCAGAAGTTTCTATGCACAGCAACACAACGGCTCCCAGGACCACAACATCCTTCGACGAAATTCTATAGATTACGTCAAATGAAAAAGAACCGCAAAGTAACATCAACTCAACAATCTCAGTCGTCTAATCCGCAGAGAACTGACGCTAATGCAAGAGCGAGACGACGTGATAAATACCAATATGACCTAGCACAATATTGGTATTATAACCAACGAAAGAAAGCGGTCAGGATGGTTATGACTAAAGGCGGATCCCGACATTGTAAAATTAGCATTGGTAAATGGAGACCCACTTTCGAAGCATTTTCGAGAGCAAGAAAAACAACACCCCAGATTCATACCCACAGGCAGAGTGTAACGAAAATGTATCTCCCTCCGTTGATGACATCCGGATTCAAATGAAAAAAATTTCACTGGATTCATCAGCGGGACCAGATCGAGTTCCAGTGAAAACACTTCGCCAAATATGCGTGTCAAAACCAATTTCATCAATTGCCAATGCTTCGGACATCATACGTTCCCAATAGCATCAAACGCGGAAAAATTGTTTTTATTGATAAGGAAGGAGATGTAAATTCATTAAGCAATTGGCGTCCAATCACCATTTATTCCGTCATCAGGCGGATAATCGCAAAGGCCCTCGATTCTGTAATTCGCGCGCAAGTTGGCATCAACTGCAACCAAAGAGGTTTTGTAGAAGGTATCCCAGGCTGCCACATAAACGCAAGACTGATTAACGCCTCTCTGGCAGGCGAAACATAAAAAAAAAACAACGTGGTGGCATTCCTCGACGTTTCGAAGGCATTCGATAATATAGGCCACCTTCACATTTCGAAATCTCTAAAGGTGAAAGGGGTATCACAAAACGTACACGATCTTTTTATGATTTTGCTCACTCAGAATTCGGTCACTATATCAATGGGTAAGGAATCATGTAACCCAATTCCAATTAACTGTGGCATCACTCAAGGCGGTCTATTGTCACCGATCTTATTTAACATAGCAGTGGACTTCATTTAAGAGCAGCAAGTTGTTTCAGCTTATCCGAAAACTACGATCCTCTTTGTCTTACCGAAAAGTATAGCGATAAATATCGAAAACGGGCACATGGCGGTCTGACACTTCCAAACGGTAGCGAAATTTTAAGTTTGAAACCTAATGATACAATTAAGTACCTGGGTTGTTCATTCAACTCAGAATTAGCATTCGATGACTCTAGTATCGCAGTTCTCAACAAAAACCTGGACAGCCTATCTACATCAGCATTACTTAAGCCCGACCAAAAATTAAATATAATAAACCAGTTTTCCCTATACTGTTTTACCCACTCCAATCCGCACTAATCAATAAAATTCCATCCTACGTCACAAATGGCCTAGACGTTATGATCAGACGAACTGTTAAAGCAATTATTGGATTACCCCTGCGTACCAACGACAACATATTCTACACATCAAGGAAACTCCGTGGTCTTGGCCTGTTTCGTGCGTCCTGGGAAGTTTTTCTTCAGCATTTCGCTTTAGCCTCAAAACTTTCAAATGTTAATGACGAACTTTATCAATCGATATCGAATTGCTCAGCTGAAATGGATTCATGTGTAAAGGCCTTGAACGTTAGCGGTGACAACACTAAAATTCTGCGAGCAGCCCTTCGCTACGACGCATTCGTTAAATGGTGCAGCCTAAAGTACCAGGGTTCAGGCGCAATACACTTCGTAACGCACACACAGAGCAATGACTTTGTCCACAATAAAAATACACTCTCGTCATCCGAATGGGTAGCAGCAATAAAGCTTAGCACCAATTATACAAATATGAACGGAATCCCTGGAGTCGATACCACTTCCAACCTCTGTCGCAAATGCTGCAGAGAGATCGAAACAATACCCCATGTAGATCGAGACTGGAGTTAGAAGGATTCATTCATTATCGTCTAGAGATGGCGAATCAGCAAAGAAAATGTCCGGTCGTCAGTCCGTCCGTCTCCACTTTTTTTCACCTTAATTCTCTTATTAACACCCCAAAACGAAAAACCCAACAAGTCTCGGAGCCAAATCCAACTGGTTACAAAAATGTCGAGGTAAACCCAATAGATCACTACTACTATTAGTGCGTTCTTCGTCTAAAATTTTTTTTCTATGTTGTACAGAAAATTGAGGAGAACGTTTTTGTCCATGGAAGCATGGGTCTGAGGCCTCTCCCTCGCTCCTAAGGTCGGTCTAGTTTAATTTTTTTTGCTATGTTGTAGGGAAAATTGAGTGGAAATGTCAGTGAACTTTTTATTGGTTATCTTTTTGAAAAGCTTTTTTGCCCCGTTACTTCAGCAAGATTTTCAATATTGCCATTTCGCCAATCTCCAAAATTTACAATTAAGAGTTTGTTACGTCGACTTTAGGCACGTGTTCTAAATTGATGAAAAAAAGAACCGACGGACGGCTGGGGGCGCGGCGACGCAGTGTTTTTAAATTTCCGGCGGCGGCGTGATCAACTGGAAAATTTCGGCGGCAGCGGCGTACTTTTTTCGTAAATTTTCGACAACGATCGGCGCCGGCGTACTGCTCTAAACAAAACATTTATTCAACAATTGTGTAAAAATCATTGACTTGCGAGATCTGAAACAATTTCCACCATAGAATTTTTGACAAATGAAACACTCAGTTCCAATCACTTTTTCTACCATAACAACAAAAGTAACATGATAAATAGAGGCTTATTCCCATTTACAACGTTGTAGATAAATTTGCTCTATACTTAATCAGTAATTAATGGTTGACCATTTTATGACTTTTAATAAAATCTTTACAAAAAAAATGTTTAATCAGTTGTTTGATAATGGTAACCAAATGATAACAAGAGGATGTGTTTCTTTCCAAAGACTCATTTGTTATTGACAGACATTAACTCTCAGAAAAGTATATACATATTTTACTTCACCCTCAAGGGAAAATATGCATCCACCGATTCCTTATAAGTGACTTCCCAAACTTCATATCAAAATCATAAGCCCATTACATTCCATGATAATGATAATGCTTTCTTTAACCAACGACAGCAGATTTCATTATCGACTCTCTGATCCAAAAGTAAAATATTCACCAGCCCCAAACAACCTGCGGGAATACTTGTGTTGTAACTGTAATGAAGGAAAAAAATTCAAAGAAAATGTTTCCACACCTTTGATTGCTTTCTTTTTAAGAATGAAATACCCCAATCTCCTTACTCGCTATCTTTAATTTCTTCCAGCATCCCAAAAGTTTACATATTTTAGCAATTTCCTGTCGCATGGAATAATAATTATATTGAAGGGTCGCTTATTCCTTTCCGATTTAGATATTCATACCCGACTGAGAGGAGAAAGTAGGCTACCTATTGTTTTTATTTACTTTTGTCGTCAAAAAAGACGGTACGGTCTTGAGAAACTGTACAAACGAAAGAAAAAGTACGACCTTTAGCTTGATTCCTGCAACGCTCTGTGGAGCATTGTTTGGTTGATATGGTGAAATCACTCTTCCTGCTCAGTTTATCCTATTTTCCATTTTACCATCAACAAAGCAGCAAGAAATAAAGCATTTTTTATTATCATTAACCACCAGCAAATAAAAACTCTCTCACCCACCGTAACAAAACCTTCAACGTAATGAAGTCATTCGTTTCGTTCTTTTCATAGAAAGCAAACGAATCCACCATCGCATCGTAGAATATTTTTACTCGTACTTTTTAAGTGTATTTTCATCACGGATGATGACTTTTTTGGGGGGAATAATTTGAAAATTATCATTTGGAGAATATGAAATTGGGAGCTTATGTACCTAATTTTCCTTTTGGGTAAATAATTTGTTGAGTATGAAAGAGGTTAAGATAAATTTAGACAATTGATATGATAAGAATGAGCAAATAATGAGTTGGATGCGAATTAATGAGTTTTCGAAAGTAAATATTTTTCATTGCGAACGCAATTACCCATTGACACAAATGATTTTCTTTCATTTTAATTAACCTCGCAGAATTATTAGTCCCATCGATAATTTGAGTAATTCGAAGTAAACGGGGCCTAGGAGTTTACGACGACGTTGGTAACACGTCGAATTTGATGAGCGGCAAGCTGGCCAAAAAACTCGCTGAAAGTTTGATGATGTGTTGGTTACACCAACAACAAAAAATTCATAGACGTCGATACTAAATCAGTAAAGAAATTGCTGGGATCGACAATTCAAAAGTCTTGTTGATTTTAGCTTAAGCTTCGTAAATTGTTTAACAGATGTCTGAAAATTACTGTAAGAATTAAATGTTACGGTGAAGTTTCAACCAAAAACAACAAAGACAAATTCCTGAATCAAACTCGCCAAAGGTTTTCAATTCATATTCTGCAATTCACCACTGCAAGGATATTCATTCCCAACCAACCTAGTGTACCCCAGTGCAACAGTCAAATATTTCCATGCATATTCCACAGTGACTTCCTCAATATTCCACCACTCTACACATTTCATAGTCTAGTATAGCACTCTATGTAAAAACGATGTTTTTATAGCTATAGTTTTTTGATAAAAATGTGTCATTTTCAAAAAAGTAACTAAATGGCCGTTTACACTCATCTTTTATTAATCTAGTAGTTGAGCTACTTTTTTGCGATTGCTTAGTTTTTTTAACAAATCTTTCGCTAGAAGAAAGGTCTGCATTTCAGACTGGGCAGCCTGGTGCCGAAAAAGTGTCTATAACAATGTTGGATGGTGTTATAAGAACACAACTATGTACTAGTTTTGAACTTGGCACCAGGCTGCGTACTTGATAATTTTGATTGACAATTTAGAGGGCAGCCTAGTGCCGAAAATCGTTCAATGTTATCGTAGCGGCAATAATGAACACTATACGTCCTATAAATTTCAAGTCGGCACTAGGCTGCGTACTTAAACTTTTGTTTTATGGATGTAGGTGGCAGCAGCAGCCTGGTGCCAAATTGAAACTTATATGGCATACAAAATTTACTCGTGCCAACATTTTGGCAAAAAAAGGTTTGCAGCACCAGGCTGCGTACTTTAGTGGTAGAGCTAAAAATGTAGATGGCATAGTTTTTCCAGAAACCCCTCTTAAGTTTTGCAACGAAATATGTGTTTTGAGCCTAGTTTTTACTACTTATCTGGATAATATATCCCCTAAATCTTCTTTACATCCAAACAACCATCTGAAAACCCAGTCTAAACCATACTCCCAAACCATTATCGAAACCTGATGCAAGCCCTCGCCCAAATCTAGGTCTAAACTCTGAAGAAATTAATGAAATAAATTAATTAATTTTATTGATTTAATGGATTTAAATCTAGATTTAATGGATTTAAATCTAGATTTAATGGATTTAAATCTAGATTTAATAAGTGAGGGACCCCTCGAACTGAACCGATTTAAAAAAATTTTTTACTTGATATGTAATTTCAAAGTCTTTTGTGGCATTATTGGGCCAAGGACCACCGAGCTAGGGCCGCTTAAGTGGTTTTAGGTATTTTGTACATAACTCGAGGAAATCTCTTCCGATTTTCAAAAAAAAATTTTAATCGAAAGCTATAGGAATGTCTCTCATTTTATGGAAGAAAATTTTTTGATTAGAAGCCATTGGACTCAGACAGCACCGTAAGGCTGAATGTCTCATAGGGCCCAACGTGTTTTTTACATAAACCGGGGAAAATCCTAACCGATTTTGTTTATTCTTCTTCTATTTTAGAGGTAATTAGGATTGGGACTCTTCGAAAAATATCGATAATGATTATCAAAAGAAATATATCGATATTTGATAATCAAAGTCATTATCGATATTTTAATAATTATCGATATTTATCAAAATATCGATATATCGAAATATCAAAAATAAAAAAAAAATCGAAAATCAACAAAATATCGGCAGCTTGTGTCAGTTCGAAACGGAGGTATCAACCCAAGTAAAAGTGGTTTCAGTCCCTGATTATATTTTGCCATGGTATTGCACGCAAATCATGATAATCGATGGTGAAGTTTTTCAACCGTTTCATTTTAAATCTGTGGGGAAAGTAAAGTTGATAATGATCACTTGATAATTTTCACTATTCGATATTTTGATTGTTATTGATATATTTTGATATTTATCGATTTTTCGATAATCGATATTTATCGATATTTGATAATCAAAGTAAATATCAGCCATGCCTAGAGGTAATCGAGTATCGAATTATATTCAAAAACAAAGAGCACGGTGCCTGTGTTTAGGGCACCAACTGGGCCTTACGTCGGTCCTGAGGTCGACCCTGCATAAATTTATGTCTATGGAAGTATTTGTCCGAGGCCTCTTCTGAGGGCCCTAGGCCGATACTAAGGTCGGCCCGATCCCAAAAAACGGCTTTTTGCATTCGGGATTTTGATTTTAGGTATTTTTAACGGCCACCGCGTTTACCACGACGTTTGTAACACCCCATTTTCGACCCGGATGTAGGTGGGAAGCTTCAATCTGTCCGTCTGATTTTCAAAAACCTTTTTTTCCCTGAAAAGTAATTGAAAAATCATGGGATTGAATCTGGGCACTGTCGGCACAAGGGCCGCCGAGCTAGGGCCGTTTAAGTGGTTTTTGGTCTTTTGTACATAACTCGAGTAAATCTTTTCCGATTTTCATAATTTTTTTTTTATTTGAAAGGCGTGGGCATGCCTGACATTTTATGGAAGAAACTTTGTTTTTATTTTTTACGTCGTGGTAAACGCAATAGAATAAAAAAAACGCAATAGACCCCTTGACCCCTTTTCGAAGCGTTGCGTTCTTCGTACGGGTCTAAAAAGCTGAACACACGCAAATCAACATTGAATCTGCACTTCACTACAGTATTAATAGTCTGAAATATCAATATAAAATCAAAATAAAAGAACGGATGAAATTATGTTTGTAATTTTTTGATACGGTGAGACGGACTTTTGATAGATAGATAGAAGTGGACATAATATACGCAGCCTGTATGCGGTGATTTTCGGCACACACAATGTTGCACAGGTATGTGTCATGTGAGTAAGTGGTGTGCACTTTGAGCACACAAACCTCAACTTACACAATACATGCAAGGCACAATATGTGTGCAATAATATCAGCCCCTTTATCCCAGGGGACGACTCCTGGTTCAACTTTGGTCATTGTCTATGAATGTTGTCATCATACTTTTCTTCAGTCGAACATCATGTTCAACAATTATTGGAATGACGGAAATCTACGTCATAATTCAACTGTCTTGCGACGTCAGTTCAATCTAATCAGAACAACTGGGAGAGAGATCAAGTAAAAATGGTACACTCACGAAATGTGCCTGCAAATGTCTTTATCAGCTTTTGTTCGAGTAACAATATTTCTGATTCAATCAGTGATACGTGTGTTCTGATTGATTCAAATAAGTTCTGAAGCTTCAAAATCTCAATCGATTCAAAAATAAAGTTTTAACTTCATAAATTTCGTATAAGTTAGTTGGTTTGATGTGCAAGTTGTTGATGTCAAATTGAGAGCAATTTTTTCAAGTTGAAATTGATCGAAGAATGATTAATTAGAAGTTAGTTGTTAGTGGTGCTTCTTGGGCGTCCAAATGCTGGACAATCCTTGTTGAAATGTGCGTTCAAAGTGCCTTCTTTGAAATTCTTCTCACAAAGGAAACATTGTGATCCTTCAACAGTGAAAATGAAATAAATATTCGCTCCTATATACGCCGATCGCAATGCCATAGTCGCTGGACAATAGCAAAAACCACCGCAGCCTTCAGAACACTTAACGGCGTCCATGTTACCGGTAAATTTCTTGCTCCAAAGTTTCACATCAGCGTCAACAACTATAACACTCTTTTCCTTCAATTTTGGATTTATATCCAGAATGGCAGCTGAAGACAGAATGTCTTTTACATCCGAATCATCATAATTTCCATCGGAGTTATGATTCATGGTGAGGTTCGTTTGGAATTTTCGGTTGAAGTAGTTCATGGCACCATGAATCAAGAATGCTTCCAAATCTGGATTGGTTTCTTGAGCAAATCTCTTTTGCATATACATCTGAATCATTTCATACTGAGGGAAAAAACGATGATTCTTAGTTATTTTGTTCAGAAGGAAAAGTTTTCGATTTCAATTGTTTTAACTCACCAAAATTGCTTCAACAAACTGCTTACGATTGTGATTTGCAAACCATGATTTGCTGCACAAAATGTAGGTTTGAGTTGTTGTAAATGTGCTTCGCTCGTATGAAATGACAGAACACGATTTCAACTTGTCACACCATTTGAACGTAATACCATCCAAAACACCATTGAAAACTTGACCGTTGATTGCATCGAAAATGTTTTTTAATATTTCATCAGATCCAGCGAATGGGAAATTCGCTTCAGGAAGTATCTCCCAAGATGTTGAGGAATATTTGCTAGAACGTGGCTTCAAAATATAGATTCATATTATTAGTAGATGAATGTTACAAGGCTGCGTATTTGAAGTACCTTCTGTTGAGTGAGATGGGCTGTAGTCATATTGGAATAATAAATTTATCAACTTCTATTGCCTTCTTTAAACTTCAATTTCCTCCGAATGGCGAAGCTTCGAAAATAGGTTTGTTGCTCACTTCACGAACTATCAAAGCGAACTGAGTCGCGACATAATTTGAGTCAAACACGTCGAACAGTAACAACAGTAAACACATACAATAGATATGTATTTGCTCTGATTTCTTAGTTGAAACGAGAGACGTTAGGTGACAATTCAGCGAGAATTCAGCAACCTCATGCAATTATGTCGACTTTAAAAAAGTAAAAAACGAGTCGAAATACAAAACTCTCTATTTATTTTAAAATTTATCTCTAACTAAGTTTCGAATGCTAAGCATTCATCATCAGCGACTTCTTTTCGACTAAAGAGACCTTTCGAGAAATTACATAAGAAAGCTGATAAAACGGCAAAACAAAATACCAGCTTAAAGATTTACATTTATAAATACAATTAAGTGACTACTACAATTTCAAACCCTTATTCTTAAAGTCTGTATAATTAAGTAACCGAAATCAAAAACAAAAAAAGAACATATGCAAGGGGCCCGCACGTATCAGAATAGATACGAACGTATTTGAGTATTCCGATTTTCAATATTTTTTTTTTGAATCCCATAAAAGATGTTTCGATTACCTTTCAGGGAAAAAATTTTTTTGAAAATCGGTTGAGTTTTACTCAAGTTATCGCGGTGACGGACGGACAGTTTTTTAGACCAGTACGAAGAACGAAGTTCCACCCCAATTTCGACCCGGGAGTATAGGGGGAGCTTCGATCATGGTCCTTAGATGACGAATCAACAATAAAAAAAATGTCCGTCCATCCGTCACCGCGTTAACTTGAGTAAAACTCAACCGTGAAAGGTAAATAAAAAAATTTTATGGGATTCAATCTGGGCACTGTCGGCCCAAGAGGCGCCGAACTAGGGTTGGGCTTGCCTGACATTTTACGGAAGAAACTTTTTAATTTTGAACCTTTGGGCTCAGCCAGGGCCCTAAAACTTAAATTCTACTTGGTCCTAACGAGTTTTTTCCACATAAATCAGGTAAATCTTATCTGATTTTCAAAAAAAAAATTCCTGAAAGATAATTACAAAATTGATTACAAGAATGAATTTGGGCGAAACCGGTCGAAAACTTTCGAAGTTATGGTCGAAAAAGTGGTATAAAATTTCACTTATTTCACTTATATTTCTGCAAAATTAGAACGGAGATCACTCTTGAAGATTTAAAATAAATGATATGGACATCAAGAAATCACGAAAATTAAATTAGTCAAAATCTGTTGAGTGGTTCGGGCTGTAGATTCCTCAGTGTGGGCCCAACTCGCGCTACACGATCCTACACGATATTTGGAGGTTTTTTGAGAATATTTCTTTAATGAAGGAAGTATGGATCAGAAACCTCTCCTAAGGTTTTTTAATTTCGGGCTTTTTGAAGGATTGGAGATGTTTTTTGCTCTTTTTCTTCGAACGGGTTTCTCAATATTGCCTTTTCGGAAATATCCAATCCAATTTGATGTCGACGCAATTTCATACACTTAAGAGTTTGCAACATCTATTCTGTTGCGTACGGGTCCCCTGCATATGTTTTATTGCTATTGCTGATTCGCCATCTAAGGATCATGATCGATGCTCCCCTCCACTCCCGGGTCCAAATTAGACTGGTTACAAACGTCTTGGTGAACGCAAAAGATCCCTTTTCGAAGAGCATAGTTCTTCGTACCGGTCTACAAATTTATTCACTACATAAGGTTGCATCTTGAATCATGGTCGAAGACAAGTTAAAATACGTGTAATAATATCATGGACGCGCGGCAGCGATGCGCCCGTGACGCAGGTCCCTACACGAGCAAAAAAATCCGGAAATTTTTTTTTCGTAGACTTCGGAACCATATATACAGCTATGTTTTGACTTTTTACCCTTGCGTCGTACCGCCCTGAGACCTAGTTCATTAGATTCCTTATAAAATTTTGATTGAAATCGACTTTTCGATCATCAAAATCGGTCCAGTGGTTCCGAATATATGACCCTTTGAAAATTGCAATTTCCGGTACAAAATGTTCCTCCCATAGATGCCAAAGTAAATGAAAATATCCTACGTTAGTTAGTTCGTTAGTTAGTTCCAGGGCCATTAATTGTATGAAAAACCGTGAAAACCCACTTGTTTGGCTCGTGCTCGAAAACGGCTCGATAACTTTTCTTGAAATTTTGCAGGGACCTTCGGGTGGGTATTCTACGCCATATGAGATTTTAAAAAAAGGGGGGGGGGGACCGGCCTCGTTTGGGGCGCCAGGACTCTTAGAAGGCGCCATATAAAGCCCATAAGTATGCGTTTGTGTGTGTAGTGTGTATGATAGCACATTTTGCATGAGGCAATGGTTGTGTGTTCGAGATAGAGGCTTGATGTCAAAGGGAAAGTTGTTGGGTTGGGTGTGTAGTGCATCAGGGTGACCGCCAAAATGGCGGAAAATAGGAGGGAATCAAAAAAAAAACTTTTGATTTGTTGTAGAGGAAGTTGAGGGGATCATTTTCGTCAATGGAAGTAGTAGCCCCCGCGCTTCGGTTAGGCGACGGCGGCGGGCTCAAAAAAACTTTTGATATGTTGTAGAGGCAGTTAAGGGGATCATTTTTGCCCATGGAAGTAGTAGCCGCCGCGCTTCGGAAACGAAAACCCTTTAAAAAAGGAAACGTGACGCAAGTCCTCGTCCCTTCTTCCAAAACAACTGATATCACAACAAAAACCCTTTTTAAAAGGGAAACGTGACGCAAGTCCTCGTCCCTTCTTCCAAAACAACTGATATCACAAGAAAAACCCTTTTTAAAAGGGAAACGTGACGCAAGTCCTCGTCATTTCTTCCAAAACAACTGATATCACAACAAAAACCCTTTTTAAAAGGGAAACGTGACGCAAGTCCTCGTCCCTTCTTCCAAAACAACTGATATCAATTTGGGTGACGCTTGCAGGTTCGGAACGCACAAAATTCTTTTGAAATATTTTCACTTTTGATTAAAAAAAATGCGTCACAAATGCCGGACCCCTCAGTGTTATAGTTTTTCAGTTCTTTCAGCTTTCACAATGCAAAAATTTGACTTTATGGGATGTATGGCGTATTTTTGTACTTGCGTATGAAAGCTGAAAGCGTAGAAAAATTATTACATTGGCGGGTCCGGCATTTGTGACGCATTTTTTTTAATCAAAAATGAAAACATTCCAAAAAATTTTTTTGCGTTTCAAAGCTGTAAGCGTCACCCCAATTGCTATCAGTCGTTTTGGAAGAAGAAATAAAGAGACTTGCGTCACGTTTCCCTTTTAAAAAGGGTTTTTGTTGTGATATTTATTCATTCTCAAAAGTGAAATGAAACATATTCAGAGGACCCGTACGTATCAGATTAGATGTGGCAAACAGAATAGATGTTGCAAAAAGAATCGAACGTATCTAAGTAAATATTGCCTTATTTAAAGACAATACTGAAAAACCCGTACGAACCAACGACGCTAAGAACCTCTCCAAACCCTTATAATAAGCCTAGAATTTAGAAACGACCTAGAGCACTTAGAAGAGGCCTCTGCTCCATACTTACATTGACAAAAAAGTTCGTCTCTTTTTTCTCTGCAACACTGCACAAAAAACCTAATCATTAAAGGAATGTTTATGTTAAGGACACTACAGCCGAACCACTCCACACATTTCCTCTAATTTAATTTTCATGATTTGCTGATGTCTACATCTTTCATTCAAAACCTCGAAGAGCGATTTCCGTTCTAATTTCGCTGGAATATAAGTGAAAAAGTTCCACCAACCTTCATAAAACCACGTTTTTGGCCACTGTTACGACCGTATCTTCGAAAGTTTTCGACCGCTTTTGACCAAACTCAATTCTTATCATTTTTTTATTATCTTTCAGGTTTCTTTCGGGTTTCTGAAAATTGGATAAGATTTACCCGATTTATGTGGTAGTAGAGATTCAGTTTTAGGGCCCTGGCTGAGTCCAAAAAGTCAAAATGAAAAAAAGTTACTTACATAAATTGTCAGGCATGCCCAAACCTTTCAAACAAGAAAAACTTTATGAAAATCGGAAAATATTTGCTCGGGTTATGTACAAAAAAGTTTTTGAAAATCGGTTGAGTTTTACTCGAGTTGTCGTGTTGACGGACGGACGGACATTTTTTTAATTGTTGATTAGTCATCTGAGGACCATACTTGATGGTCCCCCTACTCCCAGGACGAATCTCGACTGGTGATGAACGTCGTGGTAAACGCAAGGGACCCTTTTTCGAAGCACTGCGTTCTTCGTACGGGTCTAAAAATTATTCCTCACATTTCAAATCAAATTTAATTCAAACCTCCATTCATTTATTATTCTTCGAAAGAAGAAAAAAATAGAAATGTCTTAGCCCAGTCATCTACAGATTATGATGTTTTTATCATTGTGCTTTGTTTGCAGTATTTGAATGCATCCATTCATATCCAGATTCAGTGTAGTGTTTAAATTGGTTGTATATTGTATGGTATATTGGATACAGTTACAGTTTGACAGCTAACACGCTGATTTGAAACATTGTAGTTCATTCATTCAGTTATACGAATAAACAAACGATCAAAATTACTCGATTTGTTTTGGAAATTTCTTCTGGGAAAATAACGGTGACATTGCCGAATATTGTTACTGGTGAAGCTTTGTTTTTAAAATCTCCAAATTATCAAAAAGAATTCTCGGTTTTCATTATTTCGATGTTGTTTTTCAATTTGTTACAACAGGAACTGCAGGTGTTGGAGAGTCAAGGTTTTGCGCTGAAATCGCAAAGAAATGTTCGATAAAACGGAAAGATGTATCGAAAATAGCAAAGGAAAATGGATTTGTGGAGGAATACGATGAAAGTTTGGAATGTCCCATGCATTTTTAGACCCGTACAAAGAACGAAGTTCTTCGAAAAGGGGTCTTATGCGTTTACCACGACGTTTGTAACCAGTCGAATTTCGACCCGGGGATATTAGCTCCTTGAAACTGCGGTTGGTTATGAAATTTAATAAAAATTGGTACAATTTAAATGGAGTTCTGTTTTTTCAACACAAGAAAGAGTTTTTAAGTTATTCCACGTTAAAGATTTTCGAAACAATATTTCAGATGAATTATTTTTACTCGTTGTCCCACCGAAAACTTGCCAACACATGTATATGTGCAGCCCACGGAAATTATTCATTACATTTCATTCATTACATGCTATTCATTACATGTAGCCCCCACCGGAAACTTCTCATTATATGTATATCTGCATGTAATGACGCGTTTTCCGTTGGGACACCGAGTAAAACAGCATACAGTGGGAAATGCTTAATAAGTCATACATTCTGGATAATTTCGTGACGCTCGGAAACTCATTCGTGTATTTTTAAGCAACTCGCTTTAAAAACTGTTTTTTGACTCTTGTAGTTGTATACCTCGCCTTCGGCTCGGGATACAAACTCTACACTCGTCAAAAAACAGTTTTCAAAGCTTTTTGCTTAAAAACACCCTCTTGAGTTTGGCTCATTTCACAAAATTAGTCCCTCATGTAATGACTTATTTCCTCATCCCCTAGGAATAGGAATAGTAGCTCACTAGGGAAGGAAAGACTTTTCGCACCTAGTGAGAGAAAGACTTTCCTTTGAAGACACAAAATATTTAAATATCTCAATGAAATGTTCACTTTTCGTGGGGGGCCAAATGTACGTGTATCACCAACGTTTCGGAGGGGATAGGTAGAAAAGATTTTTTGCGCATGGAATCTCAACTTTTTTATTGAATTCTACAACTTTCTATTTTCCTGCAAATTTTGACAATCTTAACATTGAAATGTTTCCGAGGGTTTTTTTCCCAGTTACAATTTTTATAGCCCACGCATAAGGATTAGTTTGCTGGGAAACAATTCAAAAACCACTCAATATTATGGTTTTCAAACGGTTTCTGACTCATAGGTTGAGGAATTCATCAAAAACGAAAATGTGAAATTCTTTATTTACGTTCATTTTGTAAGAAATTGTTGCTTGTGAATTTCGCGAAATTAAAAAAAAAAATTGAGAATATTTACCAAAATTTAAGAATATTTTAGAAAATTGAAGAATTATGAAAATTTGAGAAAATTAACGAAAATTTGAGAAAATTTAAGAAAATTTGAGAAAAGTTTAAGAAAATATGAGAAAATTTATGAAAATTTGAGAAAATTTAAGAAAATTTGAGAAAAATTGAGAAAATTTAAGAAAGTTTGAGAAAAGTTAAGAAAATTGAAAAAATTTGGGAAAATTTAAGAAAATTTAAGAAAATTTGAGAAAATTTAAAAAAAATTGAAAAAATTTAAGAAAATTTGAGAAAATTGAGAAAATATTTTCGCGAATACAGGCCCTGGTCAATAGCGTGCAGCGGTCGATGGTGTGTTTGGTCGTCGATGGTGTTTGGTCGCGTCACTGTTCAACTATCTGTATATATCAAATATGACAACGGTCGAAAAACATTGATCTTGTACCAGCAACTGAGCTGAGTTGTGGCTAATAAAAAAGAAAAGGCAGTTGCACTCGAATAAGAGTAGTCGCAGTGAAAACTCGTTCAAAGATGTCTTCGAGGACACAGGATTAGAACACAATCATAGACTCATAGTAAAATTTAGAAAATGGTCACACAAAATAGAAGCTTTTCAAAACAAAATCTAACGAAGGATACTGAAATTCGCGGAAATTCATAAAAATTCACCGAATTCATAAAAATTCATGGAATCACCGAATTCAACAAATTCATAAAAATTCACCGAAAAATTCAACTAAATAGGCCCTGGTTTGCAGTATAGCTTTCCTAAAGTTACTGAGCATGCATACGCAATTTCGTCTCTCATTCCAAAACCGGTTTTGCCTTATGCAAATTATACACCTAATAAGATCAATGATCGGAGATCATTCTAAATAAAATGAAGAAAAGGAGAATGTAATTTGAAATGACTTTTATAAATTATGGACTAAAATACGTTCTTATTTAACACATATACTGATTATTTGCCAAGAGTTAAGTTATATACTATGCCACCATAAATATATCCAATTCACACTAAGACTCTTCGATTTGATTCGCATCGTTAAAATTACTAAGAAATGATCTTGTTTACGAACACAAAATTCCGCGAATTCGATATACATAGAACAATCTAAGTTCTGTACGACTTACAGACTCAGGCAAAGAATGATAAAACGCAAAAAGAATATTGGGGCATACACTCAAAAAAAAGAACGTACAATGTCTTTCGTTCATAAAAATTCCTTCAGATAAGCTAGATTCTAACCCACTTTTCCACTGAGCTAACTTCACATGTTGGGTACGCACTCCTATTTCGATATGTTGTTACTAAAATGTACAACTCATTTGTACAGTACATGCATGATTTGACTTGGACCACAAGTATTCATTTGAGGCGTAAATTAATATTCGACCTATTGAGATAATCAAACAAAGGAGATGTCCCTAAATTACGTAACAAGAATTTTGACCTTTTACCCCCTTCCCACCCCTTAAGCGTTATGGAAACATAGCTTAATAGCGACGTATTTAGTGTACCTTGAGAAACACTGACTCAGACACCCCCGTGAGCGTTACTTAATTTAGGGACAGTCCGAAATCACAAATGTTATCAACATTTTCTGTTCAATCCCGATTCGCTAAACGTAATTTTGAAAATTTATTGTTACTTTGGCAATCGAAAGATTGAATGCCCTGGCGATAGTTAGTTCCATAAGAACAGTTGAGCTTATTTTTCTAACATTTGATATGAGGTGGAGCTTTTCTATAAGCTTTTTGTTTAATTTATTAGAATGGTTTAAGAGCAGGGCCTATTTTTCAGAATTTAATTCCTAAAAATTCCATAAAATTCCTGAAAATTATGATAAATTCCTAAAAGAATTTAGAAATTTTTATGAATTTTATGGAACTTTTAAGAATTCAATTCCCAAATATAGGCCGTAATGTTTGTTTGAAAGCTCAACTTAAAAAAACTATTGTTATTTCAGTCAAGTTGAGCTTTCAAACAAACCTTACGCGATTTATCTACATCGGATGCTAATAGTGTAAGTGCACCGGTTACGAGCCCTGTGCTAGCTACGAGCCTTTCCTTGGTTCTTTTTTGACGTAGTAGCACCGGTTATTGGACATTTTGCGCCTATTTAAAACTTATTTTCGTTTGTATTTTTCACAATTTTTCTGGTCTTCACCAAAGAAATATCATAATTTTCCTATTTTCTTTTGTATCTCACGAGGAATCGTTTATGTCCCATGCAAAAATAGTAAACTTAAAAAAAAATGTTCTGGAGTCTTAGTAGGACTGAAATATGTCTCCAAAAAAATCCCCATTGAATTTGTCAAAATAAGAACAAATTGTTCAGAAATTTAGTTAACAATAATTTAAGGTCGCCATACAACATGAAGAAGATTGACTGGATCAAGATAATATTTATTTTACCAAAAGAATTACTTAAATTTGTTCAATGTTTGGGGCCCGTTCAATGATAGGTGCTACTACGAGAACAAAGTAAAATACAATGGGAGCTAGTATCTAAGGCCATTTATAAACAGGCTCGTAACCGGTGCTTTTAACCTATAACTACTCCTAAACAGCAGAGCCGCCGACTTTCATATGGTCCAACCGGGGGCGAAAAAGTTCGCCAATTCTAGATGTTCCCAAATGTAGAAGAAAATAAAAAATATTCTCTGCAGTTTTTTTCCTCGTAATTTGCGTGTTTTTTGTTGCGTCGTTTTGAGTGGGTATAATAGATTAATGTCGTTGGCAGGCTTATCTTAAAGATTGGAACATTAACAGTTTCGTTGCTTTCACTCACCTTGAAGCTCTGTGCTCCACCCAGTAATTAATTGGAGTGATAAATAAATGATAATTAAACAAAATAGAGATAGCTACATTATGTTCTCACCCTTCCTGTCCGTCCGTCTGTGCACTGCACCTAGCTGCATCTAGCTGTTCCTAGCTGCCTCTAGCAGCACCTAGCTTCACCTTACTGCACCAAGCTGCACCTAGCTGAACCTAGGGAATGAATTTCTTTAACTTCACTCTATCGCTACTTTACTATATCCGTTACAATGGTTAATTGTTATTGACATAACATTGATAAAATAATACATGAAGGGATTCATAACATTGTGCACCTTTTTAGTTTCTCTTTCATCGCTCTTTTCACGTATTTGCCTGTATTTTTCTCAAGTAAAACCGGTTTTTCGGTTGAAAGAGTTAAAACGAAGCGTTGCACAATCTTATGATTCTGTTCCTGTAGTGAAATTGTTTCACACGAAATAGCCAAGGTTTCATACGACCTCGAGGGGAAACGAATCGTAAATCGTGTATCAGGATTTTTTTAAAAGCTTTAGAAAAGTTTTATGAATTTTTGAAGATTTTTCAGAATTTTCAGAAGAATATATTTTATGGAGTTCCTGAAGTTTATTGTTACAATTTGAATGATTTTTAAAGATTTACATGTGATATTCGAGAGTTTTAATGAAATTTTCTAGCGATTTTCAAATCCCAATTACTTGCAAAACAACTAATTTTGCTGTCTTTTGCGTTGCATTTCATTTGCTTATATAAAAGAAAGGACGTTTAAGGACACTGAAAAATAGTTCTTTGGAGTAGAATCCGCTCATTATTTCCCGCAAACAGTTGCTGTGAAAGCTCAAATTTTTGTTGTTAATTTGTACTACAGTATTTTCAAAATTATCAAGTGAGACAAGCGAAAAAATTGTTAATCTAAAATTGAATTTTTTCATTCATCAGAAAATAAAAATTTCATTTTTCATTACTTGACTATTTATTTTCGTTCTATTACGTTCTATGCTGTGAAAATAATTCATTACATGAGGGCAGGGTTGTATTCGCTAATTTTCTCGCTAATTGCTTCGCTAATTGAAATTTAATACTTTAGGTGATTTTACTTTTAAAGTGAAATAGGTGCCGCATTCTAAGCTACTATATGAAACTTTTGTGTGAAGAAACCGCTATTCTCGTATCATTCGTTGATGAGATATGTTGATGAAAATGCACAAATTAGCGACAATATTAGCGAAATACGATTTTCTGTATTTTCATTAACGTATCTAATCAACGAACGATTTGGGAATCCCGATTTCTTCACAAAAAAGTTGCATATAGTTGCCTAGAATGCGACACCGATCTCACTGTAGAAGAAAAACTACATAAAGTATTAAATTTCAATTAGCGAAGCAATTAGCGAGAAAATTAGCGAATACAACCCTGCATGAGGGGTCGATTTTGTGATATGAGCGGAACTCACGCGTGTGTTTTCGAGCAACAAGCTTTGGAAACTGTTTTTGACAAGGGTAGAGTTTGCATGTCCGAGCCGAAGGCGAGGTATGCAACTACCCGCGTCAAAAACAGTTTCCGAAGCGAGTTGCTCGAAATTCACGAGTGAGTTCCCGAGTTAACAAAACTGGTCTCGAATTTATGAATTATTTTCACTGCATGGAACGTAGGCTATTTTATTCCATGTTCTATATGGAAAGAAGTGTTCAATACATGTATATTTACCCACCACTAAACATAAAACCACAACACACAATTAAAATTTAATTTTTTCTCGAATTTGTTTGAAGAATAGATCAAAACGAAAGTGCACATGTTGACTGTCACATTTTCGTACACCTGCTCACATCATTCGAACATTCGACGGTTTCAACCGTTTCGACTATAATGTTGGTACTAAGACGGTGATAATGACATTAGTTGTATGTAATGAGTCTTGCGGATAGGACACAATGTTATTGTTATAACGATGTTATTGTTAAAATTTACCGATCAGTCAAAAAATACTGCGAATCGGAGTCGAATCTACCGTTTGGTCCATGTTTTGATTCACTGGTTTCACCGCGACAACGAAAGAGCCAAATGGTGACCTAGATCACGCGATAAATGGCGGATTTTGCATGGAGATGAAATGTTTTTATAAATAAAAAACTTAAAAATTTTAATTATGGGGACTTTCAGTAAGAAATAGTTTAGGTGAGGTGGGGTGGTTCCGACTCGGCACCAGGCTGCGTACTTGAAAAGTATGAGTAACCTTTAAGAAGGCAGCCTGGTGCCGAAAATCAGTTATACTTATTGTAACGGCAGTAGCGAATACTATGCGTCACATAAATTTCAACTCGGCACCAGACTGCTGCGGCCCTCTACATTCACAGTAGAATATCTTAAGTTGGCAGCCTGGTGCCGTGTTCAAATTTATATGACGTGTAGTATTTGTTACTGCCGTTACGATGACATTAACAGATTTTCGGCACAAGGCTGGGTTCTTTATTGCTACTTAAACCTCCTAAGTAGGCAGCCTGGTACCGAGTTGGAACATTGTACATAGTAATGTACTCGTTCCCCACTCCAACATTGCCATAGAAATTTTTTTGGCACCAGGCTACCCACTCCCACTTGCAATTTTTCTCCATGAAAATGTTCTACACGACGATTAAGTTCATGCACTAGACAATGGACCAGTCTACTGCGTGAACTCCTTATTTCATAGTCTCGTAGAACATTTTCATGGAGTAAAATTGCAACAAACAGTCTTAAGTATTTGATTTCTTTATATAAAATAAATTGTAAACTTGAAGTTTTTCCAAATAATGCTCGAAAATCTCACTATCTCCGAACTAAAGTATTCGTTTATCCCATGATATCTCTAGTACGCTTGACAGTTGAAAATAACGCCCCCTGAAGAATAATAAGTGAGGGCCACCATTTTGTTTTGATTAGCGATGTGTGAAAAGGTTGAGTCAATCGTAGAGTGGTCGCAGAAAATGGGTCTGCATGTCAATTTCTCGAAGTGTGAGATAATGGCGCTGGGTACGAACAACAATCAATCGATGCAAATTCTAAAATTGCACCGGAAATCGTGATCAGAGAAACCGTAGTATCATTACGCGGAGCGCATCTCACCGACTCCGGAATAGCAGGTCGGTCGGCCATTCCACATCAATTCCCAAAATAGCTTACTTACCACCTTATTGGAGAGCAATGAACTAGCTCAAAAAGTAAGGGATTGGTCGGTCAAACGAGCGATGCAATGGAACAAAAATCGCAAATTGCAAATTGGACACACAAGCATGGAAATATGTAGGGTCTACTTCCGTCAAACAATGTTTCTCAAGTTGCTTGGGCTTATTCAACTCGAATTACGAATTGCTGTAGCGCCAGTTTATGTTCATTTTTCATTAAACATTTTTTTCGAAACTACAAACGCATGAGACGAACGTGAAACCGCTGAGCGGAGACTCATTTTCAGATTCGGTGATCATTTGGATTTTCTGAAGATTTTTTAGGGATTCTTCACCACTATAAGATGTTATGTGCTCATTTTTGGGAACGCCTCAACAAGTTTTTCAGGATATCGGTGACGCTAATTCCATGCAAACGAGGCAGGCCATTAATCTGAGACTTTAACTCCGCTGACACACTGCGTAAACCTCGAAAGCATACGCGAAAACGCTAAGTAAACGAGATGCCAGTGCCTCCATAACTTAATTTTTTACAAGGTCTTAGTGGAAACAAGGGAACCGCAGTGTGGGTAAGCAAAAGCACGTATCATTTTACCGTTGTAAATAATGTAAATGCTATAGAAACTGAATGTACACAAATGTATTTTCGTTCACTTTATTGAAAAAGATACCATTTTTGTATGGAAAACTTACTATCTATCTTCTTGAAGTATCGAGCGCATGTATTATTTTTATTAAAAATGACCGCCCGCCAGAGCCCGAAATTTTTTTTTATACTCACCCGATTCCCGCCCGAATTTAAAAAAAATTTATGCCTGCCCGATGCCCGCCTGAATTTTCTTATAAGTCTTTGTGCGCTGCCGAAATTTCTATAAGAATTTCTTTAAATCATAAAATGGATATAACTCTGCTGATTAGTTGGCTAATTCCACCGGTGTCGTAACCTGTGTAACGTTATTTCATCTCTTTTCACTCTTGCAATGTGATTTATATTAACATGTGACAAAGTACTCGTTTCCCAGGTTGCAAGACCTTGTGAACTTTGTGAATTTGCTTGCGTTCACCATTGTTTTCAATACAAACCGATAATTTTTTTTACTAAAGTGAACAATAGTTATTTTCATGACAAGGGGAGAAAATAGAAAATTGCTTAACAAGGTTGACGTCTGTGGCCAAAGCAGAGAAAATTGCAACGAGTTTGTGGCACAAGCAGAGTAAATTGCAACGAGAGTTGCAATTTTCTGTGCGAGGACCACAAACTTTACTCAAGTTGCAATTTTCTCTGCGAGGGCCACAGACTTCAACCGAGTTAAGAATTTTCTATTTTCACCCGAGTTATGAATTAAACTTTTCACATTTGTTAGGCGAAAATTCATATTTTCTCTCGAAAAAGATGCACTATTACAATTATTGTAGATAACTTAACACATTTAAGCATACAAAAGACGAATTTCGCAGAAAACATAGAAAGTAACTCAGAAACACATTCGACTGTGTTGTTTTTCCAAACTCTTATATCTCTAGAAATATTTGCCAGATTAGTCTAATGAATTACTTTAGAGTAATCCTGTGGTCCTAAACTATGTGCTGGCATTTTGTTTAGCTCGTATCCGTCGAGTCGAAAATTAATTATTTTTTGTTTACTTCTTCATCGCAAAAAAAAAATTCATATGAACAGATCGGCCATGATACTTTGTGTTAAGTATTTATTTTCTCACCTCCTTTTATTTTCTCACCTCAAATGAGGTGCGAAAATTTACTTTTCATCCCGCTACAAACTACCCATGCAAAATTCAATTTTCGCACCTCATTTGAGGTGAGAAAATATCAATTTTCGCCTAAAAAATGTGAAAAAATACATTTGTGTACACCTAGTCTCTAAAGCATTTACATTATTTACAACGGTAGAATGATACGTGTAATGAGCCTATTAACTGCCTGACTCTCTTCATATCACCATAGTACTGTAATGCCAAACATTCTCTTTTCATATGATAACAACGCATCTACATTTGAGTGTTGGGTGTTGGGATATTATATTACACATCTCATATGAAAAGTTGATAGTGGTTTTAGAAACTTAACAATTGATCTTTGAAATTGAATGTTCACTTTTTCTACGTTTTTAGAAGGACTTGTCAGAAGATGGAATATTTTTTTAAAAAAACTGTTGAGATTTAATATTTTACTCGTAGTCTATTTCTGCGAAATTATATCTTTGAACTGAAATGGGAATTTGTTGGATGTTTGATTTGAGTAGAAAGTGTTGACCGTCCGATGCCCGCCCGAAAAAATATGCCCGATGAGATGCCCCAAAAATTTTAGCCCGCCCGTGCTCACGCCCGCGGGCTCGGACGGGCATCAGGCATCCGAATTTTCGGGCCGCCCGCCGCTCACATCTACTTTGCATCGCATTTTTCTTTACGATCAAAAAGAGTCAGTTTTTTTAAATTCATGTTAGCTAGAAATGTCATGTTAGCTAGAAATGTCATGTTAGCTCACCAACCACATATTGGCACTTATGGACGCACCATGAAAATTTTGAAAATGATAAACATGAAGTTCTGTAGAATTCCGAATTCCTTTTTTTTGGTGTAGTTTGCTTTCAACTCGTTGGACGACTCAAAAATACGATACAATATAATAAAATATTTTAATTTTGTGGTGGGGTGTGTTGTAACTTTGGTCTGGAGACATAAATTGTCTGTGAAGCAACAAGATTCCATTCAGTTCCACTTGTAATTCGAAGGAAGAGAAAACCACTTCTAAGTTAAAATTTTGTAGTTCTGTTGTTCAACAGCGATTTGAATTCTCAGAAGTTTGGACATATATTGATAACACAGTCGCTTTTTTGTTTGAAATTTTTTTAATTTGAATTAATTTGGCAGATTATTCAGATCGGAGTTTTAACATGAAAAACAAAGTTTTTATTGTACTTCTGCTATTTTTAACGAGTGGTAAAAGTCATGTTCATCAAATTTTTCATTTATTGTTTATCAATAAGTCATGAGAACTTGAATAAAAAGAAGAGTTTCAATTTGATTTACAGTTTATATGATGCCAAGTTTGGAGGATGATGACGACGATCTTACTGATCAAGAATTTCAACTGGTTACCGAAGAACCAGGTAATCTACCTTAAATATTGAATGATATGAAATTATCTTGTTTGAATGAAGGTAAATGAACCCTCGAACAAAGATGTTTTTTCAAATGCTAACTTTCATTTATAGATCTACTAATGACAGACGAAGATGAAGATGAAGAGGAAGAGGAAGATGACTATTCCCATAAAACCCATCTATTATCAAGGTTTAGGATCATTCATAAGCTGTTTTTGAAGAGAAATCGCTTAAAGTGTAAATATTAGACTAACATTCTTGTTTTTATCACATTTTTGGTTTTCTTTTCGCAGCAATATATACTAACGATTCAAATGATAAAATTTGTGAAATCGGTCCGCGTTTTAGCAGAAAGAATTTTAAAGCTTTGTTAAAGCGTGATTTGAAAGATGCTTATCGGAGAAAATGTAAAAAAATATCCGGCGATGACAGTGCGTTTAGTGATCTAATGCAAGGGAAAATAGAACTAACAAAGTGTATGAACGAGTGGCGTGATAATAATTTCAACAAACTAATAGAAACGAGAGGGACAGATCCTGGAGAGTTTTTCACTATGTAAGATCAGTCAGACCAGTCTAAATCCAAAAGGGGAAATGAAATGACCACCGGCTCGATTTCTTCATACAAAGTCGTGGCGGTGGTGGCGCAGTTTTATATAAAGAAATCGAACCGGTGGTCAGGTCATTTCCCCTTATGGAATTTGATTATTTTAGTCAGAGAAGTGATAAGTTGGCACCACTATGCCAGATATAGATGTGCATGTGAAATGAGAGTTTTGAAAGAGCGAAAATTCTCTCAATTTTACATTATATCTTTCACACGTTGATTGCATTCCATCAGAGAAATGATACCTAGAGGGCGTCACGTGGCCGATACAATGGATACATTCCCAAAGGTATGCATTTCTTGCGATTTGTGGGTTCCGCGAGCTCTTTGAGATCTAAAACCCACACACAGTCTTGGTGTTGTCGCTTTTGGCTTTTGCTAAATGTATGTCGATAATGCAGTTTCATTTAGTTCGGTAATTGGCGTATTTTTTTTTTTGTAAAGTTCAAACGTTCTCTGATTTTAAATTTTTGCACATTTGTTTGATGACTCTGTTGTTAACAAATTTCGGAATAGATCGACGTTTGTTTCTTCGCATTATTATTTATTTTATTGATATTTGATTTTCATCATCTTTATCGACATTATCATCCAATGTTTTGATTGACGGCTTTGACAGTACTTCAGTTAAATTTTTAAAATTTTAGGTTGTCTAGTGAAGTATCTCACAAATTATAGTTTTACTTCCATTAAAATAATTTCAAATGTAATTACATTTTGATCATTTGTTGTGCTGTGTTTAATTGTTGAGTTTTGAACCTTTTTAGACCCGTACGAAGTACGAAGGTCTGATGCGTTTACTACCACGTTTGTTACATTGCGAATTCGAACTCGGGAGTAAGGGGGAAACTTTTTTTGCTGCCTCCAGATGACAAATCAGCGAAAAAAACAATGTCTGTCTGTCGGTCTGTCTGTCCGTCAACACGATAACTTGAGTAAATCTTGACCGATTTTCAAAAACTTTTTTTTTCCTGAAAGGTAGTCGAAAAATCTTTTATGGGATTGAATCTGGGCGCTGTCGGCCCAAGGGCCACCGAGCTAGGGCCGTTTAAGTGGTTTTTGGTCTTTTGCACATAACACGAGTAAATCTTTTCTGATTTTCATGTTTTCTTTTGCTTGAAAGATCTGGGCATGGCCGACAATTTGTGGAAGAAACATTTTTTGATTTGAGTCTTTGGACTTAGCTAGGGCACTAAAAAACAGTCTTTGTTAGGGCCCTACGTGTTTTTTGTACATAACTCGAGTAAATATCTTCCGATTTTCAAAAACTTTTTTTTTTGAAAGATCTCGGCACGGCCGACAATTTATAGAAGAATTTTTGCCTGTGCTTAGGGCTCAAGTGGGCCTCATGCCGGTCCTATGGTCGGTAGCTGAAAAAATTTTTTTTTTGCTATGCTGCAGAGATAATTGAGGGAAACATTTTTGTCTATGGAAGTATGTGTCCGAGGCCTTTTCTTAAGGCCCTAGGTCGGCCCTAGCCCAAAAAATAGTTTTTTGCTATGTTGTAGACAAAATTGAGGAGAACATTATTCTCTATTTGGAGGTCAATTTTGTGCGTTCGGAGAATTTTTTTACACCGTTACTTCGGACGGGTTTTTCAATATTGCCCTACGGGCAATTTCCAATACAGTGTAATGTGAACGCAATATTTACTTAAATACGTTCCAGTGTTTTCGTAACATCAACTCTATTTGGCGTATCTATTCTGATACGTACGGGTCCCTTCTATGTTTTTCAATGTTTTTTTGTATTGGCAAAACTGCGAAATGGCTAAATTTTGACAGCTAATAAAAAAAGCACGAGACTGTAAACTTTTAGTTTCTAGAGATAATGATAATGGGATTCCTTAAAACGTATAAATTCAATAAATTTTATAAACAATATAAAACCGAAGGAACTTTTCAACACTTATTCCTTAAAATTTATAAATTGTAAAACAAACTAAGAAAACATTAGAAATTTAGGAAAAATCTTGTTTTTCCACTCATTTTCCGCACCTCCCAGAGAAAATTTTTTTCAAAACTCATAAAATTTTGTATACTTGAAATTTAGTTATAACAACTGCAAACTTCTAAAACGACTGATATCGCATACAAAAACCTCTTAAAATGTAAGGTGTGACGCAGTCCGCAAGTCTGCTTCCAAAATTGATGATATCACTGATAATACGCAAAATTTTTTTGAATGGAATCTTGTGTTCAAAGTTTTATTGAGGGGAACATTCGAGGCTTGCCGATTAATAATTTCAAGATTTGAGCGAATGCACCAAATATCATATATCATCCGTTGAGTGAAAAGTGAAGTACGACAGATCGGGCGTGCCAATCGACGCCATCTATGTATCATTTCTCTGCATTTGATCCATGTTTCTATTCAAGCTGCTCTTTCTACCCACTCTATATCTCTGGCACCACAATTTATCATTTCTCTACTTTCAGTAAAGTCAGTTAATTTGAACAATTTTTTTTATTCAAGACTTTGCAAAGAACGGGATGGACTCTTCAAATGCTATAATGGTTTGAAAGCAGTAAAAAAACCTTGTTCTTTCCCAAGTGAAATTGAAAGAACGGACAAAATACTAAATTTCTTAAAAAATATTGTCGATTCAATGTGCGTCAATGAAGGAAGCGACTTGGATTCAATAACATCTCGTAAGGGAGCAGGACGAAAATGTGTTGAAACGAACATGAAAGAAATCAAAACATGCACAAATAAAGCACTTTATGCTGCGTCCAAAAGACTTTTGCTGAAGTTCGTTGAAAATGAACACTTTGAGTTTAAAATAGATCAAGAAGATTGCTAGTAAGTCATTCATTTTGCATACATATTGGAAACATATTGGTATTTGAAACCGAATGCGAAATTCATTGGAATTTTTCAAATTTTTCCAGTGAGTTCGATGCTGTGAAGGACTGTTTTGTTCAATCTGTTGACAAGTGTGAAGATCAAGCTGCCAAAACTATTATAACATCGCTGTTCAACAATGTTCGTTATGAGACTGAATGTGCGAATCTTATCAATCACGATGAACTAATAATCCGTTGATATGAACTCAATCAATATCATTAAATATGAGACGGACGTAAAATGAGGTACGAATCTGAACGAAAATTTAATCCGTGAGATTTGGCACCGGTATTTTGCGCCTCCGGTTATTTTCGGTACAATTTCGACTGGTCATCTGTAGTCAAGAAGCATAAATTTCAAAAATCGGTGAAAACTATCCTAGTCAATGACCAAGATCGCAATATATCGGTGCCAAAAATCTTTGAAATGATTTCATGTAATTAATTTCCGCATAAATTAAAACCAATATTTCAACAAATTATTTGGCTTTTGATTTGTAAACATAACAACTAGTTGAATCCCCCGCCCTTGAAAAATTGTCGGTTGGTAGGTCGCAGGTATGTGGCTGAAGGACTTTCATAATTGAATTGGTAATAATAACCCATTACGGCAAAATGATAAATGTGGCATCCAAAGAATATTTAGATCACGAAAACAACTTCGAAATTCATTTAAACAAACAAAATTTAATTAAGTTCAAAATTATAAAAGCTTTCAGATCAACGTTTCATACCAGACTGACCATTTTGATCTACTTTGCGTGAACCGTTTACTGAATCTTACTCGCCTGTGCCGTGTGTCAGTACTCGAACCCACATAAATGTAGTGAACTTTTGATTATTAATGTTACTTGCGTCGCCGTCGCCGTCGCGTCCGTCGTGGTAAATTCTGACATAAATTGCGAATTGTTACGAACAATTACGAATTCAACAACAGATTTTAAAAATGACTTATGTTCAGATTACGTCTTAGAAAATAATTATGAGTTGTAAATCCCGCCGGAAAAAAGTCGAACTGCTCAAAATTGATGCAGGGAACGTGTGAAATTCCCTAGTTGGGTATCGTCTCATAGACAATTAGGGAATGCAATAGCGGTATTGATACCGGCACCAATACCGGAAACATCCTATACCGAATACCGGTATTGACACAAACGGTTATCGGTATTTAAGCAGAAAATTCAATCATTGCCTTACGGTAGTGAGGGGTCGTCACGCAAGTCTTACACGCCAAAAAATTCACAAGAAATTTTTTCGTAGACTGGAACATATATACAGAAACTTTTTGACTTCCTCCTCTTGCGACGTACCCCCCGGAAAATATTTTTCCTGGATTCTACGCAAAATTTTAGGACGAAGTGCCGCTTTTCTCATTAAAATCGGTTCAGTCGATCCGAAGATATGAATTTTTGAAATTTTTCTTTTCTCGTACAAATGGGGGAAAATCGGATATTTTTAACTGATCGATTTTGCAACCTTCTTACTTTTTTACTTTTTAGGATCTACGGCTCCAACAAAAAGGCAAAGTTGTACTACTCCAGGGGTTGGTTACCTGATCGTCCATGTGGGCTGCTCACTATAGGGATATATAGGATATAGGAGTAGGTGGATAGAGGCTAAGGTACATAACACACCATTTGACACCCAAATTATCAGATTTGGCGCGTGCCAAATTAAGTTACATTTTTAAAATTCGAAGTGACTATTTGCTGTTAACTGCAAATCATGGCCCAAATCATGGTAGTAAGAGGCCGTGACGCAAGTCTTACACGCCAAAAAAATTCACAAGAAATTTTTTCGTAGACTAAGGAACATATATACAGGAACTTTTTGACTTTGAACTTTTGACGTTTCAACAGTACTAGATTTGTGAACACTAAGATAGCAGTTTTCCCGACTGTCCTTCGCGTCGGTTGTAGATATCTTCCTCAGTGTAATTCAATTAAAAGAAGTCATTTGAAAGCAATGCTATATGCAATAATCAATTTCAGGCGCGCCGACTTCCACGGTTAGCTGAGGCCAATGCCCCCCACGGACGAGAAATCGGCCAAAAAATATTTCCTATTAAGCCACAGTGAATTTCTTAAAAAAACACTGAAAATTTCGCCTGCGGCGCAATTTAATGACATTACATTTCAACTACCCCTATTGTCACACCTGTTCCTGTGAAATCATAGCAAATTTCTTGAAAAAACACTGAAAATTTCGCTTGCGACACATGTTAGAATACAATAGAATAAGTGGCTGCAAAATGTGATTTTCTCAGATTGGCTCAGATTAGCCTGTTGTGCTTACCCACAATGATTGAGACTCTTTTTGTTCACTTAATAAATTTCAAAATATCTATAGGAGCTATGCTCCAGATCGATGAGTAATTCAATGTTAAGGAGTCTAAATGCTGCATTCTCACTTTAACATAAGCCGGCCAGTGGCATAAGAAGTGTTCACTACTCTCTATATCCTCACTCCCCACACTCGTCACAGTCTGGGTCATCAGAAATACTTATCATACGGAGGTGCTTGTTAAGACAATTGTGTCTGTTTAGAACACTCGCCATTCTTTTAAGGTTTGACCGGTTTAACGAGATGAAGTTACTTAGAATTCCGGCTGTTTATGCGAATATAGTTTTTGTGTTGTCTCGCAAAGCTTACCGAGTTCCAGTGGTCTTTGAAACGCTTATCCTTCCAGCACTTTATCATTCGCTGAAGTGTGGTATTGGATACAGCTAGGGCAGGTTCGGGGCCATTGAAACGGTGTAATGAAGGTAATCTGGCTAGTTCGTCTGCTTTCTCATTCCCGTGGATGTCTGAGTGCCCGGAAACCCAGACTAAAGATGTCCCCCGACTTTCGGATAACTTTTGTAATGTATCTCTGCATTCTAAGACTATCGAAGAGAAGAATCTGTATCCCTCTATATTTCTAATCTTGCTCCGACTGTCTGAACAAATGTAAGTGGGTGACGAGTCTTCGTAAGGCTCAGATAACATTCCTCTACAACATTCAACATGCATGTTACTTAGGATACATTTTGATTGTCCCACACTAGATTTTTCTTAAAATTTTGTTCGCCCCCCACGAGTCAAATCAAAGTCGGCGCCCCTGATCAATTTGAAACGATTGTCCGAAAATGTTGAGTTGTCAGCAGCCAGCCTTTATTTCAAGTAAGTCTCAATAAAAACACAAGCAGTGAATGGTAATTATTTTTTATTAAGCAAATTCTTATTATTTATTATTAATATTATTTCTTTCATTTTGTTTTACAGACTGCCAGAAGAACAATAAGAACTTCGTTTAACAATTTTAATATAATAATAAAAAAACAATTAGTCAATTGGTTTGAGTTAATTACAAATTTAAAAATTACTTGTATTAATTAAAATTTATTATTCTAGTCAACTTAAAATTATGACTTTTTAGTGCAAATATAAATATTTTTTTGTCGCTTTCGCAAGCTTGTTTTTTTTTTAACTATTTTTATAACTCCGGCTAAGTATAAAATTTTCCGTTGATTTTTTTATAGAAAGTTTTTCTCAATATTTTTACACGATGCTTGAAGGAATCGTTACACAATAACTTTCATGACTTGTGTGCAATTTAACAATTGAATAATTTCAATTTTCACCAAAAATACCAAATTATTTCGAGTTTCACTCATTTGATTTCCTAATGAAGTTTATTCTATGAAAATTTAAACGAATTTTAACCTGGCGATGTTATCATCAACTTAAATTTCCATAATAAAATTTTGTTTTATCGTTGAAATTACATTTCTTTTGGGTATAATTTGGAAAAGCAACAGAAATTTACAAAAGAAATTTTGTACAAAAAAAAAATATTTTCTAATGGAATTGATTCTTTTTTCTAAAACTTCTCGACAAATACGATCTGTTTAAGGTAGTAGTTTAGTAAATAAACATAGTTATGGTTAATACATTTCGTAATCATCTAATGCACTGAACACATCTCTTACTAAACCAATGTTCGGTTGGATCGAAAACAACACTGGCGATTGTCGATTTCGAACCGAAACGAATTCAGTAAAAACGTTTTCTCATTACGTACCCACCATTTGCTCACCATATTCACACATCGTTCAAGTGTAATTGGATTAGAGTTAGTGTTTTTTTCTTGGATTTAACAAATAAATGGTCCCGTTCGGAATATTAAACATAATTCGAGTTAGTAAATCTGACTTTCAAATGGACACAAAAAAACTATGATGAAATGAACAATTGAAATTGTCTGTCAGCACTAGATGTGTGAAACAATTACTTGCATCTTAAATCAACTTAAAGTCTAAATGGTTCCCTCTGATTGTTTGGCGTACTTCCACGGCTCTTGCGACCTGGTGGAACTGGTGGAGGTTCCATTGACGTTTTGCGTGGTGTTTGCATTCCCGAGGGAGTCGATTGTCCACTTAAATTGCGTCTATAAAATAGGATTAACGTTAAAGAAAATATTGCAATTAATTTGAGTTGGAATTCAAACCAACAAACAAGAGTAAAAAAACTGTAACAAAATGGTTAAGCACATTAAAGGTTTTGCTTACTGAGTAAAAAAATATTTTGTGTTGAAAAACAAAATTGCTAAGAAATATATTTGGCATCAGCATGTCGTTTGAGTTGCAAAAGGTGATGTCACAACAGTCAAAAGGCAGTTTAGTGTCAAAAAAATGATGTATGGGAATCTAGAATTTGAATCCAGTAGCCAGTACTTTACAACTTGACAGTTGACACAAGGTATCGCATTAAATCTATGCTTTAAGGCTTTTTACTGAGCCTTGAGCTTCTCTTCAATTCCATTGGGAAAATAAATAAATGTCACTGGAATACAAAAGCAGCTGAAAGCTCTCGAAAGTTTTTCGTTTGCAAAAACACAAATCGGATACATTGTTTTGGCTTTCACGGTAGTATGTGCCGTGGAACCATGACAAAGCACGCCGCCTGGTGTGAAGAGTTAGTGCATACCACTTTGGCGGCATTGACGAATCCCTTCTAAGGGCTGAAACACACTAGCAATTTGAATTGTCGATCTCAGCAATTTCCATACTAGTTTTCAAAACTAAAAAGTTTATTTCCCTACAATGATTTTTCGCTCTATTGTGAAAATAATGAATGCTGAAACGAATGCTGGTATAATAATTGCTGAGATCGACAATTCAAATTGCTAGTGTGTTTCAGCCCTATGGCACTAATTTTCAAATTCACACCAGGATGCTGCTGCCATCTTCATTAACACAAACATGGCTTAAGAGCGCAGCCTGGCGTCAATATGAAAATTAGTGCGTCAATGCCATCATAGTAATACACTTCCATTTTTCACACCAATCTACCTACTTTGTACAGCTCATCCAAGACAAAGTACGCATCCTGCTGTCATATTGAAGAGTATTTTTCCATAAAGTACTCAATATTGGCTTCAACATTCTCTCACGTCACTTTTTGACCACAGGATTCTCGATCAAAAGTACACTCTCCTACTTGTTGCAACTTTCTGAGAGCTGCGTTCTTCAGATCAAGATCCAGTAGTTTTATGCACTAGAGGAAGTATCAATCTAGTGCATGAAAGAACTATAATTGCTGGATGTTTCGAAGATTTTCAGAAAATTTGTAACAAAGTACGCCGTCAATTTGTGAGCCACCACAGCAAAACTAAACAAATTCACGTAATAGCTGAGGAGATGGTTCGTTATACTCTTCTAACCCAATCCGATTTGCGTTTCTTTTTATGAAGTCTCGGTCAATCTGAAAAACTCAGCTCAGGTTGGCCGGGCTGAATAAGAACTCTATGAATAAAACTTGCGCATGAGGACAGGTCATCGTGCAATAGTATCTCACAAGCAAGCGCAGATGCAAAGGGGCAAAATCACAGTTGCAATTCATATAAATATAAAGAAACTTTAAGGTAATTTACCCTTAGCTTGAGCGATGAGTGGGCAATAGTAAAAATAACGGAAAATGGATTATCGCACAAGTTTTCGGATAGCTTGTAAGTAAGCGACATATAAAATGCTAAAGCTGAAAGCAAGCGGGTGCCTAAAGAAGTTGTTGAATGTTATTTCGAGTCGCTCACCACTCAAAATTATATTTCTAAATTGTGAAAAATTTCCCTAAGAAAGAAAAGGAGCGTGTAAATGTTTTCTTGAAATTTGAAAGAATTTTCCGAATTTCAAAGATTTCGCCATAGTTTATTTTGATGGGAAACGTTTTCTCAGAATATCGGAGGATTGAAACTGTTTCCTTTTATGTGCCTAAAGCATTACCTGGATGAAACTGAATTTACTCTCACCTCTAAGAGAACGAATATTTTTTTAATGTTACTTCGAATAGGCGACTTATTATCGTTACAAGTGCCATATAGAGCTGTAGTTTCAACCTGTACTGAGACTTTGCAAATGAAAAACAAGGGCTACAATCTGCGGCAAATCTTGTGAAATTTTTAGACGTATTATAGCACAGTCATCAGAGCAAAAGATTTTACTTTATGACAACTAAGTCTGTGTCCGATGTACCTGAAGCTTCGCCTCTAAGAATAGTTTTGTTTTCATCAAGCTACTTTCTTCATCACAACATAACAAAAGGCCACTAAGTATTGAAATATAGGAAACAAAAAAGTCAAACATAAAACGATTAACAATTTTAAACGAAAAGGTGTATAACACAAAGCTACACAGCAAAAAACAAATTCATAAAATTACCCAGTCGACGAGCAACTAGATGTTACTGAACTTTGTGACTGCAAAGATGAAGGATATGACTTTTCTGTTGAAGTCTGCCTTACGGGTATCCTTGAACGGCTATTTACAATACATTTCAATTAACAACTTTGTCTCAGTTGCGATTTCAATTTATAGAAAAAACATGAACATTTTTTTATGTAATTTTTTCTGCAGTTAAGAGAAACATTGTAGATAATTTGAAGAATTTCGATGCTTCTTTTTGGAATGAAGTGTAGCGTGTTGGAAGTTTTAATTTTTTTCTGCAATACGTGGAGTATATACAGACGAAATAGTGGAACAAAAATGTCAAGGCGAGTGCAAGATAAAACATGATATGAAAGAGCCTTGCATGGCTATAAATTCGGCGAAGAGCTTTGGAATGAAATTAGAAAAAAGGGTAGCAGATAAGAAATTTTGATCTAAAGTTCACTATTCACCATTACGTGTGATGTTAGAAAAATTTCTCTAATACAAAATTTCAATGGAGGAATTCAATAGTAAATTCAAGACATAAACGTCTACAGTGATAGATGATGAAGGCTGAGTGCAAAAAAATGATGTATGGAAAATTTGAATCCATTAGCCAGTACTTTATGGCGCAGTATTTTTCAACTTGACACCAAGCTTCCTGCAATGTATCTTCAAACCATGGCAAAGTACGCATCCTGGTGTCAAATTGACAATTATTTTCTATAAAGTACCCACTATTGGCTCCAACATTTTCTAGCGTCACTTCTTGACAATTCTTATGGACTTAAGACAGGCCAATTTTTGGAAAATTGTATTTCCTCCAAATAATTTCCAATTTTTATAAAACAATTCCAACTTTTCCAAAAAATTTCCAAATTATTCAGATTCATTTTGAATTTAAGTAAGAATAGAATTTTGAATTTGGTTGTTAAGTCTTCTGAAGTGACCTTGCCGGCGCGTCGCTTTGGTAAAATGGATCAAGCGCCTATATTGACTACAAAACAGCTGAAGGCGCCCCGAGTTTCAACCGTTCCGGCGGTGTTAAAACATTAAATTTGTATGGAAGAAATTCGTTTTTTGTGAATTATTCATTTTGTGTTTTGTATAAAGCGGACTAAGTGAGTTATTTTAAAGTAACATTCAATGAACTTCCATCGTCATTCATTTGGTCCGCTTAATTAAATACAGAAAATGATTAATTCGCAAAAAACGATGTTTCCTCATACAAATTTAATGTTTTGTCCCCGACGAAACAGTTGAAACTTATGTAGTGTTGCCTGATCGGACGTGAGGCAAGACTTGATCTATCGCTTCCAACCAGAATGCAGGAAATGATGAGAATGACATTAGAGATCATATTCAAGTTTTATCAGAGGAAGCGGCAAAAATTATTTATTTGCGTTGTTTAAAGAAATTCTGGTTATTGGACATAAAGATTTCCTAATGTGGAGATTTATCGAAATGTTTTTAACTTATAGACCGAAAAGTCAAAATTTTGGAATGGTTTCTTCATCGTGTTGGCAAAATTATCATTAATTTATTTGGGTTATACTATTTTTTAGCAAAAATTCATTTACTTTTTACTAGCTTCGATGAACATACAAAAAAATACGTTAAAATTTGTGAGCCACAAGGTAAACTGAATCGTTAGATGATTAAATTAGCTCTAGTGAATCCAAGGGGGAATTGACACTGTCGTTACTTTGAATGATAAATGATAAGCAAAAACTTTTGTTTTAATAATTACCTGTTCGGCGTGCCTGGTACAAGTGTTGGTATGCTAGATGATCGGCTCATGCCCCCATTACTCCTGCTAGTTAATTTGATTAATTAAGCAATGCATTAGTATGATGTTGATGATAGCATATCTTATGTGAAGTCAGGACCCAATACTTCAAAAAAAATTTCCGAAAGTGAAATTTTGGAAATTTCTTTCCAAATATTATGCCTTGTGTGAAGCTATTTTTTATTAAAAATATTAATTAGGCAAGCATTCCAGAATGGGTCATTAGCTGTAATTTTCTATTCCAAAATAAAATGCGTTGTTATGATTCGAATTTCGAGAGTGTCAAAATACACATCGTGTGCCCGATTAAGTATTTTGTACCCAATTGCAACAGGGGCGTCTGAAGTTCTACTCTAGGACATTCAGTTCCATGAACATTTTAATTTTACCATTCCGTTTATTTTATCATGCCGTTTAAGCTTCTCAGGAAAAATATCACTGAAGCAGAAAATAATTTCCACATTTTTTAAGACTACCACGAAAATTCAATTTTTCGATTCCCAAGTGAGAGGCGAATGGTCGATCTGTTTATGTTTTACAACTAGGGAATGCAAACCGGTTTAAACAGAACCGGTTTTTCTGTTAACCGCTATCGCTAACACAGTATTCGACATGTCATTGTCGTAGGTCGTATATAGTGGTTACGAAGATCGCCATTTTTTCATTGGGACAGTAACACAAAACAAAAAACATTCTCTTCATTTTAGAATAACTAAATTAAAGTTATTTCATACTGTTGTACTAAATTTCAGGGATTTTTTTTTCACTGTACAAGCGATCGTCGCAACCACCATGTGCCTTAAGTGATGTAAAACTCACTCCCATACATTCTCGCATGTACAGAAAAATGTTTTGCTGTATAAGCGAGGGTATATTGTTGTGTGTATTTGCACTACTTGGTAGCGAAAGCTTTACTTTCGCGGCATGTGCAGCAACACATTCTCACACATACGGCAAAATATCTTTCAATGCTAGCTTTTCACTTGCTTTTCGCCCCGTGGGATTATATTTTTCTTTTCGTCACGCGTAGGCAGCATAAAATAGTGTTCACAGAGTGAAAAGAATGAAAAAGCTGATAAACATGGTAATAGACCACAAAGTAGTCAACATATGCCTTGGAGTACAATCTTTCACGTTTTTTGAAACCATTGCGCTACGAGAAAAGCATTGAAAGCAAGTTTGCGTACTTTATTACGTAGTGGTGCGGTTCGCCGAGGAAGCCAAAAACATCTGGAGTTAATACCATCTAAGATGGAACTTCTAGATTTGAGCAGTCCAGTGACGATTTTCATTTTTTAATGTAAATGGTCAAGAAATGAACCATCTCACAATCTGCCGCATCTGTACTTCCAAAAATATTAACAAAAATGAAGAGGTTTGTTAATAGATTGCGGAAGTTTTTCTGTGTATAAAAGCAAGCGCTGAAAGTTCAAAATTTGTATTTGTTCTGTGTCGGCGCTGATATACACATTGTCCTGCAAGACATAGGTGTACTGATGAAATCACATACTTTGTTTGGTATGTGAGGGCGTGATACGCCGAAATCAGCATGTTTTGTTTTGTTTCGTTAGATTGTCTTTCCTTAAACGAATAAAATAGTGTGTTTCAATATACCCCAATACATGCAAGATGTGTATACAGTACAACGAGTGTGTATTGGGGTATTTTGAAAGATGTTTTTCTGTAATAGTGAGAGTGTGGTGGTGCACATACCGCGGAAAGCAGCTTTTCGTCCCAAGTGATGGAAATATATTTTTCGTCACAACCAAAACACACTCACGTATACAGAAAAACTTAATACTCAACACGATAAAGAATTTTCGGCCTACTCCCTTGTTTCGTAAATAACTATTTCGATGAAATTCGATGAAATAGAACTTTCGTGGTAGGTGAAACAATATCAGATTGCTGATCCACGCAACGTCCACAACATTGAAACTTTTTTTCGTCACTGTTGTAGAACAACATTCGGTGACCCACTAATTTTAAAAAAAAAATGTAATATTTGGTGAAAACAATGTGGAAATTCATTGAAAATAACGCGGAGCATTTATGGCAACATCTTTCAATGCATATTTCTTGCAAATGAATAATTAAATTGTGAAAAATGTTAATCTCGAATTGTTTAAGAATTACTTCGAAATCTCACTTTACTTCTCACTTCCATAACGTATTTTTAAAACGTTTATTCAATGTCTTACCTTGTTGGTGCAGGACTAGCCGATCCTGATGGTGTTCTCGGTCTCGAAATGGTGCTTCCAAAAGCGGATATTCCTGTATTTCCATTCACCCTTGTAATGGTTGAACCAACAGATAAACGCGATGGACGCGGCGTAGTCGTAGTCGATGATGTGCTTCCTAATCTTCGTTGTGGAATTCGAGATGGTGTTGTTTCGTCTGAATCGAAGTTATATTTGTAACTTGCTAGTTGAACAGAATCAGCAAAAAGTTTACCTGTGCTGTCTAATGACATATTCGAGCCATGATGTGATGGCGGTTTAGAACCAGTTCTACTTGCTGGTCGTGAATTTGGCTTTGATCCGTTTCTGGATCCTCCCGGTGTAAAACCGGTTCTATTTGGTGTATACGATGGCTTTCTAGGTGTGTATCTTCCCCCGGCACCTAGACTGCTTTCATTGTCACTCAATGAATCGGGCGTTGATGCTGATAGCGATGATCGAGAAGGTCGAGACATTGCAACCGATCGAACTGATCGTTCTCGAACCTAGTCAAGTTTTAAAATCCGATCAATACATTTATCTCTACTTGGAATATTGTTTTCTAGCAGAACTAATCTATGTCGTTATAATAAATGAAGTGCAAAAAAGGCTTACCCAATGTGTTGCAGGATGACAATGTGGTGCGTGCGGACTTAATGGCATTGACCGAGAACCACCTCGAATAAATGCCGTTCCGCCAGCACCCATGTGTAATGGATACGCACATGGTATCTGTTCTTGGGCTCGCAGTCTTTCAAATATTGGCATTAATTCCGCCAAATGTTCGTCGGCTATTGAGATTGTAAATTTGAGGAGATTTTCATTTAAAATATTGTCTTACTGTTCCTAATTTTTTTTTTGCCAAAAACTGAATGATCACTTAACTTCGGAACATCGCGTAAATTCTGTTTTGATTTTATTGACTTTTGAAATATGATTCCTGTTTCGTTATTACTTTTTGTAAATAAATATGGAAATTGTCATGTACAGTAGGCGAACATTTACATGTACAATAAGCAAATTTTGTATTTAGTAAACCGCAACACAGGGAAACAATCACGAAACACATTTAGTTGTAGTTGAAGCTGAAGTTATCGGATGCATTTCTATCTTTTAAATATTATCAGAAACTCTTCATACCACATCGTAATTTATCACTATCTAATGTCAAGAAATTTATCAAAATAACCTTTTTACGAACTAGACCGCTGCGCCGATAGAGTTTGGAATTGACAGCAGAGGTCGAACTTCAACAGAAACTTAGATCAAAAATCAGATGTAGTCAGGTCGGGTTCCAATACTTTTAGGTTATCGGATTTCCTTGAACCGCCCACCTCTACTCTGAGTCAAAAAATTATTATCAAATTGTTACTATCATTGCGACTCGTGTTTCCTTCATCAATCTACTTTTATTTTCACAGTAGCATCGGGATAGAATTGTTTAAAATCAGGGCCTCAGGTCGATTCTAGAAGGCAGCCTGGTGCTAGAAAAGTTACGACACAAGTGCATCAATCTGTCGTCGTAATTTTCATAAGAAAGTTCTACAAATAAAACAAAAAAATTCTTTTATGCGCAGACGGACAAAAAACGTCACATTTCCTCACAAGATTGAGAGCGTAAAGTAGGCTTGTTCTGACCACTTTTTAAAAATTGCTTTTCGCGCAGACGGACAAAAAACGTCAGATTTCCTCACAATATTGAGACCGTAAAGCAGGCTTGTTCGGTACACTTTTGAACAATAACTTTTTTTGCCACCTGTCGTTTTCGACCCAGGACCGAAAAGTCTTTTTTGCCCAGTTGAATTTACTGACTTCAATCAAATATCGTAACTGAATGAAAACATCACATCAATTGCAATAATAATGCCTGAAACTAAGTTTTCACATAATTATTTCCGAATTCACTTCACTTTTGACACAATTTCGGTCATCGTATCAATTATTTTTCACATCGAAAACAACTGTTATGAAAAATAGGATGAAGAATAAGGAACAAACTGTCCTATGATGAAAATGCAAATTCTGTATTAAAGCTTGTTGAGTGTTTTGTTCGGAATCTGACTTTTTGTCCGTCTGCGCGAAAAATAGTATACATCACTCGGAGCTGAAACGGTACTGATTTAGACCACGGTGTTGAAAAGGTCTTTCCTCGGGCTCCGCTGCGCTCCGCCCTCGGATTCGACCTTTTCACCACCTGGGTCTAAATACACCGTTTTAGCTCCTTGTGATGTAATGTACTATTTTAACCCAGCTGTCGTTTTCGGTCCTGGACCGAAAAGTACTTTTTTGCCCAGTTGTATTTCCTTACTCAAAAATGATAAAAATGCTCAAGTTAACAGTACATTCTATTCAAAAATAACTAAAATTAAACTAGAACACAGGTCCTAATATAAAAACAATAAGTTATCTCAAAGTTACTTTAATTTATATTGATTTCAACATTATTAGAAAGTTCAATAACAATGTAAAAAAAACAACATATTACCCATGAAAGATGAATGACGAACGGAAAATTCCAAAATTCAGGCAACTATAATCTCAAATTCATATACTATGTATACTGTGACCATTCACAAATTTTGAATTTGATTTTGTTTGATAATTTGTTCGGAATGTGACTTTTTGTCCGTTTGCGCATAAAATAGTATATAACACACGGAGTAAAAGTTTTTAATTTCGACCACGGTGCTGAAAGGGTCCTCGGGCTCCGCTACGCACCGCCCTCTGACCTTTCACCACCTGGGTCGAAATTAAAAACTTTTGCTGCTAGTGATATAATTTACTATTGTTTTATTTGTGGGACTTGTTTCTTATGAAAATTAAGGCAGCAATGTGTACTCGGTTCCGACTCGGCACTAAGCTGCGTACATGATAAATATGAGTAGCCTTATGAAAGGCAACCTCGTGCTGAAAATCAGTTAAAGTCCTTGTCACAGCAGTAAGTATTATTATACGTCATATAAATTTTTGTTTGGCACGAGGGTACTGCTGGACTCTACATTCACAGCAAATATCTTGAGTATGCAGTCTGGTGGCGAGCTGAAATTTATACGACGTATAGACACAATGCTGCCGAGTTGGAACCGAATGCATAGACTAAGCACCAGTCTACTGCATGGGCTTCTTATTTCAACGTCGTTTCGAACATTTGCAAGTAGTAAAATTGGCTTCTTTAAACCAACGTTTATAAAAGGCTACTCTCAGTGGTATAATTACCCTGGCGCATGACTCTCTTTGGAGAGTCTCAATGGAGTCTACAACACATAATGTTTATCAATTTTTTTTAAATCGATTTCTAGTTTTACATTGCCTGTTTCAGCGTGAATATTCCCTTTCAGAGAGCGTTCATGCGATGGATGCGGACATTTCCGCTAGGTTCAAGGAAAAAGTAGGTAGCCATTGCGGCGGTGTTGATCCTTATGTTGACTAACACATCAAATTCAAACTAGTCCGACCTCTCTCAATTTTTGTTCATTCATAATTGTTTGAACTGTTTGACACCAGTCCCTGAGGCAAGTTAAAATGAAATTGATCTTCTCTCTGAAACTCCCTTACTCCACACATTTTCTTACACAACAAACTGTGATCAATCAATCAACAGCAAAATCCTTTAGTCAAAACTTTATTTAAATTTAATTTTTTGATGGACGGATGAATTTTCTCCATTACTCAATGAAGAAAAAATATTTTCATGCGCCAAATTAATTTAATGCCGGAGCTATATATTTGCATCAGAATCTGAAAACCGTCACCACGGTGTGCCATATAAATAAACCAAAAATTACAATCAGATTTGTTGATAATTTTCTTTGCGTAAATAGTTCTTATACATGTAGTAGATGCTATTCGGGTGCCCTGTGTCTGAGGGAAAAGCTACAGTAGTATTTTAAAGACTTACCCAGAGAAATCTCATGTTTATTTCAACTATATCGAAGCCGACTGTGGCAAGTTTCCCCTCCATAGACAATGTTACTTCAAACTTGTTAACCCCAACTATAAAGGCGAAATTTTCCATATTTTGCCCCAATATAGTTGAGGTAACGGGTTAGCTCGGTGGTAACGTGCTGGCTTTCCACCAAGAATATCCGGGTTCAATCCTGGTGAGCACAAATTCATAGGATTTTTCTTCCATATATAGCATGAAAGTAACGTTCCTAGGTACACCCAGACTTCACAATTGTGAATTTGGTGCCGCAACGAATCGTACATATGAATGACAAATATGACGTCACCCATATTCGATGAATTCTGTGTACTAATATCTGAGTCTGACTTCGGACGGAGATATAATTAGCATCATGGTAAAATGCTAGCTACCGTTAGGCGTGGTTCGGAATTCACGTTAAGCGTGTGGTCCAAAAAATTACCAGTGAATGCCAGTAAAACACATTGATGGGACAAATCGGCATTCTAAGCGATACTAGTTTCCGTCCTAGCACATCATAGATGGCACTACGTTTGTGTGCAATTTACCACTGACACAGTAAAAACAACCGTAACGAAAGGATCTCTAAAGAATCCATGTGAGCAAAAAGCTCACAAAAGCTAGTAAATAAAATTATCTAGCCTCTGACCCAGACGGGTTGCAACGGCAGATTATTATTATTATTATTGTTAAGGTAAACATGTGATTTCTCTGTATGTATTCGCCTCGGAATACGTCCAGTGTTATTGTGGACTCTATTCGTCCTCAGGACTTTGAATACAGAAATAAACTGTTGATGTTTTTCTTCTATTTTTTAGTAATAAATGTAAAAAGTTGCCAAGAAAAATCAGTGGCAAAACCCATTTTATATGTTAAATGTATGAAGCAGAGGTGAGCGGCTTGCCCAACGTTTGGAAAAAATAAATTAGATAAATTAAACCAAAAAAGTGCAGGACCTTCGGCTCTCGAATATTTTCATACGAATGATACCAATATGGCATTGGAAATATGCATTCTTTGTAACTAAAAATATGGTTTTTTGTTTGAATTCACGACTTTAGTGAGTTGACGGCTTATGTCAAAGTATAGTGTATTTCATGAAATCATCGGTGAACTTTTGAAACTTGTTTGACAGTCGAAGCATCGCGTCATCAAAATCATTATACTTTGGCATTAGCCGATGACACGTTAAAGGCGTGGATGAAGAAAAAACATAGAACTGTGTATTTGTATGCATTTTTCTCTCTTTCTCTTTAGTTTGAGTTAAGGCTAATTACAGATGTCTCTTTATAACGTGATAAGATTTCTGCAGTACTACCCACTTAGCACGGGTATGTACACAGCCCGGTCTGAGTAACTATTCTGCATTGACTGACTTTTCCTTTTAAAAAGCAAATCAAATAATAAATCCGAGAAGTAAAATTACAAAATAAAAATGTAAAATAAGTTAATTGAAATCAAATAGCCAATGTGCTGATAAAACTAAAACCAAAAGCTACAAAAAAAAAAGAAATTTGTACACAAAACAAAAACATAAATACAAGGGGGGTAAGAGATCTTACATGCTCTGGATGGATTAGGTTAAGATTTCAACGCAGCTTGTGTTTTTTACTCAGCCTTACCTTTAAAGTACAAATGTTGGATACCACAGTACCATACGACTACCAATTGACTGATTCGGAATAATATTTTACCCACCACCAATTCCCGAAACGGTTGATCAAGCAAACAGTGACTCAAACATCATTTCGTTGAGCCAATAAGTTTGCTCGACCAGTCAATTTCAGAATGGAATAAAGAAACCAACATTAAATTACCTTTGTTATTGGACCTTGACTGTTTACGGGCGATGATGCATGCGATCCATTTGGGTTAGATCCGGATGATAGAGACACACGTGGCTTGAACGCAGCCATACTTTGTGACACACCATCAGCCAATATAAATTGCTCTCTCAATTCGATGTTTGTACGTCCCTTGGCTAGATTTTTTCAAGGACAGGATTTCCATTCACATATTGTGTGAATTGGGGTCGGAGATGGAGTTGTTGTGTGCAGTATACGTCAAGTTTATTTGTAAAATTTGATGATGGATTTTGTTGGGATATGTTTTAAGGATGTTGTGCCACATTGTTTATCGTATTTTTATGTATTTTTAGCGATGTTGGTTGTTTGGATGTGTTCGTTAATACGTCAAACAATAAAAATAAAACAAAAAAGAAAACAAAAACAAAATGTGTTAGTAAAAATAAATCCATTAAATTAATCAGAGTGTGTAAGGAATGGAGGACGGAACATGAAGCAAATATCGGAAAGGTGACAAATAAAACAAAACAAAACAAAAATTTAATTGAAAAATCCACTACAATATTTTCAATGAGAAAATTATCTTTAAAATCGTGTGGGCTCATTGCTTAGCTGCGAAAATTGTCAAATGTATAAAAAAACTCATAGGATACGGGAAAAGGGAAACTTTAGTGAAGTTTAAGAAAAATGAATTCCGAATTTCTTAAACTCTAAAAATAGGAATAAAAACTTCTAATTGCAAATTTGTTGTTGAGAAGTTTGGGAAGTTTGTATTTCGAGCCGAAGGCGAGGAATGCAACCCACACGTAGAAACAACAAATTTTCTTCCTGGAACATAATTTTTCACGCTTGTGCCCAAAAAATCCAAAAAATTGAACTAGACTGTAATGATTAATTTTCCATACGGAAGCATTTTTCATGATTCTTAGCATTTTCTTAGGGTTCTTAAACGTACATCATTACATTTTTCGCCTTAGTTTCGTCATTAGATTATACATTTAGACAGTTTTGACAGCTGCGTGTGCAGAAGACTTTTATAATTTGCCCATACGATTTTTGAAATATCTTTATTATGACAACTAAAAAACTGTTAATAAAAAATTCAAGTAAAACCACCCAATGCGTAGAGTTACGAAAAAACGACAAAAAAAAACTACAAATTGTTCTTAAGTCGATCGTTTTACTCTATTTTCGCTTAAAAGATTTCCAGTTGTCTTAACCCGAAAACGGATGCCAAACAAATTTACAAAATAAAGCTCAAAAAGCAAACATTGCCAGTGACAACGAGCAATTACATTTTGTCATAGCGTTTGCTCATTAGTTGCTCGTTTTCGCTGACTTTTTTAAGCTACACATGCAATGATAAACTATCACCAAACGCTCTTATTAACTACGTATGTTGATAAAGCACATAAAAAGCATTTAACGATAAAAATTTACATTTCAATTAATTCAATTTTTGTAAAAAAAAAGTAACGATTGATATGTAAATGAATGAGCAAGTATTAAGTTAATTGTTTATTACCTCGAGCAGGAAGATTTTCCTCTCATTAGCAATTCATTTTTGTACAAACATTGAGGATAGTATTGTATTCAGTCGATTCATCCCTCGAGTTTTGATTTTGGATTCAAATTATAGTTAACAGGAAATCGTCTTTGGTTGTCATAAAAAATTTTACAAATCAGATTTTGCGAAGTGATTAACATTTACATAACTCCGTTACGAAATAGTTTTTTTTTGCTACGCCGTTGTTAAAAGTTTACTAACTTTTTCAGGCATCGTTAAGGTGACGTACGCAAGGTCGTTTTGTAACTACTCTTACTTTTTGTAACTAGTGACAAAAATCTGGTTTTTATCATTGTGAACTTTTTCATACCACGAATAAGTGACAAAAGTGATTTCTTTTTGTCATGAGTGATAAAAAGTGATGAATTTTAGTTACTCGAGATAACAAGTAACCACTTTTTATCACTAGTGATAAAACATAATTATTTGAGCAATAAAAAGTAAAACCAGTGATTCAAGATTGTTGCATGAAAAATTTCGTAGTCAAATTTGCGATCACTTTTTCCAAGTCGTTTAAACGTTGTACGCAATACGTTGCGTAATTTATTGTGTTTGACACACCTATTGGCAATAAGTACTACTTTTTACAACTAGTTGAGTTGCATACAGTACTATTTGAAAACGTAGATAATGTGATACACAGTAAAATTACTTTGAATTACTTTTGTTTGAGAATTCTATTTTTGAACAAAACTCCGTTACGAAAAGCAAACTATTTCATGCCTCATTTGAGTGACGGAAGATGTTACTTTTTATCACGGTGATAAAGAGTAAAATAACTGATAAAAAGGAGTTTTTGAAAAAATTCGTAATCAACTTTGCCCTCAAAAATTCACGTAGAAACCGAAGATTTTTCATTCAAAGTTCACTTTCCGCAAAGTCGTTGAATAAAACGTTGCCTCCAACACGTTGCGAAATGCGGCACTTTATGTCACACGATCATCTAGTGATAAAAAATGCTACTCTGTTATTGTCATCAACTGGGAGAAAAGCGCCCAGTGGATTGTCGTCCGGAGAATGATAATATATTCCGTTGAACGATATTATCACCAAATTGGAAAATATTATCATACACCAGACGATCTTCCGTCGAAGAATAACATTATCCGATAGCGATAATATAATTTAATGGAAAAAACTACGAAACATTTCACTAAAAAACCTAGGAAATTTGCCCTTTTACGAAATGCAACAAAAATCTAGGGTGAAATTATAATAGAAATGGTATTTCTGAAATTAAATCTGAAAGAAAATTCTAATGCCACGACTGGGACCCGAACCCAGAATCTTCACGTTGCCGGAATACTGCTCTACCAATTGTCGTGGCATTCTTTCGGATTTAATTTCAGAAATACCATTTCTCTTATAATTTCGCCTCAAAAATTAAATGCTCGAACTTCCTTAACTTCAGTCACTGATAACTGCAAAAAGAGTCAAAAAAATCTATGGTGTTCACCGTGAGGCGCACAAATTCGCATAAAAAATGTGGATCTTGACAGCCAGTGGATGATATAGATCCCCGGATAATATTATCTTCCAGTGGATGACATTATCTTCCGGTGATTGATATTATCATCACATTGGAAAATATTATCTTCCGGCCACAATAATGTCTTCCCGAAAGATAATCCGCTGGGTGTTTTTTTCGCGCTAAAAGATGCTAATGGAGAGATTGGGCATATCGACATAAATCAAAATTTCTAACTATAAGATATAAGTAATAAGCCGAATCTTATAGGTAAGCTATAAGTTATATGTAAGATTTAAGTGAAAATATTAATTATGATTGATGATTGATCATGATTCTTTGACGATTTATGATGATTGATGACGACTGATTATGACTAATTGATGATTTACGATGATTGATGTTTTACGATGATTGATCAGTTCTCATTAATCTTTTGACAATTGACAATAGCTATAAGAATAAGTTAAAAATTTGGCTATAACTCCATTTGCCCAATCTCTTTAATATCTACCTCATCTCAAGACGAGAAACGACTAAACAACAAACATTTTTTTTAGAATAGGTTTTGAAATAAAGAAAACTTTATGAATGGAATAGTGACGTTAACATGACTCTAGGACTAAATATTTCCAGACAAAAACCTGGATACACTAAGCCCGGACAAAAAAACCTTTAAAGTCCGAACGAAACATCTTCGAATAAAATTGGCTCACTTATCTGCAAGCGAAATAGATTACGCCATGCAGACGGCTTTACGTACATAGGGTTTCGGAAAACCACCAACATGCAGTGAACAGAATTATTTGCAGCTTCGAAAAAACAACGCGAGACTTGGCCGTTACTGAGTAAATTAATAAAGCACACTCTTCAGAAAAAAAGACAATTCTGCAATTGTTGTTAGAAATTCGATCCTGTTATTGACAGTTGAATAAAGCCGGAACAATTTACATTCGAAAGAAAACGATAATACAACGCTAACGTAACATTTATTAAAATTACTTTAAAATTGAAGAAGCAATTGTATACAATGGACAAATCGACAATAAAACAAAAATTCACTCGACAAAACACTGATAACGGTAGAACAAATCACAGCTACTTAAGGTCAGACAGATCATCGGAGGTCTTGCTGTTCAACAAAACGCAATCGATATTCTCTCGTGACTTCTTATGCAAATGGCAATTTGTTTTCAGTTGCTTGTACTTGGATCGATTAGATTTTGAAAATGATTTCTTACATAGAGGACAACACGCCTCATGCTCAGTGGGATCATTTGGATTCGGCAGTGGCAAAACTAATGCGACTGAATGAATTTAAATCACACACCACACGAGAAAAATGGGAAAATGTAACGGAAAACATTGAAAATCATGCAGAAAATAAGTTATTTTTTAAATCAGATGATTGTGAGACACACATCCAATGCGATGTTGTGTATTTGATGGACGGACATGTGATTAAAAATGATGTAATGGTAAACGTAATAAGAAATGTTAAAAGTAAGAAAAAAAAACACAATGAAAGTGAAAAATTAAATGCCGCACACGAATTGTTGGTTTTATGTTTCACATACAAATTTGAGGGACGAAGCGTAGATTAGCGATGTAGTAGTTGATGTTGTAAATGTAAACACAGGACATACGATTAAAAATATTTTAGAATTAGTTTTGATTAGTTACACAAAATTATGTTAATTTAATTTAATTTTTTCTGTTTTCATTTATTCTGAAACTGAGCGCATTAAATAAAAATAAAGAAATGCATCTAACTGTTCGTACAGTAAACAAGCTTTGTTAGTGCGCTTTTCTATTTGTAAAAGTTATTGAAACGATTTCAGTTTAATTTATTGTTGTTGTTATAAAAATTATTTGAGTTAAATGACCATTTTCCTTCCGGGTTTTACTTGTTTTGGCATCTTTTATTCATTTCAATTCATTGTCTTTCAACAAAATGTTATGGAATGTAAACAAATGAACAAATACGTACCTCGACATGGATCGTTCTTGACCAAAAATTCGTCTAATGCAACCCAGCCGCCACCCACACGAACCATCACAGTACTTCGTAAAATACGAACTAAGCGTAATTTTTGTGAATCTCCAAACTATCGAAATGAATTTTCATTTAATTAAAAAACTCAAACATTTCCAAAATGTAGAACTCAGCGCCAGCTGGCGATAACCATTTCGTGGAAATAAACTTTTTCTAAATACACCCAACGTTCGGGTGGATCTCATTTCTTGACTGATTATCGGTTTGTCGTCGACGGTCAAATAGTTCCCTTTGGTCAGGTTGTTACGGCTGAATTGTTTGGTATTATAAGTAAAAGTTGTGGCGACACCTGGGGCGACGCAGCTATTCCGAAAGAAGTGGGATGTCAAACGTTTTACGAAAGAGGGTGAGGACACAGCTGTTATGTTATATCTGTGTCCTCCCCACTGTTACAACTGTCAAGATTACCCGGAAATTACGGTACCCTAAGAGTTGAAACTTCTAGTGATTTGAGATTCCCATATTCTAAAATCAATTTTCGCGTTGCCCTTTTTCAACATCTTACTCGACTTAAGCAACTTTCCACTAGGTGGCGTCATTTGAGACAAGTCCGGGAAGGTAAAAAAATTACATATGAAAAATTTGAATCCAGTAGCCAGTGCTTTACGGCGTAATTCTTTCCAACCAATTGGCTTCAACATTCTTTAACATCACACCGGTCGAAAATACACTACTACACCTGTTGCAACTTTCTGAAGGTTGCGTACTTCAGATCAAGATCTAGTGGTTTCGTCCACCAGAGGAATGATCAAAGCACGCCATCAATAGACCCTTTTAGTCCGCTCAATTTGACAAAAGATGGCACTACTAAAACCTATTGTTTGTGTGCGGATTTTACGCGTTTACCATAAGTAATTGCTCATACATCGTACGAAATTCGATTGTAACACAGGAAAACATTCAAAATTGAACCGCACTAAAAGCGCCTATCTGTGACACATCAACTTCCAAGACTGACTTCGAAAAAGATCTGAAAAAAAATTGAAAAATTCGTTCACACTACCTTCTTCAGGCAGAATTGTGAGTATCGCCCTGTTAGTACAAGCTTGCTAAGTGGAATGTGGTCTTAGACTAAGATCAAAACCGACGTTTTACTGCAATCGGTAATTTTACAGAAATCAAGTCGAGGCTCTGCTATCGTTGGTGGGTTTCGCAGCTAGGAGGTAGAAGGGTAAGGGTGTTACAACGCCGGATACGGCTGCAGCAGTTTTGAGCGTCGTGGTGTTGTGTCCTTAAGGGGATATCCAATCGGTTACCAGACACTTCTTTTCCATAAGTCTCTGACTTTTAGGATAGGCAACAAAAATTTGACCGTCTACTATCAGAGCTGACTGACCAGTTCCACTAAAATATGTTAACTTACCCTGTATTTTCCTTCGCCAACTTGGAATACACGGAATTTTTGACGACATGTACAAAGCATAACAAGACGCTTTACTTCATCATGTATTTTATCAGCGTCGGTAGCTGGTTTTCGATCTTGCCAATCAGGTCGGAGAGCTGCAATAAATTCTTGCCAGTCGATAAGACCTTCACCGTTACGGTCGAACAAATCAGCGACCGCACCCATTTCCATACGCGACGTATCGAATTCTGAATTGCGTTTGGATGTTAAATAGGAGAAAATTAATGAAATAAGTCAACAACTTACTAGTGTTGATAATTCCATCGATAAACACGTCACGTGGTATCAGGCCATTGTTGTCTTTGTCCATTTTGCGGAACAGGTCCGTCAAACGGGATTTTTTGTGATTCATGAATTTGAGGAACTGTAAAGGCATTCAGTTGAAGCGATTCCTATATCTTCCACGATAAGTGGCATGTACTCACTCGTTTTCTCCAGTCATCCCAGCTGAATTGTCGAACACGTTCAACATCCTTCAAGTACAAGAGATGTTCATGTAATCGGCGTTGTCGTTCCCACGCCAACATCCAAACGTAACGCCACTTGTCCCAAAGGGTACGAGCACGAGATGAACGGAATTCAACATCACCGGAATTGCTAAAATTGTCGATTTTATTAAAATCACCGGTCACATAATTCAAAACTTGATGGAAATGAAGAAAACATTAAAAAATAGACTGAGACAAAAGCGGAACCTTTTGCTGTCTTTGACATAAGTGGAAGTGTTTCTGATAATCGACAGCTTAATTGTGTGATCGAAACAAATGAATTTATGAAACTGAGAGTTGAGTTCACAAATCAGTACATTAGAAGCACATTTTACTTACTTTGCTGGAGAGAATCTAGGTCCATAGTGCGGCAATCTTTCTCGGTCGGGAGTATCTCTTGACGGGCTGATACGACTGTTTTTAAAGCAATAAAAACTTTCAAAAAACCATGCAAAAGTAAAAACAAAAAGTAATTCTAAAATAGCTATTTCTGACGCTAGTATCGAAACGTAACGGTTTTTTGAAAAATATTTTGCGAAAACTGCGAAAAACACAATTTTCACACAACATACAAAACGGGAAGAGAAATTTTGGGAATTATCGGAATAACCCTGGGAATTATCGTTTGGGTGAATGGGAATTATCAGCCGGGAGATTATCGCCCGGACAAATGGGGCAGAACTTTAAAGCGTGTAAATTTGTGCAAGGAAAATACTCCTTGGATGCGATTTTAAGCGCCCAATTTGTATAAGGGCCATTCCACTCAAAAGTGGAAAATAAAAAAGTGGATGACCTGGGAACCACGCTTTCCGGTTAAATCGTTCGTCTGGCAATGTTTTTTTGTATGAAAGACTTATAGATAAGGTTTTTACTGAAAAATGTTTCATACATCACAACTCTCACACCTTTGTACGCTTCAGGAGACCGACACGGTTCCCAGGTCATATACAAAATTCATTGCATGGAATTGCCCATAAGGAAAATGTTCTTTCGAGTGGTAATTCCTGGACGATAATTCCCAAAATTTCTGCTCCTTTGTCACCTACAAGCCGTAGGTAATTGTTTGTAATATCATTCCAAGAAAACTGTTTACTTTAAAATATTTAATTGATGCGATAAAGAAGCTTCTTAAGACACCAACGCGCACAACTAATAATTTTAATGTCGTAACGAAACATTTACATAACATAGCGACAACTGAAAGGACTTCTTGGTCGTTTGTTAGAAGCTCTCTAACTAATTTTCTTTGTCTATTGACATTGGCTAAATTGATTTCATTGCCACAAATTTGGAGATGAGTGTAGGCAAGACGAGGATGACGGTGAATGCTTCAATACATCAAAGAAAAACCAAAATTGAAGCCACATTTCCCAATCTTTGCACAGCGCTTCGAATTTTCGAAACGATTGCGATTTGTAATGCAAGTCAAGGATGATCCTTTTCTGAGTTTAAACGAGTCAAAGATCTTTTGAGATCAACTGAAACCCAAGAAGCGTTGAACGATTTGAGCGTTTCGTTTAGTCCATTAACAATCTTAAAAAAAAACTTCAAACGAAATTCCCTGTAGCTAATCAGCTGTCTTTCATGACTTCATTACTCTTGTTCAACGCATTATCGGCAGTTCATTCTACCCTACAGCATTATTCTTCCTCCCATGTTCACTTTGGTGACTCTACTGGTTATCCGGATTTTCGGTCGCGATGTACACTAACATCGCGACCAAAATTCCATACACCTGACGAACAAAATTTCGATCGGCTGGTTATTTGGATTTTTGGTCGCGACCAAAATTCAAGGTAGCCAGTCGATAGAAATTTCATTCGTATACGAGTGCATTGAATGTTGGTAGAGGCACAAGAATGAACAGAGAGAATGTTAAATGAACGACTGAAAGCCGGATAAAGAATGATACAATGAACATCTGTAACGTAGAAAGAACGGCCAAAATGCGATGAACAGTTGAAATGAATACATGAAACGCCATTTTCTATGGCTATGGGGGATTTCGGTTGAACTTTTGCCAAATCATTGACGGTGATATTTCGAAGATTGCGTTCGCTAAATATGAGTCGAAACTCACAAAATTTCGAATATGAAAGAAATTATCTCTAAGCAAATCCCTGAATATTTACTTTAATGACGCTCAGATAAAATGGTAATGGGTGCTAGCAAGTCTTCTTAGCAAACTTTTGCAGCCAAGATCCTCTTAGGATCCATTTGAATTATGTCTGAGCTTTGTTGTGCCATTCAACTTGTAGCAATATTCGAATGAAACTGGAAATGGCTTCCTATGAAGATTTGCGACCTTTTGAAAAAAAATCCTTGCCACTAATGAACGAAAAAAATCATCAGAAAAACAATTCAATTGTTAATGCGATGAGCAAGAACAGCAGCCATCCACCGTTGAAATAAGTTCCCTAACTTACACAGAAGCTTCTTTAGCAACCACTACGTTTCCCTATAGATCCTATCTCCACAAATGTTGAAAATACGCGAACGAAACCAACACGCTTAACGTGTGCTTTCCAAATGTTCGTCTTAACAACTTTTGCCTCGATCAGTTGTTTGCTTTTACGACTTTTCAGTGTGTGAAATGTTGTGTGACACAATACTACGATTGTATGAGTTTTTCGATGTCGTATGAAACTGCTTTATCAAACTAGCACATTAAAGGAGCTTTTGTCACATTGATGCGATGAGGCACCTCAATTTATAGCGAAAAAAAAATATTATCATCGATCTTCCTGCATAACATTTTGTTTTCTTGTACTGTTTGAGGTAAAGTATCTTTCTCTTCGACTCAATGCGCCAAAATGTTCTTATCAAAAGCAAATAGGAAAACAAAAATTAGCTACACAAAATTAAATATCACAAATTGAAAAACAAGTACTTAATTCGTATTTAGCTAAATAGCAATTTGCGTTATAACAAAGAAGCATACCTTGTGCGTCTTGAGTTAAGTCCTTGATCACGCGATCCTTTGAAGCTAAAATTGAAAATAGCAAAATGATCAAAAAAAGGAGTTAGAACAATTCACTTCTAAATTAATGTTAAAGACAACGAAAATTAGTTATTGACATCTCAAGGAAGTACATATTTGGAGTTCTAGAGACGTATGATTTGATCACCTTTCAAAATGTAGGGGTGTCGTTTGGTATGTCATTCGATACTATTAAGGTAACTGCACCGGTTACGAGCCCCGTGCTAGTTACGAGCCTTTCCTTTGTTCTTTTTTGAGAACAAAGGAAAAGACAGTAGACAGAAATTTCTAAACATGCTCGTAACCATACTTTATGGAATACATGCATTTAGTCTGAAATAAGTTTTGCCTAGTCCTCACGTATTTGTGCTATCTACACGGATGCTGCTGAAATATATTTTAATCGATGTCCCACCGAAAACTTCTTATTACATGTATATCTACAATCTACACGTAATGACGCGTTTTCGAATGGAACAGCATGCGGTGGAGGGTGCTTCGTAAGTCAACCATTCTGGATCATTAAGCGACACTCGCAAACTAATTCCTGTATTCTAAAGAAACTCGGTTTTAAAACTGTTTGGCTCATTTCTCAAAATTGATCCCTCATGTTATGACTTGATTCCGCACCACTCACTATAATCTACTATTACTTCCTACCCCATGCGAAAGTTATTCATCACACATATCAACGTGCTCCCAGAGAAAGAAGCTCATTTTATGAGAGGCAAAATGATTAACTTTCGCATGTATTAGGTAGTTAAATTTATTTAAGTCGACCCCGTAGTATTTTGCAGATAGCACAAAATATATGAGGACTAGGAAAAACGTATTTCAGACTGCTGCGTGTATTTCATGAAATAATAGAATGGACTAAGTGGTATCGAATCACATACCAGACGATATCCTTACATTTTGTGGTTTGTGAGGTTTTCCGCCACATATGATCACACGAGTCTAACAAATGTCCTTCCCGAGTTAAGTTTTACATGTCAAGGGTGTAGAAAAACGCTGTTCCTGCTGTGGGGAAAAATGTTTTTCTTTCCTAGATGTAAATTAGAAAATATTTTCAACTTAGCATGCAGCTTCTTCAAATATTCTATCTCCATTGAATTATAATTCAACAACAAACTTTACAGTACAAATGACGGTGAATACAATTTACAAAAAATAAACAAAACTGGTAAACTTAAAAGCAAAATAAATAAACAAATAAATAAATAAAACAAAACAAACCTTTGTTTTCGACCATAATCTGGTGAGTGTTCACGTAAATCTTGACTTGAACCTCGGCTAAACACACGAAACAAAACCAAAACAATAAAAACGATAAGTAACATGCAAAACAATAACAAATCTGAAACTTATAGCACAATCGAAATGAATTTGAATTGACAAAGAAATTAGAACAATTTAGAATTACTTTCTAATTCATTTCATGTTGGCACCACTGCACTTACAGGGAACGAATTTTTTAAGAATAAGGGAATGCGCTTTTGCTAATAGGAAACACAGACAGACAGAAAAAGTCTTTGTGTTCATTGTATTGTTTCAGTTAAAAACCGGCAAAAAATTGTCAAAGTTAAAAAAACAACTAAAAACGATTCTTTTTCAACTCATTCCTCCTACTTTACATGATGGACGAGCTCTTGAATTATTTTGACGGTTGATTAAGTTTCAATTGAATAATACTGTCAGCAATCACAAGCTGTATAATGTGATTCGTGTTCGTAACTGATGCAATTATTCTTTTATGGCAAAACACTATTTAACGAATTAAATCTTCCAACTGTCGGATATTTGGACTATTCCGTTCTGTACAACTAATTTAGTTGCCACCTATCAACTATCAAATAATTGGAGCATAAGGAAAGCTGAACAAATAATTTCGTCCGGCAAGTATCAGCTATCAAAAATATTATGACTCGTGCAATCAGACGAACCGTCATGAAACTGTTTTCAGACTTACTATAATAGAACGTCGCTTGCATATTGTATCATGTCAGTTGACTAAGTTGAAGTCGGTCGGTCATCCAACGATTAATTAAATATGAATGTGGCCTTGAGCCACGTGATATCAGAGCCTACTTTCAAGAAAATCGAAAATATTGCGATAAATTCGGGAAAATTTCAAGAAAGGCAAGAAAGTTTACTGAATTTGGGAAAATATTTTCTCGGAAATAGGCTCTGTATGATAATAGATTGGTCGCAATCACAAATAGGACTAGCAAGAACGTCAGCTATTGGACATTATTTCCAAAAGAATCGGTTTTCGTCAACTATCAATGAATATCAACTATTTTTCGTCATTACTGCTATTATACACTATGCGATTGTCCGCCTCATGAACTTGTGCATGTAGTGGTGGTGGTATTTTTGATGGACATAGGCACATACATTCAGACGGACGGACGGACAAAGTGAGCACAGTAGGTGGTTTTTAAAAAAAAGACTGAAAAATTTCGTTGAATTGTTGAACAAGAACAAGCATAATGAAACTCGATGCAGGCTCACAACATTTTTAATAATCGAATTTGGACCCGGGAGATGCATAGTTCGTCAACCGATTTTCGAAATCTTTTTTTCTTTTGGGTAATTTCAAAATACAAAGACAGAAAAATGAAAACCAGCACATCAAGCATAATTTTAGCTTGAATGCTGGTTTTCGCCTTTCTGCAACTGTACAATTAAGTGAGGACATAATCACTAATATAGCGCATTCATTTCGACGGACGTAGACCTAATAAGAAATTGTACGGGTGAGCGAATCATAATATTTGTCTTTTTTCGTTGTTTTCATGTTGATTTGAAAATAGATAAAAAGGTGAAAATTGCTGGAACTATTTTGCGGGTTTACTGAAAAATTCTACTTCTACGACAATATTATTTTCGCGAAAAAATCTTCGGTCAAAAAATTGGACGATTCGATAAAAAAATGTTAACGAAAGATTCTTGTCTCTTGTTGGCTGGCGCAAGAATTTATCGCGAAAATGATTAACGTAGAAGTAGAATTTTTCAGCGAACTCGCAATAATAAGAACCCAATACACTTCACTTGCTCAATTATCTCTCTCTTGTGTTCTAGAACCTACTCCTAATTTTATCGGTGCAGTGGTGCCAACTTATAGTTTTATATTTTTTGCTAGATATACACACATGCAGATTGAATTCCCATTTCATCTTTAAAAAAGGCTAATACCACGAGGATGATAAAAAAAACAGACAAAAAACAAGAAGAAAATATAAAAAAATGTAAAATAATAGAGAAATTAAGGAACTTTGCAGGAAATTTACGTTTTTCACTCCTCTTCCAATACACAACAGTAATATAATAATCGGCCTTTGCAACTTATGTAGGGCTAGAGGCAAGATCATTATTTACTAGTTTCGCTGTTTGTGGTTCTACTTTTTGAGATCTTTTGAGGCTTGTTTTGTTTACAAATCTGACAATCGGAACAAATCCGTCTGCGGTTCAGCTTCGAACCAATGCGTTGGAAACTCAATCTCATATTAGCAAACAGACGTGAGTGTTAACCATTACGCTATCGAGTTGTTCTTCGGAAACACATCTCGTGCAGAAAAAACATGAGTTTCTTTCGGACATGCAATACAGAGGATGGACAAACGTATTCTTCTTTAATTTTTGTATTATCTATTTCAGTTTATCCCCCCTTCAAAGTTAAACAATTGCAAAAAGACTTTGAGAATTGCAGTCATTTCATTTGGTGCATGCAACACCCAACACACATTGAGTCCATAAACCTGAAAAGTACCAATACCAAATACTTACACTGGTGTTTTGCCGGATCTCGATTGTGACTGTTTCCTTGCCTCTTTGCTACCAGCCGGTGGTTGTTTTGGTTTGCAGGCCCTATCGATTTCGGGTTGACGACGTGCAGTGTTTTCCATAAATTCTTTGTGATCAACAATCAACTGTTCAACAACTGGAATTTCTTCCGGCAATGGTTCACTTTCCAAGCCTTTAAATTGACGTAATCAAATGGTGGTTTTACAATCAAAATCGAAAAATTTTCTTACTTAGCAAGGTAGCCTCCAATCCTGACAACCACGCCAATAGTTCTTCGATGGAATCGTCCAAGTCCTTCAGCGATTGCATGTGTGATCTAAGTTTAGTTTCTCTGCTCAATGCCCATTGTGAAACTTCGTCCCATCTTGACTGAATAATTGTTATCCAGTTTTTGATTATTGGAATAGCGTCTGGATACGCTTTTCCCAAAATGTTATTTGCCAAGCGTAACGTGTCATCTTTATCTCTTTCTTTCTCTCTAAGTTCCTTGAGGAACTTACTGTGCATTTCCAACAATTCTCTGGCATGAGATTCATCATCCGGCATTGAAGCCGCAAACCGTAGTTGTTGTTCAGCTTCCGACAACCACTCAAGTAACATATGCACCTGTTTATGTAAACGTTCTGCTTCGCGTAAAGCATCCAATAGTCGACGACCACGACGTTCACTCAAATCGGTTACATCACTCCATAACCGTTGTACTTCCGTTAACGATTTTGACAAATCTTTAGCATCACCACTGCGCTCCAACTCTTTGCCGGTTTTCAATACACTTTCCATTTGATTGGCACGTTTTTGTAGATCTGATTCAAGGTTTTTGTGCTGATCCATCAACTGCGTTACAGTCTCTAAATCACCATGAACTGGACCTTCTTCCGACAATCTATTCTTTGTTTTACGCAACCATTCCAACAACGCTTGTAGGGCATCCGAAAATTGGCCAGAGAGCAAGAGTGCTTCCTCCAACTTGCGCTGACGGTCGACACTCTTCGTACAAACTCGTGTCCATGTCTCTTTCAGTTCGTTCAACATTTTCGACAGGATTGGTTCGTCTGACTTTGGTGCTCTATCAATTAAACTCTTGCCGCTTCTCATTGTTGTGTCGAATTGGCCCTGTTTGGATGACAGACTGCGTTGAGTTTCCTTTAGGCGATCTAAATGCTTCTTTATTTTAACGGCATCGTTGCTCGATGCAGCTTCCTCAGCTAGGTGATCCAAGTTTGTTTCCGTTTCCTGTAACCATGTCAACAGTCCATGCCAACTTTCGTGGAATTCACGAGCCTCTTTGTAGCCATGGTCGAGAGCTCTTGTTCGTTCAGCTGCTTTGGCCACTATACGCTCCCAGCGATGTTGAACCGAAACCAATAAATTCTTTATCAAAATGACGTCCTGCTTTTGACTGAAATACTTCAAATGAGTTCCCTTTTTGTCCAATAGCAACATAGCTTCGCGATGGATAGACACGTCTTTCTGCAAAATTTTATGTTCCTCAATTTGCGTTTGGATTATTTCTAGAACACGGGACACGGATGAAGCGCTCGCTAATTGCTTTTCTGCATTGGTTAGCCACTCAACAAATGCTTGAAGTGCGTCGTGGAATTCATTCGCTTCTTTCAATGCTATTTCCAATTTAATTTTCTTATCTGATGCACGCGACAATACAGCATCCCAACGTTGCTTCAATGTTCTTAGAATGTGTTGCAGATTGCTGGACGACGCTTTCATTTGAGTCTGTTTTTTGATGTATTCCTGACCTTGTGCTTGTAGAGTCTCTACTTTTGGTCGATTATCTTCCAATTCGTTAAAGATTTCCATGAATCGTTCCAGTTGCTCAGATGCGGTTTCTGGAAGACCACCAACCGGTTTTCCAGCTCCAATAACGCCATCAACATCACCTAACCATCCAAGAATATCTTGAACTTCTGCTATGAAAGCTTGTGCATCTCGAAGTGCTTCTTCAAGTTCATGTTGACGATCTGCAGCTTTCTGAAGTAAGTCTTTCCACTGAACGTTCAGTTTCTTCAATTTCTCTTGTGTGGTAGATGCTTCCAAGGATCCTCTGTCTGATTCGATGAGCTGCCGTCCGGCGTCGTTAAGAGTATCTACTGAACTTTGGTGAGCCTGGATGTCATTGGCAAGTACCTTCAACTTAGCCAATTCGATTTCGTTCAATTGAGGATCACCAGGAATCTAGCAGGTGAAATATGATTTTAAAATAAAAAAACCCGCAAAAATGATAAAATCTTACAGGTTTGAGTTGATCCAAAGTGTTATCCGTTTTGTTAATCCAGACCAATAGCTCATTGAGTGCATGTTGGAATTGGCCGAGGTGCAGTAAAGCATGTTCTAATTGTTTTTGACGCTCAACCATTCCTTTGAGAAGATTTTCCCATCGCCTATTAACCGAATGTAATGGTTCTCGGATCGCAGCAGCTTGCTCAGGTGAAGTTCTTTCAGTGAGATCTACAGCTTGTCTAAAAAGTTGAGAAAGTCTATTAAAATCTTGTCATTGTTGTGGGTTTCATCAAGCCAAACACTCAGCCGAGAATATGGAGCTCATTCGCAGGGCAATTTAAATATCGTTGTTCATTCCATGCTATAGTGAATGAACATCATGTTTTACACAATGAATTACGATTCCAATGCGAAATCAAGTGTCATTTATATAATCTGAGAGGGTAAGCAGTTTGTTATACAACCCGAAAATATCATTCTCTCTGGCACCGGAGAACAATTTTCGTTCCGCATCGCTTGGAATAACTTACTTAGATACTGTTTCAAGCTGAAATGATCATTATGCTAGTGCGCGGTGCGATTTTTTCGAGAGAGAGTTTGAAAATTTTCAAACGAAAAGTGCGGTTTTGTCTTTATATTGTCTATAGACCGTTCCAAAGAAAGTATTTCGAACAGCTTATGAAAATTTCGATCATCTTGCTGTACGGATACAACAGTAGAAAAACAATGGTTTCGCACATTCGAAAACGGCTCTTTTCGTTCGGACATTTCCGAATTCTCTCAATTGAATCGAACTATTGGGTTACTTGGAGAAGCGGCGAGAAGTGCAAAATAGACTCGAAAAGCTTTTTAGCGACGCGACGTAATGGGGTATTGAATTGCTAAAAATCTCTGTGAAACTAGAAGAAGAACTATTTTTGGACGTTGTCCATACTTTGACTCAGCAATACACTGCCACGTTAAGCTAAAACAGCGTATAGGATTCGTTTCCTTGCTAATAAAAAACTTTCGATAGCTTTGAGCTTCTATTGTATCTCAGAGAAATATTCCACTTTATCAATGGAATTCAAAAAAGATCAAAGCACATAGAAGAACTTTAAAGATTTGATGCTTTTTGTTGTTTTGTCTTAACACAGCAGTACATACGGAGGTAAGCACTAGCGGAGTTGGTGGGATACGTTGGATGGCTGGATGAAATTTCTGATGGAACTTTCGAAATCCAATGCAATTGTTGGGACTAAATGAATTTTTTTGGAGATTGACGATTCACCGAGGAAATTCAGTCTGATCTGATATCTCATGATAGTTGGACCAAAATCTGGGATAGTCGTCTGGCGATTATTATGGTTTCTATATAGTTCATTCGATCATTCACAATATTTCATTCATTCACAAGACTCCATTTATTCACAAGAGTTCATTCATTCACTATTTTTCGTTTCCCATGCTTTGGTCGCCGACAGAAATATAGGAAATAAACCAGACGATATGTTACTGAGCTGCGCTTCGTCTGCCAGCCTTTGGTCGCCGACCAACATATATGAAAAAAAGCGCTAACATATCGTCTGCCTTATTTCCTATATTTTGGTCGGCGACCAAGGGCTGGGAGACGATGCACAGTACAGTGATATATCGTCTGCCTTATTTCCTTTATTTTGGTCGGCGACCAAAGGCTGGGAAACGAAGCATAGAGAATGAATGATCTCATGATCTCTTGTTAATGAATGAACGCTTGTGAATGAATGAACTCTTGTGAATGAACGAATTCTTCTGAATGAATGAGCTCTTGTGAATGATTGAATGAAGCATACAGAAACCATAATAATCGCCAGACGATATAATTCGATAGAATTCGATAAAACTTTTCGAATTACATGAAGCTTCCGAAGTTCAACGAAACTTTCGAACTTCCATTGGGTTTTTCGCAACTCAAAAAAGTTTTGTGGAATTTAAATTTGTTTAGACATTTACTTCTTGGGGGCAATTTTAGTTCGTCGTTACTTTGACTTACATTATAAATACGATTTTGACACTCGATTTGAAAGGATCAATTTTTCTGAGATTAACCCCGGCAAAAAATAACTTTTCTCTTTCTATTTAATTGTTCGAAAATTGTTTGATAAACTCTAAGGAAAAGTTGTTTTGCGCCGGGTGTATCAAAAATATGAACTTATGCACAACAAAAGCAGCAACATTAAAATAGCAAAAAGGAAAAAAAAGGAATCTCTGTCGTTGAAGATAGTACTATAGTACAACAGAAAGTTTCCGCAAATTATCTCTCAGGCCTCAGGCTATAGTTTTTAACTAAATGGACAAAAATCATCTAAGTCCATTGAAGCTGACCAATTGTTTTCTTTGTTATAAATATTGCACGAAATACTGTCGAAATTTCACTGAAAAGTGTACATCGTAAGCGGTTTAAAGAATTACAGTAAAGGCAAAGCCAGTAGTATACAACCGCCAAATTCATATTTCGGAAAATTCGGAACCAACTGAAGAACTCACACAAGCAAACTTAGATGAATTTATAATTACAAGTGAACAAAATTGGCTAGTGTTAAAATCTATGAGAGACGCCATTGCTGCCAATTTTATTTACTTGTAATTATGAATTTATCTAAATTTGTATCTGTGGGTACTTCAGCCGGTTCAGATTTTATGTTGCAAATACAAATTAGGCGATTGTAAAATAAAATAAATTCACAAAAATATTGACATTCCAAACAATTAAACCATTTAATGTAATTAAAATGCTTGCCTGTCCAACGCTCTGTTTTATTTCGTAAAAATTATTACCACAACCACCATGAAATTTTGATTAAAATATTCCCAATTTGAGTAACGAAAATTGAAGAAATGGAAAAATGTTAAACTCACCGATTTAAAGCTTCGACTTCTACCATATGTGGATCGACATCGTCCTTGAATCGCTTCAATTGCTCGATTTGTTTCTTCACTGCTTCAATATCCGAGCCGATGGGTCCCAGGTGCACGAAACGGTCTTCAGCTTTAGCCAAAAATGCCAACAAATTCTGTAGAGTTTCATGGAATTCCATTGCCTTCTCCATAGCATCAATGAGATTTTCTTCTCTCTTTGCGTAAAGTGCGGTGATGTTGTCCCATGCGTGGTCCAGATCTTCGATGTGTTTTTTAACCTCTGGTTTGTCTGGTTCACCGCACAATGACATCAAATTGGTACCAGTTCGTCGAACTTCTTCCACTTCCGGCTTAGTTTGATCGATTTCATGGCGGATCTCTTGAAGAGCAACTTGTTGCTTCTTAATTTCTTGAGGTTGGGCAGCTGGAGGCTCTTGTGACGTAAGAGATTCCTCCAAATCGTTCAGCGTTTCCATGACTGCCTTCAATTGCTTCCAGAATTTCTCAGCAGCTGCAAGGGCATCTTCCAACGATCCACCGCGTTTCGATGTGGCTTTTTGTAAGTCATTCCAGAGATTGTTTAGTTTCTCCAATTTCTTTTTAATGTCCTTTACAGCTGGATCTGACGTATTTCCGGCTTTAGCAATTACATCACTAGCTGCACGTTTGACAGCGGCAAATGCTTCGCTTCGCTTGTCCAAATCATCAATCAATGCGTTGTTGTCTTCGATTTGATCGCGAATCTTTGGTGGATGTACAGAAATTGGATCGGCCTGATTCACTTGCTCAGCTGTATTTGCCAATGCGCGAAGCATGCCTTCCAATTTATCGGAGAATTGACTAGATTCTTGAAGGGCTTGATCCAGAGCTTGTTGACGTTCCCGCAGTTCGGTTCTTAAAGCAGCGTAACGTGCATTGTCACTGTCCAATATATCGTTAATTTTAGCTGCATCTTCGTCAGCCACCAAATTAGCCAAAGCTTCTCCGGTTTTATTGAGTTTGTCCAAAAGTGGTTTATGTTCGCTAATGGATTGGACTAACCGTTCATTCTTATCTTGCTGGATGGCAATTTGATCTGGACGCAATGCGGGCATACTCAATATCGATATTTGATGTTCCATGTCGTCCAACCAAGAGGCGATTGCACTATGGGAATCAGCAAAGTGTTCAGACAATGGCAGCGCTTGTTCCAAAACGGACAAACGGTCCGAGCAAAGTTGGGCGACGGTATCCACCACTTCTTTCAAATCTTCTAATTTTTCTCTTAAAGCTGCCGTGTTATCATTCGGTTGAGATTCTCGTAACACTTTTTTAGCTGCAGCTGTCACGTCACGTACTCTTCCCTTTTGACTAGAAATGTCGTCATTTATTGAGCGATGTTCTTGTAGTTGCGCACGGACCAATTTCGGTTCAATAGCTGGTGGATCTGCATCTCTTAAACTGGCATCCATGTCTCGGAACCATTCCAGCAATTCGTCCAAATCACCGGTAACTTCCTTAGAACGTTGTTTGCTGAGATGCAAACGTTCAGCTTTACGTTGAATTTGCTCAACAATAGCATCGAAACGGCGATTGTCCCGACTGACCAGACTTTCAATGGTAGATGCGCCTTCTCCAGGTGAAACCTGACAAATTTGTGGTCCCACTTGATTTACACATTCAAGGACCGGTCGCATTTCGGATAGTTCACCCTCCAAACGTAAAATGTCACTTTCACGTGGTTCTCCTGAGGCAAGGGCACCTTCTGCAGCTTGCATCCATTCCACCAATCGGTTGTGCGCATTATGGAACTTTTGAACGATTGGCAATGCGTCCTGAGTGTTTTTGAGCAAATCGCCGCCTTTGGTTGCTAATTCACCGTAGCGTCGTTGTATCGAATCCAATTTGTCCTTGAGTTGGATAGCTTCATCAGCAGTAATGTGTTTCATGAGTTCGGAACCCGTTTCAACTGTTGAATCTACATTCGGAGCTCGACTTGCAATGTCTTCGTTTAAGTCAACCAAAATGTCCATTTGTTCCAACAATTTATCGGTGTGAACTGGTACGACTCGGTATCTAGCCAAACGTTGCTCCATACTTTCCATCCAGGCGACTAATTCCTGATATGTCAACACCAAATGGCGTAACCCTTGACGTGATTCTGCTAATAACTGACCCACGTTGTCGCTGGCATCTACCAAATTGGTGTATCGATCGGTGATGCCTCGAACTTTTTCACTTAAGCCAACGGCTTCATCTTCTCCAACCAATTCCATTAATTGACCGGCAATGTCCGTGAGTTCCGAGAAGTCTGGTTTCTTATCCAAAATTTCGTTGTGCAGAGCATCATGTTCTCGAATTCGCTGTTGAATTTTCTCTTCGTCTGTTGGAACCAATTCCATGTTTTTAACTGAACGCTCAGCTCCATCTAACCAATTGGAAAGAGGCACCAATTTGTCTTGGAACTTTTTGGCTACTTGCATTGCTTGTTCCAAGTCCAATGTACGTTTCTGTGCCGTGTCTGTAAGTGCATCGAAGCGTCCCATCAATTCTTTCAATTGACGCTCAATAGCTGCCTTCTCTGCCGGCTCACAATTACCAGCGACTTCTTGACCTAGAGCGAATAACGAGGACATGGAGTTTTGTCTATCCAAAAGCAATTTTTTAAGGAATTTCTGTTCCTGAAGTTGAGCTTTAACGACTTTATAATCTGCACTTGGTGGCTTCTGATTGGCAACCATTTCTTCGGTGTCACTGAGCCATTTCGAAAGGCCATCTAAAGCTTCTTGGAATTTACCGGATTGCAACAATGCAACGTCCAATCGTCGTTCACGTTCGTTAAGCTTATCTTTGAGATCGTTCCACTGTTCGTTCAATTTTTCCAGATCCTTTTCGAGTGCAGCTGTTGAAACTCCACCTTGAGCAGATCGCACCAATTCTTGACCAGATCGGTTAACTTCCACAATTTGTTTAGACAATGGCTCAACGGTGCGATCGCGGAATTTGCGTAAATCGTCTTGTTGTAAACGAATTTGCTCCAATTCAGAGCTGACGGGTTTCATTTTCCTCAATTGATCTCGAACGTCTTGCAAATCGTCCATTACGCTTGTGTGGCCATCGTAGAATTTCTGCAAAGCTTTCAATGTTTTTTGCAAGGCTTCATCATGATCCTTGGCACGATTGTCCAGACGACCAAGAGTTTTACGAAGCGCAGCGATTTGTTCACGCGTTTGTATGGTGTCTGGCGAGAAACCAGAGTCTACCAAGGTTTGACCAGCACGCTCGACTTCAGCTACATTATCAGCCTTTCGATCGATCTTGTCTAGAATAGCTGCCACTTCATCTAATTGTCCCAAAACTACGCGGACTTCTCTTCCAGGTGGTGATAAAGAATCAACGATATGTTCCAATTCAGACAAGTCAAGCGTCAAATTCTTTACTTGCTCGTTAAATTGAGTCACAGCTGTTGCGGCAGACTGTAATTCACCGCAACGATCATCAAGGCGATTGTGTAGATCATCGATTCGATCACCAACAGCTTCAACTTCACCTTTTAAGTGTTCGGCGTCACCTCCAGCATTTCGTGTTTCCAAGCTTATGTCAGTGGCTAGTTTCCGCAGACTCTGCAGAGGTTTCTTCAATGCAGCAGCGTCCTCACGTATTTGTTTCACACGGTCTAAAAGCTTAGGATCCTTAGCTGCACCACCTAATGCGTCATGAGCACCCAAACGATCCTCGCAACGAGCTACCGCATTATCAAGATCTCGAAGTTCTTCATTAAAGTCACCCAATCGTCTGGCGCATGTTTCTAAAGTTTGAGCACGAGATAACAAATCGTTATTGAGTTTCTCCCATCTCTCTTTGATGTCCTGTAATTCAGCTTTAACTGGATCCTTATCGATATCGCACGAGGAAAGGAATGTATCGCCCAGACTTTTCGTACTGTCATACTCTCCAGATCGTTTCCATACTTCACTTCGGAATGCTTGCAATTCTTTGAGCTGTTGATCTAATTGCGATTTCTTCAGGATACCTGGTCTTAAGCTTGCTAGTTTGTCCTCAGCTGTTCGGAGCCACGACACAAACGCCTCTGATGCGGAACCGTATTTCTTACACTGTTCCATACAAGTTTGCAATCGGGAATGACGATCGACAGCTTCACGACGCAGTTTGTCCCATTGTTGAGAAATCTTATCAAGATCTCGTTGTAGTGTGCGATCAGTTGATGTTGGTTTGCCTTGAAGCTCTTTGCCCTTGTTCAACAACATGATAATTTCGTGTTCACGGGCCATCACTTCACGATAAATGGGTTCGTGAGTGTCGATTTGATGTTGAAGGACTGGTTTGTGCGCCGAGATTAATAAGCGTTCGCTCAATTCGCCTAATTCGCTAGCTAGCCAACCAAGTGTGCGAGCACAACTTTCACCGAATTGACGTCCATCTCGTAAAGCTGCTTCCATTTCGGCTTTTCGATTATCCAATTTCTTTTGTAGAGCCTGATATTGTTTTCCGAGTGCTCCTACTCTAGCATTGACATCAGCCCTAGACGCTGGATCACCTAGAACTTTACATAACGCATCAGCCGCGGCTTCAGCATCAGCCAATAACGGTCGTTGACCTTCGAGTTGACGATCCAAGTTTTCAATCTTTCTCAACGTTTCTTGATGATCTCGATCATGTGGCAAAGCGTCCAAGTTGTCACTGATTGTTTGCAAGGCTTCTCTCAAGCGATTTAATCCTGCATCAAATTCTTTGCTGGAATCGGCAGCCGCCCCCAAGCTTTGGGCACGTTCTTCTAATCTAGCGACCAAGTCGTCCCATTTGGTTTGAACATTATTGAGTTTGGCTGAAACAGCTTTGCCTTCGGGAGATGAAGCATTCAAGTAATCAATGACGACATGTCCAACGTCTTGCAAATGGTTTAGTTGCGGTTGTTGGCCTCGGAACTCTTCACGAAGTACTTGCACTTGTTGCACTTGACTCTGCACCATTCTAGGATCAGATGAAATAGGTCCCAACACTGTCAACATGCGTTCTTTGGCACTCAACCATGTGCTAAGATTGTCGTGTGTATCAAGGAAGTCGCGTAACTGTTCTGAGAAGTTGATGCGATCTTTACACAAATCATTGAGACCCTTCCATCTGTCTGCTACTTCTTCTAATTCAATGCGAAGACGGTCAGCACCAGCCACGTCAGGTTTCCTCTTCAACAAATCCTTAATTTGAGCCTTAGTTGAGTCCAACAAGCTCTGTCTTTCGTACATTTCTTCAAGAACTTTTCGTGCTTGTTTCGTGCAACGTTCGGCCTCTTCTTTCGTTCCAATTGCTTCCTTTGGAACTTGGCGTTGAATTTTGTCCAGGAAGGCTGACAGTGTCTTCAGACTTTCATGGTGTTTTCTTACTTCTTCTTTCAGGCTGTCCAATTCATTCGAGCGATCATTCAAACGAACACCAACTAAACTGTAGCGATTGTTTATTTCAGTTAGCTGTTGTTGAATCGGTGACAAATCGGATAATTGGAAACCATCTTGAGACGATCTACGACTACCGAATCCACTAGATCCGCCAGGTGACAGAGGCGATACGGCTGGACTCAAGATTGACGTTTTGCCCGGACTCGATGCTCGGTCATCACCAGACATTCTTCTCAATGGGCTTACTGTTGGTCTTTTCGTTGGGCTGTATGTCGATCGTTTCCTACCGGGACTATCCGGACGGATCAAAGCTTCGTACTGAGATCCCAAGTCGTTGACCTTGTCAATTGTTGGACCGTAATCACGATGTTCTTTAATAATCGGTTTTAATTCTTCAATTTGACGGGCAATGACATCCAAGTCAACAGCAGCAGGAGAAAGAGAATTGGTTTTTGTTTCGATTCTGGATAACCAGCCGAGGACTTGGTCTTTGAGTTTCTCGTAAGAACTGAGATGTTCTGCTTTTTGTTTAGACAGTTTTGCTTTCTCATCCAAAGATGTGTCCAAATTTTTCCATTGTGTTTCCAAAGCTTTAACACGATCGCGAACAGGACCAGTGTCTGTGACATCCCGTTTCCCAACCAAATCTTTGCCAAGTCGAACACAGTTTTCATACGCTGGTCGTAAATTGTCTTTGATTCTAGCCATTTCATACATGCGTTTAGCCAAATCTTCCGCTGGCAAGGACGTTAGCTCGCGACTGTCTAAAGTTTCGTAGAGATTGGACAGCTCTACTTCCACACTTGAACTGTCATCGTTGAATGTATTTAGTTGTGCCAAAGTTTCGTCCAGGAATTCACCTCTCTTACTGGCCTTCTCGAACAGTTTTTCGTATCTACCTACAACGTCTTGAAGTTTACCTTCAATTTTCTTTGCCATTCGAGCGTTGGACGCTGTGGCAATCAGATCTTCTGCCGATTTTGTGACACTCGCCATGCTCGCGTGATGTGACTCTAAATCAGCCATTAAGGTACGGTGTTCTCGTACTTGATCTTGTAAACGTTCCTTGATAAGGGAAGCTGGCCGGAAGTTGAGTTTGAATTTATCTTCAGCTTGGTTCACCCAATTGACGAGTCCATCTAGTGCATCTTGAACACCTTGGGATTGGACTAGTGCGGTATCAAGTAGTTTGCAACGGTCTCCTAGTGCTTCTAACATTTGACTGTAACGATCGCGCACTTGCTCAACCGGAATCTCTAAAGCTGACACTTCCGATGGACTTAATTGTCCAGCTAAACTCTTAAGCAAAGTAGCCAAGCTCTGTTGAGCGTTCTCGATTAGTCGTCCTTGTGACAAGAACTCATTATGAAGTGACTTAGCCTCTGCCATTTGTTCTTGTACAGCAAGTGGATCAGCTGCAATGGGATCGGATAACGTTTTCGACACTCTTGGCTGAACTTCGTTGAGCCACTTCTGTGCTTTATCCAATGCATCTTGATAATCTCTTTGCCGGCCACCAAGTCCAGACAATCGATCGGACAGTGCGTTAGCTCGATTGAGTAGATCCTTGTACTGAGCTGAAACAAGTTGCACCTCTTTGCGAATGGGACTTTCTGAGCTGGCCAATGGTTCAATATGATGGAGACGTTCTGGCAATGATGTTCGGAAATCGTTCAATATGTTCAGATAGTCTTTACTTTCATCGACGAATTTCTGCGCTGACATTGAAATAAATCGAAGATCGGCTTGGTGAGCGATGACATCGCTGACAAATTCACGAGTGGATTCAGCTTGTGATGTTAAACGGTTAAGATCCGAGAGAGCACGTTCTTTGTCTTCAAGCGTTCGTCGTGCTGACTGTAGCCATGTTGCGAATATCTCCAATTCCGATCTGTAATTTAGTGCAAAAGACTTTATCAACGTGCTCTTAATATGAACTTCCCATAACAAACCTAAGCTTTCCTAGCTCGTCGCGGGCAGACTCTAGGCGTCGCAAAAGTTTTGATGTTCGTTCTTGGGCATGATCGACGCGAGAACGTAACTCTCGACCAGAACTTTCCAACGCTGAAACTTCCGGAGCACTGAGCACATCACCACCCGTCAGAACAAGTTGACGTACTTGTTCCAAACAGGAAGAAACCGGTCGTGATTGACTGTCAATATCATCTTTGATTTGCTGTTGGAAAAAAGAATGTGAATTGGGCAGAAACATTAAAGGTAAGGTAACATTCGCGTTTACTTTAAGAACATTGATTTGGTTGCGTAGCTCGTCGATACGTTCTTTGGGTCCACCAACTGAGGCAATTTTTTGTTCCACCTGGGCTATCCATTTTAGAAGTCCAGAGAGATTATCTTCACACAAGTTGAATTTTTCGATAACCGCTTGCTATTTGTTTCGTAAAAAAAAACAAAAATATGAAAATATGAGAAAGGCAACAATTCCGAATGGATCAAGTCGTTGGAAATGAGATTTGATGTAGCTACTGTACTATGAATGAATGAAGTTCGAAATGAATGAACGATCACGGCACAAATATAATAAAAAAGAAGTAACACAGGAATATGCATAAAAAACGTTACGAGATTCCAACATATAAAGCAGACAGCCATTATTATTTACTTAACAGCTTACCCATCGGTAACGAGGATTTTCGCGTTAAATAAAACAAACAATCGCTCCATAAACAATCATCAAATAAAAATCACGCAGAGCTTTAGCTACACATAAACACATACTTATTTAACAGATAACAATAAAACATGCTACACTCTAAACATTAGTATTTTTGGCAAACATGCATTGTTAAAAAATCGTTAAAAAATTTACTGAAAAAATCATAGTTTTTAAATACCTGAAAAACAAAAAAATTAAAATTAAACAAACAATTTTTTAAGAAACATCACAGCCATCGTTTTCGTATTTGATTTTCAATAAACATTACACAATTAAAAAGAGTCGAACTTTGTAACAAAAGAACGATTCCTTGTCTTTACAGATTTTTAACATTCTTTACTACTGAAAGATCAACGCCACATGTGTGCAGATTATTTCCGAAAGTTTTCAAATCTATTCATTTTTTTATAATTCGCTAAAGTTTCATTTTTTCATTTCATTTGATTTGCTTTTCGTAAGATGACACTTTTCGTGAAAGAACTGTCAAATGTAGTGCAGTATCTACAAAGCATAAAAAATTTAGCAAGGAGAATTTGTGAGAGAAAATCTTTCATCTGATCACGCTGCTAAGTTTTTCATTTTCTATCACGAATTCTACTCGCTCAGTTTTTAATGCGTTGCATGACAGTATACGTTGATACTAAGATAACAAAGTTGTGAATTATCTAACAAAGTTGCCGACTTTTAATTATATTTTTTTGATGAGAGTTACAAACTTTGCGAAATTTGCTACTAACTTTGCGAAATTTGCTACAAACTTCGTTAAATGTCATGAAATTTTTCGCCCAATCGACATGAACACCCGAACGCCGACAGCGACAATTGCGGTACAGCTTGAGACTATCCCAGACTGTCACCAGAAAAGTACAATAGATTATTACACGTAATCGTACTTTGATACCTACCTTCGTTGAAGCTTAACATTTCAGAAAATTTCTTTTCGAAAATGATCTGCCGTCAAAAATTGTCAAAAATGTTCGTGTGTTGTGATTTTGGAAGTGTTACAACTTCCTATTCATGATAGGGTGGGTCGAATTTAAACAAATGATTTGTAGAAGAACTTTTTTTTAAAATGTGATGTTTCTCTGCCTCTACTGGAAAAACTCATTTTAGGCGTTGTTCCATGAATTATGGCATAAGCATCAATGTCTTCTTGAACGTATACAGGCTGAAGGTAAAGCTTTTAGGGCTAATTATTAGTATTCCGATAGTACTTAAAAATGCCGGTATCCGGGAGGTCACAAATATTTTAATGTGCTCTTGGAGAGTCAGCCTCTCTTCCCGACTTTCTGTTTTCATATTGAAATTTCAACTTTGACTCCACCAAAACAACATAAACAATGATTTAAAAAATTTTCAACGAACGTAGGTAGATAGAGAATTTCATAACGAACTCATGAAAGCAAACCGTTTTGAAGTTGTTTGACACGTGACTGACCCACACCTATTTCAGTGTGAGCATTAGGGGGTCCAAAAAATGAAAGTCTCGACAAATTTGGTGGACTTGGCTAAAAACATACCTCATAAAAAGTCAATATGGGAGCAATCAGACCGAGAGGATATAATTTTGCTGCAGAAAAGACATATTGTTTTTCAAAATAAAAATAACAATGACGTTGCGGACACTCAAAGTTTTTTGATCAGGTGATATTTTTAATCGTGGATGAAAAATATGTAACGTAAATTCCTAGTATGTCTGTACAATAAGGACGTTTTTTGGATTTATCGTGTGTTGTATAGCCCAAACGGGGTTGAAGGTTGTCACTGGGTTCTCCTTAAACTAAACCTTGCTTCAAGTTACGAAAACGCTAATGCAAAATTTTAGCGAATCATAAAAAATGAAAAGTTTTCGTGTATTTGGAAATCATGCCCTCTTGACATCCAGAAGTTACTTAGTTGCAACAAATTTCCAATTCTCGCGTAAAATTTAAATTTGCTGAAATTTTAAGCCTCATTGGGGATTTATTGGAACCGATTTTCTTTCTGTTCAACTTCAAAAGGTTGTGTTGATCGTTTTTACTAATTCCATAAAGAAATTACAAAAAAATGATCATCAGGTAATACTTATTGAAAAATCATTCATCACAAAACACTTTAAATATTACAAAATAACAAAAACACTGAAAACTTAAATTAAAAAAAAATTAAATTAAAAACACATTTCATGCAAACTTTCATGAACAATGTTTTTAAAAATGTTCTATGACTATTTTTGTAGTGTAACTCTCAAAATAAAGTCCGAATAGTAAAAGTGTAGTCAAATGTAATTGTATTAATCTTCAATTAAAAAACTAAATATAGTGACATTGCCGAGACCATTAATGTAGCCGAGAGAAAATGTTTCTTGCGATTAGTAAATCACTATTTTTTTAGTATTTTATGACTTGGCTGTAAAAACCGATTTGAAACGGGATGATAGTTAAAATATCATGTGCGGGAGCACGAATATTTTAGTCAAAAACTGAAAAAAAGAAAAGTAGATAAAGTTTAAGTTGCTGAAAATAAAATTATTATTTAAAATTCGCAGTATTGATCAGCTGATCCACAGAAATGAAGAAATGTGGAAAATAATAAAAAATAGTGCTAAGAGGTGTGATGGCCCAATAAATTGTTCTGAAATTGCATTTGTTCTTTCCAATTAAGTCGGCGAAATACTGAAAAATTGTATACTGTGAAAGGTCCATAAAATTGTGCAACTTTGTTGTTAGCAATATTACCAGCTGTCATATACATGGATATAACACACATAGAATTCGTCTTACCGGTAGTACTTATGATACGAATACCACACGAGAATACCATTGCTCAGGTTGTAGAGAAATGAAAGACAGATTCCACGTTTCTTGGTAGGTAGGGAAGAGTAAGGCGTATTCTTCATTTGTTTTATCCATGTATTTGACCAGCTGGTAATGTTAGCAAAAAAGCTGCATAACCTTATGATTCTTTCACTGTACATGAAATGCCGGGTTGTCAATTGGTGTGCCACGCGTAATATGAAAGTTCTTTTCGTACCTTAGCCTCTTCCAACTTCTACATCCTATCGTTCCCCTGGTGACGCCTGTTATAGTAGGCAGCCCTACTACGCTAATGTAGTAGTGCGGGTCACTTAGCTGAAGGATGAGGTGAGCTGTCTTGGGATAGTATCTTAACATTACGTATAGAGAGGGTGGAGACATGCAGGCGCTATCAATGACCGCTTAACATGGTTGCCGCAAAATCTCAACGGTAGCATGTACAGTCCTAGTCAGATGGACTACTATAATTCGCCGTAGTGTCAAGCATGGTGTTTAAAAACGCTAACAGCGCCCTCCCCCCTTAAACCAGGATAACTTCTATATTTCTTTAAGCATAGGCACTGGTAACCTGGTAAATGAACCAGAATTGCCTTAAGCTTGAAATTATGAGTTATGGCTGAAGAGAAATGAAAGGTTGGCATTACTGCACCAGATAGATTTGATATGTTGAATGACAGTTGGGTAGATTCATGCAATTCTCTCAGCCCAATTAGAATAAATTCGATTTAATTCTGAATCTGCAATCGGATCTGTAGTTGTAGTCCATTTCTTATCAATCTGAATTTGTCTTACTGTGTCATTATGAACCAACTGATATACAACATTTGTTCCCTATCTGGTGCAGTGGTGCAGACTTATCATTTATTTGAACCATTGTGGTAGTGACGGAGTTGTAGCCTTAATCAATTAATTCGTTAACTGGATGCTAACTACGACTACTAGGTACACGAACATTTGTATAACAAATTCCAAACATTGGTAGTTCGACTATTTGGGCTTAGTGAAAGTTAAAAAAGAACTTTACTTTACTATTCAGTTAAGAACGCAACAACAGAACAAATTTATTTAGCCAGTGCATGTGACTAAGTTTTTTTTTTTTAATTTACCCTACGGGAAGTAGTCTTTTCATCCTCAAAAGCTGCAGTCGTTAACTTTTAACTTTTTTGCCTTCTTCCTGTTAACAGGTTGACGAGGATTTGACACTAAAGCCTAGTTCAACGTCTATCGCCAACTGCTAAACTTTGGAGGACCAAAAGAAATGCTTCATTCGTTCAAGGATATGGTGATTTTGAGTGGGTGTTGGTGTAGTGTATAAATTTTCTTTCGCAAATTTGTCTGATTTTGTTGTGACTTGTGTTCTGCATGCGAAGTTTTTTTTATTTTATTATCCGAAACAAGCAACAGCGTATTGTCCAATTGATTACAATATAAAGTAGGTACTTTAAACTAGGCTCGCCAATTTGCAGCAGAAAAACAAGCTGAAAGTTGCTAATTTATAGCCATTCTCTAAAGCAATTTTTTTGTTTGAGAAATTAAAAAATTTGAAAAACTTTCAATTTAGAAACATCAAAGCATATGTCATTGTGATAAGATGAATTAGATTGAAATGATCATGTATTTCGTTAGCATATTTTACTGGAAGTAAGTACACATTCATCAAAAAAACGTCACTGTTGTTAACGAATTACAAAATCTTTAAATGAGCAGTTAAAATAGAGGAAAAAAAACTCAAAAAAGATTAATTGAACACGATGATCGATGAGTTTGTGTTGATTGTTAAAACTCACCCGCTGCTCAGCAGCTAGCAAAAGTCCACTATCCATTGCCTTGATCAAATCAATTGACTTGTCACTGCTTTCGTTCAAACGACCCGCAATAGGATCGACTAAACCTGTTCCTAAAGCAGTAACTAACGGTACAATAGAACCATTAGCAGAATCCCGTACAACAGTTGAAGTTGGATCAATCAATCCAGAAGCGATAGAATCGTTTAGTGTTAAACGACGTCTTTCAATAACACTGGTAGTTGAAAATGGATCTGAAAATCCTCCAGTTGTTGGATTATATAAACTGTAATTGAGTGCTTCCAACAGTGAGAAGGCTCTTTTCGGTGTGATGATCAAGCCAGTTTCCACAGCCGTATCCAAAGTTACCAATTTTGATGTTGTCGAATCCAAGACATTACTTTTATCAGCATCAATTAATCCTTTCCGATAGCCTTCGGGCAGACGAACCAATTTCTTTTTAGCGCCATCTTTTATCAACGCTGATTCCGGATCCATTCGTCCGATATTAATAGCATCTTTTAACGAGTGGATTGTGTTGTCCAGTGGATCAGTAAATTTAGCCGTTGACAAATCGAGTGCTTGTGATTCAACGGCCTCGTCAAACGATAATGGTTTGTGCACGTATACGACAAACGTGGGATCGAATGTAAAAAACAATGAACTCGGATCGATTACAGCACGTTGCTCTAAGTCAACTGTTTTCTCAGACATTAAATCACCTAAAGTTTTAAATTTACTTATGGTTGGGTCTTTAACGACAGCCGTTTCAGGATTTATGATCTCGTAACGAATTGCTTCGTCAAGACTCATTTCGCGAGGTTGCTTATTGGCTGCTGTAGGCGAGAAAACGTCAATACTGTCTTTGCGAATCAAATTTCTACCAGTTATTGGCTTCTCTACGGTAACTAAAAGGCCATTGGATAAAGCTACGTCAAAGTTATAAGAACGTTTAGTTTTCGGATCTAAAACTCTGCCTCTTGCAACATCAATATCTCCCTCTTTAATAGCTTGATCGATTGGCTTTTGTTGTCCGGTTAATAGATTTTTGAACACCGTTGTGTCACCGTCAATCAAACCACAATCAATACCACCTTGAATATCATAAAATTGATTCACAGAAGGATCGACAAATTTGCCGTTGTCGGATCTGTACAGCTGGTTTTTAATTGCCTTCTCAACGGACAACAGTTTTTGATTTGTTACGATCAGACCTCTATGCCGAGCTTCCTGCAAGTCAATGGAATATTTTGGTAGAAGATAAACTCCCTCTTCGTCATTGATGCAGCCGAGTTCAACAGCTTTATCTAATCGCACATATCTACCATCGGGCGCTTTAACTAATGACGACAATGCATTGACTACGTCCATATCGCATGCTTGTTTCAAAGTAAACCTTCCATTGTTCACTGGATGGATGATCAATTTACTTTCATTTTCGTACAGACCCATGGCTAGTGTCTCATACAATCCGAATCCTCCACTTTCAATGTCAACAATAAGACCTAACGCCAACGCCTGGTTAAGCGGAATGAAAACGTCACTACCGGGCTCCTTAAAAACACCTTCCCGACGATCGATCAACTGTGCTCGACACGTGTCGGATAAGCTCAACAAACGCTCTTCCTTTTCGTTGAAATAACAAGGAAGTTGTGGATTGATGACAAACTTTCTTGTTGCTTCAAATAGTGTTATCTTACGTCCAGAATGTGGATCATGAATTTTTCCAGTTTTCTCGTCATAAAGCCCTTGATGGATGGCACGCTGAACACTAATTGGAGCTTTTGTGTCACACAAAAGTCCAGTGGCAAAAGCTTCTTTCAAGCTGATACGACCGTCATTGAACAAAACTTGAGAGTTTTGACCGTTGATGATACCACTTTCTGTGGCTTCAAACAGAGAAATAGGTTTGTATAGACCAGTTGATTGATCTTTCATTTGGACGGAATTGGGATCTATCAATTTTTTCACTAGGGACTGAGATAAAGTTAACTGCTTACCGGTTTGCGGATCCATGATCAGACCGGTTGTTTCATCATAAAGACCTTTCAACAAAGCTTCCGACAAACTAATAGGATTTTTTACTTCGATCAGTATGCCACGATCGAAAGCTTCACGATAATCGATTTTATTACCTTGATCATCAACCACAGTACCACGACGGGCATTCACCAATCCACTTTCCACAGCCAATTCAAACGGCAATACTTTCCCGTTTACGTTGACAATAGTGGATTGTGGGTCAATTATACCACGTTTTATGGCACGATCTGTTGACAGTTTTTCGGATGTTAAAGTACTGCTGAAAGTTCCAGATTTCGGGTCGTAAAGTCCCTTGAACACAGCATCGGGAAGACTACACTTTCGTTTCGGTTGAATTAATAACCCACGTTCTAACGAATCGACAAGATTTAGTTGAAGACCCGAATGTAGGTCAACATAAAGACCACTGGATGGTTCAACGATTCCCAATTGAATTGCTTCTATTAAAGGATAAATATTTCCTGTTTTCGGATCACGAACAATTACTTCATTAGTTTTAATAAGACCTTTGTCAATGGCATCTTTCAACGTCATTTGAACGCCGTCGATTGTGATCAAGCCTGTTAAGGGATCGTACATGTTTCGTACTAGAATGTCAATCAATGACAATGGCTTCTTAGAACTTAGCAAGTATCCTTTTTCCAAAGCCGAGTCTAATTTCATCTCCGGCTGGGTCAACACTCCCCTACTAACGTCAATTAGACCGTCTTCGATAGCGTCAGCACAGTTTACAACCGAGTCATTTTGGTCATCTTTAACTAACGTTCCCGATATATCTACGAAGCCCACGTCAATGGACTTCTGAAGCGTATCCTGTTCCCCTGTCATAGGGTTTAGTATTTTTCCCGTTTGAGGACTGTAGTATCCCTTTTGTAAAACTTCCAAGAAATCCCAAGTCACTTCCTTCGTTGATATCAAATTTTGTTTAACAGCTTCGTCTAATGTTACGAATTTCGCTTTTTTAACATCCTTAATTGTTCCACTGTCACTGTCCACTAAATTTTCTTCCAAAGCTTCGGTTAATGTCGCTAACTTCGTCGACTTTGTATTTTTAATCAAAGAAATGGTAGGATCAACGATACCTTTATGAATCGAATCCTCAATGTTAACCACACCATTATCGACGGTGTCTAAAATTTTTCCAGTTTTCGAATCGTATAGCCCTTGATTAACGACCGCTTCTAAAGAAACAGGTTGTCTTGAGCCGGAAATGAGCAATTTTTGTGAGTAAGCTGTCGCCATGGGTATTTCCTCATGTGTTACTGTGTTAATGATAATGCCTCTCTTGAGATCAACTATTCCCTTTTGAATTGCCACAGCCATCGGAATTATTTCTGAAGTCACTGGATCTCTAATGGAAACTGTGTCAATGTTTACTAACCCAGAATCAATAGCTTCTTCTATTGGAACCCTTTCGCCGTCATTTAAACTAACATCGCCTGTTATTGGATCAATAGCTGCGTTCGAAAGATCCGTAGCTTCAAGATCTTTCGGTGACTTTTGTATTATCCAACCTTTTTCAATACATTCGAAGAATGGAACTCGTTTACCAGTTTTGCTATCAACCATGTGACCGGTGTGCCGATCAATCAATGGTTTCTCTAAGGCCGTAGCTAAAGGCTCGAATTTGTCCAGCCTTTGATCTTTCACAAAAATCCTATCTGGATCAAATATTCCCAAGTCGTAAATGAAGGAAACGAAAGAAATTCGGTCTCCCGTTTGTGGATCAACGAAACAATCAGCGTCAATGTCGTAAGCACCGATTTCTGCTACTTGCTCCATTGTCAAAAATTCGGTTAACGAAATTTCCGGTTGAATTGTTTCGATTAGAACAATTTGCTTCCTTGATAGAACTTCCACAATGTCTGTAAGATTTATCTGGTCAGCAACGAGAGCCTCGCGTACAGTGGGTTTCAATGTTTTTCCGTTTACGATTATTTCACAAGATTCGGGATCAATTTTGGAAAGAGAAATTGCATCTTTTAATGGTAATTGAGTACTACTTTCTGAAGTGAATTCGACAAAGGTGTCGGGAACATCAGGAGTGACTTTCTTTAAAACGTCTGTTACAACAATTTCCGATTTTGTGGTAGGTATTTGACGGTCAACTATCTTTGTCGGCTCATCAACTTCTGTAGTAACAGATTCTGATTCAATTTTGCGAGCAACTTTCTTTACAGCATCTGTTATGGCCATACCAGCCAGTATGGGAGCTCCAACTACAGCCATCAATCCCATTTTAGCTGCATCTTTGACATTGAATTTACTATCTTCTCCCTTTGCCTTAGGTTCTAAGTCCTTTTTCGAACCTTCCTTACCCTTAGAATCAACAAATTCCTGTTGAGGAACTTCCCTTTTGTAAGGATCGACCAAGGTGGTTTCAGAAATTTTAATTGAAGAAGTCAAAGTGTCCTTTTGTTGAACATTGTTCACTGATTCAAAGGCTTGTTTTTCTGAATGGGTGACTTTCTGTACGTTGTCATCAACATCCTCTACATCATCACCAATGCCCTCATTTCCTGCCTCTAAGAATCCATCATCAACAGCCTGTTGAATGGGCATAATTGCTCCAGATTGCGGATCTGTAAACGTTCCAGCTCGGATATTTACAAGTCCACGACGAATGGCGTCTGAGAAATTCACTTTGATTTCCCTGGTAGCGAATTGCTCTCGAGTATGAGATTCATCTTTAATTATACCGAATCCCTTGGCATCTTCCAAAGTGTAGGATTCCCCAGTCTGCAGGTTACGCACTTCGTTTGCAGAGACTAGTTGAAAACCGCTTAATAGCTCAACAGTTTTCGTTGTAATAGTGTGAACCGAAGTCTTTGTTTCAGTAACAGAAGTAACTGGACCTGATGAATACAGAGCCATCAACTCTGGCAAAGGTTTTATGATCAACAAGCCCGTTTCAATTGCTTCGGATAAAGGAAGGATTTCGCCTGAATTTGGATTTTTAAATGTACTGGTTTTGGTGTCAATTAAATGACGCGTCAATGCTTCCTCAATAGGAATTCCGTCAGCATTGGGAGCATAAGGCACTGGCATGATGAAATGTGAATTTATAGCATCGGGAATCGATTGTGTTTGATGGGTAATCGGATGGGAAATGTTGTAATTATGTTCATCAACCAAACCGCGCTTTACGGCAACTGGTAATGTCATTCCTATTATTGGTATATCGGAAGTGGATGGAGCAGCTTCTTGGGTAACGAAAACATTTTGTCTTACTGCATTCAGCAGATCGACAGTTCCCTCTCGAGTTATTACAGTGGAATTTTCGTCATCCACGCAACCCTTTTCTATTGCTTTTTGTAAAGTTACCACAGCACCGGTTGGCTCTTTTAATTTGGAAAACTGATCGACAATCTCACAAACAATTGCTTCTTTTAGAGAAAGCGCATTTCCGGTTTCGGGATGAATAATCATTCGACTATTTGGATCGATTAAACCTTGAGTCTGTAGTTGAGGAACTGAGAGACTTTTGTTCAAAGGCACTAAAATATGGTTTGTACCCTCCGGGTCCAGAATACCTCTGTCTATAGCTTCATTTATATTCAAAATGTCACCACGTTGAGGGTCAACAATTTTACCCGACTCTCCATCAATTTGTTTCAGAGCTATTGCTTCTGCTAGAGACAACGATTCACCATTTGGATCGGTAAATGTCTCACGCCTGTCTAACACAAGAGCGGTTTGTTTGTCAATTATCCCGTTTTCTAGAGCGTCAACGGGTTTTACAATTCGCTTTCGCATTTTCTGTAACACAACTGGGCGTCCATCTTTATCTGGGCTCTGAGAAAGGGATCTAGCTCGACCAATGGACACTTGGAATTTTGGTTCAGTTGTCACTCGAGCTCGTGTCAATTCACCGGGTGCTGGAAGAGTTCCATCGTCTAAGCTTATACTCTCTAAAGTCAACACTTTACTCGATTTGCTTGAATCGTTTTTACAGAGCTCTGGAACTGTAGCGTGCAGTGTATCGGAATCAACTTCCATCTGAGTCGGAAGTTCATTGGATTTAAGAATTCGATCGACATCGGATTGGTCAATGAGTCCCTTGTCCATTGCCTCTTTTAGTGAAATTGTATTGCCCGTTTTCGGATCTTGAATAACTATGGTAGATGTAACAGGCGTGTCTGATTGTTGAAGGGATAGGGCATCGTCAGGACTAAGCAAACCCTCAGCTACAGCCTCTTCAAGAGACAGACTTTTACCGGTTTTCGGATCATTGATTACAATAGTAGTTTGTACCGGTGTGGTAGATTTATCCAGCTTGTCTGCTTCTTCAGCAGTAATTAGACCCCTTGCTACAGCTTCCTCCAATGAAACTTTTTCTCCAGTTTTTGGATCTTTTACAACAACACTCGTGGATCGTGTTCTTGTGCTAAACGATTGCATAGAAGAAGTAATGATTGACGAACTGTTTGAATTGAGTAACTTATCTACATCAGCCGGATCGACAAGACCCGTTTCAATAGCTTCTTCTAAAGTAATATCTTTGCCCGTTTCCGGACTACGGAATATGATGTTTCTTGTAGTGGAAGCTTGTTTTCCTAATGGTTCATCTCTGGGAACTATGCCTCGTTCATAAGCTAACTCAATTGGAATCTCTTCCCCGGTCTTAGGATCAACGACTAATTTCAACGAATTGATAGCACCTGCAGCTGCTACTAAGGGCGTTCCTACCACGGCAAGTAATCCATACTTGACCGCTTCGATTAAACTGATTTTACTTCCGGTACCATCCGATAACTCGCCAGTATTCGGATCAACAATGGAAGATCGAATGGCCTCACCAATCGTAATACTTTTCCCAGTTGCCGGATCATTTATTTTTACCAAATTCTCATCGATTTTTCCTTCCTTCACAGCCGTTATTATCGATTCGGATTTACCAGTGTCAGTGAAAATTACCAATGCCGTGGATGGATCATAAATAATTCCCGGTGATAGTTGCACGGGTTCAGGACTTGGAAGGTCTATAGACGCAACTTTCACCGAAGTGAACGTTGGAGGATTTGAATCAAGTTTATTGGATACCTCAACCACAGTCGGTTTTCCCGTTTCTTTGATAATTTGTATAAGTCTTTGATTCGACACATCGATGTCTCTGGGTACTTCCAGTATTATTCTACCCGTTTTAATAGCATCTGTCATATCAATTAATTTGCTTTTCGATCGATAATTTCCGGTTGCGTCGAGAATCCGCTTATCGAAACTTCTCAGAACGGTAATTTTACGATCATTCGATGGATCAACAACAGACACAGAATTCGGATTTATTATTTGCAATTTTATGCATTCTTCGAAACTAACCAATCGATCTGTACCTGGGATAAGGAAAAGTCCCGTTTTTGGATCAAACAGTTTCTGTTCAATGGCTTCGGACAAAAACCAACCTTCCGGAGGAAGTTCAAGGACCTGACGTTCCTTAATCGCACTTTCACGTTCAATGTTAATGAAATCTGTCACAGATTTGGACACATTCGATTTCGTGGTAGTGGTCAAAGTGCTACTCGTTGTAGTACTTTTAACTGATTCCAATTGTGGCGTTTCGTAAGTGGTTTTTGATCGAATGGTTGTGTATTCAACGGGCTTAGGAGAACTGCTTGGCACCGCTTCGACTGACTCTTTTGGAAGAATCGTTTTGTGGACAATTTTAATGGTAGTTGTTGGTGAAAGTGGGGAGCTATCGGGATCTGGTGTTAGAAGTCCGTAATTTAAGGCTTGTTGAACGGAATATACGTTCCCGGTATTGGGGTCTTTGAACATTTGACGAGCTTCGTCGACTAGTCCTTTTCGAACCGCTTCTGTGAATGTTAGAATGACGTTGGCGTTTTCCGGTTGTTCCGTATCCGTTATTGTTACGTAACGATTGACCGATTTTATAACAGTTTCCGTAGTCAACTTAATATTAAGCAAACTATTCAGAAGTAAAGCTCCTTCTGGTGTTATAAACTCGTTTTCAAGTGCATTGTTTAATGGAAGAATGGCCTTGGTAACAGGATCTTTCAAAAAACCTGTCTTGGGATCAATAAAGTCATGAAAAACAATGTCCAGGACAGACAATTCCGATCCATCGACGGGATGGGCTACGCCTATTTTCCGATTGAACATTTCGTAAATTTCAGGCCTTATGTGACCATCTTCTACGCTAGTCGAAAGACTTACAAGATTTCCTTTGCCAGAATCTAATTTAAAACAATCGCTTTGACGGCGCAATATGTTCTTAGCAAGAGCCTGTTCCAGTGAAACATTGTCACCTGAATATGGGTCTCTGAATCCTTCAATGTGGAAAATTGACTTGACAGAAACAGAAGATATGAGTCCCCTTCCAACCGCGTCAGGTATTGACATGACCTCTTTCGTGGAGTTATCTACATATTTACTTTCCGGAAGAACTACCCCTCTCGCAAGAGCTTCAGAGAGAGTAACTAATTCGCCTTTATTTACCGTAACTGATTCATAGTTATCGCTATCTAAGACACCAACATTCATCGCTTCTATAATAGACAGTTTTTGCCTTCGCGTTGGCGATTGAAGTAATCCATTCTTGTCAAGTGAATTCAAATCACAAGCATCCTTCAAAGTAAAAGGCTTGCAAATTAATTGTCGATTTTTCGCCTCAATAAATGTTAGTTTTTCCTTTGAAACATCCTGCACGTAGCGACCCGTTTTTGCATTCAAAATACCAGAATTAAGAGCTTGCTGTAATGTCACCTTCACATCGTTCTTAGCATCGACAATTTCGCGGGTATTTGCATCAATCAAACCATTATCAATAGCCTTATCTAATCGGAATGTTTCGCCAGTGTTCCGATCAACCACCCAACCGCTTGTATCTACTAATCCATGCGCGATAGCATCGGATAAACACAATATATTTGGTCGCAATGTGACCTGCTGCTTTCGCGACAAATAACCGCGATTGTACGCTTCTGTGATTGAAATAAATGTACCAGCTTTGGTACGATATAAACCCGTTTTCGAATCAACAATTCCTTTACTAATGGCATCGGCAATGCTTATTGACGGTCCTTCTTCACTGTTGTATGTCGTTACCTTTATCCGTTTAGCGGTTGAGTCGTATCCATTTTCCGCTTCCGAAATTTCTTTCTGTATTACTTGCAGTAGACTGATTGGATGCCCTTGCTGATCAAGAGCTGCTCCCGGTTGTAATAGGCTTGAAGCCAATGATGGATCAATAAGTTTCTGACGAACGGCTTCCTCAATGCTAATGCGCTTTCCGCGTTCGGTTATCAAAATTTCGCCGGTGCGAACATCTAATATTCTCATTTGAATGGCTTCACCAACCGTCAGGTTGCGACCCGTCTTTGGATCAATAATGCCAGTTGTATCGAGAATTTTATTATCGGTTCCCACACTTTCGTGTGATTGGATGATACGTTTGTGGCTACGAATTTCGGAAAAGTGTACCGAATCACCAGAGGTTGGTGATGGTTCTTGGTTCTTGTTGCTTCTGGATGTGGATTCATAGTTTGACGAATAGTCTGTAGTATCATGAACGATTGTCTTTGAAGTGTTTAGTTTAGACGTGCTTATGCTGTAACATTGAAAAGAAAAAAAAAAAACAAAAATATTTTATGAATTTAAGAATTTGTGCTAGTTTATGTTAGACCAATAGCTTTCTGGCCAAGATCAGATTCACACGAATGCCTCAGTACTTACGTACTTGTATATCTGCGAGACTAGAGCTTAACTATATTCACTGAATATAGGGCAAATCTTGGTGTAAATACTATTAATCAACGAGTCACTTCTTACACTTCTAAGCTCTTGGTCGGTCTTGGGCTGATAATTTTAACATAAGTTCAATTTATGGTCCGACCAAGAGCTGAGAACTCAAAGAAATTAATGTGCTCGTTGATTAATAGTTTTTGAACTACATGCTTAGTAAAGTGACCGGAATTTCCCCGAGAGGCGAGAACAATTTATGGAAAAGCCACCCGGAGCACAATCTCCTCAGGTAAAACCGCCCAGAACAGTGGAAAAACAATTTCGAGAACAATCTCTCATGCTAAATTGCCCCGATAAAATTGCAAAATAATTTTTAGAAAAAACAAGGTAATTCCTCTCAATAAAATGTCAAAACAATTTTGAGAAAAATCGCCCATCCGAAGCGGGGGGTGGGGCGATATAATGGCAAAAATTCTTTGAGGAAAATGTCTCAAGTTCCCTCGTTAAAATGGTACGTGACTCGATAAGTCAGAGGGCAAGAGTGAGATTTTGAGAAGGAATTTTCCGTTTTAGGAAACGTCACAAAAACCTAGTTAGATAGGTAGGTGGGAGATTTTTCTCGCAATTATTTCGCCACTTTATCGAGAGGACGCAGCGTGGGAGATTTTTGTGTAAATTTTTTTCAACTTTCTGATGGATTTTCCCTGGGAGATTCTGATTTTTCTCATTAATTATTTTCTGGTGAATTCGCCCCTGTGAGATTTTTTACGTCGCCGATACGTAAATACTTAAGTACTTAAGTTATACCTACACGCTTAAGTACTTAGGTATTCACGTGACTCTGATTTTAAACGGAAAACTATTGGGTTAACTTATTGGTGATGCCAGTTTGATGTAAAAAGTAAAAAATTAAATCAATCAACACCTTAAAGTAAAAAGTACTCACTTTGTTGTACTGTACGTTGATGTGTAACGATCTTCGATTGGAGCATCTCCATGCGGTCCCCCCAGATTAAATTCAACGCGATATGTACGCAGAGGTTCATTACGACTCTCTGCGTAACGCTGAAAATCAATCGAGTCATTAAGTAATAACCTAAGAAAACCTACTTATGAAGAAAACAAAATAATTTACCATGAACTCATACGAAAAATTGTATTCTTCCATGTTTTAGGACACTTTCACATTTTACAAAAAAAAAATATTCTTTTAAAAAGCACACACAGGTTTTTATTGGATTTTCATTTTTCTGTGGCAATATTAGCACTAGTCTAATATACGAATGAACATATGGAAATTTCTGAAAACAAAAGAAAGATTTTTGATTTGGCACACGACACACTGCATGTACCTACTAAATTCTATAGGTTGCAGTTTTAAAGCAAGGAAACATATGTTTACGTCTAACTGCTCTCGTTAGTTCTGCTATACACAACTTAATCTTTGGCATGAGTAAGTCATTTTGAAGTAACTGTTTCCGTCTCTCTCGCTTGAACACAAGTTATGTTGTCAGGGAGTCGGATTTTATTATTTTGTGCTAATGAAGGTATTACCTGCGTTCAAAAGCATCATACACAGAGGGAAAAGAGTTTCAATTTATATAGAAGAAGTAAATAATAAAATTAAATAAATTAATTTACTGAAATCGTTCACAAAGACACTGCGGAACTAAACTGTGAATGAAGGAAACTATAGGAAAGGAAAATATACTTTTGCGCATGTGCCGGACATGCCCACTGTCGCCATTCATAGATATAAACTTTTTCTATAAAAATGGTTAAATATCACTGAATTGTAAATAATAAATTGTTATTCGTGGCGTTGTGTCGGTTGGTTGGAATAGAAAACAGAATATGTTACAGTCACTCTTCAACATTACGTGTTTATTATTACCAAGAAGAGAAATCCTCCAACACTCAGCAATTATTTCGCCTTAAACATTTCCCAACCGGAGTTCGCTGAAGAAAAAGATTTGAAATCAACAGGTCTATTTCCTAACTTGCAGATTTTATTTAATTTTCCGTAGTAAACTGCAGAGAGTCGAGAGCAAGATCTGTACAAGACAAAGGAGAAACGAGTTCATTGAGAAGCATCTTGGGCACCAAAAAAAGTGAAATGAGGCTCAATTGGTAGAGCACCACCCCTGTAAGGTGAAGGTTCTGGGTTCATGTCCCAGTCGTAGCAAACTTTTCTTCCAGAATCTTATTTCTCGCATAACTTTACTTCAGAAAACTTCAAAGGATTTGTGTGTCAACACATCAACGCGTTTAGTGCGACATGTCAAAGTAAACGAAAAAATTATCTGACAATTACGCCGCCATATATTTCGTCGCTTGAATTATTCTGAAATTCTCCATGAAATTGTGAGACTTTGACATAAGCCGACGTCGCACTAAAAGCATGGATTAAAGCTGCACTAGAACTCTAGAACTCGTTCTTCCAAATTGTACAACGAGGTTCTATCGACGACGTGACGTCGATATAAAGAGCGAATGGAGAGTTTAGGGATGAAGGAATAAATGAAAGGATTGTTTAGGAAGGAGGATTTAGGAAATTTATTTTCTGTGGTTTACAAAGTCCAGACGTTACCTGCCAAAATATATTGGTTAAGAACTTCTTAAGAGGATAGCAAAAACATTAAATCCAAACTTTTAAAAAATTTTAATGAAAAATTAACAACAAATAATAAAACCCTTTTCCCATTAACATGAGCCATAATGGCCTAATCTGTTTTTCAACTCTCTTATACTAATTTTTATCAAATCCTTTGCTTTTCAGCATTTTTTTTTCTCAATGCTTTTGTTTGAACTGCATTGAAATTGAACTTCTGTTTTTCTTAAAATAGGCAACCGTTCACTTATACATGATCTTTTCATTGGCATTGAAAAGGTTCAATTAGACGATTATTACAAATTAATTTTAGCACAAGTTAAGCCGATAATTTCCATAAGAATCGAACAAAAATGCATGTGAATTATCAATAATGGCCACTCATTTGATTGTTAGAAGTGTTTCTTGCAAAATCAAGTAATTTCTTATTTTAGGACACTATACCGTAGTGAATAAAGCAATTCTTAGCACTTTTCGTGCGAACGAACTATTTGGGGTGAGCAAATAAGAAACTAGAAAATTGGTCCTTTCAGGAAAAAAAATCGAGGCGATCAATTTGTCGGGTCGGATCGGATATATTCTTTTCCTTTTTTCTCGGGTCGGACCCGAAATCTGGTTTCTAACAAATAACTCTTACTCACTGGTAAATTTTTTGAAAATGTGAAGCAAATTAAATTCGTTTCTAACAACTGTCGATGAGGTATGCTTGCTCAGAAGGTCAGAAGGAAACAGGATTTTTGAACTTATATGAACTAACGGGGCAAATCCATCTACGACGATTTTTTTAACCGGTCGAATTGAGAGGACGTACATTTTCAATTTTGTTCCACAGTAAGGTAATCAAAAAAGGAAAGATCGGGTTGAAAGTGGGCAAAATCGGTCAACGATAGCGTTCGCACTTTATGAAGAGCCATTTACACTTATCGATGCCCCTGATGTGACTAATTTTCTCTAAAATTCAAAATAAACAGAAAATACGCAGTTGAATATGGCATTTATTTTGTGTTCTGTGTTGACTTTTTATAGTAGACCGGGTTCGGGTTTGACTTTTCATTTTTGATCGGGTTTGCTTCAGGTCGAGTTTAGAAAAAAGGTCGACCCGCACACCTCTTCTAACCATCATATGAAATGTTTGTTGAATTTAAATATGAAATAGCACAATTCACGACATCCCGAGGATAACTCTGACATTCCATTAAATCATTGATTTGCATGCCAAATTAAATTTAAAATTAATCAAATTGGCGTCAGCTAAAGAATACACGAATATTTGCAATAAAAATAAAATTGTTGCTTCATATTTAGAAATAGATGAAAAAGTTTCGTGTAAAGTTCAACTTTGTTGTATTGGGACAAGTCACCGTTAGTTACGTTATCAGACTCCTTAATTCAAGATATTGTCTTTAAAAAATCAAAAGTGACCGATGCACAACAGCCGAGTTAAAAAATAATCATCAACGCGCTTGTTCAAATAAAGTCATACGTAAAAAAGAGTTTAACAAAATAAGTCGCGGTAAACAAATAGTGACATAATGTACAGAAATATTGTCAATTATTCATTAACAGATAATGACTTTCAAGGCAAATAGAAACTGTCACGAATCAAGCAAAGGTATACTCAAAATTGGTCTACCGAAATAATTATATCGAACATATTTTTTGGCTTTAATCTCCAATTTGAAAAATTTTTTTTAAATTCTAGAATTTTTACTGGGGGTTTTTGATGTATACATGTGTGCGATTTGAAATATTTTATCTATTTTCTGTGTTGTTTGCATAAATTATTGCAGGAATGATAAATAAGAGATTAAAAAAATTGGAAAAGACTATGGAGTGGGCTATTTCAAGACCCACTTGACATAAGTGTGACGAGAATGTGTGAGAAGGAATGTGAGTTTTGTAGTTCATTCCACAAAGACTAGAGAGAGAGAGAGAGAGAGAGAGAGAGAGAAAACCACAAAAAAAACTATTTTGAATAATTTTCAAAACCTGCGGTTGTTAGTGCTATGTCATTGCACTATGTCTATACTAATAAATCGATAAACAAAATCACAACAATTTCTTATATATTTCTATATTTTCTATATATTTCGGTGCTGTAAGAATTATTTAAGTAGAGAATGAGTATGCAAAATCATGGCTGTAGTTTCCTATATGAATTTAAAGACGACAGTCACTCTTACGATACATGACATTGAACATTTTCTATTTGAATATTGCCCACATTGCTGCTGGTTTAAAGAGGAAAATCGAAATCATTCGAATCGTACAAAAAATATTGATTTTCATTCCATAGAAACACAAGAAGTGCGATTGTAGTAGAGAAATTTACAAGACCGTCTGCAAGATGCCGCGTATGTTGAACCGTTTCATTTCACTCGATATGATTTTGTAATGAATCTCTTAAACTGTCAGCTTCGTCCTTTTGTAATCAATATTAACGTTACCACGTCAATTGTGGAGTTGACCTCCATGGTATGAGTACCGGATATTCAAAATTCTAAAATACATAACAATACTACAATACTACAATACAATACAATACAATACTACTACAATACTACACTACAATACTAACAATGATGGAAGAATGATGTCAGCGATCTGAGTGAGTCTATAGACTTCCGGATAAGTTTACACAGGGCCTTCAGTGCAGTCAGGATTTGCATTGCAAATCGCCCACAGGGACGCATAGTTTTCTTTCATTTCTTGAAATTAAGTTCATGAATTGCACTAAGTGTATAAATTTTGTAAAAATGATGTAGACAATTTGTATGAATTGTGCAAATTGATGTAATGATGCCAGACCATTAAATATGACGGATAAATTATGTACAATTCTTCGTTTGAAAAATCCATCCAACATCGCTTTTACATTGTTTTGAAATCGATTGCACATCATGTCTACATCATGAGCATGAGTGTAGCCTTGATGTAGAAACTGTGGGCAATTATCGGTAGAAAGTAGAATAAAAAATTTTATCACATCGGGGCCTATAACATGTCCATTATAGCCCTGAAAGCAGGACTATAATCGGCATATTATAGTCGAGTTTCATATGTTGAATAAGGACCATAACGTAATCATTACATGCAAATCAAATGTTTCTTATGTCGATGGAAAATAGCAAAACAAACTCACATCGCCTTTTTTCAAAGCATGCTCAACTTCACAAACGTTTATTTGTTGTTTAAAACATTTTATTGTGTTGAATTAGGATTTGAACACGAATTAAAACAAAATTTTAATCAAAACGAGTTTTGTTTACTTTTTTTGGAGGAATCGATTGACCGTACGATTTGATGACAACTGTTTACTAGATTGAAACGATTGCCTTTGCAACGATTTCAATGTACAGTTTATTTTCATGTTCTGTGCAAAATTGGCAGTTATAGGCCCCGATGTGATAAAATATCGTATAGCACAAGGGGTATATCTTGCAATTATAGTCTCGGTGGGTAAAATTTCTCGGGGCTGACGCCACTCGAACTTTTACCAACCTCGACTATAATTACGCGATTATACCCCTTGTGTTATAATATACTATTATTCTACAAATGTTGTATTATATTTCTACTGCATGTGCAATTGATGTCAAAACAATGTAGAAATGATGTTGGAAGTAATCACTAACTGCATTTTCTCCATTATCTTAACACAATGTATGCACATATAAATTACATCAATTTACATGATTCATACCTAATATCTACATCATTCTCACATCAATTAGCCGTCATTCTTCCATCATTTATGGAATTATACATTTTGGCATTTTGATGTCAAGGTTGTGGGACGAGTTGGACTGAAATGCAATGCATATGATAATTTCGCAATTCGTTAAGAACCTTAAATCTTTATCTGTCAAATGAAAGACAATTAAAGGACATTTTTTCAGTTAAAATTTCAGGTTTGTAAAACAAAATAAAATAAGAATTTTATTCGTTACTAGTCGCATAAATAAGACAAAGATCATGAGCATCAAATATATACAAAAAGAACGCAGTCATTATCGAATATTTTCTTTAAGAAATCAATATTTTAAAACACTTTAAACAAAATGAATAAGGCAAGCAATAAAAAATGTTTTCAAAACTATCAAATCGCGTAAATATTAGACACAAAATATCTTGTTTATCAATGAAATTTACATGCAAACATTTATTTACTTTAAGTAATTTCATAGTCTTGATGCTTGACCATGATACATGATGTCATGTTTTCAAGCAGTTATTAATTTTAAAAAGAACTTTCAATGGCAACACAGTGCCAAAATTTATTGCCTATTGTGTTGTATAGGAAATACAAAAATACTTAATCTCCAAATTAATTAGGATACGTCACCGCGCTTAATGATGCAATTGAGTTGAATCAAAGTGTTAAAAGACAAATCATTTCTTCGTCGCACACTCACGAGTTAACAAAAAATATTAAAACATTTAGAAACACATTACCCAATTCCATATCGAATACCGGCTGTGTTTAGGTTTTTTTTGTATATATTTTTGCTTTTTTAAATTAAAACAAATCTAAATGACCTACACACGCTGAGTTGCGCAAGACTGAGCGACATATTTTTGTGTATATATTTATTTATCACGATTTTCTCATGGCACTTTTATAATTTTCATGTTCACTTGTTAATGATTACAACTCGAAAAGATTAAAGAATTGCTTATCATTTTGTCATTTGTCAATAAAAGTATTAATGAGTTTCTAACATTTATTTCGCTATAGATAGCTAGAGATAAACTTTCTTGGTAAAAGGAATGATCTAACAGGTGCGTCCACAGTCCATAAAGTAAATAAATAAAAATAAATTCTCAGATCGAAAACAATTTCGAGATTTCGGCTTAACTAACGAGAAAGCAGATAGAATTGACGTTTCGATGATAGAAAAAATAGTGAAGCACAACAACAAATTTACAAGTAGACCAATAAATATGTTAAGTTATTCGAAATATTTGCACGAAAATCTCAAAATCATTCAATATACCGGTACAATTTCGGGCTTTTCGTTTCTATAATTATAATAGACTTTAATTCAAATCGTTTTAAAAGACATGAACACGACGAACGAGCACCATATACTGAGTGTGAGTGTCCAATATCAAAAAATTATTATTCGTAGGTTAACATAACAAAAAAAGCTCATCTATTCACTGACACTGTCGTACATAATTTACACACACACGTGCTCCAAACTCAACTAAAGCGTCATTCAATTAATTATATGAATGTAATGCCGCGACCTCGTCAAAATAATATTTCTGTAAGGAACGCGTTCGCTTTCGTTAACTTTTATTCACCGTCGAGTCAATGGTAGTAGTGATTGTTGTTTGTTATGCAAAAATTTCGCGATTTGAGAATGAATTCAGTGACGAAAACTTATATTTAGAACGTTAGTAGTAGAGTTTGGAATGATACAATACTTGTGACGATATGATCGGATCGGTGCTTCAGCAGTATTCAATTGTTGTTGCTTTTCAGCGAATAAAACGAAAAGTTCTAGTGCTGAGCTTTGCATTGAAACGGATATATTTCGTGAAAGTTGGATAGTTAACTGTAAATTGCACTTCCATTAAATAATTTTAGATTGATATGCTAGTGGATAGTGTAGGACATCTATCCACCACTACATTAACAAAAGAATTTTAAATAACTCCAAGTAGTGGCGTCTCATTCTTTCGCGATAATTTGTGATAACTTTTTCGATTCTTTCAGCTTTAATTATATTTTATTTTTATCGATTTCTTACATCTTCTAAGTCTAAGAAGTTGTTGAGATCAGCTATTATACTGCGGATTACAATACAATTTGCCCCAATTTGCTAAACAATAGAAAACGTTGCGTAATTGTCTGTCTCGTGTGATTTCAGCTCAACAAACAATAAACAACTTTTAAGAAATAATTTTTACCAAACAATAGCCGGTGCTTTGGTAAATTGGGGAACAGTTACATGAAAATTTTTTTCTGGTACAATCGGATCAGACAAAATAATTAACGAAGAACTGTTGTACTGTTGATCTTACGTTTAGTGCGACGTTGGCGTCGGCTTATGTCAAAGTATATGAAATTTCATGATGAATTTCATAAGTTGTTATGAATTTCGTCGCGAAATATTGTATACTTTGACATAAGCCGATACAATAGAAAAAAGTTTACGGAAGACGATAGTTTATGAGAAAAAGTGTCGGAAAAAAGGACAATCGAATAGATTGATTCTTTTTCAGAAACGTGTCCTTCAAATTTTACAGTTAAGAGTGTTGAAGGACCTACAGCTATGCACAATAAGAATGACCCGCTATTTGTAATATCACCGTGTTCTCTATTTCTATGATTCTCCGACTTCTCTCATTTCGCCATTTGAAATAACATAAAAAACGAGAGAAATCGGAGAAGTCATAGAAATAGAGAAAACGGTGATCTTGCAAATAGCGAGTCATTCTTATTGTGCCCAGCTGTATCTCCTTCACAATCACCCTAAATTCTTCGTTGCATTACACGATCGCCCAAATTTTTTTCATAAATCAAATGAGCTGTGATTTATTATAAAGAGGTTCTTTGGTATGATATGATATGGACATAGGTAGCATAGATGGGAATAGAATTCTCTCATGGTTTTAACATTAAAGTGAAAGCCCTCCGTTGAAAGATTTACTTTCGCTAAAAATAGCAGCTTAATTGTGCTAATTACGAAGAAGTCCTCAACGATATTTGCTTTTAAACTAGATAACGAATTTTACGATTTATTCTGATGTACGAAATACAAATGCTTCAATTCTTTGAAAATGATAAAGAAGTTTTTATTCCACTGGCAACAAGACATACGATTTTATTTGATCAATAAATGTTATAAAAGGCAAACGAAACATTTATGAATAACTAATGAAATAAGAAAGAATTGGCGATCGACCGCTCGCTTGGTGAAGTAAAAGTGATGTCATTCCGACAAGATACTAACACCAAACCATTTCACATAAAAGACGATTTCTAATCTAAATAAATCATTTTGTTAGATTTTTAATTATTTTTTCCTAACTGAGAAAATTGTTAATTTATGCCGATGAAGTAATCTGATCGTGTTTGCGTGTAGACTTCATAAGAAAATGTGACATAACACAAATTCATCACCAGAAAGAATTCAGATTCTTAGCTTTTCGTCTAGTGAATTTCGTCTACGCCGATACATAAGTTACCACATTTATAAAATTAGCGTTTGTTATATTTTTCATTTTGTTATATTTTTCAGAAAGGCAGTAAATTAAAGTGATAAAGAAATGATCTCTCCAAGAAAAAAATAATGATCGCACATTCGTTTGTTTGCAGAAAAAAAGAAAATTGGCTGCAGAAATTTTTGCGCCTTAATAGCGCAGCGATGATCTAAAAAGGGGAATTAATACCAGTTAAATAGAGTAATAATGATCTCAGAAAAACGAGAGGTGACTCACAGAAAACAAAATTCCGCTTCCTAGGTATGAAAAGTAAGACAACATGAACGTTGCACAGCAAGTGTTATGCGCTTTATACTTACTCAGAGAAAAACATGTAACTTACTTGAGTCAAATTTGTGACTCTCTCAGAGAAAATTGCAACTCAAGTTTTGTTGCTTTTCTGCTGAAGCCTGACTTACGTTGTAATATTTGCCATACTTTGGCCAAAAACTTAACTGCAAGTTGTAATTTTCTCTGCATTTCAGCAAGATAAATTGAGTGAGTGAAACTAAACAAAATATTTTATTGAAAATTCTTTTGTTTGATTTTATCGTTCAGTCTATTTACCTTGCTGAAATCCTTTAAAATATGCGCTAATTTTTCTAATTTTTTTTTTACTTATGATGACAGGTGCAGCACAGCTCGCACAGTTTAGAATTTTGATTGGTTGAAAAAATCATGTGAAAATTTTCAACCAAATAAATTTTTAAATGGTACTTTCAACGGAGTACTTTTTCTAACTGCAAGAGCAGGAGGAAGGTTTGAAGAGTTGAGGTTGAGGTGAGCGAAATTTCGGTATAATTATTAAAAACAAATCCTCAAAATTCGATATGAGCGAAGGACTTATTTATAACCGTCGGAACCGATGTACTATAGAAATGATGCAGCAATTTTGAGGTTTAAAAAAAGCTCAACCTAAAGCATCAAACTTTAAGAATTGATCGCATCTTCAGTACTAAAATATTTTTATAAAATGAAGTCGTGACTTTAAAAATACCGCCATTTTCTCTCTTTCTTATAACCACATTCTTTATACTTTGTGATCAGATTTTATTTTTTGTGATCAATTCGAACTTGACGTTGTCATAATATCGGTTATTATTATCGGTTTAAATGCTTCTCTTTCACAAATAACAATTTGCTTATATCTAAGAAAAGCAATGACGACATTGTGTATGCATGTAACCACTTTTTTCACCTCTTTTTTTACTAGTAAATATTTTTGCTTCATTAGGACGTTTAAATTCAGTAATTTATTTTCTAAAATTTCAAATTAAATAAAATAACAGGTTTTTTGAAACAAATTCAAAACTCTAATTTAAATCATAAGAGAAGATACGCCAATATTCAAAGAAAAACACGTTCAATTTCTACATATTTTCATACGAGTATCAGGAATCGTATGTGAATGTGGTGAACACTTTTGAAGGTTAAGTTTTTTTTGCAGTTTTTGTGCGTTTAGTCGTTTATTAATTTTTTTTCGATGTTTTGTTTAATGTGACATTATATATAAGTTTTTTTCATAGAAAGATACCATCACTTTAGTTACAAAAAACATTAAATTCTACATGGTTCGTTCGTTCCTTCGCCTGCATCGGATATTATTCACTGTGTGGCAATATGACGATTAAATTAATTTATTTTATGTAGTTACATAAATTGAATAAACTGTTCGAAGCCATCGCTAGAACTTAAACGTACTTATAGATAAACATCGTATGCAACAAAAAATTATCTCTGCCTATTTTGAACCGAGCGTAGGAGTCTTCCATGTCTACAAAGTACTGTAAAAGAAAACAGAAAGAAATTTTCATTGCACATCCATTTTCATTATAGCTGGTCGCCATTGAAAAGCAATAAAACGGAATACAAAAATTCATCGAAACGGTCCAATGCACAGCGTCAACAATACTAGGGATAACATCACCGAAACCAAAGCAAATGTTCGATGATTCGACGTTTTCACATTTACTGAGAATTTTCATTTGCATCGGTGACCATTTTCGCGAAATAATTTCAGAAATAATTTTAAATTTGGAGAAAGAAGAAAGTTAGCGAAATTTATCGAAATCACTTTGCGAAAATAGTCTCTAATTTACATAAAAAATTTGCGATGAGCTGAAATTGTTCTGAATCACCTAAAAAATGAAACATAAAATGGCGGTGGGACACATACATTCGATGAAAAAACAATTAGGGTTAATTGTGATATTGGAAGGATTTAGGGTCTCTGGCTTCATGATAGATGAAGAACTAAACGAATGTCCAATACAGCGGTTAATGTAATAATAAAAACTTCTAATGAATGTTTGACTAATAAAAATTTGGAAGCGAAAGCTGAATTCCCGGGTATCAGTTCATAGTTTGAAAATTTTGTCTTGGAAATTTTAACTCGAAGCTAACTTCACACGCATTCAAATTTCATATTCACTTATAAAGAGAGCGATTTCGGACCACTTTAACTAAATTTGTCTGACGGACTGCTATCAAAACGTCTTTCTAAAACGAGTGAAGAGAAATTTTTGTCCATGTAAATATGGGTCGAAGGCCTCTCCTCAAGGCCTTAGGTCGGCACTAGTCCAAAAAAGTTTTTTGCTATGTTGTAGAGAAAATTGAGTGGAACATTTTTGTCCATGGAAATATGGGTCCGAGGATTCCCAAATATGGGTCCGAGGCAGGCTAAAAACAATTTTTCTACAATGCTTCTTCGTACGGGCTTGTCAGTATTGCCATTTCGGCAATTTCCACTCGAGATGAATATGCTATGCATAATGAGTAATTTAATGGAACGGGAATGCATGTAACGGGAAACCTTGCAGTGGGATTCGTACAGGTCCGCGAAGCTTCTGTTTTTTATATTGAAGTCACATACCCGTGGTGCATAAACTCGTCTCAATATTTTTATGAACTTTTTATTTCTGTGCAGGTTTTTAACACCGCAAAAACCTGCGCAGAAGTAAAAAGTTCATAAAAATATTGAAACGAGTTTGTTTAGTGACTTCCTATTTCATGTCACTACACAAATTTTCCGGAATCGACCGAAATGTAGATATATTGCTGGGAAGCGGGTCCGATGTGTTAGTCAACAATATTTATCTACTTTTTCCTTGTATAACGAGCGGAAACATCCGTATCCATTGTTAAAAAAAATTTAAAAATCGCTCTCTTAAACATCTCTTATTCTCTCTCATTCTTAACGAACAGTACGACATATGTAATCCTCGTAACGTCGCTATGATCAACTAAATAAAATCTGATCTAAATGTGAGAATTCTCAAATAAGTTGTTGCTGCCATCTGTTTTCGTTTAGAACTGTCTATAGTTTCGCCATGAAGTTAGGTACAATTTCAATATTTTTATTCATTGGCTACGCAGAATCGAATTTTAAAATGCACATATAAAAAAAATGTCATCGCTAATGATAATTTACGATTGATGGAAAATGATTCTTCTAACAAGGCTCCCTTGGCTGATTTATAGGTTATGCCTTTTTTGACTTATCGATTACATGGACAGGTTTAGCTTGTTGTTTTTTGTCAATGGTAATGGTTGGTAATTTCAACGCAAAATAAGTAGAAACTCTCACTGACTGTCATATATTTTTGAATGATTTTAAGAAAATATGTTGCAGTAAATGTTTCTATCTATTTCACATTATTACTTGTTACAATTTGCCAGCAAATCCCAACTTTCGCAGTAGGTGTTAAGAAAAATGCAAAAGCAAATTCGATTTATATTTTATTGCTTTTTATTTGGCAACGCGATGTGTAAAATTTCTGTTTCAATCTTCTTCAATTGTACGCCGAATGTTTCTTTAAAATTTAATTTGTGGTTATGACTAAACGCATAAAAAAAGATTTACATCAGTGCCGTGAATTCGTTTGAATTTCAAATTAAATCACCATTGACATTCAAAATCATATCAAAATATCTACAAGTGAAGAACGTAAATTTTTTAGAACATGAATACTTAGCAGCTGAATGGAATAGAACTCATTCGTGTGCTATTTAGTATTTAAATTGGATTTGCTGTGAACTAACCTTGATGGAGGTTGAATTAATTTGCAAGAAAATGAAAGTTATACGTTCATAACATAGCCGTAAACAGAAAATTAAAACATTTTTCGAGGAGCTGTGTTTCTAAACGGAACATAACTTAAAGCTTAACAAATTGCTACATAAAACGCCACTCTTCAAATGTAAATTATTTTGTTTTCATTGATAAAATGTAAAGAAAATACCCCGAATCTACTTACCAATCCATCAACACCTCCAACTTCCACCGCTGTCTTCAATCGTTGCGACAACGATTCCAACAACTTTTCGAATTTTCTATTTAAATCATCCAAACGTTGAGTGAACACTTCTGTTGCACCTGGATCCGCATCCGGTAAGCGCATATCACGTCGTGGTGGCGAAAAACTTGGTCGAGTTTCCACCAACCAATCGACATAATGCAGACACTTTCCATCATAAATCTATATGTTGGGGGATGTTAATGTTTTGTTGGTTAGTTCGTGGGTTATGGTTATTTCGTATTGATTAAGTTCGGTTAATGAAAACAAAGCACTACAACTAATGTATAATTGTTATTTTATTCGTCAGATAGTTACGGGAATGTAACTTTGTCGATTTCCATCAATGGACTTCAAATTCGACGCATTTATTTATTCCCAAGTAAGACGCAGAAAGAAGGAAAAAAGTTAAAATAAATGCATTATCGGAGCAGATATTAGGATTGTTTTGAGATCGCAGATTAGCACAGAATTTGTCCCACAGACCACCACTTTAAGGGCCGTGTCTTTACCGGTTTATTTAGAAGCAAAGGTCAGATGAAAAAAAGGACACAAATTCATTCACGCACCAGAAAATTACGCTTTGTGTGATGGACATTTGAGTTTTGTAATATTTTTTCTGGGGCTAACTATAAACTTTGACAGAACGAAGAGATAGAATTTCTTGGGTAGACTTTTGGAGAAAAAATATGTGAAGTGAAATGTTTTGTTCTACCGAACAGCAGTAAAAATAAATTTTTTGACAAGTTGAGCTTTCACACAAACCTTACGCGATGCGGTTCGCATCACGTCCAATATAATGAGCGCTATATTTTATATAACTATATTTTAGCGTGCGGTGCGAATAAATCGCGAAAGGTTTGTTTCAAAGCTCAACTTGATTGAAACAACAATTAATTTTGTTAAGTTCAGCTTTCAAAAAACCTTAGACGATTTATTCGCAACCCACACTAATATAACTCCTCCTTAAACATATTGGACGCTATGCGAACATATCGCGTAAGGTTTGATAGAGAGCTAAACTTGACAAAGTCATTTTCATTTCTGTCAGGTTGAGCGTTCATACAAACCTTACGCGATCTATCCGCATCACGTCCAATATGTTAAGTCGAAGAATGACTTTTCCAATTTGAGCTTTAACGAGGTTGAGCTTTCAAGCAACCCTTTTTTTAACGATTTTTAACGCGTCCAATATAATTAATGCTTTAAGGAATGAGATTTCGAACTCCGACGGTCATTATGTCTGTGAAGTCAAGAGTTTTAACACCCGAAAGATCAATCCTAGATTTAAAATATTAGTTTGAGTGTATCCTGTCGCAATTGTTTTACACTCGCGGGTACCAATGATCTAATTGCTATAAGAAATTCAATCCGAAGCTATTTATGTTTCCAAACTCAATGTCGATGTCGATACAAATTCTTTGGAATCCTTCTAAGTTGAAATTCAAAACTAGTGCGAGAGTATGGGATCTAGTGAATTACTAATAAAGATCCGTGATAAGCGTCAGCCACGTCGCGCGTTAGCCACGTCGCGCGTTAGCCACGTCGCGCGTTAGCCACGTCGCGCGTTAGCCACGTCGCGACCCACTGAAACAGTCGAACTAAATTGTTCCACCGACAGCAGAAAACAAATACAATTTCGGTTATATGATGGCACCACCGTCAAATGATGTGAACAATATACCCGATCCTTTGTTAAAAAAAATCTTGCCCTGTCTTCGTTTTTGAAAGTGAGCTGTTGCCGCCGAAATATGTTTTGACTTCATGCGAAGCAAGCTACCAGCAGAATTCTGACAGTAAGAAAACCTCTTCTTTGAACGCGCCAGTCGAAATATTCTCTTCTCATTTTGTGAGGTTCATTATTACACACAGTCTATCACAATATTTCTCTATCAGGTCTAACAGACTGTATTGTTTCGTCTGACGATAATCTAAAGGTTCAAATCATCCAATCACACATAATCTCAGTATGAAAAAAATCACATAATTCAATTCCCCGAAAGAACAAATGATAAAAAGAAAAGAAATAAAAAGGAAAACAAAATGGTGTCAAGGAAACACACGGCCTTAAAAACAAAAAACGTACCTTAGCTTCTCGAATAAGTCGTCCGCCATTCAAATTGACCTGCTCAATTTTTGGTGTACGTTCAACAGCCGCACCAAGTAATTTCTAAAATTCCAATTTTCCGACGATTCACCAAAGAGATCGGAGGGAGATTTTTTTTGGTGAATTTTTTGTATAGTTGATGGATTTGGAAAAGGGATTTCTTTTAAATTAGTATTTCCAAATTTGTTATAGTTAGAACTACTTAAATTAAAAATTAAGTGTAAAATTATTCAATTTATTATTGTTCTGTGTACACTACGCTAAAAACAGATTGCTCATTATCCCGAAATAAAAGTTGATGCGGGAAGGGGACATGTTACATTTTAGTGAAGTATAAGAAATTTAGTCCTATGAGAATGAAGGAAAACAATTAATTTTCCTTCTAATTCCCTAATATTCCATTCCTGCATCCAACTATTATTAATATGTTGCATTTGATTACTTAACCAACTGGCCAAGTTTCAATGTTTCTTTTTGTTTAAATTCTATTTCCAAAGGTTGTATACTCAGCCGATTAGTTTTCGTCCATACAAATAAACTCTACATTGTGCAAAGTGTGTGGTTATCCAAAAATATAAAACTAAATTAAAAATTTATTGTTTTTAAGTCTGCTTTTAATCAAATTGTTCTACTTTCGTTAAACGTTTAAATTTCGAATTTTTACAAAAAAAAAAAGATACAAAAAAGTAATTTCCTCCGCCCAAACACTCAATATTAAAAATATGAACTAAATTGGACAAACCAATAAATTGTATTTACACACAAATTCATAGACACAAAACAAATATCGAAGAGAAGATTTTCGTATACGGGTGAATGATAAGAAACAATGTGATGTGTAAAGACATGGGAATGAGCAAAAAATGATTCCTAAAGACTATAAAATGTTTGTGTTTTCGAACAAAAATATTGTAAGATAAAAATATTTCGATGTCGTTCGGACTGTGTTTAGGTACAAATGATATACTTACATCCAATTCATAGGCCGATGTGGCGGTTGGTAGTGAGGCTAATTTTTCGGCAGCGCCATCAACCCAGGTCTCCTCAGCAACAAGACTAGTTTGCAATTTTGTCATTACACCAATAGCATTTTCGCAACTGCGTAATCTGCAGAGGTAAAACGACATCACGCAAAATTCACATCAAAATGTAACACACGACACAAACCTGTCAGCCAACTGTCCACAAACGTTGTTCCAGCGAACATTTAAACGTTCAACATTAGCATGCAATCGTTTCAAGTCACTTAATACTTTTGTCGGTACACCCATTCGACCCAATTGATCAGCCGAATCATTCATTTTGTCAATGTGTGGCTGTTGCTGGGTGATAATATCTTGAAGTGTTGACAATTGCTTGAAAACAATTTGCAGCCCGTCCAATGTAGATGGCATTTCATATTGTTTGGCTAGAGCACCTTCCAATTCCGAAATGACTTGTTCATTATCCTCTAAGCCAGCAAGTGCTCCTCCCAACAATTTCAATCTGTCACCATGCAAATCACTTTGGGTGTTCAACTCTTTCCACAAATCAACCAGGCTGTCTAGGCTCTTCTTCAATTGTGGTGTCTTCAGCGCTATGGTACGGAATGTTTCTTGCAAATGTTTTAGATCCGGCTCGAGCAGATGCAAACGACGTCGATAATCTTCGTGAATTTGAACAGCATGTTCCAATGAATCAAGATCACGTGGCAATGGTGAAAGAATGATGTGATCGAGCTCACGAGCCATATCTTCAAGTTTGTTCTTAAAGGAAATGCATTCCTCGGTGAAAATACGTGTAGCTTGCTTGCTCTCCTCTGTTAATTAAGAAAATTTAAGAAATTAAAGGCTTAAATGTAAAGTTATTAGAAAAAATTATGGAAATGTTTCATCTTAAAATTCCGTAGAACTCCTTTCTTACGACCGGGTTTTCTGACTAAACCGCTCCCCTGAACGTCGACTATTTTGACAGAAGGAACCGAACCGGAAATTTGGTGCCGAAATGTTAGAATTTTTTTTCTTTGAACTGAACCGAATTTATTTGTAAAGCTAGAAGAATCAATCGAGGAGAAAAATGAACCCCCTTTCTTCGAGATATAATAAACATTCATTCATTCAAGCAGACACCTTTTTCTTCATTTTTAAGACCCCGCACCTAAAATCGAACCTTGTCTTCAGAAGTTTGGATAAAAGCTTGAAAAATGGTAGTCAAGCGAAAAAAAATCGTCCGTTTTGCATACATGCGTCGCAAAATGAATATGAGTTTTGTACTTATGCGCAAATTTTTAACACCGCAAAAACCTGCGCAAAAGTAAATACAAAACTCATAGTCAGAAATTCCGGAAATTCCAAAAATTCCATCAAAATTCCAAAATCTATGTCGAAATTTGAAAATTCTATCAAAATTCCAAAAATCCACAAAATTTACAAAATTCAGAAGTTCCGAAAATTTCAGAAATTCCAAAAATCCCACAGAAATTCCGAAAATTTCATCGAAATTCCAAAAACTCCGTCGAAATCCCAAAAATTTTATCGAAATTCCAAAAATTCCACAAAATTTCCGAAATTCAGAAGTTCCGAAAATTCCAGAAATTCAAGAAATTCCAATAATTCCACAGAAGTTCCAAAAATTCGCAAAATTTCATCGAAATTCCGGAGTTCAGAAATTCAAAAAATTTCATCGAAGTTCCTGAGTTCAGAAATTCCATCGAAATTCCAAAAATTCCATCGAAATTCCAAAAATTCTATCGAAATTCCAAAAATTCCATCGAAATTCCAAAAGTTTCATCGAAATTCCAAAAACTCCATTTTAATTCCAAAAATTCCATCAGTCTGTACCAAAAAAATGAAGTGGATAACCCTCGCTGAAAACGGTGCTGAAAAAACCACAATTGCAGTGCTAATCCTCAAAAAGGAGTGTCAAAGCGTTAACGCCAATAACACACATAAATATAGACTGGTAGTCTTTGACAAAAAATTAACATAAATTGAAGCAAAACTGAAATGCGAAATGTTTAGTAGTGTTGGTAAATTACTTATTTAGAGCAATTATTTTCGCGATTAATAACTGCGTCAGGCAATGAGAGACAAGAATCTTTCGTTAAATTTTTTTATCAAATCGTTCAATTTATTCATCGAAGAATTCTTACCTCTCATTGGCTGACCCAATTATTTATCGCCAAAATAACTGTCGCAGAAGTAGAATTTTTCTGTAAACTCACAATATATAGCTGCACCCGTCTGTACAGTCAAGAGAAATAGCAAGGACTAAAGAAGAAGAAGAAGCACCACATAAACCAGAATCTATGAAAATTAATTGACAAAAAAGAGTCATCACTTGCTGCCGATTGTCAGGTCTATTTGTATCTAGGTAGCCAATTGGCCTACCTGCCTACTTTTTCAGAGAATATTCTCATATTTTCGAAGAAAAAACTTTCTACTGCCAAAGAGTCTCGAAAGTAGTGCAAATGATTTAATTTTACTCTGACGTTTCTAACATTCCTATGAAAAACTGGTTTGTACTAAGAAAAACACTCTTTAACATGTTTTTGACATGTTCACAGCAACCATATACATTTTTGGGACAACCGTTTTATGTTTGCAGCATAACCCTATTATTATACACACAGTTGAGCGTTCTGTGGTTTTTACTGATATTGCAAACACCGATGGATAACGAGCACAAAAGGGATGAAATATCGACAAGGAAGGATGACTGGGTTCCAATAAAGTCATCTTATCTCATTCAAAAAAGAGCCTGTTTCTTTGACGTTCGTCTCGATAGCTCCTCAGCGCTTCTTGTCGTAAAAGCACGACTATTTCTGCTCCTCGATACAGAATCGAATATTCAATAATTTTCTTTTCGCTCTCTTCAACAATTTCTGATCCGAACTCTTAGGCCTACACTATTGCTTCCCTAATTATACTTCGAGAACTCAAGATTAATTGCCTATGGTTTCATAGTCACAAGAATCGGTCAATTCTAAGCATTTAACGAATTGAGAAACAGAATATACGGGTAATTTACTCGTAGCCACATTGACTATAATAAGCCCACGCGAGGAAACAATATTTCAAATCAAGTTCACAGGTCACCTTTTTCATTTGTTAATTTCCTATTTTCCTTTCAAAAACTTTCAAGAATAATTACCATCATCTCCATTACGCCATGACCGAAATATTTTTTTCATTTTCACTAAATACAATGCAACCAATCACTCTGAACTGAATAGTCTACTGCACAGTAGTCCAATGAATACTAAGCGACACTCAATATCATCCAAATAAAACAAATCCAAAAACATCGCTAACCGTAATTAAATGAATGCGGCATGACATAACACATCGAATTAAATTGTATATTTGAAATTGTATCACAAATATGACCTCTTCTTCGGACGACAGTTATGATAAATGGAAAAGACTGTCACAAAATATAGAAAAATGTAACATTTGCCGCTTTCGTGTTTGAAACGCTTTTAAGTAGGATACCATAACAATCGTTGCCTTGCAAATAATCAACACCCAAATAAATTAACTGAGGCCAATTATTCAATCAGCGTAAATTTTCTAATTGAAAAACCAACAATTTTTATTATTTATTTTTAGAGCTTCAAAAGTAGAATAGAACCGAATCGAATTACTTCTCACAATCTACTGAATTTAGTCTTCTGTCATGCTTTACACAAGGAACCTCATAATATCTGGACGAATAGCCAAAGTTCGCTTCTGTAACCTCATTATTATTATAAATGCTATTCAAAGTGATCGTAAAAATGTTTGAGTTTGAGTCATTTTTCGAAAATATCGAAAAACTTGAGAAGACGTAGGACAATGTTTTCTAAAAGTACTGGTATGTACCGAGAGATGCATAAAAAATACAAATACAGGTGAGTGCAGCAATATTTGTGCAGAATTAATGATTTCTTAGATTAATTGGTTTTAACCGTCACAATTGTTACAATCGAATAAACAGATATTTACTTCATCGATTCACTTGAGAGAATTCGTAAATGTTCGAAAGGAAAGGGCGGTTTTCGAATGTACGGCCCCATTGTTTATCTATTGTTGCTATACAAATTCTCTCTTTGAAACTAAAAATGTTTTTAAAAATTCGAACTTTGCAATTATGCGAAAATTTAGAATTTTCAAATTGCGAATTATCCAAAAAAAAATTAAAATTTCAAAAATATATAATTTTTTGTAGTTTTCGGTGTTTTTAAAGCTGTCGAATTTTTTTCGAATAGATTTAATTCGGTTGTTCATTGGCTGGGTACTTTTGATACGCTTTTTTCATATTTTGCAAATTGTGACACTTAAAATCGTGTAAATAAAAATCGAAAATCTTTCATTCTGCATAACATACTCACGAGGATGTCACTTATTCATCCAATATTAGGGCAAAGCCACTTATAGCCAAATTTATAACATATATATGACTATTTGTTTTGATTTATATGTTTACGTTATAAGTTTATGTTGTAAGTTAACATTATGAGTTTATAGCCCAGATCAGTATTGTAACTGAGCCAGACCAGTACTGATCAGTTCCAAAACTGATCTGCATCAGAACTGATCAGTTTCAAAACTGATTTGAATTACTTATTTTGAAACTGATTAGTACTGATCCGTATCAGTTTGAAAACTGATCATTACTTATCCGGATCAGTTTTTAAGCTCGTTGATACTGATTAATATCAGTTTTCATCCGGATCAGGTTTAAAATTGATGAGTACTGATACTAAACAGTTTTGAAATTGATCAGTATTTATCAAGATCAGTTTCGAAACTGATTAATACTGATCCGCATCAGTTTTGAAACTTATCAGTACTGATTCGGGCTATAAACTTATAACTTGTACCGTAAACTTGTAACGTTAACGTATAACTTCTTACTTATAGCTGGGCAATTCCATGCAATGAATTTTGTATATGACCTGGGAACCGTGTCTATCTCTTGAAGTGTACGAAGGTACTAGAGTCGGATGTATGAAACAATTTTCAGGAAAAATCTCTTCTATAAGTCTCTCATCCAAAAAAAGATTGTCAGACGAACAGTTTAACCGGAAAACGTGAATCCCAGTTCATAGACTTTTTTATTTTCAACATTTGAGTGAAATGGCCCAGCTATATGTATGTTATAAATTTGGCTATTAGTCGCTTTGCCCAAACTCTCTATTCATTCCTTGTTCTTTATTCCCGAAAATATTTCAAAATAGTATAGTCGGCAACTCCATATAAAAAGTACTTTATTTAAAAGCTGTCAAGCTATGTCATCTGATAGATGTGCTATAATTCTGCGCAAATATTGCTGCTTTCGGCTGTACGAAAAATAACACTTAAAGATATTCTTGTAGTACTTACCTTCAGCTCTAGCACGTTTCTCGAAATCGTCAAATAATCGATTAACTTCATCCATTTCTCTACGCAATCGACGCAATTGCGGATCAGCTGGATCGCCTTCAGACAACAATTTATCAGCATCGTCATTCAAAGCTCTCCTTATAGCCGTTCTCTGTTCAGCTCCCATAGCCAAAAATTGGTCAAAGTCCCAGCCCTTAACCACTTTAATTGTAGCGAATATCATGTTCTGTCTCAATCGCAATTGCTTCTTTTGCCATAAAGCAACTGATCTATCGAAGAATCGTTTCAATCTGTCAGCCGCTTCAATCGCTTCTGGATCAGGTGGGGGAATCAGCAAACAGGCACCAGGAACAGGTCCTTCGACTCCCTTTGACGATCGCACCTTCCATTTCACGCGTCCGGATGTATCAATTAAAGTACATGTTTCTCCTTTTTCCAAAGAAACGCTTCCTTGCTTGTAGGCACAAATTGCTTGTACTGGCATCGGACGATTAACCGGCTGTTTGCGTTGTTTCAATGGCACAATTGATTGGGCACGTTGCTGAAGTACCTGAACGGTTTCACCAAACACATTCAATTCCTCACGCAGATCTTGCATGCCGCGTAGCAAATTTTCACCTTGATCCAAGCCAAAATCGGATTGAGAATATTTCGAGTTAAGAATTTCGTCCCGTCTGAAAATGGATGCAAATGTTTGGTGAACTCACTGTTGCAAATTTAGTCAATTCAATCGTACTTAGCCAACCAGAGTTCAGCATCTTTTATTTCAGCAAAGAACGAGTGATATTCGGTGGCATGTTTCAAGTGAACTTCTAGGCACAATGTCAATTGTAAAAGATACGACCATTGTGATTGCAATGCTTGTAAATGAGCTTCAATGCATTTAGCTGCTGGATGTTGCTGCAAAAGTAACGCTTCTCCTCGGTCCAAAATAGAAGCAAAGTGCATCTCTCGTTTCTCCAATTCGGACATTAGATTCTATAAAACGCAAGCAGTCATTAAGCCACCACAAGCTACAGCATCAAACAGAATGCAAACAAAAGAAATCTTTCGTATAGGCGTTAGATAGCGGACAAAATTTAACCGAAAATGAAAAACGTATGGACTTTGTGAGCTGGAAGAAAATAACGATTGTTACCGAGAGGGAGTACTTTATTCGAAGAGGTTCGAACTCACAGCGAATGATATTTTTTGAGAAATTGTGAGGGAAATCTATCAGAGAACTCAAAGTCCTGTGGGACAGGCCAAAGTCCCTAAAATTCAACAAAATTCATTAAATTTTTCTAAATATTAGGAACTGAACTATGCGATTAAACGATTCAGGAAATATTTTTATATGTATGAATTGAACCAATTGGGGTCAAAATTCTGTATATTCCAATTATCGAAATGACGTTTTAAACGTCAAACAATTAAGTAGCTTCCCGCTGCAAAATGTTTCTTTCGTCTTTTTTTCTTTGATAAAATAAATTTCAATTAACAAAACAATTTTTTTCCTCATTTTCCTTAACTGAGTTTGAAAAAGAAAAATTAAATTAGCGACAAAATTAACTTAAAGCTTTTTCGAAAGCCTTCTAGTTAATTCTGTCGCTAATTTAATTTTTCTATTTCAAACTCACCGAAATTTTTCGCTAGTTTTCTCTAAGTTTTATTTTCCTTATAAGGCAGTATAACTTTGACGTGTTAAACGTCATTTTGACATTTGAAATAGACCGACTTTTGATCCCAACAGATTCAATACTTTCTTGTGGAACTTGAATGGAATAGTCAGCCTGTCAATCAGTTTATTTCGTAGAACGAAAACAAGTCTCAAATGTGTGAATCAACAAACGGAGTTGCGTGCAAAATAAAAACGAAAGCAATAAAAGCATCTTCTTTCCAGAAAGATTTTAAAAGCTCCCTGGAAAGTACTCACTTCCGAGCCATTCCCGTAAGTTTGCTTGTAAATCAAAGTGAAGCAGCGTTACAAGAGATATTGCGCCAAATTATGATATGTGCAGCGACTTCTTGTCAAACCGCCCAATACTCACCTCATAATATCGATGAATGCCCGGTAAGTCTAATTCTTTAGCTGCCCAGTCTCTGCCAACTTCTACTTGTTCGCGATCGTTCAACCATTGCAATTCAGCGTTAGCTGCAGCTAAAAAGTTTTGCAAAGCATCCAGATCAGACAATCGTTTTGTTGAAGTGCTCAAAAGTTCGGCATAGACTTTTTGTAATTGACTGAGTCTTTGCTGGTATAAGTTCAACTCATCGCCACTGAAATTCGTTTGTTGTCGTTCGCAATGCAATACTTTTGAATGGAATTTGTCGATAACACGATGCTCTTGCTGGTGACGTTCAAGTTCAGCTTTAACAGATGGTACGTCAGAACCGTAATCAGCTGCCAATATTTGTTTCAATTTGTTTTGACACCATTCCGTGTACTCTTGAAGGTCTTTGAAGTACGGATTTGTGTCCACCGTACGTGCTTCGATGACAGTACGCGTTTGTTTGGTGACAGTTGTTTCTTGGACGGGATAACGAATGCCTGAAAGTTTTTGCACGAGGCTTGTGTGGAATGTGGCACGAAGTTGAGACCATCGTTGATGGAGTTTTGTGACTCTGCAGTAAATAAAAAAAAATGGAATTTCGAACTTTAAAATGAAATTCAATTTACTTACTTCTTCTGAAGATCACTAGCTTGAGGATAATGACCATCTTTCAAGACCAAGCAATCCTCATTCATTTCTTGAATTGGTTGTTCTAAGTGACGAATTTCCGTTTCAAGAGCTTCAACAATATTCTTTGCGTCAATTGGATGAAGACGTTCGATTCGACGAGCTTCCTCTGAGATTCGTTGCTCTAAATCGGTCAACCGTGCGTCCGTGTGTTTGATTTCACGTTGCACCTTATCAGCAATGCGTTGCAGACGTTCTAAGCGCTGAACTTCTTGTTGCAATATTTGATCACGATCAGCTAGAGCTGATTGTAAACGATGCCAAGCTTTCTCTATAGAATCTGGTCGAAGTTCGGACTCCACTTCAACTTCGCCAATTGATTCGAAATATTTTTCCAATTCCTTATAAATTTGGAACACCTTTTGCTTGTCTCTCTGTCGTGGAGGCACTTCTTCGTTTCGGAATCGATGTAAATCGTTCAATAGTCGTTTCATTTCGATTAAAGTAGGAGGGAAATTTCGTTCCTGCAGTAGAGCAGTTTTCTCACGACACCAATACAACAAATGTTGAGCCAATTCTTTGTATTCGTGTACGCGGCGCTGTGAATCCATATCGTACAATGGATGAAACGATGGCGGTTCGGGGAAAACATCGTACAGAGAACTGATGTATGTGATAAGAGATTTCTCATCCGGTTCGTTTGTATCAACATCTGTAAAAAAAGCGTAAAAATGTTTCAAAATGTGTTACGGTCGGTCAAACAACGTTAACATTGATCACAAGAGAAATGCAGAAAGACAACAACCCTGATGAAGATGTACATTATTGATCTTGAAGGATTCGCTTATTTTGACATCTTTGATCACTCTTTGCAAATGTCCTCTGACTAAGCACGTCAAGTCACACCCCGTCGAATACCCTCCATAAGAAATGATTTCGTAGTTGTCTTGTGACCGCCACTTTTATGTATCGAAGCAAGCAATTCGCCAGTGCGCAGCATACCACAGAAGACTTATAGCTCACTCCGAAATGCTCCCAATCCATAGAATCCTTTTACTGAATTTTGTCCACATCTCATCTACTCACGGGGCCTTTCCTATTTGCTAATTTAACGAACCACTTCCTTCACAAAAATGTCTCTATCAATAGCGTACAGATCATTAGACCTGTACGCAAACGCCTCTGAAAAAATGTGCGAAGAAAGTGCGCCACTGCCGCCGCCGCCAAAAATTATTTTGACGTACGCCGAAATGCGCAATCATCGAGAACCAACAAAAATCGCGCCGCCCCCGACATATTTTTCATCGGTGCGATAACTAGAAATTCAACAACCTGAGTACATTAGATTCTCAATGCAAGAATTATGTTGTGCCGGCGCGGCGCTGTTATCCACGTCATTAGTGCGTCAACGGCTTATGTCAAAGTATAGTGATTTTCATGACACGATGCATAAGCTGTCAAATTAATTATATTAGTTGGTTAACAGCTTGAGCGTCGTGTCATGAAAATCACTGTACTTTGGCATAAGCCGTTGACGCACTCATGGCGTGGATTTACAAAACTTCTCCCACTAGCTGATGACGCTCTACTTCTTCAGCTGTATCGACATTTCTGACTAATACTTTCTTTCTCTTCACTCTCCCAAGAAGGAGAGATATCTTTTCCGATTGCTTGAGTTTTTGGACCGTACGAAATACTACGTCCTATAACTTTACTACAATAGTTATTCACAATGATAAGGGCCGAAAGTGCTCTTCCGAGTGACACATCACGTTTTCATGTTAGAGCCGAAAGTAAAAAAATGCCAATTTGTCCATTCGCGCTTCTCCACTTTTTTCCCTGAAAGGTACATGCAGCAAGTGATTCAAGTTCAAAGATGAGTAAAATCGGTGAAGTTGTTCCATAGATATGATTGGCTACTTGCTGATAGACTCATTAGCTTTACAGATTGTCCGAAAAACTCTGAAGGAACGGGTGCCGGAGTAATCACTCTGGAACCGAGAAAGGTGGAGAGTTTCTGTTTGTGAAATCTTGCCAGTGTATTGCCAGGCAGAACCACTCGCAGCAATGAAAGGATTGCAGTGTTCATTGCTACCGGAATTGGAAAGCAACAGCGTCACAATCCTCGGAGCGAAGTTATGATCAAAGCGATAAAGTCGCCAGTTACCACATCATCCAACTCTTATCAAAGAGTTCAAGGAAACCCTGAATGAATTAGGCCAGAGAAATTAAATAACGGTTGCATGGGTGCCTGCACACTATGGAATAGAAGGCAGATGAGCCACGCACGGGAAGCAATTATTTCTATAACGCAACCAGTATGCGATAAGGCGCCAAACATTTGAATGTACACGAAACGATTCTTTCCGATGCCCGATGGAAGGTGGAACTCCGGTGAGCTGTTGAACATGTAGCGGAGTCGCTAGCAATCCCAAATGTACCTGGGACCTTGGTGAAGAGACAAGCTATCACATCATTTATGTCCAAAATGAATGTCCAAAATTCTCTCTTTAGAGGCTCAGAACTCTAGGTAATCATGTAATCAGTCAATAGATGTTCTCAAACTAGGACCCTTAGTCTTAGACAAGTCTCTGGTGCGCACTGGTAGGTTTAAATGATTTACATGATCAACGTGAATAGGAACAAAGGATCAGCAGATCTGTTTCATGGCCGTCTCAACTTGACAAATGTAAAAATGGTCGAAGAAGTGTACAAAAACACGGATTTTCGATGGTCTACTAGAGATGAGCGGGTTGCCCGAAACTTCGAAAAACCAGACCCGAACCCGAACGCGAATTGTTTTTTTCGGGTTCATGGGTTTCGAGCTTCAATATTTTAATCGGGTCGGGTTCGGTCCGGGTCGGGTTTTGAAACAGTTCGGGTTTCGGGTTTCGAAAAATTTTGTCGGGTCGGGCTCGGGTCGACCCGCTCATCTCTATGATCTACACATCTCTAGAACTACGGCCATTAAAAAGTTGCTTCCAAAGGCAAAGTTGTAGAGAATCAAATTTTAGAGAACACATGCCTTGCCTTCTAAAGATAAATTTGAGGAAAATTCAATTTTTCGACTGAAATTTTTTTGACCAAAATATTTCTCGAAAAAGATTTTTTCTAACGAAATTTTTTTTAAAAAAGTTTTTCCCGGACAAATTTTTTTGACCAAAGTTTTTTTCGACTAAAATTTTTTCCGACCATAATTTTATTCACCGCAGTGCTTCTCAAGGGAGTTTCGTGAATAAAATAGCATATTCAACTGCATGACAATTTGTTCGTCCTCTCGGGGGAATACATCCCTCAAATTCGGCTCGAGATGATAACCCCCCTTGCTCGAAGTTAAAAAATTATCTCGCAGTTGCATAATCTACTATTTCGAACTTTTATTACACGTTCTTCGAGGTACTCTGATATGTAAGAAATATAGGGAGTTCTCAAGAATTTAGAGAATGCCCTAGAGTCCTCAATGACACCCAGAAATTGTCGTGCCTGTGTACAGTGTACATCGTTATTTATTCGCATGTATTCTAAGTGTCTGTGGACACATTTGAGTTGAAACAATAGACAATAAAGATCGGCGACATATTCTTCGGATAATTGAATAATAAAATTTATGACTTTAATGTGATTCAAAAATTAATCATCGTCATTGTAGTTAATAAGCCGGAACGAATTGTGAAGTTTCAATTGTAATGCCGCGGCACCAAGTGCGATCTTAACAAAGTTGTCAATCAATTTTTTAAGGTAGTGGCAAAAGATTCATGTCACCACTGCGCATAAATTTAATTCTATTGTCTTTTAATGCATGAAATAACAAGAGTAACAATTCAACATAAGCTTCTGTGGCAAACAAGACGGAGACGTTTCTTTAATTGAAATTGGTAATTGAATCAAAAATATTGCAATTTAAAATTAATTTCAGCATAAAGGAGACATCAAATCTGATCTAATAAATGAAACGATTGTACGCAACGGAATTCAGCGGAACAATTAAATTTAGTTTGATGCTTTTGTTACTGCACAAAACGACCATTAACATTAACTCGGTAATAGTCTTTTTTTTCATATGAAAAGAGTTTCATGAAAGTGTCAGCAGTCGACATGATCGATGATTTGACCAATACAATTCGATTGTTAAACTATTTTTTGCCAATCGTTCTCTTCATAGTCGTTTTCATTTCTTTACGAAACAACAAAGAAGCCCGGCCCGACACAACCTGTTTTCCACATTCCAATGTTTCATATATGCAAAAGTCCACGCTCCACATCATTTCAAAAGAAAAAAAAATATTTTAAGTATGACTTACCTTCGGGATCTAATAGTCGAGTAACACCGTACTCTTTCTCTACGACATGGAATGCAGTTTCAAGACGTTCTCGAGGACGAGCCGATCGAGCTTTTCGCCAGTCAAGTAAATCGGGTCGATTACGATGAATAAGTGCAGAGAATGCCAATCCATCGCGCCAAGAACCAGTGAAATCATTCACATGTACATTGGGATAACGAGCGGTTGAACGACGCGCCCATCGTAATAAGGCTTCACGAGCTGATACATTGTCGTCTTGACCAACAACGATATCTGATATCTAAAATAAAAAATCAATCGAATTATTGTTATGACCGAAAATTGTTAAATGAAAAAGAACGTCTGATCGCCAATAATTCACCTGACTGACATTTGTGATTTTTTTTTACCTTTCAATTGAAAATTACGAACAATTACCAATTACCTCGAAGAGTTTAGTTTATTTGTTGGAACGCTTTCAGCAATAACATTTTTCATCGCAGCCTATTATTCATCATTAACGGATAAAAATCGGTACAAAGGTACCATAGTGTATCCAACCGGTAAATAAAAAACTGTAAACCGGTAATACCGTTTACTAGTAATTAACATTTCCAAAACCAGCTTTTCATATTATTTTTTGTTGAAAAAAATTCGCTTGATTTCGAGCTATTTCAGAACGCAAAGATCTTTCAAACTTAATATAATCGGGAATAAGTGTGATATAAGAACTTTTCGTACAAAAAAACATGGTAATACGATGAAATACAGACAAGTTTAGAAAATTTTGTTCAAAAAAAAAAAATCGATTTCTCATACAATTAGAAGTATTCATTTGATACTAAATGTTGAGCTAATCGTTAACGTTATTTTTTCATTGGAAAATTTTATTGAAAAAAAAAATGTTACAATTTTTTTCTATACATTTTTGTCTAACCGGTAAATTTTTACGAAATTTTCGGTAATACCGTTTCCCGATTTTTCAAAATCACCGATAAATGGATTCCTTACTCTATACCATTAGCAGTGCAGAAAAAATGGTAATAACAGTACATTACAGTGCATGATGTGGAAGTAGCAATGCCTGTCACAATTGTCGGCTGTCGAATTTTAGAATGAAACGGCAAACATCTTGAAGCTGTATGAAGTTGGGTTTATCATACCACTACGCTGGAAACCAAGGGCACTTCGGTCCGGCCGTTGGTTTCTTTATCGTTTTGGGGTCTACATAAACCACCAATCCAATTATTAAAAAATCAAAAATTATTCTCAAAGTTTCTAAAAATTAGTCCTTGGTTTAGGCCCTTGGACCTAGCTAGGCCCATAAAAATAAGTTGCTAGTAGGGCCCTACGTGTTTTTTCTGTATAAATCGGATAAATTCTATACGATTTTCTATATTCTTTTTTGAGAGGAAATCGATGGCCTACAGGCTAAGAAAAGTGAAAACATAACCTTAACACGTGTGGGATTGTTAGTAAATGTATGTTTTCACTTTTCTTAGACTATAACATTTGTCAAGAAAAAATTTTGTCTGTGTTTGTCCTTAGAACCACAGATGGGGCCAAAAGTGGAAGCTGAGGTCGGCCGGCCCGAGGCAAAAAATTTTTTGGAAAATCTTTTTTGGAACACTTTTCTCGAAATTTTTAAATTGTTTTCAATTTTTTTTCGAAACTTTTTTCTAAATTCTGGGGGCTTGGATGGGGGTTTTAAAACATTGCATCGGACGGGTTTTTCAATATTACCTTTTCGGCAATTTCCAATGTAGTTTAACGTGGACTTTATTTCACATTTTGTATATGTAAGAGTTAAGGCAATATTTACAAAGGTACACTCGGGTCTTTTTGCAACATCTATTCCGTTTGCCGCTTCTATTCGATGCGTACGGGTCCTTTGATATGTTTCATTTTAGGATCAGTTTTCTGAAATATTTTTCCATAGTTCGTAAGGATTTCCCTGGACATTTGAGTCTTGTGTACTTCGGTGGTTGGTGATCGGAGTTACGACATTGTTTTAATTTTAACAACAGTGAATTTTGCAGTGGTAGTAAACAAACAACAACCACAAGGTTTCAGTTTTTAGATAAGGTTTTTATCACTAGATATGAGATATAAATTCAATTCAGTACTTTAAATTGTTCAACTAAATCTGAACAGAAAACAGTGAATAATTGAGTTCCTAAAGTTTACCTAATATTTTGATCACGTCTCTAGTGAACTTCATGTGAACAAAGCACTGGTCAATGTAATGACGCCGCATGTATTAGAATAGATTAAGAGAATACAGCGACGAAAGACCGCATTCGTATGAATAACTAACGTAAAATTAAGAAGCTTTTAACGCTTTCGAAGTTTCTCTGCAGCTTCCTTGAAAATTATGATTGATCTCTAAACGCACTCATAGGATTTCCAAAAGCTTTAAATGCTTCTTAAGTTTACGTTATTTATTAAGCTAAGTACAAACATCTGACGTAACCGAAATTTTAAAACAAAATATATTGAACTTATGTCAAATTTCGGTCGAACTGTACGATAAATCGGAAAAATGTATTGGAATTTCGGTTACGGTCGGATGTGTGAATTTAGCTTTACTAAAGTTTTTGAATGTCATATGAGTGCGTTTAAGGATCATAATTTTCAAGGAAGCTGAAGAGAAGCTTCAAAGCTTCTTAATTTTACGCCATTTGTTCTTACGAATATTTTTTGACGATACGTTGTTTAGGCTTAACACGGCAGTTTACATGCATGTATTTAGTTGAAAGTTTCTTAGGGAATTATTTGCAATGTCGATAAATTGTTCGTACAAAATCTGCAATTTGTCACAAAAGGAATAACTCCACCTATTAGTCACGAGTAAATTTCTTACAGCTTCTGAAATTTTCGATAATCTTACAGTACAAACACCACAATAGAAAAATAATGGTTCCGAACATTGGAAAAGCGTTCTCTCCGAATTCTCTCAAGTAAATCGATCTATAGAAGGAAAAAGATCTCGACAATGGCCCCACTTTGGTGCACTTTGTGACGATACCACAGACATTTCATTTTTTATATTGTGCCTTGAGTACCAATTCAATCGGGCCAACGTCACTTTTCATCAGGGACAACGGATGTACTTAAAAGTTAACTTCGGCTTTTCAACCGTTAAATTCTTAAGACCACGCTACAGGACATAGACCATTGTGTTGCGCTGGACCATTCCCTGCAGTGTACATGAACGAAAATTTCATCAGAAACTTATTCGACATTTAAGAAAAATATGAACCTAATATTTGAGATTATGAGTTCATATGAATAAAATAATTTTTTAATTAAGGCATCTGGAGCCAATATGTCCAAAAGATAATTCAAGTTGTTTAAATAACTTAAAGAGTAGATATAAATTTTACATCTTAAACGCTTGACTTTGGCACATATCATTGAAATCGGTATGACAAACCATAAATGGTCAGTCGTAAAATGATGTAACATCTAGAAACAAGTAAGTATATTTATTGTAGACAACAAACAAAATGATTTTTATTTATGAAATTCAAGATAAAATTAACGAAGCTTGGGCCAGATTATGAAGACAATTGTATAGAAAATCTAATTTGCTGTATCGATAAAATGTACTTGATTAGATGTGTGCGCGGCTACGCCAGAGGAGTGAGCCATATTGACAAATCAATAAATTCTCTGAAAAGGGGAAGGGGAGGAAAATCATCATAAAGGCTGCCACTTAAAAAGGGAAGAAAGAGCAACTCGTTGCGGACATAAAGGTGAAGGGATCCGCTTTATTTTATTATAACGTCCGCTTATAGCCCTATTCACGCCAAAAAAAGTTGAGCAAAACTTTGACCCGAATGTCTATATCGCTTCTTTTTCCATTACTGAATTAATTCTCTAGAACATCAAAATGCTCTGAAAATGAGTTTATGTGTTCCGCAAACCGTTGCAAGATGTATGCGTTTGAATGCGTAACCATGCGTTTCATACAATGTTCACAAGCTTTGCAGGACCCCAAAACTGGTTTCTGGAGTATTTTTATGTTCTACAGTATTGTTCGGTAATGGAAAAAGAAGCCAAATAGACATTCGGGTCAAAGTTTTGCACAACTTTTTTTCGTGTGAATAGCCCAATTAACCAAATTCTTCCGTGGAAATTCATTCGGGCAAAGAAATGATGATCGAACCCCTAACCCTTCATGGGTTGTTAAGGCAGATTATTATATTATTAAAGAACAATGACAGCTTTCATAAGTTTCTTTTGTTCAATGTCCGAAAGACTTTTCGCAAAAAAATTTGGTTAATTGGGAAGGGTTAGTCCACAATATTGTGTTACAAAATCCGGAAGATAATTAACTGTATTTTGTAGAGCCAACAAAATACAATTTTAGCACAATTATGCGATGCGTGCGATATCAATGCTATGCAATCAATGCTATTACAATCAATTGCATACTAAGCATAGATTGGCAGTCTTTAACAAAAAGTTAGCTCTCTTTTCTCGATGGACATATGAAAACCCATGTACACGCATTTGTTATCGGACAATCGTGTTAAAATATTTGGTTGATTGTAAAAAATGTTTCAATACTCATACCGTCAATCCATTACTATGTTTACTCAATATTGTTATATAGAACTTTAAAAATGTTTTACACTAATGATGTCAACCGAAGCTTAGATAGTTGTTAGTTTCAATTAAAATGACAATATTAATATGTTTATATTATCACAACACCAAGCAAATCATTAGTCAATTAACAAGTTAATTGATTTAACAATCGCTTACTTGTTTTCACCTGTTGGCGCTTCATTTATCTCATTTCCGAACGCAAACTTAAGGCAGTTAATGTTACATTAGCTCATGACGCAATTTTCTATGATTATTACTATTTATTTACGAATTTTAAGTGCTTTGATGATCGGAATGCTATTTTAATGGTTTATTGATGTTTCAACTCAGCGCAAGTAGGTAGGCACAGATTTGATATAATAAGTAATTTCGATGTTGATGACGAAACTATGGTAAATAGCGAAAAGACGCCGCGTGAAAAAATTAACGGAATGTCGTAAATTTGTTGGACTATATTGCAAGCAAACAACAACATTACAAAATTATTATTTATAGTATGTAGAACTGTGCGCCAGCTAAACCTAAAAAATCTTCGAAATTCGCTATTCGCAGTCAATAAGAAGAGTCAATTTACAATATTTTAATGGAGTTCCTGTATGAATATAAATTACCGTTCATGTTAGACCAGTGTTAGGTTTATGAATCTCAGCATGAGATTCGCTATGCTTTGACAGAAGCCAATGTCGCACGAAAAACGCCTCGAAACGCTCAAGCAGCCCAAGTATCGCTGGAAAGACTTTCATCGTTTTACATAAAAAGAACTACTTTCGCCAATCCAGAAATTAATGGACAGGCGCACAGCTCTACTTTCATATGATTATAGACTCGATTATAGATCAATAAATTAGTTTCCGTAATAAGCATTTTGTCGCCACCGACTGTCGGTGACTTAGTGCGTACTTTGTTGTGATTGTAGTCATTACGATGGGAAGTACGCAAAATATTTGACGATGTTAAAGGCTGCAGCTACCGACGCGACGTAAAATCAATCTATTGTCTGAGATGCATTCAGCAGAGACTGAGTTCCCCATATCATTTGCTGTCTCAGTTTTTAAATTTTACATTTGGGCGAAAAAACGATTTATATGGTGACGAAATGTCAAACGATGGTGATACCCAGTGAATAAAAATTGAACTTCAAGTGGATTCAGAACCCGTTGAATTTATTGTGATGTGTAAAAAAGTGGCGCTGTGTTCTACGTGAAACAATGTCAAATTCCATACATTTTTGATCCCCATCACAAATGATGTCTTTAAAGCCATCATTGATGGATCTTATTTGACACAGCGAATCCATCGCTAAGTGAACCCAAGCGATGCACCCCGTGTCACCAAAAATCATAGAAGTTGGCGCCGATGTGCCTGGATAGAATAGTATGCGCATGCTTAATGACATTTTGGTTTTCATGGAACCAATACGCCAAATTACATGTATTATTGAGAGAATTATCGCCCATGAAAAATATGTCTGTCGACATGCGCATTCTATCCAGGCACAAAAAATCTCATAAAATTGCTTCTTCTTTCACAAAAAATATTGTATTGATGCATCAAAAACATTTTTTTTTAAATTTTCTGATAAAAGTTTCTACTCAGGAAAAATCGAGAAAGTCACTTTTCCGCCATTTTGGAGGGTTTTCTCCTTCCATAAGACACCCAATTAGGGGCAAGTCTCCGAAACTTTTTTTTTATTATAGGCAAATTCATTATCTTTCAAATGGAGTCAAACTCAAAGTTTCACAAATTCCTCTACTGGCGACTCTTAAAGTGTTGAGGCACAAAAGATGTGAAAAGTTAGTTAAAATTGAAAAACCAAGTGGACTTTGATCAAAATATAGCCAAACGTCACCTCACTTAAGAGTCGCGAAAATAGTAATTCTTTGATAATGAATTGGCCTATAATATAAAAATAGTTTCGGAGACCTACCCCTAATGTCTTACGGAAGGAGAAAACACCCCAAAATGGCGGAAAAGTGACTTTCTCTATTTTTCCCAGTAGAAGTTTTTCTCAGAAAATGAAAAAAAAAAAAAATTTGATGTTTTTGCATCAATACAATATTTTGTGTGAAAGAAGAAGCAATTTCATGAAATTTTTTGAAAGAATATATATGGGAAACCCAGCCGCCATGCCATATCAATTCTATGACGCTTAGTAAATTTTTGAACATGATACTTTTTATTTAGACATAGATAAGTCATTCAGGAAGAAGTTAACATTTTAAAGTACTCAAGATAAAATAATGCATCGCAGAAAAAGATTCAGAGTGGATCACTGACTGTTTGCACACTCTATCCATGGCTACGTTTAAGAGCACCACCACTAGCGACGACATGAACTAAAACTCACTTGAGCAGAAATAAGAACGAAACAATTTTAAGTGTACCTTCTTCGGTTCAATTGCCTTTGTTGTCATGTATCCATATTCAACTGAACGATTATGTGCGCTATGAATTAAATTTTTCGCTTCAGCATTTTCTTCTGCTCTGCTGAGTGTCGTCACTTTTCGTATAATTTGAGTTGTAATTCGTCGATGGCCATCAGGAGCACGTTGTGACAATTTTTTCGATTCGAAACTACTGCCAAGCACTTCGGTCGACGTACGCTTATTACGAGTAACCGCCTTCAACGACTGAACGTTATCCGGTACATCGTAACCGTTTTCCGTTTGATAGTGAGCGATCTGTTTTGTGTTGCCATTTGATCCACTTGTTACTGCTTTGTTCGATGATTGTCCGGATGCTGGGTCGTATGGTGGATATTCCACGATATGAGCTTCGATGGTTTTTTCGTGTGTAACTTCATGCTCGAATTGAATGTTTCGATCATCCAGATTGGTCGTAATAGCTGGACCTTTCTTCAGGCTCGATTTCCGTACTGGAACTTCCACAACATTCTTCGACGGCACTTCTTGAGTTGCTTTCATAAACACACGTCCTCGCGGACGAAATTCATCGTCAATTTTATACATTACAATTCAAATCTGGTACCACTGAACTCTGATTATCACTCCACTTTCATTGATGGTTTAATTGCGCAGGCCGTCGTTACTGTGGTAATTAATGCTTTACCACCGGCATTACAAAAAGAAAAGTTGTTTAAACTGTACGTCAACCATGACACAACTAAATCAACCGAACGAAAACTTGACTTGTTCTATTGTTTGTACTTAATTAAGATTACAAAATGAAAACAAAAACAGCGAATTGTGATCTGTTTACAGCGAATAGATTCTAAGGTTTTCAGTAGTTGAATCCGATCTAATGCACATGAATCTTTAATGAGATAGAACAAATAACGGCGATTTTTTCGTTGTAAATTTCGAACCAACTACTGTAAAATTATGCGAAATCAAAAGAAAGAACTGGCTATTCAATGATATATTTGCAAAAAAAATTGGTTTTTGTTGCATAACATGAGAAATAATTACAAGAATCAGTTGGCAAAAGATGTTCTTAAACGAATGTGAAAATAATTGAATTTCTCACATTTGAATTAAATCGTTCAGACGAATTGAAACACTTTCGCATTGTTCTTCAGGACTCTTGAATTTCGACTTTGAAATTATGTTAATTTTACTTATTTACAATAGTAATAGTGTAAGATTGTATGTGTCACAGAGCAAAAAAGCCCCAAAGAATTCCTAGATTTCAACTAATGACAGCCTGTCCCGAAGAGCCACCAAAATTATAATCTCCTGATGTTCCCTAGTAAATCCATTAAGAAAAGTATGTGATAAATTGCTCCTTTGTCAACGTTTAAAAGTGGGAGTTCAATATCCAATGTCAATTTTGGGCAAGAATGTAAAAAGTTTCCGTGAAGCATCTTGATTTAACGTCGTCTATTTCTCTAGAAATTCCAGATTCTGCGTTCAAACATATCTACAGCAGAGAGAATAATATACTAATAAGGGGCTGTTCATAAAAGACGTACGCTCCAGGGGGAGCATGGTGGGGTCTAGAAAATTGTAAGTTCCATGGAAATATGAGCCAAATTTGGTAATAAAGTGGAATATTTGGCTGGAAGACAAGAGAAGCTCAAAGCTCTCCACATTTTTTAGCAAAGACGCAAATGCGATGCGTTGCTTTGATGTAACACTGCAGTTATCAGTGTGTGTACTGTACATGCAAATGATGCATGCGGACAGAAAAGAGGCTGTAATTGGCATTTTTGGCGCTTAATAACATATTTATTATCACGAGCTTACACAAAATGAATAAAATGTTCTTGCAGATTACAAAATGAAGAAAAAAAAAACATTTTCAGAATTTTGTCTAAAAATTGTTGAAGCAAAAGTATTCTCGACATCATGGGCACTCGGACAAACCACTGGACAAAATAACCCAGGTCAAAATAACCCGCTACATAAAGTGATCGTTGTGAATTCGAATGTAAATTAAGTAGGCTGTTACACGTAGAATTTTCAAAATCCGGCTAAAATCAGGAAAAACTCTGACGAAATCTAAACGAAGTTGTATTTTTCTAACTAACGCAAAGGTAGTTTCCTTACACGAATTCCATTCTTATCTGCACTGCAGCGCTGCAGGCCGGAGAAAATAAAAAACATAGTGTATGGGCGGCGGCCCTCGCAAATGGAGGTCAAGGGAGGAATATCCCGCTTTGTGGGGTCTAGAGAATATGGCCTCTAACGGGGTTAGAGGCAAAAGTCCAATGAAAGTAAGACCGCCTACCAGGGCCTATTTTTCAAAAAAAAATTCTACAAATTTATAAAAACTTTAATGTTTAATTGATGTTTTATACATAAAAAAGTGACCAAACAACACATTTTAGGTGTTTGGTGGCCAATAAAGGCATAATAGAATGATCAACATAAGTACCTAGGGCTGAATTTTCAGCGCACCCGTTTAAACTTGGTTTGTTGAGCTTCTTCTATCTGTACGAAATATATTATGATTCAGAGTTCTCTTCACATCGATTATAAATGATTCTACACTTATTTTAACTTGTTTGAACGTTTTTCACATCATGATAAAAATTTGAGAAAATTTGAGAAAATTAAAAAATTTGAGAAAATTAGAAAATTTGAGAAAATATTTTCTCAAATATAGGCCCGTATTCTAGGCGTTCTGAAACTTTCTGCAATATGGTCTGAATGTAATAACGGCTTCAACAGTATTTCTTAAAACCGGGAAAAATACCCCCAGGATGTTTTTATGCGGGACTGACTATTTTGTCCAGGATCTGAAACCTCCAAGAAATCTACTTTATCGAACTAAATTATGAAAAGATACATGCGCCAGAGTTAATGGCTTTCTATGAATCGGTCAATTGGAGGGCTAACATTTATAGAGTTTGCATATTCCGAATAGAACAACAACCGAAAAAAATAGATAAAACTTTGTTTACATAGTTTTTTTAAGCATAAAATATTTTTTTTTCTATTGTCAAGGTGTTGTTGTTTGACAAGGTGTTGTATACAGAAAACCGACATGAATAATTACAAAATTAACTAAAATAATTCAAAAACACAAACAGTTTTCTATTCATTCACAGGTGTATTACCGAGAAGAGAGAGGGAGAGTGAGAGAGAATTGCAAAAAAATTATTTGCTTATTTTTCAAAAAATGGTAAGGTGCGTGAGCGAACAACTTCAGTGTATTTATGGTAGAAGCTAGTTAACAATAATAATCCATTTTTCCAACATGGTGTACATGGTATAGACATTAATATTTATTAGACTTAAGATAGAATTGGAAGTATATTCTACAAATTGGATTACAATGTCTACAATCTTTGAATATAATAAATTATAATAAGAGCAGCTTGGGCATTGAAGTCTTTTTTTGCTTGTGATGTGGGAAGCGAATTCCCGTATTTACGGCGTGTAAATAGAAGCGTAAATGTATTGAAATACAAATTAAATGATTGAAATTATTTTATCGCTACAGCGACAACAATAAACAATATTAGTTATTCCTAAGACAAGTTCCCTAATTTTTCAAATACCTACAGCTAATTTTTTCAAGCACATCAATGAAGTGATCATCAAACGAATCAAATGTTTCAACCGGCAATGAGGTAATCGATGGTGTAGCTAAAATGAAATAATCATTCAACGCACTGTAAGCCGTGACTTACTTTAGCAACAAATAAATTATGCTGCAAACTTTACATTTTTACTTTTCGTATGTAAGAAACGTCATTGTTACAGTAATTTTAACATTAAAAACAAGCAAATTCATTCACATTCAATCTGTTCTGCCCATTTTTGGACCTTGATGCACACCCACATTATTATGAAGTTTGGATCGAACATGATAATAGCTTCAACAAATGTCGAGTTAGCGAAACGAAAATCAATTGCTTCAATTCGCAAAAAAGTGCAATTTTTGTGTAATAAATTTACCCAAAAACTTGCCACCTGTATTGCAAATCACAATTTCCAAAAATACATACCGTGTTGAATTGTAAAACGATTTCTCGGTCTAATTCAGAAAAATGAATCTTAATGTCTCATTGAGATGTTGTGTTGATGAGTAATAAGTGTATATCTCATATGCATTAACATTGACAGGTGCTATTCCTACTTTTCACAACAGACAAATAAACCTACAGTTGCTTACGTCATAAAGTAAAAAACTCAGAAGAATTAGTGAACGATTTCACTGACTTTCAAGGAGAATAATTAAATTAGCGACAAGCCCTTTAGTTCATTTTGTCGCTATTTAATATTTTTTGGTAAAATTCGTTGAACATTTTTACCAATTTACTCTGAGTTTTTTTCGTTATGATGGCAGAGAAGTACTGTCATGCAACGAACGTATAAAATACTTAGCGAGAAGAATTTGTGAGAGAAAATATATGAAAATCTTCCCCTCATCTGATAAAGTCGCTAAGTTTTTTATTTGTGTAGGTGTGTTGGACTGGTAATCAGTGAGGATAAGACGAAATATCTTACGCTAAACAGAAAACAAGGATCGCGTATTGGACAAAACATCACAATTGACGATTACAACTTTGAAGTTGTCCAGTCATTCAAATACCTCGGCTCAATCATAAACACTGACAACGACGTAGACGAAGAGATCAAGACGAGACTGATGCAGGGGAATAGATGCTTCTACGCACTGAAACATCTGTTTAGAAACTCTCTGGTCAGTCGAAACACGAAACTTCGCCTATACAAGACACTGATCCGACCCATCGTAATATACGGCTGTGAAACATGGTCTTTGACACTCAAACAAGAATCGCTACTTAACTGCTTCGAGAGGAGAGTGCTAAGATCAATATGTGGACCATTATACGAACAAGGACGATGGAGGATAAGAACAAACAGAGAGCTGACAGACATCTACGGGGACGAAACACTAGTCGGAGCTATTAAATCTGCCAGACTGCGATGGGCAGGTCATGTAGCGAGAATGGACGAGGATCGAATGCCAAAGAAAGTAATGGATCGAAACTTCGACAACAACAGAAGCAGAGGAAGACCCCGGAAGAGATGGCTAGATGGTGTTGAAGAAGACGCGCGAAAGTTGGACGTTGCGCAGTGGAGAAGTCTGGCCCAGGATCGCTCCAGATGGAGAAACGTTGTAGAGTCAGCCAAAACCCGCTTGGGTTAGACAGGCTGATAAGTAAATAAGTAAGTAGGTGTGTTAAGTAACGAGGTGTGCAGTAGGCACGTGCCATACACGCATAAAAAACCTAGCGACGTTATCAGATGAGAGATTTTCATATATTTTCTCTCACAAATTTTCGTCGCTAGGTTTTTATGCGTTGGCGTTGTACGGCAGACTAGGGCTTGTATGGTAATGTACTATTCTGCCCTACAACACATACCAAACTTAGTGACGTTATCAGGTCATAGATATTTTCTTTCACTAAATTTGTTATGCTAAGTTTTTATGTATGGCAGTCAGTGCACCATTTCTACACCAGATTTGGCAATCATTTAGAACATAAAGAACAACTGGTATAATATTTTAATGTCTTCTTCACAAGTTAGGTATTCTAAAAGATTCATTTTGTCCAACAGATTCAGTTGTTTCTAAATTATCTTAATTAACTTTTTTAGTGACGAAAGAGAGTTTAACAACCTCTGAAAATGTATAGTTGTTGGTAAATTAAAAGAAAATTGCTAAGAATGTTCGCTTATGAGTTTAAAAATATAAAAATTACAAGTAAATTTTCAGGCAACATGAGAATAAACTTATTTTATGGGGCATAGCACAACATAGTACCAGCGAGTTGTTATGGAATTCACACATGCACATCTTCGTTTCCTTCATGCAAATCTGATGAGCAAAAAAATTATTTTCAGAGGTTTTAATTAATTTTACCAACATTATGGTTGGAGGGGTAAACTCCGGACGTATGAATTTTTTGTGGCATTTTATACATCGAGTTAACAGCAGTCAAGTGAAAAACATAATAAATTACCACAATGATCAAGTAATGATTACTTACAACATTCGTTTTCGTATCTAGAAATTTGACGCTAACTTCACGCATAACAAATATTCAATTGAATAGAAATGTCAAATGTAACATTTTGGTGCAATTTTCACATTTTTAGTCAATTATTCTTAATGAAAATTGACGCACTGAGTGCGAGATCGACCTAATATTAAGCATTTCATATTTAACTGGTGAAATTCACAGTTCTTTGACAGAAGCAGATGTCCCACGAAATGATTCAAATGAAGACAATGTCGTCATATAATGAATTTTGCACGTTACGTACTAAACCAATGAAAAAAATCACTAGCAATCCACCATTACCGCCGTCATAATAAAAAAACTTAGAGAAAATCGGCGAAGATTTTCAACGAAATTCGCCTAAAAGAATCAAATTAGCGACAAAATTAAAGAAAAAATTCTCGGCGATCGTGATTACACAATAAGTTCAGAAAACCAACTCGAAAAATATAAAAATGCAGACTTGTGCTGGTATTCCGAAATTGGCATTGTAACGGTAAGTTCTTTACGTTAATTTTTTTATACAAAAAGATTCGGAACATTCACATCAAAACCACCATAACAAATAATAACAACCAATTTGTTGAAAAATTATAAAATTCTTAGTAAAAGAGTAATTCGTACATTCAAAAAGTCATTGACATTGAAAATACTAAACTGGCGAAAGGAAACTGAAGAAAAGCTTCGTTAAATACATAAATAAAATTGATTTATTGTTATAGGTGTAGGTAAACTTATCAAAAAAAATAGAACTTTGATTTATTGTACACATTGGGAAGTTTTTATAAAGCGATAAAAATGGTTGTGATACGAACTTATACGCAGGTGATAAAATTTCTTTGGAAAAAAACAAAAGCTGTCTTTAAACTCATTAGTTCAAAACATATTTTTTTATTAGAACTCGTTCGTTTTGGTGGAGCAATTATTTATTAGGGCAATATATTTTCAACGAAATTGGCAGTATATGTGGCAATAAACCTAAATAGAAAGACTAAATAAGTGGAGGATAGTAAGGAAATTGAAATGCGGAAAATGCACCAAATCCATACTGTTATGGCCGGTGGGTGACAAAATAAGTAAATGTGTCCGAACCCTACACCTAAGCTCTGTGAGTAATTTTTTACCACTTCTACTTTAAGTAAATAAAAATGAGATTATAATTGTTTTTAGCACAAATTACTTATTCGACATATTAAACATTTATTATGGTCTTGTCTATTTGCTGAGGAATAATTTTTTATGGATTATTAGTTCACGGCTGCTAAGAACTTTTTAATAGACTTTTTTACTTTTTTCGAGATTTCGTGTGATTTCACGCAATTGTTTGTCTCTTGCCATAGCCCCTGTGTGATTTAATATGAGTTGAGTTATTTGGGAATATCCAAATTAAAGCGTCAATTATATCCGACGTGCGATGTGATTTTTTTCCTATGTGAATTTGCAATATTCTGACACACTTAAGAATAACTGAAATGTTCAGGACATATCAATCCATAATAAACTGTCTCCAGTTTAGTTTTTTATTAAAAATTTCTCAAATAAATCTGACATCATAAAATAATTCCAAAAATAAAATCGCACGTACAAAAATATTCCCTTCCCGCAAAATGTCAAAATGTGGAAACACAAAAAATCGCCGGCAAATATATTCCACAGGCTGCGATTTTTTTTAACTGGAAACATAATCCATACTTTGCACACAAACTTCAAACTTCAAACTTGTTTATTTGGAATTTCGTCAGCGTTCACAATATCTGCGAATATTCGCATGTGGGATCCAACATAATGAACGCTGAAGTGGTTGACTAGAAATCTTGAAATCATTTTCCTATTTACAGAAAGACTAATATAACTTCAACGTTTTTTTGCTATTTAGGTCCAATTGATTCCACCTGCTGTATAAGTTATAATACACGCACATATGCACACGGATGTGTAAGTTCATTGTTGCATGATAACATCGACATGTGGAACGAATTGGAATGAAATGGCATTAAAATGTTAGTCATTTCTATAGATTCTACAGTCCGTGGTATATGTTTTCAATTTTCTTATATTGTTTCAGTGTAAGAGAACACCCGAAAACATACACTTTTTGGTATCGCTGACTTAAGTTGTTTAGGAAATCATAATCCATAACCGATTAAATAATAAAAGGCTAAAAAAGTCGTCGCCAATTAAATAATTATTAAGAGAAATTGAATTAAGTTCATGTCCTTGGTTGTAATAATTCATGTTCATATCAACAAATGTGGATTTCATATCACCTTGATTTCTGTATTTGCCTTTAATCTCAAAATTAAGCCAGAGGCTTGAGTTAGTTTGACGTTATGCTCAAAATGTTCATGTAATTTCGATGATTTTTGAGAATTCGGAAATTTGAGCTAAACGAAAAAATGTTCGACTGATATTTGTGGAGTAAAAAGGTAGAGATTTTTTATTTAGTGGGACGGTATATTTGTGTCCTTGAATTATCTCTCGCAGGTGTTAAGATAGACCATATTGTTGATAATATTATTTAAAAAAACATCAACCACGCCTACGACAAATGATACACATACGTGGGCTTGACATTGGCACAGTTTGTGCAGTTAAAAGTGCACTTAAATCTTTATTAATTATAAACGCAATTAACAATTAAATGTTATCCATAATTATCGCCCTAAAGCAGAATGCCTACTAATTGAAGTATATCGTATCTATAAATATTAACATAATTTTCAAAAGGTTTCGAAGAACAATCGATCACACATTTTTTTTTTGTTTTAAAACAAACAAAGTCACATAAGCTCTCAAGAGTCGGTTGATTATATTAGTGGTGTAATGTATTGACGTTGCGGTGACACTATCCAACCGTATGAACGTTGGGTATCTCACATTAATTCAATTAATTTGTTATAAATTTTTGTCGTATATCCAGCATGGAATTGTATGTCTTAGATGTTATCCAAATCACTCACACGCTTTCTTCTCGAATTTAATTCACGCTGTATTATTCTTCAAAAACAAATATTTTTAATGAAAAAACAATAACAATAATTTAAGGTTCGTATTCCATTCACGCGTCGTAAATATTTCCTCCGACCATAATCTAACTCATTCGATAGTTAAACTGACACTACTTGGACGGTCGGAATGATCGAAACAGTAAATGAATAAAATAACACACTCTTTGAGTTTGGGTTGGGATATTGTTTCGAAATTGCTCAATGGTAGTTGGTAGTTGTGTGAGAATTATTTTAAAAAAGAAAAAAAATGTGTATATGGTTGTATACATCAAACTCAACGTAACGTCACGGTTTACCTTATTCACGGCATATTTATCGACAGATATATACTCAAAAGCGAAGCAGCGCCAAATTGAAAACTAGTAAACTACGTACTTGCTTGTAATTTCTTGTTTTGACTAGTCACATTTGCACAAAATTACGTACGCTTTTAACGTGCTTACGGTCGGTAAATAAGTTTACATGTTTATAGTATGTAAACATTTTATTACTGACAACCTGCAAAGTGGTATTTCGTGTCTACATTCCACGAACAACATTAACTGCGTTCGCTATGTAAATTAATTGTAACACTTGTGTTATTACGATACCCTTCGGCTCGGATACCGCAGATTTTCGCAAGTGTGTTGCATTCGATTTACATAGTTAATTCACTTCAACATTTTGATGCCTTTCCCTTTTCATCTTTTACACCCTAGTGACGTAATAGTATTTTTTGTACCTCGAGGTACTTTGTAGTAGTGTTGGAAATCAATGAAGCTCTCTGTACACAAAAGTATGTGTGACCCACGGACAGCAAAACCATATTTCGGATCTCGGTGGAGTCAACAAGGTCCTCGGCTGCGCCTTGGACCACTTAGTCCACCTCGTTCCGAAATATCATTTTGCCGTCCTAGGACCACAAAATACTATTGCACGCCTCAGAAAATAAGTTTGAAGTCGTGCTACACTAAGGAAAATTATCTAAAATTAACCGTTCGAAAGAGACACATAACTATTTTTCCAAACGGAGCAGAAGCATGTAAAAATGTTGGTAATGTATTATGGTAACACAACCTAAAAGAGCAAGAATTTAACATATGGAGTACGTACTGAGGATGTAATGAAAACGTGGATGGTATAACGTTTCATGGTTGACCGACACCCGACAGGTAAATATTGTATATATATTTTTTTATAAAGTTTGGTGGGACTATTTTTTAGTTTGTTATTATACATATTCTCGCACACACAAGCACATTCTTTTAATGCTTTAATTGATAAATAAATTTTATTGTTTATACCGACGACGACGCTGATATCCATTGATATTTGCGAAGGTGCAATTCCAATGACGATGCTATTATACTCTATATTCGTCACTTTGAGAATAGCGGAAGAATTTGGAACTGATAATAAAAATTTAGAGCGACTTAGAAGATTTGTTAGTGGAAAACATGATTATTATGTACAAGAATGTGAAGAGATAAGACATTTAGGATTAGTTGTACGTTGAATGTAGAGTAACCGATCATGGTTTGATTTCTACTTGGGTATTGAGTTCGATGCGGTGTTAGGTTGTTGTAAATGAGTCTTCCTCGAGTATTCCGATTTAACAAACTTGGTATGAAAATGACATCTAGCATCCATTGTAAAGGAATGACATTCACTGAGTGGGATGGACACTTTCATGTGTCGTATTTACCGGATTTCTCATCTCCACAAATTTTTTAGACTAATCCCAGGGTTCATTTTGGGAGCATTGGAAAGGGTTGGAAAGGGCCATCAAATGCAGACGAAAGCGGACGAGTAAGGTAACAGTTCGTCGCCATTTTTGAATGCAATTCTCGACGATGCATTTGAGCGGTAGGCCGTACGATGGCACTATATAATTGAACCGATTAAATTAGCTTTGTTTTGTTTACAAATCTAACAATCGGAACAAATCTGCATGCGATTGAGTTTCGTAGTAACGCACTGGCAACTCAATCTCATAGAAGCAAACAGATGCGCTAACTACTACGCTGTCTAGTGTGACAACCAATGACATACTTTAAGTATAGACTGGCAGTCTTTAACAAAAAATTAACACAAATTGAAGCAAAAGTGAAATGCGAAATGTTTAGTAGTGTTGGTAAGTTACGTAAAATTTATGTGGATTACGTATTTTCAGCAGAACAAATCAGCATGAATTGTGTATGTGTTGGTGTGCGATGTGCATATTATACATAAATTACGTATTTTCATTTTTGCTTCAGCTGATGATTACGTAAGCATAAGCACAGTCTATGCTTTATTTCCTAAATTTTATAGTTGTGAACCTACTTTAATGACGAAAAATCTGACAATGTGCATGACGCTAACCCAACTATGGTATGCTGTTGTGGTGCGAATTTCATAACATAAACCGCTGCATTTTATTAAAGATTAAAATGTTAATTGAACTGAAAAAGCAGAGATTGTATTTTTACTGTCATAAACATTGTGCGTCGGTGTCACGGAAGCTTCTTGACACCGAAAATATATGTAATGGAAAGGTACTACGATTCCTGAAGCACCTATAAGGCATGTTGGAAGAAAACAATTATCACTTGTTGACTTAAATTTCATTCTTAAATCAACATCAAAACAAAACACACCCACACTGACCTTACAATTAATAACAACAATAATACCTTAAAGTACTTATTTATCAAGTCATTATTGGCCAAAGCAGGCGTTCGCAGTTCCAAACCAGATAAACCAACCTTTATTTATGTGATCAAATAGTGTTTCCTCTATTTACCGAAATCGTTCTTATTGTCATTGAAATTCTTCCTAAACGTATACCGCCACCTTTACAAGGTGTACAGTACAAATTATCCAAAATGGCAACCAACGCAAATTTTTTAATTATTTATAACATATTTTACGCCCGCACCATACAACTATTTCAGCGTAAAATTCGATTTAAGAAAAAAAAAAATATTTTATTTGCCAAGTAATTTTAAGAAGTTAATTTGGAACCTTATTTTTACGATTTACAATTTTCGATACCTACAAAAGATGACGTGATTGCAAATTAAACAAACATTTGAGTTGAATTTAGAATTATTTTTTTTCGATATCACTTTGAGACCATCATAAAAGTCTAGAACAATTTTCAAAACTACATCAAAGTTCTATCGAAGCCAGCGAAACAGCATAAAAACCCCTCCGCATAAAAATAACTTTTTTCGAAAAAAAAAATTATTTGCCAAACAGATCTATAATCCATTTATGTACACATTGGATGTTGTTATTGAGAAAAATAGTTACGTAATTTTTACGAATATTTTATTTTTGAAGAATTCGAATACAAGTACGAGTATAGAATTGTGTTAATCGAATCTAATTTGTTGTATTGTAATACCAAATACGGAAGAGTAAAGTCAATTGTTGTAAATTTGTGCATTTTTTCCAGTACTTTAATGCTGCGACTTTGTCTATGTTTAGATTTGATAATGTTGTTTGGATGTGAGTAGAGAAATATGTAATAACCTTTTTCAACTTAACCAACTTTAAATTTACGACCACACCTATCTCTTAAAAGCATATGGTTCAATTGATGCGAATTATGTATGACCATTGTACCATGATGGATTTATAACATTAGGATCAACGTAGAAAATATGTCTTATTCGTGGTGTCAATACATAGCACCATCAGACTTTGAATAAGGAGTACTTTCGATCTTAAGATTTCATAGCACATTACATTACATTCAAATCTAAAAGAACCCTATCAAGCGAATGGTGCTTTCATCTTAAGAAGATTAATAACAACAGCTCTCAAACCAGGATCAGTTTTGTTACCCACTGACAAAAAAGCATTTTAAATATTTGTTAAAAGTGAAGTCTTTGAGTTGAAAAAACAATCTTCAGATGCAAAGTTTGTATTTAATTTTTCGGCATTTTTCATCCCGCAACCTCTTCATACGAAATCGCACAATTTCGGTGACCCCCCATAGAAATTATTCGTGAATTACCTTACCACCCACGCCCCTAACTTCACAGACTGTGCAAATTTAAATATTTACGTGTGAAAACTGAAAGCGTTGAAAAATTATTACGTTGGTGGGTTTGGCATTTGTGGCGTAATTGTTTAAAAACACAACGTAACTTCACTTAAATTGTTTGCGTATCGAAGTTTAATGCGTCACCCACCTCTGATTTCTGAACTTTTGTAAGCAGACGTAAAGACTTGGGTCACACCTCCTCTGCAAAAGGTTTTTTTGTAATTTAATTTCTATCTTCAATAAATGTATTTAAGTAAATGTATAGCACGGGTACAAGGATACCAGGATGGGGTCATATTTCCCCAAAACCCTGAAACACATGTTCTCTTAAATTTAATTCCCCACAACTTCGCCTTTGGAACTAACTTTCTAACTCAGTTCTAGAGATATGTGTTATCTTGCCAAAATTTGGAAGTGGCCATATACCAGGATGAGGCCATATTTCCCTAAAACCCCTACAACCCTAAAAAAAATTCTCTACAACTTTGCATTTGGATGCATTTTTCTAATTCTCATAGTTCTGGAGATTCGGATCATCTTGCCCAAAACCTTACAAATGCAAAAACAAATTTTCCACAAACAGACAAAGAAAGAAAGGTTTACCAAATTTACTATCACGGCCTCACGGCCTCACGGTAGTAAGGGGTCGTGAGGCAAGTCTTACACGCCAAAAAAATTCACAAGAAATTTTTTCCTACACTAAGGATTTCAAAATTGGGGGGGAGTTAAAAAGTTCCTTGTAAATTTTTCGGCATGTAAGACTTGCGGCATGGCCACTTACTACCGTGGGGCCATGATATTGTATAACCCGTCCAGAAACATTCCTCTAAACGCTCCACTAATTTCCCCATGTTCGCCTAGGATACATACTTCCATCAGTAAAGATGTTCCACTCAGTTCACTCTACAAAAAGGCGAAAAATTGCTTTAGGGCTAGGGTCGACCTAGAGCTCCAACCGTCTCCGACACATACTTCTGTAGGCGAAATTGTTCCCCAACGACAAGGTAATAAAAAAGTGTTTTTGTGCTAGTCACTAGATTTTTGGGACAACCTGTGGTGTTAAGGACAAACCCCGGACCCATCAGATTAGATTTATCAGGTTGGGACGACCCACTACTTGGTCATGAAACACAGATCTGCTGATCCTTTGTTCCTTTCCCGTTCATCACGTAAATCCTTCGAACCTACCAGTACCAGCGAGGAACTTGTCGAGGACAATTTTAGTACATCCAGAGGCCTCATCACATGACCACCCAGAGTTCTGAGTCTCAGTTGAGAAAACTTTGGAGAAACCCCGGACCCATAAATCCATTGACAAAAATATTCCTCTCTATTTTCTCGACATCACAGCACAAAAAACCTTATCATTGAAGAAACATTTATGAAAAACCACCAACTATCGCCAAGGGTCGGGTAGCGTGAAATAGGCCCATACTATGGAACCTTCAGCCCGAACGACTCAACCAATTTTCACCATTTTTTGCGCTCCCTTGAGGATTTCGCAGTGATACGGACCAATTTTTCTACAGTATCTTTCAGATTTTTTGACCAATTATGACCAAATTCAATCCCGTAATCGAATGAAAATCGGTCAAAATTTACTCAGTTACCGTCATACATACAGACGGACAGAAAAAACACAACGATTCCCGGGTCGAAATTCGATTACAAGAATCGTGGTAAACGCGAGGGTAAACACATAAGACACGTAGTAGGGTTTAAAAACAGAGGTAGAGGGGCGTCAGCCCCAAACGGAGGGTTAAGGGGACCCCAGCAGATGAACATTTTCAATTAACTATAGTTTCTGTGAAAAGACACATGACTGATACGAAAAATCAGTTTCTCTTAAGGAAAACGTGAGAAACGAAAAAAAGGAAGTTTGTATTCTTCTAAACTGTGTCGTCTGGGATTATTTTAAATTCAAATATTCGATCATCACAATGCATTCAATACAAACGGAGCTTTTCATAAAGTCAGATGGTGCAAATGACATAGTAAATTTAAAAACACTCGACCGTACTGCCCTACAACGCATAAAAAACTTAGCGACGTAATCAGATTAGAGTTTTTCATATATTTTCTCTCACAAATTCTACTCGCTAAGTTTTTTATGTGTTGTACGGCAGCGTAGTTAAGACCTTTACTTTTATTGAGAAATAGTACACACAGTGCACAGCTAATGATCCGAAAGCTTTTAAATCTGGACGTTACAAAATCCAGAACCGTAACCCAATTCTCGTTGCAATTTTTTCTCCCCCAGTTAAGAAATCAAATATTAGTATTCAGATGATAGACTTGAAGAAGATTGTGATATTCATAGTGGCGAGTGAACAATTTTTTAATTATTTTGGAGTCAGGAATCGGGACACAAACACTTTAGGGAAGAAGCATCAGCTCTGGCCTTTCGGTACATACTACAATAAAATTAGTACTTAGAGCTTAGTCAACAGAGTGGATAACATCATGAAAAATTGATTGATATTGCCCCATGACTAACCCAACATTTTTTGATAAGACAATTATCGATAATCTTCGATGTCTTGCAAATTCGTTTTATAATTATTGTTCCATATCTTCGATAAAAAAATTATTGTCAAGAAATCTATTTTTAATAAATTTATCATATTTTAGATAAAATGCTAAGTCTAATTATGCTTATGATATCATGATTTCTGCGAAACACGATCTAAAATCACAACCGTCAGTTTCAATAAAATAAAATTGAAAGGTAAGGTTTTTACTCAAGTAATTATGTATACGAGGTGCGATGGAGCACGTTGTTAAATGAATTGTACAAGATTTATTCTACATAAATTTATGGAATCGCCATAGACAATAATAATTTGCTGGCTTGTAGCATTATGCTACTTATGTTGCTGATCAATGAAAAAGTTGTTTGCAGAATTAAAAAAAAATAAACTGTCGTTTTTCGATATTACATAAATGGGTTAGTTGTTACCAAAAACGGGTATACTGCTTGCGTAGGAGCTTCAGAGATCACGTTGTATTTCTGATTATTCTAAAAATCAAGTATAAATAACTTTAGCGTTCGAGCAAAAACGACCATTGAAATTGACACAAAATATCTTTGATATTTGTAATGTAGAATAAATGAATATCAATGAAGTTTTTATTTATTTGGATTGTTTTCGTTTTTAGAATTATCTGTGTCCATTGAAGAAACCTAAAATTGGTCATGTGGTCCATTCAATACATAAAACGTAACGCCCAGTGTTTTTAACTGAGATTATGCACATTAAACAGTTCCAATACAAACATTAGTAAAGCAAAATTCACAAATGCCATCAAAACTGAAAGCATATTCGCATAAAATAATTCGGCGGATTAGTTCATTAGTTACTTTCAACGCGAAACTAAAGCCCTGGGTGGAAATTCTCATGCACTTAAACCTGGTTTCCACTTAAAAAAGTGCTTCGTTTTGCTTCCGTTTACATGAAATTTGTCGAATAGAACAAAAGAACTGTCACGTAAACAGAGAGAGAATTTTGTTTTACTGTCAAGTAAACTGAGTACTTTTTTAAGAGGAAACCAGGACTTACGAATTCGGCACGAGAATCGACGCCCTGGATGCCGTTTGTTTTACTTTTCACAACAAAATGTGCAGCCAACTTCACTGAGAGTATCATACGTTCGTCTAAACTTTTGTTATGAGCAGACAATTTTGACATTTCAATTCACTACTGTGAAGTTACTACTGATTCCACAGTGCATTGCCAAGGTGTCAGATGCAAAATTATTATTGTAAAAAACAAAAGAATATCTGCACATCTGTTACTTTCGCAGTGTAGTGTGAATCAGGAGTTAGTTTGGAGTTGTAAAGTAAAAACTCGTTCAGTAGTTGTGGCCGCATTATTTACATATTCTTCCAACAGAGACTTGATATGGCGGCTGAGCTCCCCAGATAGACTGAAAATGTGAGCAGGTGTCATCATCATTCGACATTTTGTCTCCAAATACAGTGCAACAAAAATTCTTCATATGACAATTTGCTTCATCAAGTTTATAAGGAAGTTTCAGAGAGCGATTTCGGACCACTTTAAGTAAATTTGTCTCGGGGAATGCTGTCAAAATCAAAGAATAACACAGGAATTAAAACGTCATTCCGAAATGAGAGAAGAAAAATTCAAAATATTCAGACTCTCCTCAATTATTTTCATTCATAAATGTTTGACAACAGTCCCCAAGACAAGTTACAATAAAACTGATCTGCTCTCTGAAACTCTCTTGTAGTCCCGCTATATCATGTCTCTGATTTTCAAAAACTCTGAGGCAAAGCGTAAATATTGTAATATAAGGTTCTTCGATGGCTCTTCCGAATCAGCGGATTGAGCGCGATTTGGGCATTATTATAATATCAAGAAATAAGAAATTACACTTTCCTTATTTTATTTGAAACAAATATAAATGCTATAAGTGGACCTTAAATCGGATACGAGCTTTTAAAATTACTGAGACAGAACATTCGCAGACAGTCCGCAGACAAACTGAATGGTCCCTTGAGATGCTTTTTACTGAAGACATTAGAAGAAAATGTGGCAGGATTGTTTAATGCTCACGATGGAATTGAATGACGTCACACACTGTGTTATAGAAATTTTTACCCCCCACTTTCACATAGAACACTTTTCAAAACCTTCTAAATTTCCATATAAAACTCAACATCTTCGCGCTTTCTTTGATAAACACCACCCCTCCCCCCCCCCTTTCCGTAGAGTACACCGTCACTTGTGAACAGCTCCTTATCGCATATCAAGTTGCAGATCATGTTTCAGGGCAGTTATACAGACTTCTTCAGCTGAAAATAGCCAAGAAAAAGTTCAAAAAATTGATCTTTCTTACAAAAGTTGTTCCAGACCTGTGCAACAGCCTTAAACCGGGGAAGTCTTTGCATGGTGTTATAGTAGGAGTAGTATACTAGAACGCCCCATACTCAGTTTTTCGGTTCATCACTGCTTCAAGCAGTAAAGCGTTCCCGAAGTTTTCACCTAAAATGATTAATAACTCAGGAGTGGGGGAAGGCTCCAAGGAATCCAATGATGAAAAACCTTTGCATCAATGGGGCTTACCATCCCATAAAAGTTCATTTGATTTCATTTCGTTTTACACGAGTTATAGCCAAAAAAACATTTTTACCACCCCCTGACATGCACTTACTTTACACACCATAACTCCCCCAAAATATCAAATTTTCGAAAAATGAGAAAGTACTTTTCTTACAATAGAACAAGAAATCGAATGGCACATTCACCGGGAAAAAGTAGGACATGTTGTCCCAAAATCGTTCGAAGTTTTCGCAAAATCACTCTTAAAGTTTTTACTTTTCTAATCGAAATAATATCTAGTGCTTGACATGCGCTCAGAAAAGTGGTGCATTTGGACCATTTTTCCAAAAGACCATAATATCTCGGTGTATTTTAATCCGACTCAAAAATTAATTACTTTACAGTAACGCTGCAATCACGGCCATTGATGTGATTCGAATCCCTCGTGTCCAAAAATAATTATTTTTTTGCTTGTTTACGAGTCCAACTAAGTTTTACGTCAAAATGAAACTTTCTGTGTTTCATTGAAATCATCTACACACGTAATTCTACTGCTGACCAGCGCCATCTCGTTATCATTTCTTTTGATAAAATGAAAAAAAAATTCTAATTAAAAAAATCTTGATGATTTTTCAAAGATTTTTTAGCCAGGGCCATGACTTTTTGAAGTTGTTTGACCCTTGAGATAAAAGGCAATATAAAACCTGCCAGTAATCTTATTTTTCTTAACATGAAAATTCTTTAAGTTATAGAACGAAGAAGGGCTAACGGAAATCGGAAACGGATTTGCCTTTACCAACTAATCAAAAGTGGTAATAATCTATTTAACTTTCTAGAACATGTTACTCACTCCCCCAGGGTTTCCTTTGATGCCATACACTTTTAAATCATTAGAATGACATGAAATTTAAAAAAAAATTGACATAAGATCAGGAACAATTTAAAGTTCATTGCAACATACGTCACAGAATAAGTGTTTGTTGATAGTTATTTTATAATGATTATTGTTCGATATATTCTCTCTTATTAACGCAGAAATTAAAAAAGGTGTTATGTGAATTGTAGTTATTTTCCAGCGTAGGTGCACATGTTTGCCGTTTATGTACTGAGCACGGTTTGATGGAATAATAAACTCGTGAAAAAAGTTACCGTCAGCGACTGTCTAAACATGGACTATTGTAATAGGTCATGTTTCTAAAAATATTTAGTTCTCTCATTTTCGCTAAGGTAATTATGACTAAAATTGGACATTCGCATAGACTAGTCAGTAGGTGTTTGGTAAATGACAGAAAGTTCAGAGATATTATCATAACTGTAAATAAATTGTTTTATTTGTTTATGATGAGTTTTGTATGAAAACATAAATTTTATATAAAAAAGATCGCATCATCTAAAATTAAATTGGTTCATGAAGACTGTGTGCGAAGTTGTACAACTTTTTTTCGCTCTCTGAGACCAAATTAGAAAAAATTCAAGTTTGAAATGAAATACCCTGCTGATCCCAATCAATGTACGTGAAAAATTGAGATAGCTGTTGATTATATTACCTAATCTTAGAAAATAACAATTATTTCCGTCATTAATGAGTCAATGTTAAGTGTCAAGAGTCAGGTCGGTTATTGCTCGGTCTGAACCTGAAGCAATATATTACCTGAACTAGGGAAAAGGTCCATACTATTTGTGTCGGTAATATTTATTTATTCACCGCAAAGATTCCAGAGTAATACATTAATTGTAGGTGTCAAACCTTGTTTCGTTGATTTGTTGCTTTGGTGAATAAAGTGACATATGCATCTGTAGGAAAATTTATTTATCAACTCCTCCTCGAAGATAAAAAAAATTCTCGTAGGTGCATAATCTACTAACATTTGATCAAAAGAAACATCAGTTTATTTTTTATAGCAGGCCACAGCACATTGCTATTATCTGTTTACTTATTTTTTTTATGAATACATCCCTTTGCTTGTTTATTGATGTAAATATTTGACGTTTAAAATGTCATTTTGACAGTTAAAACAGACCGACATTAGAGTCTAAAATAGCTAAAGCTCTCAGACCGATTCAGTCAGGAAATGGTCAAGACTGGCTTCAGATCACGTTTATCAGATTTCAAGTTTTGCATAATACGTGACCTGTTCCGAGTATTTTTAGACTTTCAATAGCTATGACACCGCAAAACAATTAAGTGAACGGTTGATATTTTGCTGAATCTTAAGAATTTCGAATAAATTGTAGCTTGAGTCTCGTTACAATTTTATCTTTTTTCCAGAATCAATTTATTTTAACTGTCTTAATTGGCAAAATGAAAAAATGTATCAAAAGTACTCACCCAATATGCTCATCTATGCGAGCGACGTAAAACGTAAAGGTTAACCGAATAATTGACAGAATCACAAAAATGCGACAAATCCACCGTCACCTTAAGCGGGGCCTATTTCCTAGAATTGGATTCCAGAAAATTCTAAAATTTCTAGAAATTCTTCAAATTTCTACAAAAAAATTTTATATAATTTTCAAGAATTTCTAGAAAGTTTAGAATTTTTGTAGAATTTTCTAGAATTCAATTCTAGAAAATGGGCCCTGATTTTAAGTGCTGGTTTGGCTTATGTCATACTCGACCTGACATTTATATCTTGTAATGTAATGTGCAGAAGTGCGGCAATACACTACAGTGTAATATAGCGATCTTCTTTTCTCGCACCTATGAGATAGAAATGTCAGGTTGCGCTGAAACTTTGTGATATTCACCAAAAATTGTAAATTTTTGAAAAATTTGCAATTTTATGCAACTTGGGAATATTCCAAAAATTGTGACAATTGTGAATGAATATTATCGCACGCAAAATCCTACTCATCGATATCGAAAAAGAAGCGAAATTGGTCAGCGAAAAGTCACTCGTCGAAAACCAGATACTGAACTACTGAACGTCGAAAACTAGAACTATCACTGAACCTCTGAATCAAAAATCATCTAGTTCGTAAGCGTTGACAGTCTTTGCACAGTCGGATTTGCACTGTCAGAGACTTGTTATGGCGGCTGGGTTCCCCAGAAGGACTATGAATAAGAGCAAATGCCTGTTGAATTTATTTTGATGTATAAAAGAATGTTAAATTCCATACATTTTTGATCCCGATCACAGATGATCTGCCGTACAACGCATAAAAAACTTAGCGACGAGAATTTGTGAGAGAAAATATATGAAAATCTCTCATCTGATAACGTCGCTAAGTTTTTTATGCGTTGTAGGGCAGTGATGTCATAATGCCGTCATTGAGAGATCTTATTTGTCACAGGGTGTCTCTATCACTTGACATTTCGTCACAATATAAAATTCAAAGAAAAATTTCTCTATGGCTAATTCCATCGGTAATGTAACCTGGGTAACGTATTTCATCTCTTTCACTCTTTTAATATGATCTGGCTCATTCCACGAACCATTCTGCCGTTGTAGCCAATGTAAATGCTATAGAAACTGAGTGTACACAAATGTATTTTCGTTCACTTTTATAAAGAAGTTACCAGTTTGTATTGAAAACAATGGTGAACGCAAGCAAATTCGCAAAGTTTACAAAGTAGATGTCAGAGATGCAGAATCCGTTCTGATAAAGACCATTCAAATCATAAACAATCATATAGCTAACTAGTTTGACGACGTAAATAATACCGAAATGCGTTTTAATGTAAACGAGAAATTGTAACGCTTTATTGATCGATATGCTGTGTAACAGAGCAACCTTCTTTTAGAGGGCAGCACACCATTATTTTTTAAATAAAGGATTTTCTTCGTTGTTTTGACAAGTGGGTGGCTTGTAGCCCGAGCCGAAAGGCCATTAACACAACGATTGATAACGCACGCGCTTGTAATTGTTTTTATATTTTCATATGAATCTGTATGCCATATGTACTGATAATCTGAACTAGAAAAATATATTTACGGTTTAATCTTTTTTATTTCATTTTGAAAAATTCAAATTTTTCCGCTCATATCAGTGGTATGTTGTCAGTCGACCTCTATAGAAAATGCTTATAATTTATCGTATTGGTACTAATGGTACCGATGTTAGTGAATATTCAAGCGATTTTTTTGAATGTATAAAACTGAAATTGGATTTAAGCAAAAATATAAACAGTTTCAAGATATGTCGCAGAACAACTATCCTAAAATCATTTCGAAAATTATCGAAATGAAATGAAAATTACCGAATGCGCCGGATGAATTTACAAGAAACAATGTTATAGATTTTTGCATGCTTGGGGAATGTAAAGACGAAAAACAATCTCAAGGGTTAGTAAGGACGTGTTTACATGCCACGAAAAATGATCAATCAATTAACCTAAAAAATTGTTCGTTATGCACAAATATTGCTGCACTCGACTATAACCAATTTTCTGTTATCTCCCGTCGTGTTTATAAAAAATGTGACTCGATAGGGGATGCAGATCATTGCACATTCGTTATGACAAGAAACAGTGTCGGAACCGATTCAAAAACCCTTTAACGACTACTTCTGGAATGCGTCACGCCAAACGAGCAATGAATTAGGAAATTCCCATTCTGGTTTCTTACTAGGAATTATATTTTTATGAATTAAATTAAACTTCATCTGAATTGATTCTTCATTAAGTACAACTACTATACAGCACAGAGACAACTATTGCATTATTGAAATTAGTTGACATTTGTTACACAGCAACTAATTGATTTATGAGAGGTATAAATTCATAATTCTTGGCTCGTGCCATTGAGAAAAAAAACCATTAATTATTACAGAGAATGAAACTCTTTACAACTTATTTTAATTAATTTATCGATTTTTTTTAAACGAATTACTTTTAAGTGACATATTGTTACAACATTTCAATAGCAAGATATTTTATTAAATTTTTAAATTTAAAATTGTGATGTTTGGTATATGAACGTTGTTCATTCAACGATCCAAAAGACACTCTCAATGTAACGCATAAATAATTCTCAAACCGGTACGAACAAAAATTTAATAAAAATGTTTCTAGGTAATTACGGTAATTACTCTATTACGCGAGATAAGAAAAAGAAACAAGTTTTTTTTTTGGTCGATATCACTACCACTCCAATGTATCATGATTTAATATTTTGTTGAAATTTAAAAAACAAATATCGTTAACAGAGGTGTTGATTTGTAAATGGCAGCGTTAATAAAAAAACTCTTTGCCACTTTGTTAACTTTTAGTAAGTTTCTATTGCAGACAGCCGTGAGGATACGAATAAGTTAAGGTAAAAACAACTCGCCTAATTTGCAATCAATTTAACATGACCACAAAAGCGTAAGACGTTCGTGGTTGATAGACGTAAAATGTTCATTATGGTCGTTTAGTACAAATTATGAACGATATGCGTGAGTATTGCAATCTGTTCCAGTTTCCATAAAATACATTTTCGGTACATCATTTTTTTTTCAAATTTGAGTCATTAAAGATTGGTGTAGTAAATGAGACTGTACTTAACGTAAAACAAAAGTTAAATGTAATGTCTAAATGTCAATTGTCGTGAGGATATAGTTGTGAATGAGTATAGTATAGTCGGAAGTCGATCAATCAAGGGCGTGAACAAAGATCATTCTCACGGGAGGGCGAGAGGTTCATCGAGCTATCACGTCGAAACAAGTCGAAGGGAAATAACTTGCTTCTTATTAGGGCAAAAATGGTTTTCGGATTTTCTTTCCTTCTGTAATGTCCCTTCTCATACCTTTAACATTCAAAGTATCAAATAGGGTTGTGCTCTCTCCTCCTTAAAGCGTTGGGGTAAGTGACAGACCAAAAATCTTTATCGGTGTATCGGTACTATGTATAAAAATATCTGCAAGTTTTTTTTACAGGATGATAGAGGATACAGAGAAAACGACGTTCGTATGGTTTTGGAACACCTAATGTCTTTGACATCTGCATGAATCAACAAAATTGAATTTTGCGTCATGAATTCGGTCCGAGAGAATTGTGATGACTCCAAAAATTCAAGATTATCAAGAATACAAGAGTAATCTTAAAAGCGTAATGAAAAGTGAAAATTTCTGCTGAATTCCATGTACGCTAGAACGGATGTAGCGCCTGAATAATTTTTGTACATTCAGGAAGAAAGCGGGTTTTTCTAATATGAGGTTAAGACTAATTCAATTATTTTCAAATGTAAGTAGACAGCAAAGTGTATGCGCAATTGATTCATTGCGAACAACGTGAAAACACACAACTGAGTTTACGAGCTAACAAAGATGTTTCCTCGAATTAATAAATTATTTACACAGCATCCAACACTAATCTCATAATTTTGCTTCAAAAATTCTCGAATTTTCGTTCACTTCAGTCACTATTACCTGAAAAAATAGCTCAATTTACTTGATCGGTTGAGATATTTCTCATTGTCCCATATATTAATGTGTACCCCACGACATTTAGACGACATCGAAATAATATCGACATATAGGGCGTTGATTCTCATGATTTTCGCAACTCTACGAATTTGTTGCTAAGCAACTGTCAATTTTAAGTTATGAAAATCAAGAGAATCGAGAGCCAGTATAAATACGAGTTAATAGACATTGGGTTATGAGAATAAACAGATACAAGTATTTGTAGGTGGTACAGAGAGAGCTTATTTCGCTTGGACTACAGGTAGTACATATGTTACGGTTTGAAATTAGATCTGAATTGAAAATGTCCACGGTACACAGTGGTCCATATCTGAAAATTAAGGGAATGCTGCTCAAAAAACAATAAAAAAATATGGGAGTCTGTTTACTTTGGTAGACTAATGTTCGTCTTCGAGACAAGAAAATCAAGATTTTCGTGAAAATAAGTGGGTATTACCCAATCAAATGTTTATTTTCCCATGTATTCTTTTCCGAAAACGAACAGTAGTCTACAAAAGTAAACAGACACCCAATATATTTTATTGTTTTTCGAACAGTTTCGCATTCCCTTAATTTTCAGATATGGACCACTGTGACCGATAAGATTTTCTGCCCGGAAGTAGCTCCATAAGCTTTTATCGGAGGTACTAAATGAAGCTCTCTGGACATATAGAACGAATGGCAGATTCGTTTACTAGCCTTAAGTTGACCGATTAAGGCGTTATGTCGCCTGGTTGAAGTATGCGAAAAGTTAATGATAAAATATGTTCCCGAAAGAAGTCATAGAAACAGACCCCAATGTGCAAGATACAGAATGCGCATTAGAAATTCTCTCAATTTTGCATATACCTTTGACACATTGGCTGCATTCGATCCATGTTTTTATTCATAGAGTTTCATAGAGCGATTTCGAATCACTTTAAGGCTTGGTTTCCACTCGCAAAATCACTCCGTTTTGCCGCCGTATGAGAGCCGGGAGAGAGTGATCTGTCAAGTAAACGGAACAAAAATTTTGTGTCCGTTTACATGACTCTCTTTCTCAAAAAGTTCATTGTTTTGTTCATTTCATGTAATATAAATGAGAGAGCTGTCAACTAAACGGAGATCTTTTTTTTTGAGTGGAAACCAGGTGTAACGGGTATAACTAAATTTGACTCGCGGACTGCCGTCAAAATGAGAGAAAGAAAATAGAAATGAAAATGTCATTACAAAAGCAGAGGAGAGAAATTCAAACTATTCCGTCCTCTCTCAATTATTTTCAATCATAAATGTTTGACAGCAGTCCCCGAGACAAGGTAAGATAAAACTCCATTTATAATAATAATCCGCCGTTAAAACCCGTCCGGGTCAGAGGCTAGATAATTTTATTTACTAGTTTTGTGAGTTTTCGCTCAAATGAATTTCTTAGAGATCCTTTCGTTACCGAAGTTTTTTACTGCGTCAGTGGTAAATTGCACACAAACCTAGTGACATCTATGATGAACAAGGTAAGGAAACTAGTAGGGCTTAGAATGCAGGTTCGCCCTTTCAATGTGTTTTACCGGCAGGCATTATTGAACCACATCCTTAACGTGAATCCCGAACTACGCCTAGCTAGCATTTTACCATTAGGATTTTTTCTGGTGATTATATCTGGATTACATCTGGTGATTATATCTCTGAAACTCCAACTTATCATTTCTGCTCATAGAAAGTTAAAAAATGCATTGATTAAAGAAATATTGTTTTCAATTTGTCATGTGTTACATTTCATTACTGAAAATTGCAAATGTTTTGCTAGCTAATGAGTGCGTTTGATGCACTGATATTCCTTAATGCATGTACAAAAGGTGCATACAAATACAATGTCACACTTCTTTTGTTTTGAGTAAACTGCATATGAGATAATTATTAGATGCTGCATTTTTGGCGTCTTTTTTAATGAAAATAAAATATTTATGGGGTACGTAAAATCTTTATGGGGTACGTAAAATCTTGTAAGCAACACGCTGCACAAAGGTGGCGTTTCATGTCACAAGAATTCTAAGCATTGAAGGGAGAAATTAGTTCACACAACACCCAAAACCAAAAAAATTTGTAATTCACATATGATGGAGAAATAATGTTGTCCCTAACTTTTATTAGTATTTCCCAATTAACAGTACACAGAAATGGGTTTGAGTTGCACATATTGATATACAGTGAATTCTTCAAACCATAGGTTATTGGAAGATTTTTAATTATGAAATGTGTATCTTATAACAGTAACTTAAACAAAATGAGATGAAAGCAACACTTATTTTTACTGTTTAGTCGTGTAAAATTTACATTGATTCTAACTGGTTCCCTGTAGTGTCATAACAATACTTTTTAATCACATTACCACGATATGATGCTTGGTATAGAGCGATATGAAATGTATTCTCAGCTGTATAAGCCAATAAAAGATAAACAAACAGTTTTCAAACAAAGAAATTATGGAAATTGAGATCATCAACATTGGCGGTTTTGACTTGAAGTTTTGTATTCATTTTGTATTGACGAAAAAATGTTCACTTGGGAATGTGTGTTTGTTTGAATTGAGTGTGATTTGAATATCTAACCGAAGAAAGGCGAAAATCTATTGACAACAAACTATCAATGCAATCATTTCAGACAATTGAGCAATTACCGCAAAACTGCCATTTCAATAATTATTTACCTTTTGCTGTAAGTGGATTTTCGTTACGGAAATTGTGTATACAAAACACTTTTTTACCTCTAAACTATTAACTTTTTTTGTTTCTTTTTTGCTGCGACCTAAAACCTGTCTATCGAGTTCAATTTCTTGTTTTTGAAATTCGCTGAAAGTTTGTCAAAATAACAAATTTTTAACTATTGCCAAAAATATTTGAAAACGTTGTAAGTAAAAATGTTATGTAAACTCCGAATAATTGGAATTTTAAGAGGCAATAACTTGACACGAAATTTTCGTGGAAACTCGACTGAAGTGTGAGACCTCAATGTAGGAAGAAGATTTATCGATACCCCTACATTAGATTACTTTCACCCATGAATTAGCTACTCTTTACTTAAAATGCAATTGAACTGTAAAAGAACTTTCGCTTTGTATTGGCGACCAGGTAACAATAATATTTGTCTCACTTACCTGGAAGTGTAAAATAATTGTCCATATCAAACCTAAAGTAAGTTTCGGATTTCCATCAACAATGTCCTCAGCACGGATATTAACTAATTTAATCTTTTTGTATCGCAAAAAGTCCAAAGCCATTTGAGCGTTTTGAAGCATGTGAAATCGCATTTTTCCTTTCTCTCTCGGCTAAAAAAACATAAACGTCTCATGGTATCAATTGTTTACAAAATGCAAACTTATTTTGAGATACTTACAAGTGGTTCGCCAGAAAGTACTTCCAAAAGAGATAAAAGATTATGGCCATCTCGTAAGTCTTCAAATAAATCATCTACACGGCGGGATGCCTAAAAAATAAATAGATTTTTAATCAATTGGTGGCTCTCAATAAAAATGGTCGTAAAAAGCAGAAAAAAAAATATTTTCAGAAATTTATATAATTTGCATAATTAAAAACAGTTTAAGATGAGAATCTGTGCCATTTGAACAGTCTGAGCTTTTAAATTAAATTCGACTTTTTTATATTGACGTTCACAACAAAGTAAACGAGTCTTATGTCATCTCATATCTTCAAAATTCTCGTCGATGGATAACATTTTGCGAAGAGATTCAAGAAAGATATAAAATGACTGTCGTAAATAAAACATGAAAAAGATACCCACAAATGTTTCACACTCTTACACTTTTTGCGTTATGTTACTGTAAATGACTTTGTGGAACTAATTTTGGTAAGAAAAAAGAACCTAGAACATTTCGACATAAGGGAGTTAACTGAATAGTCGCAATTTTCAGTCTTTAAAATCCGAGAACGCGAACCGGAACCATTTCTCATATTTTTAATTTAATGTTTTTGTCATTATTTTGTTCGCATAATCAATTTATGCAAACTTAAATTGATAATTGTTGTGTTGCTGGTATTTTCTTATTTCATTTCATATTTTTCATTTGGTCTTGCAAGCAAAACAATACATCAGCCAACTAATGTAAACTTTTTCTGCTACTTAACGTTTTATAGTTTCACGTATTCTCTTCCATTTGTAAACTCTCTAGAAGTAAAAATATCGTCTTGTGGAATATAATTTTGTATTCAGGTAAACTGACTTAAGTATACCCTGACATTACCTGACAGCTTTAAACCGCTGTCAAAAAGCGCGACCTATAAATTCGGATCAGGCCAAGTCAATTAACACTTAATTGATCTGACTGAACTTGATGAGACAATTTGGGTTTTTAAAGATAGTTAATTTTTCATTTTCTTAATAGATGTCATTTTTTCCAAAATTAGAGAAGTTCTCAGATCTTATGTTTTTTAATTGTATTCCGAATGTTAACTTATCTGATGTTGAGTCAGATAACTGAAACTCCAACTATCAGTTGATTCAATTCCACTCCAACAAGCGATGAGTCAATCATTATACTGAGAAAAAAGATTCGAAAATTTCAATTGTGTCTCCAAATAATATGCAATATCTGTCACAGCTGTATTGTGGCGCTACATAATGGAGACAATGTTACATGCTAACTGTGTTATTTTGAGAGTCTGCAAGCATCAAGCAAGTTCCCAATAATTCACTTCACGATTTTGATGGTTTAGTAAATATATCTCATTAACTAAAACAGAAGGTTGTACGCGCTAATGATTTTTAGCGACGCTAACGCTAACTTGATTTCGAAAAACATATGTGTCGCTAACTCTTTTCGCTAGTCGGAAAAAAGTTAGTGTGCTAGCATTGGTCGCTAGCTCTGGTTAATTATATTTGCTCTAGCAGCAAACGTTTACAAGTGGTGTAGTAGCTAGCATTTTCGCGGTACAGGTCGATAGGGGCGCTTTTACCCGATTTCCCTTATTTTGGTGAACACTTTTGAAAATCAAATTGTTGTGTACTAATCAGAATTGACTTTATACTATCCTCGAAAGGTGTACAGGCCACTTGTCCTTTAATATTGATGAGAATTGCGTCCATTCCCTTCAAAGTGATTCTATTCTTAACAACTTCAGCTGCATATAAGCATAGATTCATTAAACGTCACTAGTGTAACACTATTGTAACATTTTTCTAATGTTTCTTGGCACCAATCGACACAGGCCTCTCACTGACCTATGACCACTTTAAGCGGTACCCAGCAAGAACGAATCTAATTTAAATTTTATATCCAAACATCCATCAAAGTTTGTTTGTATGCTAGTCATTTCAATGCCTGAGGTTGACTGAATGTCACAGTATGTCACTTTGCAATCAGTTTCTATCATATCACGCACAGCTCTGTTGGTTTACTGGAGCAACGACTGATTTTGAATAGTCTACAATACTCGTCACTTGGCGAATAACGACCCTAATCGAAGTCATTGTAGCAGCGTTTTACTACTGCAAAGGATAGTGCTTCCTCATTATATAATTGAATAAGTTCATAAGACCATACTGGAAAGATAATTTACGTCTAATATTGTGAAAAAAAAATATACGAAAATTTTCGAGTGTAAACTTTGTTCTCTCATGGAGACGAAATTTTCAAAATTCTGAAGTAACCTAGGCCAGAAACATAAAAGGCAACCGTCGTACTGGAAGTTTTCTTAAATTATCTACGACTGCATCAAAGAATTTCGTGAACAAGGAACACTGATATAAGAATAGAAAACATAGGACTATAAAAATGGACTATGTACAACTAACACAGCTTGGCTCGGTTAGGTCTCCTGAGTTCGAACTGAAAATACCTTAACCTGTTTTGATTCAATCAATTTCGACCTCACCTCACCTGAATTTACACGAAACCTGAATATAGTAATCAGGTCACACCTGGCAGGTTTAACTGACAATTCATATGAAAATTGATGGCGGTTAAGTTGGCCCAAGTGTTTTCTCAAAATTTATCGCGCTGACTTTCAATGATTTGGCTAACTTATTGCTTTTGCTTTGCTCTATGTTGACGACTACCACCTCAACTACTACATATAGTTATTAATGACTGAAAAACAAAAATAATTCCGAACCAGATAAACTATTTCGTTATGTAGTAATGAGAAGTAATATTTTTAATTGTGGAAGCTCTGCCCCAAGCCCCCGCGCCTGCGGGAGCTTTTATACGCCATGCAGGCAACCCTTATGGAGGGAACTTCTCCTGATTTTTCATAATTTATGTAGTAATAAGAAGTATTTTGTTAATTATGGGGGCTCTGCCCCCAAACCCCCGCGCCTGCGGCCAGCTTTTACACGAATGGATACTTCCCACTTTACTCCTAATGCGGGGGCCACAGCCCCTCGACCCCGCTTTTTTCAATTTTTGAACCGACATTTTGCCATATGTTAGTAGTTAAATTTGATGCAGCTGTTTTAGTAGGTATTTATTTCCGCTGTTAGTTGTTTTTTACAAATAGTTATTTTTTATAGTTATTTATTTTTGTCGGTAGTTGTTGTTGGTGTCATAGCATTCTGACCGATTGCCGTTGCCATCGGCTTTGAGAAAATTTTCATCTTGTGATGTCTTCAGTTGTAAAAAATTTTGAGAAATCTTCAGTCTTGGGACCGGAAATTTGAGAACACTTTGATATCTTAGGATATCTTCAGGCGTTCCTTAATTTTTGAGAAAAACTTAATCCCGGGATGTATTCAGTCTTCAGAAATTTGAGAAAACTATAATCTTGTGATGCAGTCGGAAAAAAATACATTTCGACAAATTCAACGATTGCAATCCAATTGATGCTATTCATTCCGCATTAGATATCCATGTTTGTAACATTCGTTGGGAAATTACGGAAGACTGTTGATATCCTAAGATTGAAGATTTCCCAAAATTACGGGCGACTGTCGATAGCTCAAGATTAAAGTTTTTCTCAAAATTACGATCCCCCAAGCAGAGATGACAGCCGAGATATTTTTTCAAGTCGGCTGAAGCCTCGGCTTGGGGTGAATATGACGTTGTAGAGCTTAAGTGTCTTCAGCAAAACATTAGATATTAATTAAAGGAATCATTTTTTGAAGGTGTCAGCGATCGGCTGCATACAAAATTAAAAGTTATAGCAAGTTATAGCTCGGCTAAGGTCATATTTTAACAAAAATGCGAAAAAACGACCTTAGCTGAGCTGTAACTTTTAATTTTGTGTGCAGCCGATCGCTGACACCTTCAAAAAATGATTCCTCTAATTAATATTTAATGTTTTGCTGAAGACACCTAAGCTCTACAACGTCATCTTCACCCCAAGCCGAGGCTTCAGCTGACTTGAAAAAATATCTCGGCTGTCATCTCTGATCCCAAGATCGACGTTTTCTCAAATTCCCGGTCAAAAGTTGATATCGTAAGACTAAAAGTTTCTCATGATGAGTCGTTAGCAACAAGCAGTAAGTCAGCGAAATGAGCAATGAGTTAGCAAAATATTGTCTCTCACAGATTTTGTTGTGAAAAGTCACTCGTTAGTCTTCGGAGTAAAGCCCGCAAACTTCAAATCGTTTTTAAATCACAACTCATTACATATTACTGTCATGCGCCTACTTTCATTTCGGTTGTTGGGTGCTAATGTTGCGATTGCCTTTCCTTTCTTTTTTAATGGAATTTTAGCATTTGTGGCTTGAAATATGTGGACCCGATTCGGCTCAGTTACTTTAGAAAGCAATCCTGAACTTTGAATCTAATTTCATTCGAAACTTTCAGGTCAGGTTTCAGGTAACGTCTCGCTAATAGGATTTTTGGTGTAGCAGAAAAAGTTGAAATTCATTTTGTTGTAATAGAAACAGAACCATTTTTCCTAACTAGTGTTAAAATATCGCAAGCCTGCAACGTATTTTTGATGTCAGATTCGCATCGCAGCGAGCATAACCATCGCTTTAGTAAAACAAATTTGCATGCGCTTAGAACATCATTCTTGGTCGCTTGATATGCACATTTTTTCGAAAGTAAAAAATTTCTACTTTGGATTAAAAAAGAATGAGGCACGTAAAAAACCGCCGGACAAAAAAATTTTGTTTTTTACACTGATACTACAAGTTTTTTCATACGTCTTCAAAGTGTAGTATTCTCACATCTACGTTCTGAGAATACATACTCTTTACATGTATACTCATAAATCAAGTACCGCTACTTAACAATAATCGTAATAGTAAACATATCAAATTCATGCCAGGAAATGGCATAAAAGCAGAAAGAAATATTTTGAAAGTAATAAAAAATATGTAAAGTATTAGCTGAACGAAGAACCGAAACTTAGGAAACTATCTTTCAATAAAAATCAAGAAGAAAAATTGCAGTAAAAGTGAAAAAATAAAAGAAAACCAATTAGCTACAAGCAACACGACTTACTGCTGGGGGACAACAAGAACTTCCATTGATGAAAACACAAACATGTAGGTGTGTGTAAGCCTGAAATTGTTATTTTAGAAACACCAATTAACCAATTAAAATTTTAACCAACACCTTAACAATATAGTTCAAAGTTAGTTAAGTTATTAAAAAAAATTACGACATTAAAAAATGTGTGAAAATTGCGTTCTCAATAAATAGAATTTATCCAATACACAATGTTCATTGAACATGCGATGCAATAGATATATAAGAAAATTGTAAACAATTACATTTTTGTTTTATTCGTTACAATGGATTGAAACTGAAGCAAAACATTAAGTAATTATAGAAGTGAATACCTTTCCGAGGAGGAATCTATTAAATATATGCTAGGAAATATTCGAACTGGGAAATATTTCAATCCTGGAAAATCCCGTTGAAAATATAGCTACCTATCAAAATCCGAGGCTAAAAATCCGGTTATCAAAATCCAAAAAAGTGCCAAAAAAGTTTGTACAGCTGAGAGAATATAAACCACTACACTCTCCTGTATTTTGTGGGTTTCGTGTGGAGTATTTTTTTGTATGATTTTTTACATTGAAAATATGGGTTCCACACGAAACGAACGAAAACGTCAAAGTGTAGTTTTACATTTTCTCTTAGCTGTATGACAATGCTGGAGTGGAAAACTAGTACATTACTATGCATTTGGTTCCAACTCGGCACCAGGCTGTATACTTGAGAAGTTGAAGTGATCATAAAGAACGCAGCCTGATGCTAAAAATCTGTTAATGTCATCGAAACCGCAGTTACAAATATTATACGTCACATTAATTTCAACGCGGCACGAGGCTGCCTACTCAACATATTCTACTGTCAACATAGAGGGCAGCAGCAGCCTGGTGCCAAATTGAAATTTATATGACGTTTAATATTCTATGCTGCCGTTACAATGACTTTAACAGACTTTCGACACCAGGCTGCCTTCTATAAGGCTACTAATACTTTTCAAGTACACAGCCTGGAGCCAATTCGGAACCAAGTGAACATTTATGTACTCGTTTCATCATCCAACATTGTCAAAGGAATGCCTTCCGGAATCGACCAGAGGGTCCTGACCTACAACGTTACACTGTTATTTTCTTTATAAAAAAACTATTACTTTCTCTGTCCCCTAAGCCTCCGCGCTTGCGGCGAGCTTACTTGACGCATTGCTTTTCGCATTTGGGGCCCTGCTGGGGCCCAAGCTCTGCTCCTTAGGCCCTGCAAGTGGGCTATTCCCCCCTTGACCCGCCCTTGCGGTACTGCTGCCCCTCGACTCCTCTTTCTTCATTGGCTTTTTTGGTTCACGGCCTGCGCTACCAAAATTACATTAATTTAAAATTAAGATTACCAATTAAAATTTACATTACGTACTTTTTCCAACAGATATTTGTGATTTACGGTATTCTTTTTCGTTAATTCATTGACATCTACCTACACCATATATTACTAATCCGGACAATTTTTTAAAATATTTTCTTCCGGATTTTCATCTGGATTTTGAATACACCTGTTTTTTCTCCGTTCGGATTTTGAGTCATCTTGATTTTGATTCTTCCGGATTTTGTCCACCGTACTTTGAACATATCCATCCTGGCGAATATATCCCTTCTGGGGATCTGTTCGACAGATGGAAAAAAGATTTAAAACTGATGTTTCATTGATGTTGAATCGATTTATTGTTGTTGTAAAAGTGTTGTGAATCTTTTGTATAACTAACGTGATAAAGTTCAAAATTAATAACGGTAAATTGGGGTGACTCGGTACGTGCGGTGAATAAGTACAGAGTTGCGTTTCTACTTTTCGCTGTGCAGCAATTTGCCTCTCTGTGTCGATGTTGTACAATGTAATACAATGGCGTGAATCAATACCGAGTGGCAAATTGCTGTATAGCAAAAAATAGGAACGCAACTCTGTACCTATTCACCCGACGTACCGATTCATATTCGTATTGTATGCATCGCATGTACGATTTGTAGAAATTTTCACACCGTGCATCACTGATTTACAGTGTCAGTACATCACCAGCATTTGTATTGTGATGCACTGGTGATGTATAGCTGATGTACTTGTGATGTGTTGTTGATGAATCGACGATCCATCAAAGCTGTAAGCGGTGCACACCTCTATATTTTAACAACATTAGAATGCAATGCAATTGAAACAGCAAAAACACATCACTATTACAATATTCATAACAAAATACACCAATCAAAGATCAATTTAACTTCAATTTATTCATCTTTCGAACATTTAATTTTAAGATTTTGAAACGAAGTCGAAAATACGTACTTAGCTTGATAGGAATGGGTCGCTGAGTTATCAGATACTAACTAATATACTCTTTCTGGTAAAAATATCCCTCCAAGGGTTGATTGTATTAGAGATAATTCCTTTTGCCTTCACTCAGTTTTTTTTGTTTTTCTAGTTTTCATGAAGACGTCATTCGCATTTTTATAAAAGTTTGATATTTAACGTGCTGCTGTCGTCCGGTTGCAAGAAACGTCTACAGTAATTCTGCCCCATTTGCACCCGGGTGTAAATAATCAGGAGGTTGTGCAGATCACTAGCGCAACACGCATAAAATCCTTAGAGGATAACTTGTGAAAGAGAAAGTGTATGTAATTCTCTCATCTGGTGACGTCATCACTTTTATTAGCAGGCAGACTGCCTTCCAACGTATGAAAATATTGTAACGAAAGGGAAAAAGCGAAATCTTTTCTCTCTTTCATGGCAAGGCTTTTGGTGCGCTGCACGGCAGGCTGCCCTACGAACGCAAAAATATATGCAGTCGCCATTTGCCATACAATGCATAAAAAATTTAGCGAGGAAGATTTGTGAGAAAAAATATACGTTATAACGTCGCTAAATTTTTCATGCAATGTAGGGCGGCACCTTTTTAATTCTTGTAGATTTACTTCGTTGAATTCCTCACATAGTCCATCGATTTCAAAGACTATCTATAGCGAACGTAAGTGTCATAAGAACACACATAACTGCCATTTTAGTTATATTCACAAATCATGTTTTTGAGAGAATGTTGGCATTTCTGTACTTCTGTTTATCTCTGTTTGTACTGATCACTGTCACTAATTATGGAATCATTCTATACACTTCGATAGGATTAGAAAACCATAATAGTTTATGATTTAGTTATTTATTTTGTCGATTCAAAGAGGCACGCGTGGTAGGTTACTAAAAATTATAAACTATCGTGTGTGTCTGAAATGTTAAATTTTTTTTTTTGCATGTAAATCGACAAATTGTTGTGTTTACATGATCGAATTAAATTCCGTGATCAAATTAAACAATTACACTTAATGTTTTCCTTCTTGAGTATGAATTTTAATCGTTGCATTCGATGTTTATCAAGTCTACTTGGAAATGAAACATTTGTGTAGTTTTGGATATCCTGAAATGAGTCATTCTATTCATCAAAAAATCTACAAAAGAAGGCTGACAACCAATGTCAAACAATTAAAGTTCTAACATTAGCATTTTCTTTCTTTAAATGATTCTGGGAATAAATGCAACTCACTCTAGTTCTCACCATAAAATTCAAATAAATTGACTTTAAAATTCCAGTAAAAAATTAATTAATGAAAATACGCTAAATTACCCATTAAAAAACTAAAATAAAATGAAAAAAATTCAGAGATGTATATCGATAGCATACCTTCACATATTTCCAATGCTAATGTTGTTAGCGTGTAAATAGAATTATTTGAAAATTTGATTATTGTTTTGGTATTGTCAGTTTTTGTATTAGGGATTGATGTGAATGCCTTTTTGATAAATCATCTGTTTCTGATCCTACAACACATTCTTCAATCAGCTCAAACAGCAACTACTAGTCATAACACGTTCAATAATTACACAAAGCCGAAAAAATTTTAATTCTAAATATAGCAACAAATATTTATCAAAGTTAAGTTCATTGAATTGACTAACCGAAAAAAAGAAAAACTTAAACTTGAAATGAGCTGAACATTCAATAACGTAAGTAATAAACATTGCATCGAAAATTACGATATTTTAATATTACTAACTACACAGAGGAAAATATGAAAATTAATATTCATTTATTGAAGTTTTCTCCAAAAAAGCACGTGCTGCGATTATCTACATTTTCACACATTTCCTCTCTCAAAATAAAACTTTCACAAGAATGTTTTGGCTTTAATCCAAATACAACGAAAAGAGCAAACTACGCCGGCTGCATAATCATTTCACATTTTTTGGCAAACGAAATTTATTAGAAAGTAAAAAAATAATCAGATTTTGCAAGTTGAACCGAGAACTTATAGTTTTGCCTGTTTTGCCGTATCATTGTTAGCATTATAATATTGTAACACAAAATATGTACATTGTTAATCGTAACATTATAATGGCTACGACTATATAGGTGTATAGGTACACTAGTGAAAATATTGTTGTAGAAAAGGTTCAATGCACAGACATTTTTTTTTGCGAATTCATTATAAGACTTTTAAAATCTTGAAGATAATGACTTGATGTAATGTTGTGTACGAAGAGAAATTTAACTAATTTCCTTGAAGAGTATGATTACGATCCCCAAAGGTGGCAGGTCATAGGAATGATGAAATGTTCCTCAACTTTGGATTCTAATATTATAGAGATTTGTATCAATAATCACCAATTATTACAGCTGAAATTTTTTCTGTTTGTCCCTTTGTCGGTCAGGAATTACCGGCGTAAGAAACATGCGCCCTACCTGAAACGTGAAAAACAACTATAAAACCCTAGTTGCTCCTAGGAACACAGTGCCATACTAGTGTTCTATATTTCGCATGAGGTTGTAGCAGCCACTATTGCAAAACCAACACTATTGTTCTTAAGAGGAGGCCTGATAAAAACGATGTTTTTCCAGCGAAGCTTTTGTTAAAAAAAATTTTAATTTCCGACGAAATGTAAAACCTGACCTGGTGCTGAAATTCTGGCAATGCCTATCTTTAGGAAGGAGCGAGGTTATTAGTTAGTAACACGATCGAAGCCGGCACCAGGCTGCGTACTTGGGACCCTAAAGCTGGGAATAAAGAAGTCAGCCTGGTGCTGGAAATCTGTTTTTGCCAACGAGGAGGTAGGAGTGAGTTCTAAAAACCTTGTCTGACAAAGGCAGTCTGGTGCTGAAATTCTACGACACCTATCTTTAAGATAGAGCGAGGTTATTAGTTAGTAGTAGTGGAACCCTAAAGCTGGTGCTGGAAATCTGTTTTCGCCAGATTGGAGGCAATAGTGAGTTGTATACGTCACATAAGTTTCAATTCGATACCAGGCTGTTGCTGCCCTCTGCATTAGAAATTTTTAACTCGAGGACACAGCCTAGTGCCGAGTTGAAACTTATATGACGTATAGATATCACTAATGTGTACACCCTGGTAAGGCACCAAAGTACGCAGACAGGTGTCGAATTATAAACATACAACGTAATGTACTCGCTACTTCATGAATTTTGGCATTTTAAAATTTTCGGCACCAAGTGTGCTGGCTAAAAGTGCAGACCTATCTTCTAACGAGGAAATTATTGAAAAAACTAAGGAATCTTAAAAAAGTAGCTAGACTTCTAGATGAAAAAACAATGACTTGATTTAGCTATTGAGGTACTTTTTTGAAATTCCCAATTTTTTTTAACAAAAGCTTCGCTGGAAAAACATCGTTTTTATCAGGCCTGCTCAAGGTCATTCAGAATACCAAATTCAAGTCAATATTTAAAGAACACTTGAAGATTTTAGCACTTTGGGAGAACTGTTTTTTTTAAACTCTAAAGAAGTTTTAAGATAAGTTACCTACTGCTTTTCCAATAATGCAGCTCCGGGAAGCTAGGAGGAGTCAGCTCCTCAAAGACCTCTTGAGGGCCCGTGAGGAAATGGTTCTAAATTGTGAAAATTTGCTGTAAAAGTTTGAAAGACAAATGAGCGTCATTACGATGACAAAATAATTCCATTAGAAGCCTAGCAAGACGAAAACTGAGTTGAAAAGTACATCTCAGATGTTGCATCTCTTGTGACAGCATACATCTCAGACGGGATGAGATGTTGCATCTGTTGTGAGATGGTACATCTCAGACAATATTGAGATGTTGCATATACAGGACCTATTCATATGAAACTGGACAGTCTACTATGTTCGTCACTTTCACGCTTTCATTGAATGATTGAGAGCATACTATAAGGTTTCCAGTTTCATCTTATTCATATGAAACTGGACAGTCTACTATGTTCGTCACTTTCACGCTTTCATTGAATGATTGAGAGCATACTATAAGGTTTCCAGTTTCATATGAAATAACGCCCGGGGTGTTATTAACGATGAACGCCAGGGGTGTTAATAACGCCCGCACTCCGGGCGCTAATAACACCTGGGGTGTTATTAACGCCCGCACTCCAGGCGCTAATAACGCCCGGGGTGTTAATAACGCCCGCACTCCGGGTGCTAATAACGCCAGGGTAGTTATTAAAGCCCGCACTCCCGGCGCTAACAACGCCCGGGGTGTCAATAACGCCCGCACGCCGGGTGTTAATAACGCCCAGCTATATAATTCGGTACACGCTCACTATTGAGCTTCAAAAATAAATTGGAAGTTATTTAAATTCAGAAGCTTAGGACATTTCAATGTACACATCTCGTTTTGTATTGTTTTTGTTCATCCCTTTTACTCAAATTTTTAAATTTCAAAATCGTAGTGCTCAATGACTTTCATAAAGTTTTCATGTAATTTTTTGATTTCTTATTGACAACTTTTCTAAAAATAAAAGAGCAGAGAAAGAAATTCTTCCATCTAGTGGCATTCTGTATGATTCTCTTAATCAATCCCTTCCAGTGACGTTCTGTACTTTCCCCTTAGTCAACTCTTTCTAGTGACATTCTGTATAAGGAAAATGTTCCTCTTACTAAACTCCTTCTAGTGACATTCTGTATAAGGAAGATTTTCCTGTAGTCAACTCCTTCTAGTTACATTCTGTGTAAGGAAAATTTTCCCCTTAGTCAAGTCTTTCTAGTGACATTCTGTATAAGTAAATTTTTCGGCCTTTGAAACTGCATCATGTTTTTTTTAAAGCTGTTAGAAATCATTGTACAAATGTCATCTATATATTTCACGTTGTACACCTCTAAAAGGATAAGGCTGTAACTATCAACATTTTTAAAAAACTTATTACACAAAAAGTGGGAAAATAAACTTTCACTGCATTTTAAAATTTTCTTCTATTCAACTCCTTCTATTGACGTTCTATATAAAGAAAATTTTAGGGTAGTCAACTTCTTCTAGTTACATGTTCTATAAGTAAAATTATTTATTAAAGTGTCATTTTGTAGCGTTTATCCAATTATTCAGCTGGACGTTATTAACGCCCGGCGTGCGGGTGTTAATAACGCCCCGGGCGTTAATAATACCCTGGGCGTTATTAGCGCCCGTAGTGCGTGTGTTAATAACACCCCGGGCGTTATTAGCGCCCGGAGTGCGGGCGTTAATAACACCCCGGGTGTTATTAACGCCCCAGGCCTTATTTGTGGCGGAGAAATGTCCTGTCACCAATTTGAACCTCCCAGACCCTAGACACAGTGGACGATGTGAGACGCTACATTTTGGATTTGGATTACTTAGAATTCTCTTTGCCACATCTATTCTGTTGCGAACGGGTCTCTTGCATATGTTCTTATTATGCAAACATTCAAACTCTGTGGATTTTAGATACGACAAATATGCCTACAGAAACGTTGCAAACGGAGTTGTGGTTACAAGAATAACACACTTTGGCTAGAACTTTAGTTCATAATGTAGCAAGTTCTAGTAGAAATTGCCAATACAGAGAAAAAAGTTGTGTTGTTCGCATCACCAGCTGGTCAAATAGATGAATACAACACTCATCTAGAATTCTTTTTCTCTTCTCTACGACCTATGAGGTGGTATTCGTCTCATAGGTGAGACGAATTCTGTCTATTGTGCGCAAACTAATGAAAGCGAAAAATTGAATAAAAGATAATACACAATCGTTGCATGTAAAGTTATATCAAAAATTTGAATATAAAAAAATGAAAAACACATTGAAACAGAATATCTAAACAGATTCTATGATTCACTGTATAATTGGAAATTTCATCTTGATTCATTAACTTTGAGTATAAGAAAAAGAATTTTTATCAAATCCAATTAAATTCCTCATTTGACAATTCCAAGAAGGTTTTATCCATGCCACTTAATAATTTAAAGAGACACCATTCGTCTTTCTATTCTTTTTCACCCAATTCAAATACAACAGACAGACGATATTTAGCGGTTATTTTAAAAATTCTAAGAATATTGAAACAAAATGTGTTCATGCAATTTGTATGATTTATGGTTGAACTTTATCGCATGGAATGATATGATGTATGTTACATTACATTTAAAAACGCATCCGCTGAAAGCAGGGCATTTTTTCCATAATGAAAATTGAAATATGGCTCCAACCCAAAAATAGAAACAAAGAGCTATACATTACCACAGACATTCTTTCACTGAAAGAAATCACAAGGGCAATCTGAATGAACCTTTAGTGACAAAATACCAAGTAACACAAAACAAGAACTACTTAAGCTATGTATTACTTTTTCTTAGTTTTCTTGGCATTGAAGAATAATATCCGCTTTCCCCATTTTCTAAAATGCTCAACTAAGTAATGTGAAAAGCAGTTTGAACTAGGCGAATTAATTAATTGATAACTAAAGCCAAGTATATTAACTGAAAAACCTGTTAAATGTTGAATCGTCTAAAAAAGTAGGAAGTCGCGTATAATCTAAAATTTATTGCACGAAATTTCCTCCAATGGTTCATTCCATAATTGCAAGTGCTAATTTAAAATAATGAAAATTTATGTTAATACCGAAAACGAAAAAAAGGCATAGGTAGTTAGCCTCGCAGCACTTTACTTTTGAGCGATTTTGCTAATTTTGTTTCTAGATATTTCTTAGATAAAACACGCTCAAATTGTGTCAATGTTTTTATAAAACTTCAATGATCTTTACATACTTTTCTTCAAAACAAAATTAATTCGTCGAAATTTGATTTTTACAAGCCGTGTTTATGTCAATGAAAACAAATTGCGAATAGATACTTGTTTTGAAATTGTAAATTTATGAATGAAAATTGTTATTAATTGTTTACGTGAATGTGTTACATAGAGACAGAGTACCGAACGGATACACTTGAATGATTATTCGTTGTCGGTTAATGGCTTAGGTGGGAAATAACATTAAAATTAGGTGTGCCGCTTGTGATCTTAATTGCATCATCAAATTACTCATGTGCCATACAAAGTATTTTCGATAAATTCAAATTTGGTAATGTTTGGGTCAGCTGAATTTAAGTTGCCTAACAATTAAGAAGGTATGAATCGAAGAAATTTGTGTTTGAAGTGAATAATTGGAATCGCACAATATGGTTAGGGATTTTATGGATGTTATAAACGAGCAATTGTGCAGAGATGAGAATTTAATGGCTTTATACATTGAAAAAAAAGTAGTGAACGCTTGTACTTATAATACTAAAGCTTCACCGTTAGTGGTCAGGTTGAATGACTTTGTGAAAAGTCCTCGGGTTAACAACCACGGGAGCTAAAACTAAAGTTAAAATAAAGCGATCAGTATTTATACCAGAAGAACCATCATGTCGTCTTCTCTCGAAGCTTCGATGACATCGCATAAAATTTTGGATGCGTTCATTCCTGGTGAGGATTTTTTTCAAATTGTATGAAAATATCGCTCCTAAGCATACGTAAACTTCTAAATTTGGGTAGTTGAGGTGTTTGGCGTCCATAGCGAACCGGTCAAAAAAGAATGACATGTATGACATCACACATGCACAATGAGTTCTGAGTACTGATATCTGAGTCTATCTTAAGGCATAGAAGTAATGAACACCGGGTGAAAGAGCTGCAATATAGGCGTGGTTCGGAATTCACGTTAAGTATGTGGTACAAAGGCGTACAAGTGTTCCAATGACACAACGCTAAATTTTCTCTTACATTTGAACAAATTGTATTATTTCGATGATAATTTTGGACTCGCATCCTTTTTGGAAAAAGTAAGTATTGTCTTATAAGGTGTTGTCTTTCAGTAAAAAATTGAAATGCTTATGGTCCGAGAAAACTCAAAATCTGTGTCAATTTTCGTGAAATTTCACAGAATTGGATTACATCACCTGAAACATGTCAATTTTTTACTGAAAGCTAACACATTTTAACACCAAAAGATGGTCGTACGTTTCCCCAAGAGGATGCGAGTCCAAAGTAATCATCAAAAAAATAATAATTTTGCGAAAAAAGTAGCCAGCAATTTAACGTTGTGTGAATTTCTCCTAATATTTACTCATACAAATGCCCTAGCAATTGGCTCGCTTGTAAGGGTAGCATATGTACCGTAATGTTTGTGGACATACGACGAGCTTCATTTGGTCTACCTGTCTCAAATGTGTGTGCTCTAAATGGGAACATGTGATGTAGGAGTCTATCTAAGGCATAATACATGACTAGATTGAATGAAAGAAGAGCAGCGTGGAAGGAACAAAAGGTCCTACGACTTGTATTTCAAGGCCAAGATTAGCTAGGAACAACGATTTTCCTATCTGGAGTCGGAAATACGCTAATACTTTGGCTAGGCAAATATTTTCACTTATTTCCGGCGACAGTTGTCCGTCCGCCTGTACACCCATCCCCTTTAAATCATCGGTGAATCATCTGTAATTCACCAATGAATCATCGGTAATTCACCAATGAATCATCGGTGAATCATCGGTAATTCACCAATGAAACAACGATGATTTAAGTCCAAAATTAACTTCTTTGACTAAACTCTATCGTTACTTTCCTATACCCATGACAATAGTTTATAATCTCTCCCATAACGAACAACGATGCACTAAGTCATGCACTAAGTCATATGTATAAATTTTGTGAATTATAAGAAAATGCTTCGAAAAAGTGGATTTTGAACTATAAATATTTTAAAAAATACCAAGAAAACGAGATTATCCCATGAATAAATAACTAACTGCACGGCAATTAATTTAAATAAAAACTATACTTCTAAACATATTTCAAATTGCAACGCATCATTCAAACGAAGCCAAAGTACTTTCTTGTCAAAAAAAAGCTTTACTTCTGGGTTCGAAAATAACCTCTTCACATGTGTGCCGTAGAAATTACTTTTATAATTTGAATGGAACACAAATTATGTCAGCACAGAATCGTTAAGAAGCCAAAATCAGTAAGTGTTCCTAAATGTCGTCTGCATTATATATGAACGAAGTGAAAACTTCACATTTATGAACTACATTATATCTGCGCGAAAAAAAAAATTACGAAATGGATTTCTGCAGACACATTAAATATTACAATAACAACGCCAAATCAAAATAAACATCGTTCTTCGAAATTTCGAAGAAAGAGAAAAAGATAAGAATTTTGATACGTTGCAGTAACTGAAAACCGGGCATTAATTAAAATCATAATTGTGGCAATGAGACAGTGGATCTGGTATTGAGATCCTTATTTGGACTTTATTGCGGCTTTGCTGCTGATTTTAATGCAAAGTATTTCATATACGCTACAGATGATGGTACCTAAATTCATAAAGTGCATTTATTTTCGGTTTTGTATTTCCATATGGAATTGGTTCGAAATACCTGGTTAACACCTCTCAGATGATAACATCTGTACAAGTTAATAATTTTTGGGACGGCAAACTAAGAAAAAAACAGACAGCTATGCTTGACCCGTAAGATCTTGAAACGTGAGTACTTACAGTATGGTATGGTAAAACTAAGTACTCATTCTCATTCTCCATTTTGCACTGTTTATGTTGCATTGTTGCTTCGTTATAAACGGGTCGTTCATAAATTGAGTAACGCAAAAGGGGTAGGGGGTTGAATTACGATTCTAACAAAAATGTGTCACAATTCATCTTTTTTGTGTTACAGCGAGGAAGGGGTGAAGAAATCCTGATTTTTATTTAATTTATGAACGGCACCTGGGGCCCTATTTGTAATATTAGAGAGATTTTAAGTTGAGAAAAATCTCCACACGAGACGTCGTGATTCGGAGGAATTCAATCTTCAATTCGTGACTTTTGACGTTTCTTGGGAGGAATATTTCTCGTTGGAAAAAATCACAATGTCACAAAAAATTGAAAATAAGGTAATTGATAATAAACTCACCATCTCGTGTGAAAAAAGGGCGATATTATGGTTTCACAGAATTCGACATACCGGATACCGGGAAATTAGAAGAGACAACGTACGAAATGGGCGACGTCTAAAAACCAGGAAATAGCTAAATTTTAGGAAATGACTAAAAACCTTTTCTTACCGCGGCCCTGCTCCCTGAATAAATACTCTTAGTGGCACGCAGCAAACTCCCATTGATACCGTACTCTCTAAGATCCCCAAAGAGCTTGTGCCTTGGTGGTCGGTTTAACGCCTTCTCCAAGGTATAGTTTAGTTTAAAATGAATGGGCGGGGCGGAGTCCCTGCACCTAAGCCTCTAGCTGGCTTGTTGTGCGTTCCCATACTGGATTACCTTTATCTAGATCCTGTTGGTTCTATTGAGGTAATCTAATATGTGATTCGGAGGTATGCTCCAGATGATATTGTGCGGAAAAAGGAATTTTTGTTGTAAAACATTGAGTTTGGCTTCATTTGAAAGATAATGAATCGGTTTATAATAAAGAATAATTTTGTTGACCTGCCCCTAATTGGGGGTATTATGGAAGGAGAAAACCCCCTAAAATGGCGGAAAAGTGACTTCCTCTCGATTTTTCCCCAGTAGAAGCTTTTATCAGAAAATTAAAAAAAATGTTTTTGATGTTTTGACATCAATACAATATTTTGTGTGAAAGAAGAAGCAATTTTATGAGATTTTTGAAAAAATAAACTACCTACTGGGCATGGGCACACTCACAAGAAGTGAGGGGCTGTTTCGATTTCGCCACAATTGTCGCATAGCAGGTTATCGCGTAGTCTCATTGTGTGGGCGTGCTTGTTTAAGAAGCAGTGTTCAGTGAGAATCTTTGTCATTCTACGAATGTTTTTCTTACTGAGTGACTTGAAGTATTTAAGATTTTTTGGGTTCTAATACAATTCTTGGCTTTTAAGGCATGGTCAACTGAGTCCCAATGTTTCTCAAAGGTTTTTTTTTTCCATATAGAGAAGTGGTTTTTGAGGAAGGAATAAGGAACTTTCAAACGTGGTTCTGTTCCTCTGTATGGCTTTTCTGATCCTTCTCTAGCTAACTTATCAGCAATTTCTTTTCGTCGAATTTGGCTGTGTCCACAGCAACCCGGGTGAGTATCACATCATTATTTGTAGCAACTTTTTGCACGGTATCTCTAAACTCAAGTACTAGCACCGAGTATATTTTGTTTGCACTAACTGCTTCTAGTGCGCTCTGACTGTCTGAGTAGATGATTTTGGATATTTTTTGAAAGACCTTCTCTGCTGCAACTTAGTATCCCAAATGTTTCCGATTAGAAAATCGTGACACACGACTCTAAAGAGAAGGATTTAGATTCTTCATTGCTTGGGCAGTAGGGGCCAGCTAGATTGTTCTTTGTTGATCCATCTGTCAATCAGGAGATGCTGTTGTCATTTGTGCTAATTTTCATTGATAGGCTGAAAGTGGTTCCTTCATCATAACAAAATGGCATTTCCAGCCAATAAGCTATGACACACAAACTTGAAAATCTTGAAATGGAGTTAGATTTGGAGTATTGACAACAGATGGCCCTCACACGTCATTGAGTTGTGATTCGCTAGACCCAGTTATACCGAAGAATGTGCGTATGAGAAATTTCAGCATCTCGTTTTTCATTAAACCCCACCATGTCAAGTTGAATGACTTGGCTGAAGATTTGAATGATATACCGAAATGTTGGGTTTTTGATATGTTCTTCAACTCGACTGTTCTAGTTGAGTTACAACTGAGCGTCATTACAATGACAAAATAATTCAATTAAAAATTATCTCTCAATATCTCAACCTGTGTAACTGCTTCAAAATGACCCCTATGAAAGAGAAAAATAGCTACTTTCAGCCTACCAATGCTTGCATCTAACGGTCGAGAAAAAGCTGAGAGGTATATCTACGACCTTATTGAAGAAGAATGGTAAAAGTTGGTTGGTGCATAAAGGCGTTGATATAAGGTGTCTTTCAAACCAAAAATGTGTGCTAATTTTATCAACTTTCCAATCCGTTCTAGATAGAAAGAGTGTTTAGCATAGGTATAAGTCTCTGTTATTTTCATAACGGTAAATGACTAAAAATTGGGAAATGTCTAAAAATCGGGAAATGTCTAAAAATCGGGAAATGTCTAAAAATCGGGAAGTGTCTAAGAATCGGGAAATGTCTAAAAATCCGGAAAAGTCTAAAAATCGGGAAATGTCTAAAAATCGGGAATTGTCTAAAAATAAGCAAATTATATCTGAAGCTTTTGTTTTCGTGTTATCTTTGTCTTCAACATCGAGAAATTTCACTTACAAAATCGAGAAATTTGCACTCTTTCAGCAGGTACCGGGAAAACGGAAAATCAAAATTGGATACCGTTAAAAAACATACAAACATGCTATTTTTTATATTTCACTAAACTCTTTGGGATGTCTACAAAGAAAAAAGTATTAATTTGAATGGAATGATTGTGGTAAACGAGCTTAGAGCGACATCGACTTCTGTTAAATGATGAAATACATATGCTGTCAAGCAACTCATGTTTTATTGAAACTTTGACACAGGTAATGAACGTGTCAATTGTAAACTGACGTGTTGCACATTAAACGTAGATCGACAAACCCATTGCACTCCGTACGAGGCTAAAAAAAGCAGTTTGCTTGGGTGACTTTTCGGATAAAAGAAAAAGAAAATCGTGAGACTGCAAAAGGTATACATATTTTTGAGCTGAATAAGGTTGTCAAATCCTTGCCGATTGTACACATACATTTTAACGCAGAACATTCGACAGCATTTTCTGAAGAAATACTTTTGAATCAAAAGTGAGTCACTCCAAAAAATTGTCTGGACAAATGATATAAAAATATGACTGTATCATTACATGTGTCTAGAAAGATTTTTAATTTCGAAGTTGCAGAACATGCAAAGTAGCTGCATAGACAAAGCATGGAGTGTGGACATCAATGTAACCTACATTTTACTTCAGAGATAATATGCATTGACTTGTATCAGAAGTATTTAGCGTGCTTAAATAAATTATTAAGTTCAATTGAATACATCTTTTAATAAAAATAAACAAACAACCAGCCTTAATTAATTAGCATAACATCGACTTCTACCAAAACTAAACCAAGCAAATTTCAATTGAATGTTCATGGCGTTGTTGTCTTTAGTAATACAAGAGTTCAGCAGACGCAATGGAATGTTTTGGTTCATTCTAGTATGCAACGTTGCACTGAACAAATGTTTTAAGATAGCTTGATAAATGTATGTATTATATGGAGAGATTATTTCAAGATAGAATTACCTTTTTCAGATGTTTGTTGACCCATTTCGTAAATGTTTTCTTTTGAATGGCGTCTCGTTCATCTAAAAGAAATACGTAAATATTTTAATAAAAGTATGTGACAGAGAATCCGAAAGGCTATGTACTTTGCAGTGATTTGTTAATCGCATTTATAAAAAAAATTCTACACGACTTTTTTCCTAGGCAAATAGGTTTTTGGAGATGTAGATGTAGATACATTTGAGTGAATTACAACAAAAAAGAAAAGATATGAAGTTGCACAATCAGTTGGCTCATTTTTCAAATTCAATAACACTAATTGAATCAGCCGTTTCGTAAATTCTGTGGATATTTCTACGAATGTGACATTTTAATTCTCCCAATTTTGAGCTATTATCTTATCGCAGTAATTGCAGTTTTTGATAGAAGTTTATTTGAGATGAACGTTAATTTATGTAACCATTTCCAAATAACTTTTCACTGGTACACAAACTTAATTCTTCTTCAACTAAAAATTTCCCGGAAACGACGAAGGCGAAAAAATTGAAGATCGGGAAATGAAAGCGGGAAGTCTTTGTTGATCAAAACTTCAAAACTTTAATATAAAATCGGGAAATGAAAACGGGAAGTAGTTTCGGATTAAATTTGATGTGAAAACGGCAAGTGGGAAATAGTGGAAAGTGTGTAAGCTTCAGTGTCTAGTGTCTAGTTAATAACGATATTTGGTTCATGGCCGCCAACCGGGGGGATCTATACTGGAGATAGGAACTCATATAAGCCACGGAAGTTCTTTATGGACGTCCCCTAAAAAACGGGAAATCATTTCCCGGAAAAAGGAGAATTTTTTTTCAAGAAAAGAAAGAAAGAAAACATCTTTCGCATGTCCGCTTGTCTGGTGCATGAAACTACAATGAAGTACGCAGACTTTAGAAAGTTGCAACAAGTGGAGGAGTGTATTTTCGGCTGAGAAACCTGAGGCCAACAAGTGATGTCAGAGAATCTTGAAGCCAATAGCTACATACATACTTTTTGGAAAAATACTTGTCAGGAAGCGTACTTTCTCATTGCTCAACGGCACAAAGTAGGCTGTGAAAAGTTGAAGCATATCAAAATGACGCCATTGACAAATGCTCAGGGACATGACATACTTTTGTTTTGATCTTTGTAAATAATATTCAACGTGAAGTTAGCTACATTTGCGACCGGTGCTAATTTCGTTGTGGCAAAATCAACTGATTTTTGAAAATTTCAATGAATTCAGCTAATTTTGGTAAATTTATATATGAAATCAGCTGATTTTATTTGCAATGAAGTTAGCTTTGGTCGCTACTGTAGCTAACTTCACGTTGAGATTACTTGTACAGATCCCCTCCCGGGCTTGGCTGTTGTGACATCACCTATGCGATACGTCGATACCTTGTAATATCGACATCTTTTATAATTTAATTAATAATTTCACCGCGATAACACTTTCAGGATGTTGCATTTAATTTGTGGTTATAGCTTTCTACATACGTTGTCTAAGATAAAGAAAGAATGCTGGAAGATATCCGTTATTTCTGCTCAACAAATTTTTTTCGAGACTTAATTTAATTTTTTAAAAATATAAATTTGTGGAGCTAAAGGATTTTGATGTAATCGCATTCTCGTGCATGATCCCCTCATGCCAGATTTTTGCATGGTGCTGTGAAGCCGGGATAACGAAGCACAACACCAAGCATTATAATTAAACATATTCTTCCGTATTTTTCCTGTGGAACATTGTTCCTCCTAAAAAGATAGACCTAATTTATCGAAATTACAAAGACATTGCGACACAAAGAGTCATGCGTTAGGATAATTAACTCAAAAACAAGAAAAAAGGCAAATAACTGATTTAGGGTGACTTATCGCTTTGTGATAATTTTTTTTATTTATAATTAATATACAAAACAAACGTGTCATTAAGTTAATTTTAAATTCTATGGAAAGTTATTACAAAAACAAAGAAAACACCTGCAAAATAAAAAAAATTAAATAAAAATTATTGAAGGAAAGTTCGAAAGCATATAAAACAAACATCTCATCTCGCATTTCATCCAATTTGACAATTCTATTGAGCATACAATCAGCGCAGGGATCTCCTTTCTTTCTTTTAATAAAAAACAAAGACCATCTGTCTTCTGGTTACCAAAGCAAATCGTATGATCGAAGAAGACATGAATTACTTTCCCTTTACGTCAACTATTTTCAACAATCGTAATCTGCCATAACTCTCACATTGGATTCTATCTACATTTTTAGTCTATTAGAGATTTTTCACGGAAAATATAGATTTAGAAATGACTGACATTCAGAAACTAAGGAATCGTCAAAACTTGTACGGAACGAGATTTGTTATCATTTAGTTTCGAAAACACGCACTTTTATAACAAAACGAACTAGTGCGAAAAAGCACTTTTCCACGATATCAATTTTGGAAATATTGCATTTAGAAAAAGTACTCCGTTGAAATCGCCTCCGCCGTTTAGAATTTTGATTGGACCAATTTGAACCAATCAAAATTCTAAACGGCGCGGCGCTCTCTACGAAGTACTTTCTTTTAAGTGTGAATCAAGCATTGTTCTCCTAGTGGTCAAAGTAGTAATTTTCTCGCGTGAACTGTGATTTGGTTTTTGTTATTACGTGAATCAAAATGATTCTAAACTCAAAAACATTGTGGAATTGAAAAACTGAAAATTATAGCGAACGTTACAACGTTTTCACAAACAAAACAAAGTTTCAGGTTTCAGCTCAGGCAAGGTATTTCTCCTAAGCCCACGGGAGGAAGAATAGCTGTGAAATTTTCTCATCCTAATTTTTATCAGACAAAACGTCAAAAAACGTGATCTTTGTGTGGAGAATATACTATTATTGAGGCAACGCATAAAAATATTTTTACTCATTGACATTGGCATTTCACATTTTTCTTCTCCAGTGAGAATATATTTTGCGTGAGTTAGAGCAGCGGAGATAGCCGATGAGAAAACATCGCACGACTTCTCGCTGCTTGTTGAAAATTGTGGTATTTTGGAGTCATTCACAAAGTACGCATGTTACTAATGGGCGAGGAGCGTGTTCGAAAAAGTAAGGGGGAGGAGAGGGTCAAAAAACCGTTTTTTTAGCGTGCGTACCTTATGAATGGCCCCTTTTCGGTAACTTTAAACAAAAATAATGAAAGTCCTCAGTAAAACTATATCTTGTCATCAGTCAATCTCAAATTATCAAATTATGCGTCACATCATATTTAACATTAGATCTCATTTATATGGTAAGAGTTGTAAACGATTTAAAAAAAACTGAATTTATATATTGCTACGTGATTTATAACATGATCCGTCGCATGATGATTATCAATCAAAATATGACTAAATTACTAGCATCTGAACAAGCTGCATGTGATTTCACGTGTATAAAACGTAAATGAATAATCTGTACGTGTAAAGCGCTTGACCATTTATAGTCCATAAGATAACGGTTCATTATGTTAGGAGGAACGCAACAATTTATGATGATAAATGAAAATACATACGAAAAATATTGATAATCCTCGACTTCAAGTATGTAGGTTTCAAAAAAATCTCAAAGTGGTGTATTAACGATTTGCTCTTCGAAGACGAGCAGATAACGTTAATTATTTTTAAATGAGTTAAGCATAATCTTCAAATATCAAAAGCCGACGATTAAGTTTTGAGATAAAATTCAAATTTATATTTTTTTTAGATTGTAATCTTAATGGTTTTTCGAGAGATGATAAAATGTCTCATATTTGGTATGCTAAGTTTATGGGATGTAGTTTTTCATCAAATTTTGTAAATTATTCCGGGTGAAAATAAATACTCAGTGTATTGTGCGGTAGAATTTTTTTACAAATGTACGGTCTTTTTGAGTCTGCACTCATGCACCCTCCACATGCAAATACAATTTTTTACTTTCGTCCCTGGTATGAAGAATGAAAAGTTTTAACACTTCTTCTTTGGCACAACAACTATTGTATGTTTGTAAAACACATTATATGATAATTATAAACATAAAATGTCTACTCCAAACATATATGTTTACGGTAAACGTTGTTATATGCAAAATTTGGATATAACAAAAAAGTTATATAAAACAGAGAAATTGTGCGAGATCTTTCTGCCACAGCGGTGCTAACTTATCATTTCCCTGTCATGAAACCATTCCTCTCAGTGCAGTGTTGTAACTACAATCACAACAAAAACCCTTTTTAAAAGGGAAACTTGACGCAAGTCCTCGTCTTTTCTTCCAAAACAACTGATATCAATTTGGTAGACGCTTACAGCTTCGGAACGCAAAAAATTGATTTGAAATATTTTCATTTTTGATTAAAGAAATGCGTCAGAAATGCCGGACCCCGCAATGTTATAGTTTTTCTGTTCTTTCAGATTTGACACAAAAAAAAAAATTAAATTTTGCGTGATATGTGGAGTACGGGTAGCCAAATTTTTGGCGTGCGAAATCTGAAAGCGCAGAAAAATTATTACGTTGGAAGGGTCCGGCATTCCGGCATTTGTGACGCATTTCTTTAATCAAAAATGAAAATACTTCAAAAGAATTTTTTGCATTCCTAAGCTGTAAGCGTCACCCAAATTGATATCAGTTGTTTTGGAAGAAGAGACGAGGACTTGCGTCACGTTTCCCTTTTAAAAAGGATTTTTGTTGTGATATCGCTAGTTTTGGAAGGAAATAGGAAACAAATTTTGGAAAAAAAATTTCCGGCGAAAAAAACTTTTCGGCGAAAAAAATTTCCTTTGACACGAAACATCTATCTTCAACAAAAAAAAATAAAAAAAAAACATCAATTTTCCCCGAGGGGTGACGCACTTCTGCGGTTTATGGAATAAATGGAATAAATGGAATAAATGGGAATAAATATTGGAATAAATGATAATTTTTTCAAATTCGACAAAACCTCAAATAGACTTAATTTTGATGGCAATGCACACAACAAACCATACTAATGTGTCAAAAAGTGAAAAAACCCACTTTTGAAAACTTAAAAGAATTTTTGTTGAAAATTCATTCCATTTATTCCAAAAAAAAATTAATCTCAAGATGGTTTAAATGCTTTATAATTTGTGCAAACCTTTTTTTGAACTTATTTTTCTAACTTGTGATGTGTTTGGTTCAGATATTTCGCAAAAACAACAACAAAATTTTGGGAATAATTGGAATAAATGGAATAAATGAAGTGCGTCATTTTGTTGGTCACAGTCCACACACACAGTCCAAAAATTTTGCTCATATTTGACCCCTACTTTGAATACACTCACACACACATACAAAAAATTCATTTATATGGGCTTTATGTGGCGCCCAAACGAGGCCGGTACCCCATTTTTTTAAAATCTCATATGGTGTAGAATACCCACCCGGAGGTCCCTGCAAAATTTCAAGAAAAGTTATCGAGCCGTTTTCGAGCACGAGCCAAAAAAGTCGGTTTTCATACAAATGGCTCTGGAAATAACTAACTAACCCTCTAACTAGGATGTTTCCATTAACTTTGGCTTCTATGAAATAGCACATTTTGTATGGAAAATGACGATTTTCTAAAGGTCATATCTTCGGAACCACTAGACCGACTTTAATGAATAAAATGTCGATTTCAATCAAAATATTACGTAGAATCCGAAAAACTAGGTCTCAGGGGGTACGACGCAAGGGAAAAAAGTCAAAACTTATCTGTATATATGGTTCCGCCGTCTACGAAAAAAAAAATTCTTAATTTTTTGATCGTAGACTTGAGTCACGGGCGCATCGCTACCGCGCGCCCATGATATAAACGTCATTTCTAAGAGATTTAGGGCTGTAAACTTAACTGTAAAGTTTTTTTGTCATGTTGTAGACGGGTACGTTGATTTTGCTAAACATCTTTTCGGTCTGGAAAGTAACACATTGTTGTGTTGCTTAGGAGACGGTAATGAATATTTTGCAGAAAATGTTAGTTAGCTTAGTGTGTGAATTAATTGTTACGATATTGTTAATTCCACATACGATATTGTTATTTCGATAAACGTCATTGTCTTTTCAATTAACGATATCGTTACTTATCATTTGGTGTCATAATAAATATGTCCATGGCCCATTCCAAATGTATGTAATGTAAGGAACGAAAATTTCTCCTCAGTCGTCCAAGAGTCCAAATTTTGTGTTCTATGAAAAAATTGATCACAACTGTAATATCTAATTTTCTGCCGAACGTATGATTTCGCTATTTCCTTCCGTTAAGGCAGTATTTGCGTTCCTTACATTACAGGCGTCGATGTTTCCATAGAATGGGCCCCATGATTTTTGGATTCAAAACTGATTTCGTTTACATGAATATTTAACGTACAATTTATTACAAAATGTATCCAGTTTGTTTTGGTGGTTTCGACGACCCGTTTACAACATGACAAAATAGCATTCAAGCTTACTAAGAAAACTCGTTCATTACCTTGTTACGAATTGCATCGACTCGCCTGGCGGCTCGTCATGCAACCATTCATAACACGGTATGATTTTACATTGTTTTTTGACATTCTGGTTCATGCGCAATCTACTTCGTCGCAGGAGTACCAACTAATGATTTCTCTGTGTGATGTCTGTATTTCTATTGTGTTCCTACCGCTCGTTAGAACAAAACGTCACAAAACGTCTTTAGTCAAACAATGCAGCATCTTCACCTACAATTGTACAATGCACGCTACGACCGGCGACGCGGCGCCAGACATAATATATTCTTAAATAAAAGTTCCCAACAAGAAAAATGCGACCAACATAACACCTTTATGATGTTTTCTTATAAGAGAAATTTATTAGTCATAAAAGTTAAAAAGTCAAATAAAATCGAATAATAAAAATTTTGCCTCAGCTATCCATATCGGGTGTTGGCGCTATTAAAAGAACTGTTGTTAAGGTCTTTTGTCCGTGAAACCAGATCTATTGGATTAGTTCTTCGTATATTGATAACCCATGATTCAATTAAAATTTCATCGACTTATAAAGCTATTGAAATAATCCGTGCTCCATTGGAATGTTTTGAATATCAAGAAAAAGTCACAAGTATTACAATTTAAAACAATTAATTTTTTTCCGATACCTATTAATCATAATAATTATATTTTGCTAATGTTCAAATAGACGGATACCATGCGGTCGCTATGAGCTTCAAATTCTTAAAACACGATATTTATCTTTTTAGTATAAGTCTATTACCGTTTTAATTCGTTTGTGAATTTTACGATACGTACTAAGATTCATTGTATGTTCATCGAACATTGAACCGCATGCTCACAAAAAAATTGTTTCACAGTGTGCTTATTATGACACAGGTATCTGGTCGGCTAAAAATTAGGTATACATGGAGCGACCAACAATAATTTCTTTTTGATTGGGTCAGTAATGGCCAACAGTCTACTCTGTTGTTCAATTACTTTCGCAGCCATGTTAAATTTGATGGTATACTCGGAAATTCGATCAAAATTCTCTTTTTATTTACCACGTTGGCTGCAGAACCTCATCTATGTCTGTGAAAATGTTATGTAATTTGTTTTTGCACCTTTTTGGCGATTGACCAGTGAGTGTGGCATTGCTAGGCATAAGAGTGCAACTAAGGGATATTTTATCTATGAAAATGGTCGCCCCATTGTGCAGCGTGTGTAGTGACAAGGTCACCAGAGCGAAAAAAGCGATAACGTGCTGTATTTGTAGCAAATTGACCCATGTAGAGTGTGATGCTATTGATAAAGCGTGTATTGATGCAATTGGAGCCGGGTCTATTGAATGGAAGTGTCTCGTATGCCGCAGAAAATCAACCAGACGATCTACAATTAATCGTGGCTGCGATACAGCATCCGAGCGGCACAAAGTAATGACCAATGGAAAATTGTCTAAAGGGTCAAATATTGACATATCTGCTATTCCAACCAATTCTAATGGCGATACTCTTTTAAATGAACTCAATGGGAAAATTTCTATGCTTAGTGAACGCTTCAACACGGCTAGTGAGGCGATCCAGGAGATGAAGAACCAAATAGTATCAATCCAAAATATCACCACAACCCTAAGCTTGCACTCCAAACAAATCACCAACAATTCTGACAGGGTTGTTTAACTGGAAGGCTCAATCCAAAAGATTAATCGCCGTATGGATGAATTAGAACGCAACGTCCTACCCAAATTTCTTCAAATAAATGGAATACCGACAAGCCCGGAAGTAAACCAAGAGCATTCGATTATAAGCATTGCCAATTTCATCGGAATAAAAGTCGAGGCGAATAATATAAAAAAAGCTGAGAGGCTCCCATATAAAAGTAAACATAGCACTGAGCAAGTAATCAACAATGAACATCTTCCTGACAACAGCCAAGCGACTGAACCACCAACAATTCAACCGGTAAACAAATCAACGCCAGTCATCGTAGGATTTTTCGACGAAATACAACAGCAGAAATTCCTTGAGGCCTATCGGCGAAAGGGAGACGTCCGCATGAGTGACAACGGGCTAGTGAGTGAACAAGGAAAGTCTAAAATATTCATATTCGAACACTTACCAACGAATCTAAGGAAAACGTATATTAATGCAAAACTATTTCAGAAAAATAACAATTTCAAATTTTTGTGGACTAAGAATGGGAAAATTTTCTTGAGGAAGAACGACAACTCAAAAATCATACGAGTGCTACCGCATACTGATCTTACCAGGTTGGAGGATGACGGAGGCTTGCAGCAAGATGATGGCTTGGCTAGGACGAGTAGGTCAGCTCGCGGTGGGGTGAGTAGACGGTAGTTTGTATGCTTTTGGTGCACTAAAAAATTATTGTTCTTGTATTATTTCCAATGATGAATTATCTTTCTGATGTCAAAGCCTTTAATGTTGTCAATTATTGCTACACTGATGTGGAAGAATTTAATAACTTGCATAGAAAAAATACCTTCAGATGGTATGATGGGGATGGTCTGATCATTTTACAAATCAACGCGAGGAGTATCGATAGTATGTCTAGGTTTTTCAAATTTAAATATTTTCTTGAACGTGCAGTAGTCCATCCTGATGTAGTAGTGGTTGGTGAAACTGGCTTTGGCTACGGCACATCCTGCCTACATGACATTCTCCAGTATGATCATTACCCAGCTTGCAGCCAATCGGCGGGTGGTGGTTTAAGCATCTATATTCGCCAAGGTTTAAAACATACTGTTATTGAAAAGGTCGACTCTTCATTCTATTCAGTGACTGTCGAGATAAGTGATAGGGTATTAGGGAAACCGTTGGTGATTGTAGGATACTATAGACCCCCCAGGTACAAGAATGCTCCTCGCTTTCTTTCCCATCTTGAAGGAGTACTCCAAAGAAATTTTAATAAAAGATGCTACATAGCTGGTGACATCAACTTCAACTTATTAGCAATACGAGGAAACCTCAATCTAACCTCAATAAATATATAAACCTGATTAAAGCATTTGATTTTGAGGTTTGTAATGACTCAATAACGAGAAAATTAAAAACTACCCTTTTGGATCACGTGATAACAAACTTCTCGAATGAAGTGCGAACCTATAATGCGACGGTAGACGTAGAATTTAGCGACCACTCTGCTGTCTTTACAGGGCTTCCTCTTTGTGTGAAAAGAGATCCACAAAAGGAGCTAAAAACAGTGACTGACTATAGTGTGATGCGCACAGTACTCTCCCAAAAGTTAACACAGATTAATTGCACAACGTTTTCTGATCCAAATGCACACATGGACGAATTCTTGAAAGCCATCACTTGCGCTTATCGACAAAGTTCTACGACGAGATTGAGAGTCCCTAAACTGACTCGTCCCATGAGCCCATGGATGAACAGCCACTTGATCTCTATCATTAAAGAGGACATCGATCTGTATAGAAAATTAAAGAAACGAAAGTTCAAAAACAATGATAGTGTGAAAAGTAGACTTCGACTGTCCAGTGCCAATGTTGCTAAATGGCAGGAGTACTACTCAAGCAAATATTATGAGGAAGTCTTCCAGGATGTGAGTAGCCCCAGGAGAACCTGGAGGAAGATTAATGAGGTACTTGGACGTTCCAGAAAATCTTGCGTCATTGACAAGGCGTGAGCTCTTAATACTCACTTCACTGAGATCGGTAACAAAATACCGGAAAGGTTTGACGATACGTGTGACGCGGACAAGTACGGTACCTTAAATAGTTGCCCGTATACGATCTTTCTTGAACCAGTGACTGAGATGGAAGTTGTAAACCTCATCTGCAAGCTTGACTCTAGTAAAAGCCCGGGGATTGATGGAATGACGGCACGAATGATTATTGAATGTGCTGATGTTGTAGCACCAATGCTAACGGATATAGCGAACATGTCTATATTTACATCCAAAAACCCGAATTGCCTGAAAGTGGCGCAAGTCATACCAATTTATAAAGAGGGCGAAAGAACAGATCCCTCCAATTATAGGCCCATTTCAATCCTCCCAGTAGTAAATAAAATTTTTGAGCTACTAATATATAAAAGGCTGATCTCGTTCCTAGACAGAAACAAATTTTTCTACCTGAAACAATATGGATTTCGAGTGAAAGCAGGTACCCACTCAGCGACGTATGAAGTGCTGGACAAAATATTTAGGAATCTGGATGATGGGCTTGCTGTTAGTGCTATCTTCCCAGACTTGAAAAAGGCCTTTGACTGCGTTAACCATGTGATCCTACTACAGAAGCTTGAACACGCGGGTATAAGAGGAACTTCTCTGGAGTTACTGAAGGATTACCTGGCGAATAGGAAACAATGTGTAACAGTTAATGGTGCTGTGAGCTCAATGAGAAAGATTGAGATTGGTATTCCACAAGGGAGTGTCCTTGGTCCATTGATGTTCCTCGTATACATAAATGACATGTACAGGCTTTCTATTACTGGAAATCCTTACCTGTTTGCGGATGATACAGCTCTTTTCTATTCCGCTAAAACTACTGATCACAATGTACAAAACACGAATGATGACATAGCATTGCTTAAAGACTTTCTGGACACTAACAAGCTAACCCTGAATGTCAACAAAACCAAGGCAATGCACTTTAGAATGCACAGAGGGCCCCAAGCGGGGGATACCACCCTTGAAGGTATACGAATTGATGCGATGAAAGTGTACAAGTACCTTGGACTTATTCTGGATGACAAACTTATCTGGGACGCCCACATCTCGAGAATGTGTAGCAAAATGGCATCAGTCTGTGGAGTTTTATGTAAATTAAAGAGACTATTGCCAAGGTCGGTGCTACTGAAGATATACTTCGCGTTGGCGCACTCATGTCTCATGTACTTGCCTGCTGCGTGGGGAACCGCATCTAAAACTGCTCTTCGGCAGCTACAAGTCATGCAGAAGAGATGCTTAAAACACAGGCAAGCTTCCTCTTCGTTACCCTACCAAAGAGCTCTTTCGGTCACACTTTCCTTCTATCCTTAATGTTGACAGTATTGTACGCTTCGGCGTGTGTACTTATGTATATGAGGCTATCAACGAACACTCCCATAGCACTCTAAAGTTCGCAAGAACGCAGCACAATTACCACACACGGAATCTCCTCCAAAACCAAAGTTGGCCTTAAAGCAATGACCGCCCTTGGCAGTGCTCTATTTATTTCTTTGCCTCGAGAAATTAGACAAGCTCCTCCCCACCGATTCAGACTTGCACTCAAAGACTTGCTGCTACGAACCCAATTCAATTAGTAACAAAGATAATTCACTCCCTTACCATACCTTCTACTTTGGCCCTCCTCCTCCTCCCTAACCTTTTACTTTATCTCCTTCTATTACCTTCCACTGATTGCCATTCCACATAACTTCTGCAGTTGCCTGCTATTTCTCCCCACCGCTACTACCATCATCCACCACTACTCATTGCCATTTTGCTCAATTACTGCTATTCCCCAGTCATACGACAACATCTAACAGGCTCTTGACATCGACATCAGTATAAACAAACATGGAACATTATTTTTGGTGCACTCGAAGTATCATCTACCTGCTTGCCCCATTCGCCATGCTCCTGCCGACCTACTAAGACGTCATCTGCTTCATACCTTGCATTGTAATTTATGCTGTCGTTCCTTTCTCTTTTTTTCTTTATCCATACTCGCTAATAGGAAAATTTTCCCAAAATTTTGCATACGAATTAAGTAACCTTTCCTTTGTTATTTCAATTTGATTTCAATTTGATTGCAATTTAATTTAATTTCTTATTTTACCACTTCTTCAAAGTTGTTCAACAGTGAAGTGCAATTTGATCTTTTTTATAAGAGGCTCTATTTTCTAGAAAACTTTATAAAAATATGTAAATTTCAAGATGTAAAAATAAATATCATGTCATATGCTAAATATTTTTTTGTTTTTCTTTGTACGTGAAATGCATGGATTCTAAATAAAATTTCTCAGTGAGAGTGCATTTCAGCATGTTCTCAAATACTTTCCTTAATTTGTGCAGATGGTACTTGATGATAGTTTCTTCCATCACGACATATTTACTACCAGTACTGAGGGGTGGATAAACTAAAAAATCATCTGTCAATCAAAATGAATCCTCAGAATATCTTTTGAAAATTTTCATCGGAAAAAAATTAAGGAAATCCTTGAAATTTGTAAAAAATTCGCATTCTTCAATTCTTTAAAATTAGGAAATTAGTAAAGAAAATCCTCTGAGGTGACTTTCATAAAAGACATCGGCGCGGCGGTTTTTTCGATTTGTCGCTCTCTGAAACTCGCCTATAGTTGACGTGTTTAGTGCGACATCGGCTTCTGTCTCAAGTATAATGAATTAGAGCAAGAAAATAGAACTAGGTAGAAGAAAAATTATATGTTGTAAGGCGTCGGCGACGTAAGTGTTTATTTTTCGTCAGCGCGGCTAGCAATCGATGTGAGGTTTTCTTCAACTGGCGACGAGCCTATTTTTGCATCGTGTGACGACTGTCACAAGAAATCAAATGGAACTAAATCAAATAAATTGATTTTTTTATCAATCATTTCCCGGACCACCCAACCAAAAACACCTTGTTTTAACAATCGATTCAGTAATTTAATTGATTTTACGAAATAAAATGATTTCAATTAACAATGCATGTTGCTGCGACTACTTTAATCATACAGTGTAAAATCTAATTTGACCCATTTAGCACGGACGAAATGACCGTATCGTTCAGTGTCAACAACATAAATTCATTATAAATTGTTTCAGTAATTATATAAGCGAACACAGATAACTATCCAAGCACAAACGCCCCAAAAAAAAAAACCAAAACAATCAAAATTAAATTAAAGATTGATTAATAGTGATAAAAACAATGAAAATTTATTTTTTTATGGAGTTAATGTATGGATGTTTTTGAAATACAAACTTTAATTAAAATGAAAATCGAAGAAATCTGAGAAGTAATCGCACTAATATGACTATCGTTCTAACGTAAATGCAAAACTACTTATTTCTGAAGTGCTGCCCTCTCATACGTATAGTGTGACAGTTTGTGTAAATTGTAGATACTCTTAGTTTTTATTTTTATCAGCACACAAGAAAGATGATAAAACTGAATGCGAAAACTAACGTGGAATTGCCTTGCTGAACACGGCTGATAAAGTTTTCGCTCGAGTGCTATTTGAAAGACTAAATCCGCTGGCTGAGGGTGTCATTGGGTATTATCAAGGCGGATTCAGACGAGATCGCTCAACAACTGACCAAATATTCACACATCGTCTCATTCTGCAAAAGGGCAAAGAATTTCAAGTCCGGACGTACCATCTTTTCATCGACTTCAAACAAGCTTACGACTGGACTGGGCTTTGAAACAAAGTATATTCGTCTTTTGAAAGCGACATTGGATGGCACCAGATGTCGTGTCAAGATGCAAAACGACCAGATGTGTTAGTTGTTAGAGAAGGATTGAAGCAGGGAAACGCACTGTCTTGTTTACTCTTTAGCTTGGCTTTGGAAATCACAATGAGACGTACCGGTATACAAACCAACAAAACGCTGGTAAATGGAACAGTTCAAGTTCTGGGCTTTGCAGATGACTTGGATATCACCAGTCGTTCACATGCAGCAGCAGTTGACACTTTCACAAAACTGAAAATCCAAGCTGAGAGAACGAGTTTGATGATAAAAGAATCTAAAACCAAGTACACGAAGACCGAGCCGATCCCAGGTAGACAACCAACAAGAAGAAAAAATACGCATTGGAGAGTTCAATCTTGAGATAGTGGATGACTTCATTCATCTTGGAGCGCTGATACGGTCAGATGATGACAACACACCTGAACTTCACAGTTTTATCATGGCAGCAAGCAGATGCTACACTCGAACCTCGATTATCCGTCAGGCACCGGACCAGCAGTGTGACGGGTAACCGAAAAGACGGTTAATAGAGAGTTGTTATAAAATTAGGGAAATAGGTATTTTTTAGAAGTTTTGTGTATTTTTACACGTTTAGTTTGAAGGCAACCATCGAAATCGAAATAGGAAGTCAATTAAACATTATTTGCGGTTAGATTTCCTCTCATATCTTCATTCCGTTGCTTTGAAAACCAAAGAGCGAATTTTTAAGAAGAATATTTCGTGGAAATTAACTGAAAAAACTAAGAAAAAATTCGGGAATGGTATGATGGTTAAGGAGGTGATAGTTAATCGAGAGACGGATAATCGAGGTTCCACTGTATTTTGGTCTAATCAAACAGTTACGAGTTAATATCAAAGAAAACGCAGTGCATTTACAAAACGCTTATTCGTCCAGTATTAATTTACGGAGGCGAATCTTGAACGATGAAGAAAAGTGATTAACAGTTGCTCCCAACGTTCAAGCGCAAGGTACTTCGCACCATATTTGCAGCGATGCACGAGGGTGAAAGGTGGCGACGGCGATATAACTTTAAAATGGAACGTGATTTTGGCGAGGCGGATATAGGGGCGGTGGTGAAAGTCCAAAAGTTGAGGTGGGAGTGGCATTTAGTACGCATGGATGAAAACAGATCGTCGTTTCCATTCGTAAAGGATGCAAGTACAACCGTCAACTTTTGACAGCTGTCAGATTTGAATTTTGGTCCAAAGTTTTAAAAGCGATTCCTCACACTGACATAAATACAAAGAATTTTAAGGACTCAAATAATTATTGAAAAACTTGGTGCCGAAATTCAAATCTAACAGCTGTCAAAAGTTGACGGTTGTACTTACATCCTTTACGAATGGAAACGGCGTGATCCCATTCAAAATTATTCCGTAACGATCCAGAAGGGCGAAGAGGAGTTGGTCGCCCAAAAAATAGATGGATCGATGGCGTCGAACAAGATCTTCGGACGTTCGGAGTAAGGAGTTGGAAAAACACGGCAAGAAATAGGCGCAATTGGTTCGAATCTTTCAGCAGGCCAAGGCCCATAAGTGGCTGTAGCGCCGGAAAAGTAAAAGTAAGCAGAAAATAAATCTTCTAATGATCAAATAAAGACGCTGAGAATCTATCAAGTAATTGATAGAAATGTTTTAGTCGGCGGCACTTGAACAAATCTGCATGAATTTGTTGATAATGTTGAAATTGAGATTTCTACGTGATCCGTGCTTATGTCAATGTACTCATTGCATTGTTGTATGTGAAGTTGTAAGTTTTTAGCTCTTTCCACTGTTTATAAAAAAATCGTTACGTCAAACATCGGGGGAGGGGTTTTTTAACACAATGTCGATGTTAGCGTGACATGAATCACGCCTAAGTATAAACTTATCGATTAGATGAACAACTACCGCCGCTAAAAATGAATTCCCATGTACACGCAAGGGAGATGTAAATTCGAAATAAGTAAGAACGTGCAGATCATGTAAAGGGATATAAAGGTGCTGTAAATAAGTTCGAGTAAAAGTTATGATAGGGTGTTTCTTAAAGAAAAATGAAGAGATTAAACTTTTTTTTCAACATTGGCGCCGCCGCCGGTGTTTTTACGAAAAAATTTTACATGTTATAATTTATAAATTTCGCTAGTATGTAGCTTTGCCCAAACTGTGTTGTTGAATAGTACAGTACTGGTTGGTTTAATCATCCTCTTTTTACAAAATAGCATTTGCTATGGATACCGAAACATATTAACGAACGCCTATGCCTTTAAATGTCATGTCCGTTCATATATTTAACCAAATTCTACTTACAACATAAACCACCATTAAGTGCCCAACCCATACCTTATTTATTCAATCATAGGTTCTTCTTTACCTGTCTAACATTGTCATCTTTTATATCAAAAAAATGTTAGGTATGCAACCAATTACCGCATTTTCATACGCTATAATGAAATCGATTGTCTCTTTTTTGTACTGACGGCAAAACCCGAAAATAAAATATTGTTTTATTACAACTTCATTTGAAGCTTCAAGTATTTAAAAAATGACTTCATGCTGATCTTGTTATAGTATAAAAGCTTAACCACAAAAAAACTATGAATAAAGGTTGGCGAATTATATGTAGTTACACTACAAACATGATTGAAAACACTGAGACAGTTACTCATTCGAAAAAAAAAAATAAATTAAGAAAAGATAAGCTTTATGGAAGTGGGTGTGAAGGTCATACATAATTTCATTGAATGAATTTCTATAAACAACAGTTTGTAGGACCACTTGGAAAAAATTGCACAAATGAAAGAATAAAAAATGTAAACTTGAAGAAAAGAAAGTCTGAATTCCTTTTTGATGTTAATTCAGTTCAATGACATATTAAATAAATTGATTGAGTACTTATTAACTATTTACGCACCAAAGAGTCAACCATTAATAAATTTAAGATACTTAAATAAAAGAATTTATAAATTAAATGGTAAATGATTGAAAAAGGTCACAATTTCATTCTATCGACGAGCATATACTGTATATTGCCATTAGGCTTGTTTAGATCAGCGGATTTCAATAAAAAACATCAAAGAAATTTGTAAGGCGCATCAGCAAACAACCTTTTTATGTACTGACCGTTGTTGTATAATAAATAGTCCCTCTGGGCAGAAAGAAAAAGGTTAATAAGTTTTTCGACAAGCATTATAATTCAAAATAAAACTTCGCTACATATACATTAAAACACAAGATCTTCGCCATACGTATTTAAGACAAAAGGAACTTCGCCATACGTTTTCTAAACAAAAGGAACTTTTCCATACGTATAATCCGATTGGAATTTACATTAAAACAGATGGAATTTCGCTACGTATTTCGTGCATTTTGCAATGTTATCCTACTTTATGCATACCAATATCGTTGAAAATGTAATATTAACAAATTAAGAGTGTCTTTAAAAAATGCGTGTCGAATACGTTGTAAAGTCCCTCTAAGCAGAATATTTATATTTTAAACAAAATTGGGAAGATCAACTTGTTGTAAATATTTTAAACGTTTAATGTCAACAAGCATTCAAAGAAAACAGAAAACGATGGAATGAATTATAACGAATCACAGTCTGTTCTGTGAACGTTCAAGATGATTTAAAAAATGTCATCAAACGCTCCAAATGGGTTCGTGCAATAAATTACCTTAGGAATATGAGGATTGAAAAATTCAGGGACTTTGTCTAAACTATTGCTCTTTCATTTCATAAATACCAAAATGTTCAAGGATTGTTTTTTTTTTACCGACTGCGCTATTGTCTTTATTTTAACTTCAAAAAATTAGGATACATTTCATGAAAACAAATTCTAAAATAATATTTCAACTTTACGCGCTACTTTTATAGTAGTTTATACTACTTACTATACCCCCTTACAACCCGTCCGGGTCAGAGACTAGATCACTTTATTTAATAGTTCCACAATTTTTTGTGATCCTTTGCTCATATGAATTCTTCTTAGAGACACTTTAGTTACCGAAGTTTTTACTGTAGTGGTAAATTGCACACAAATCTAGTGCCATCTATGATGTACTAGGTGCGGAAACTAGTAGGGCTTAGAATGCCGGTTCGCCCCATCAATGTGTTTTGGACCACATGCTCAACTATAATTCCGAACCACGCCTAACGGCAACTTGTATTTTACCATTAGGATTTCTTCTGGTGCTAATTATATATCCGTCTAAAGTTAGGCTCAGATGTTTGTACACAGAATTCATCGAATATTGGTGACGTCATATTTGTCACTGAGAAAATTGCACTAGCTCAAACATTTAGATCGCGTTAATAACACTCAAAGCGTGTTATAGTACTTAGAGGGCTTTGATAACACTTAGAGGGCATCAATAACACCACTCAGAATGTCAATTTCTGTGAAAGTGTAACCTTTGTGGGTATGAATTTTTCGTAAAAGGGAGATTTTAGTTCATTTCTCAGTTTTTGAAAAGAAAAAATTTAGTTAATTTGGCGGAACAACTACAATCCTTTTCATTTTGAGCAATGCGACAAATAGCAGAGTTATTAGCGCTCCCTGGGTGATGACGAAGATGAATAGTGAAATCAGGAGGAAAATTCCACGCACATTTTAACAGGCTGATATAGTGACATAAAAGCTGATATAATGTGATGAAACGTACTAGATGTATGGAGAAACGTCACTTATATCAGCTTTATATCAGTATATCAGCCTGTTAAAATGTGCGTGGAATTTTCCTCCAGGGCCGTTATCTTGTAAAAAAAAAAACAGAAAAATTTTGGGACATTTGTGGAATAAAGTGATTTGTTTAGACGATCTTGTTCTACATCTCATTAATAAAATTGTTTTGTGTTGAGGGTGTTTGAATCACAAGCCTTCATTCCTTAGAAAGTTTAGATATGTCATGATAAAATGGAGAACTACAGGGCAGATCGTCACATACCTTCCACAACACTTTCCAAGTGAGAGTATGTGTATCAAAGCTCAGTCTATTCCATTCGTCAAAAAGAAGATTTAAACATCGAAGATATAAAGGAGAAGTTAGGCAAAAGGTTGAAAATGTTTGTGCCGCAAGGAACACGTTGGAAAAATGTGGACTGTCAAATTTGCGATATTTTTTAGAACAGAATCCTGCGTAAATAGCAAATTCTTCAAAAGTATAGCTCATGTACTGTGAGAATAGATGAATCAGAACTCAAAAAGTTTGTGTGAAGGTCGAAAGTTGCTCTGAAAAGTCATCGCATTCCAAGTTCATTTGCGATATTTTTTCAGAGCAAATTTGTACCTTCATACGTATACTTTTTGAATTCTGATTCATCTACTATTTTCGTATGAGTCATCCTCTCACAAGACATGAGCTACAATTTTGAATAAAATGTTATTTACGCAGAATTCTGTTCTAAAATGAACATCGCCAATTTGACAGTTCACTTTTTGCGACGTGCTCTTAATGTCAATACATTTGATCAAAAAAGAAACCAAGACGATCTATTTTTCTAAATGCTTGACGTTTAAAATGTCATGTTGACAGTTAGAATAGGCCGACTTTTGTTCCCAAGACTTGCTAAATTGCACTTATCTCTCTCTATATCTCTTTTGTACCGAATATAGGGTCTCAGTAAGTTTTAATGAATGAAATAAAGTTTTTTCAGTAATTAGAACAAAAACACTTTTATTGCGATAAGCACAATGAAACACTTAAAAATGCAGCGGTAACGAGATACTTTACATCGCATGCCGAAGCGGTTGTTTATATGAAAATAGTTTGTTTAGTTTCAAATTTCAATCTGCAAAATCTGTTAATGATTCCTGTCTGTTATATGCTCAATTTATTTGTTTTAAATATCAACGGAATTAATACTAACAAACCACATGTATACGCATCATGTCTCGGTGATGATATCATCATTTTGTTAAAAAAATGTTGCCACACTAAATTCCATTCCGAAAACAGCAAACACTTATATGCCTTCGAACATACCTGTAATATCCCAATTTTCCACAAAAAAATCCCAAAGACTCATTGTACCTTTGAACTGAGTTAATGCATCTTCGTATCCACCTTGGCTATTGTTATTGTTGCCATTCGTTTGCTTTTGTTTTTTCGATGGACTGTGGTGATCATAATGATTATTATTTTCAACGGATCGTCCCCGTGATGACGCCTTCACCGGTGGCGCATCATACAATGCTTCACGTGGATCGAATCCTAGTCTATCCTTGTAATAGGATTGCGTGGACATTATTTCTTTGATGTTATTTGAACAAAATCAATAATCACATGAACATAAGTGGCACAGTGAATGAATTTCCTTTTCGTTGACGTAATTTTATCACAATTTTCTTATCTTTTCATTTAAAACACACTCATACAGATAATTATATCTATCCGCTAACAACAATCACATTTTCTTTTACAAAACAAAGCACTAATTTTATCCAAATTTTCGATTGTTCGACATATTTGCTAATATGTTTGTGTGGACTCCACAACACTGTGAGAGAAATGTTCATTTATTATTCTAATTTTTTTATTTTTGCAAAATTGCGTTTGGATCAAATGAGTTGAGGGACCACGAAAAACTTATTTGTTTTATTTTTGTGTATAACATTCGTTTTGATGTCGGAGGCTTCCTTAATCTACGTTTTCTAAGTAGTAATGTAAATGACCATCATCATGATTATAAATAACTGCTGATGATGTTAATGCGCTTTAATGGCTTTAATACGAATTTAAAGAATTACTTTTCATTAGTGTCTTTAACAACAATTCATTTAACTAGAAAATCACACAAAATCTGAGAATATGGAGATGATCTAACCTTAAACCGAATTCAAGTCTTTAGCGAATGATGTTTTGAAAAATCATATCGCACCCGTCGTCGCCAAGGTTTGAATAATTAATGCGGTGTAAATATCGATAATTTAAATTTTATGAAGGTAATAGAAAAAATTGCGTTAAGACAGCAAAGTCATGGCGAATACTGAGTCGGCGATGATACTATTATTGTAAATTAATCAAGTCAATTATTTGCAAGCTACACATGCCATTGATAACGACATGACGAATTGATATCAGTTTTATTGTGGATGTATAGGAAAAATGAACATTAAAGTATTGACAAGAAGTGTTACTAGCAATATTTCAACAAAAATTTGAATGACACATTTCCTCAGAAACAAAAATATTAAAAAAAATGGTAAAAATGTTGGAAAACGTGTTTTCATTTTATCCAAACAACAAGACAATGTATTCGAAAAACATATTTTTATATTTTAACAAAAAAAACTGTACATTTCAATGTAATTTTAGAAAATTCGTTTAGTTAAGCGATATGTTTGTACAATAACAACCGTGCGGAATGAAATTCTAGAGGGGACTGATCGTTTTGTAAGTGATCTCGTCGTGATCTTAGAGAGAGAGACTTTGCTTTTTTTTCTTAAGCCATACATAAAAAAGTTTATTCAAGGTACACTAAAAGCACTGAATATTATTTATATATATGTGGAAAATATGCGCGCGCATCTGATATAAGGTGGATATAAGAATGTTTCTCATTGTGTTTGTGTTACATTACCTCTTAAAGACGTTTTATTAAGTCTGCTTTATTATTAATAATTTTACAACTTTTCGTGTGTAGGGAATAATAACTCATTGATATATGTGTATCCATTCATACATAGACTGTTCTCGCATTATTGATAAACAAAATAACAGAAAAAAACCGGAATTTTATATGTACTGCTGGTATTCGAAAAATACTTTATGTACAAATAAATACATGCATTCAAGCGAAAGATTGTTAATTTAATAGAAATATCAGAAGAAATCTATCTGATTCTACCATAAAAATAGAAACGAAGTGAGCAAATAATGTCTTCTTTTTTCCGTTGAAGATATTGGCACCGAGTGATAAGATGAATTCCGCATCGGTGGGAAAGTATTTTTTTAAAGAAAAACACATTTGCATTTCAAGAAATTGAGTGAACTGAAAATTGAAGGTAAATATAAAATCTTGGATCAACTTTCTCAGTTTATGAATCAAGGATTAATCAAAATATGTGGGAGTACAAAGTAACGACATGGTTTGCAACATTACCTACTTATTATTTAGGAGCAAAAAACAGTAGGAACAAAACCGAACATTTTTTAAACAATCGGAGGAGGTTGGTCAAAGAGAAAAAGGTTACTTTACATTCATGACAAGGTATGTTGACAGACTGAATAAATGCAGAATCCTTGAATTTTTATGTAAAATTGTTGCTCGTAGTTGCTAAAAGGCCCTGTTGGCGCTATTTTAGGTTCGGTGAAAGTTTCATATATGTAATTCGTTTCGCTTAACAATACACTTTGATCATCATCACAGCTCCCTCGAGGCAACTAGATTGTATCATCCAAGTCCGCTTACTTTTCAATCAAATTTAATTGAATCTTCTCCTTGGCCATATACGCCAACTTCCAAGGGCAGTTGGCGCGGTCTCCTCTCAACTGACAGATTTGCCTTCAACGGAAATTTCCATAAATGCACTAAAAAGAATTTGGATCAGGAGGATGCTGAATTTTGTTAATGTGACGTCAGAAATCAATCGGTGCGGATTTTTTAAGTAGACGTCAAATGCTGCAAATTAGGCGTAACAGAATTTTTGTCATTTTTCATAATTTTTCGGCCGGGAAGATTTGCGCTGTAGGATAGACTAATATTTGACGTCACGATGGAAAAATGCCTTATCAAGTTTAGAGTCTCATACACTACAAACAAAGCATATTAAAAATTCGTGATATATTTCGTGTTTTGCCAAAAAAAATGTTCACTTTTTCAGACAAGTTTCGGCAATTTTACAAAAATTGACATTGCGCGACCTCTGGATACATTTGTTCAACTATTTTTTCGAAAATGAACATCTTAGGTCTTGGGTTCCCAGATAGAAATTTACACATAGAGTACTGTACATTTTTAATTTGAAAAAGAGTTCTAAAGAGTACGGTTGTCAATGCAAGAAAAGAGTACAAAAGAATGTAAATTAACTTGAACTTAGGGGTCGTTCATAAATTACGTAACGCCTGAGGGCGAGGGGCATCAGCGAATTTGTGACAAAGTGTGATAGCGAGGAGGGAGTCGACCGAAACGTTACCATATCACTACAATCGTTTTATTTTTGCAGCGATTTCGCAGTAAATTTATTACCTAGAGTTTGTAAAACATCAATTAACGTCAGGTCCCACCGGCAAATTTCAGAAGGTAGTCTGGTGCCGAAAAAGTTCCTATAACAATGTTGTATGGGGGTCCGAGTACATTTCTATGTACTCGGTTCTGATTCGGCACCAGGCTGCGTACTTGAGACATATGAATAGCCTGATAGAAGGCAGCCTGGTGCCGAAAATCTGTAAATTTCATAGAAACGGCCGATACGAATACTATACGTCGCATAAAATTCAACTTGGCACCAAGCTGCTGCTGCCCTCTATATAAACATTAAAAAATCTTGAGTACGCAGCCTGGTGCCGAGTTGAAATTCATATGACGTACAGTATTTGTTACTGCCGTAACGATGACATTAACATATTTTCGGCACCAGGCTGCCATGTATAAGGCTACTCGTACAAATCAAGTACGCAGCCTGGTGCCGAGTTGGAACCGAATGCATGGCTACGTACTAGTTCACCCATCCAACATTGTTATGGGAAGTGTTTTGGCACCAGGCTGCCCAGCTTGAAATGCAAACTTCCACTTGCTACAATTTTATGAATGCTGCGTACTTCATATCCAAGATCCAATAAGTTCAGCCACTAGAAGAAAGACCAATCTAGTTCCTGAACTAACTATAATTTCGGGATCTTTTACTCAGTTCTAGAAAAATGGTTACAAAGTAGGGCTTGATTTTAAAACCATGACGTTAAGGTAATTGTATTCTAGGTTATGATAGAACACTCGTCAGACGGTTGACATACCGATTGTTGAACAAGTGAAGCTATAGAGTTTAATAATTTTAGTTCAAGTATCTTATTGAGGTAAATTTACTAAACAAACCCAACCGATTTCTAAGCCACGGCAAATAACCAAAACAAATTATATAAGCGGAGTGAGATGTCATTTAAATAGTGATCAATGCTCAATAATGAACAATCGTTCAGTAAAATTCACCACAATGTCATGTTAAAACAAATTTTCTTTACAGTGTTGCGATAAATAACAAACGCGGAAGGGGTAAGGGGTAGCGAGTTTTTGTGACACCAGCGTGACAAAGAGGGTTGTGAGGGGGTCTACAAAATGACAATTTTTGCGTTGGTGTGTGTGTGGTTAAAAAGATTTTTGACACGAAATCTGGAACAGTCCGAGCTCTGCATGAATATATGAGCTCCATTGGGAAAGACTTATAAAATTTTGATTAACTAAGAAGACAAGGGTTGACCTGAATACCGAATTATTGGTCTATCAAAAGGTTAAATTCAAAATACGATACGAGATAGAAAAATTTCAACTCGACAGAGTCGCTGAAAACTACCTTTCATAAATATACGAATCTGTTTTAACTAGTGAGATAATGAGCCCGTGGGAGAATTATACTATCAACATTGGATAACAAGTTTTTAATATCGTTGAAATTATTGGTTTTCTTAGCACTTCGAAGTATTAAACGTCATGTAAAAATGTACAGCGAAATTTTTTTTTTCATTTATACAAATTTATTATAAGTATTTTTTGGTAGAAAAAGAGTACATAGAATACAAAATTAATGAAATAGTATCGCGCTAGCTATAGTCAGTGAAAAGTAGTAACACTGTCGAAAAAGAGGGTTGCCTATCAATTCGCCGAGGATCGTTTCGCCGCCGAACATTTCGCCGCGTTATCATTTAGCCTCGCGATCATTTCGCCGTTAGGCCAACTCACCGCCCAATCTTTTCGCCGTGCAACATTTTGCCGCTGGAACTTTTCGCTGCCAAACAAATCGCCGCCAGCGCCGCGGAGTGTTGGACGATCAATTAATGATGAATCACTCACTTTCGTGTCCTTTTTTGAAGTGGGGAACTATTCTCTTTTGTGAAATTTTGTAAAAGGATGAATCACTTGCTTTCGCGCCATTTTGTAAGAGAATGAATCACTCACCTTTGTTACATTTTGTAAAAGGATAAATCACTCACTTTCGTACCATTTTGTAAAAGGATGAATCACTCACTTTCGTGTCATTTTTTGAAGTGGGGAATTATTCTCTTTTGTGAAATTTTGTAAAAGCATGAATCACTCGCTTTCATGTCATTTTGTAAAAGGATGAACCACTCGCTTTCGTGACATTTTGTAGAAGGATGAATCACTCGCTTTGGTTACATTAATCACATATAACCACATACATACATACATACATAATGAATCTATGGCCAAACGAGTCCGCGGCTAAACGTTAAAGGCGGCGAAATGATCAGCGGCGAAATGCTCGGTGGCGAAACATACGCGGCGAAATGATGGGTCATCGAAAAAGAGTACATGTACTCGTTTTAGAGTACGAATGGGAACCCTACTTAGGACTCAAGCATTCAAATGATTCGAAAAACCTAAGACACCTAATTCCCGATAGAAATTTGGACAACCCTATTGCACATGCTTAAGAATTAAATCTATCTTGCACCGAACATTCGAAATCTAAGCAGACAAGACTTTGGTGGCCTTTGAACATTTTCAAACCAACGACAGCTGATTTTTGCCTATTCCTAATCACATATGATTTTGCTTTCTATCCCTATGCCTACAGTTACATACATCTTAGACCCAAAAATGTTCCAAATGTCAGAAGGAGGAGCAGGAATTCTTCATAATAGCTAGCGATTTTAAGTGGTCTTTCTTCATTGCATCTTTTTTTTTTATAATTTCCTACTTCGGTGGAGCCTTCAGAGGGAATTCAATAATAAGAGAAGAAATAAGATAAGGAAAAAAGCTACCCCGTTGCGTTGTCAATCATTATTTTGGAAGCCGAAAAAACGAACAAAAACCTCTTTAAAACAAATACTAAATTATTTTGCGCAAAAGTCATCATCAATTATTTCATGTCAACTATGAAATGACGTCAGATGATTTTTTCTTGTGCCGAGAAAAAAGCGATTGTGTATTAGTTTGTGCGTAAACAATAAAATTTGAATTGCATTTAAAAAATGTGATTCAGTAAGTACATTATCAATCTTCTTATCACCGTCATTTTTATGAATTAATTGAGAAATGTGTTTCAAAGAAAAATTTATAATGTTTATTTTAGCAAAATGAACGAGACGGGAAGTCAATAAATTATAATATCAAAATTCTATTCGGCTTAAAATTGTTCTGCAATCTACATGTGTGTTAGACTCGTACAAATATCTGTTATCACATTGGTTAGTGATACGAACTTTAAAAGATAGAAAATCTGTCTGTCTGCTGCACGCACGATAGCTTGAGAAAATCGGAACAAATTTACATACATTTTTTCCCCTTGAATGATACCCAAAAAAATTATGGATCTATGTCTGAAGGTGCACACATACGAAATAGTTATTGAGACTTCAAATTGCAGGTATTGCTTTGCGCATGGCTACAGTGAAAAGAGTTCAGTAGTTACGTTGTGCAAGGTCATCAATGCGCTGGACCAAGCTTGAGGCCAGTCGAGAGGGGGAAGGGGGGATTCCGCAGTACCCAGATAAGAAACTTACTTTAAAAAACTGTTGTCTACGGACTGTGGTTGTTGATTGTTAGATTTGCAAACAAAACAAAGCTGATTGAATCGGTTTAAGTCATGTGAAGTTGTGTGTGGCGCCATCTTACGGCTTACCGGTGAAAGGATTGTTGGAAGGTCCTGGTATTTTACTACTACTAGTTTCGCTTGTCGCACAGCTTACCACTGACACAGTAAAAACTTTCCCGTAATGAAAGGATCTCACAAAAGGAGAGCCACAAAGTAGCGAAACCAGTAAATAGTGATCTAGCCCCTTAGCTTTCATGGGTTGTTAAGGCAGATTATTATGATTATTATTATTACGGACTACGGTGCTATAACACTAAAGTTACTAACAAACCGTTTCTTTCAGTCAAGTGAGGGCTCGAAATGCTATTTATGGTGTGAGAGTACTGTCAGTGACTTCACAGTTCATTGTATTTTCTTTTGTTTTAAGATGGCAGTGACCAAATGTTCATAGCAGAAAAAAATAATCAAGAATATTAAAAAAAAAATTGGTCGCACTACTCGAACTTCTCATTGTACAATTAAAAAACCCATTAAGTACTAATTCATTGATACTTGATGTAGAGGCTCAAAAATGAATCTTACATATGAGGTGCTCGGTAGCACGTGAAGACATATCCGAATAGGTGTAGTAGTATAAGAAACTTTTCAATACACATTGTTAAACTGAATTAATTTGATAGATTGGTTTCAAAGCTGCGTTGAACTGTGTGAGGTTATAGTCAATACACAGTTTTGTCATTATATTCCGTTTCGGTTAAAACTTTTTGAAAACAATTTTTTTCCGTTCCTTTAACCGTCCCCTCCCTGGGCTCGGATTTTCTGTTCTCCAGCATCCCAAAGCTCACCTCGATGCCGTTAGAAATTTCACAGAGAGTGAGTGAGTCAGAAAAGGGTGCTACTTCAAAACATTCGAATGAAATATTAGTTTTATTTTATCTTAGGATTTTGTTACAGTATCGTACGGGGCTGGTGTAGTTTTTGGCTTTCTATTTATCTCACCTAAATTGTAAATCAATTTGCTAACTCAACACTTAAATTGCAATAAAAATAAAATCAAACAATCGAGTTGGTAAAAAAGTCAACTCATGTCTTTGCACTTTGTATTATACAAATAAACAGAATAATATAAAGCAATTTGTTTACATTTGTTTGAATTGCAAACGCCAAGTACATACACTATACACAATACAAGTCGTCAAATTTAACGATTTTCCACTCATCATATGCATTCACACCGTTCGTTGCAAGGTGAAGTGGAATTATTTTATTGGTGAAGAAGCTTAAAGTAATCGTTTACCGATTTCATTTTATTTCTATTAATGCTGAAAATGATAGACGCGAAACGTGATAAATTATTTCTTACATGTAATGGAGATAGTTAGTAGGTCGTGCTAAGTAAGCTGGCAAATGAAGAAAATTAAAATATTCCTGAATAAATTATACATAGGAAACACATTCAAATGTTCGATTATAATAAAACAAAGTGCATCTGGAAACAGATAACGATTGCTATTTTCGATAACGAAATTGGGTCGAAAGTGCTACTATCTCGTACTTTTTACCACGGAGTTGTAAAACAACAATTCATTCAACGTGTTGCTTGCTGCGTTTTATGCGACTAGTTGGGGAATACATTAACACTTTGTCGTATTTTGATATCGGAATGAACAAATTTTTTGCACTAATGCCATAGTGAACTTTTATACAAAACATTTTGCACTAGTTAGGGCTCCCTCCCATTTTTGAAAATTGAAAAAGACGACATTTGACATGAAAAAAAGGACACTTTTTTAACAAAAAAAGAGGACGAAAAGGACAAGTATGAGTCGTAACTGATCTATTATTGCACGTATGCGTTACTTAACACTCGAAATTCGGCTTATTTGTCAGGAGTATATCTATAGAAATTACCTCGTGGCGATAATTTTTGCGACAACTGGTAAGATTTGCTAAAAAGTTAAAAGTTTTAAGAAAAAAGTGGACAAAAGACAACGTTTTATGAAATAAATTTAGAATTTAGAATTTTTGACCGAAATAAGAGGACGTATGGCAACCCTAGCACTAGTGGGAAAAAACGTTTTGTTCATATTTACGGTAAAGCATATGACGATTTAAGAAAAAGCTCAAATTCACTTGAAGTAGAATATTTATCGTTCACGATGTGGTCTCAAATAACTAGCATCAGAAACAGTTATTTTGCAATTCAGCTACATACAGTCACATTTCCATGAGTTATTCCGAAGGCGCATTAAAGAACTTTACCGTCACAATAGATTTTGGCCGTTACTAAAAGAGCGGCAACAATACAAATTGAAATATTTCGAAATATTGCATGAACTATTTAGGCAGGGTTGTATGAGCGTATGAAGCAACGCTGAATTAGGTATGCGGTGTACTCCCCTACAATATATCATACAAAAAGTCTCCCGGTTCAAAGCTGCTACAGGTTTGAAACGAATTTTGTAAGAAAGATCGATTTTTGAAAAGTCGGTAAAACTGCCCTGGAATAAGGTCTGCAACTGATTATGCCACCAGGTGCTGTTCAAAATCGACGCTATGCTCTAAGGTAGAAGAGGAGGGGGGGCGGGGTTATTAAAGAAATCCTGACGATGTTGAATTTTCAATAGAAATTGAGCTTGTTTGAGGTAGAGGTAGAGTTACTTGTTTGTCTATAAACTGACAAAACGACTGATATCAGTCGAAACAACGCTTCAACCCATCAGAAAAGTTTCAATAATTCCGTCCAGTCAAAATCCGTTATCTTCGAAATCACAGAATACTAGCTAGAGCGCTAACGTTTTTGTTATGTTAGCGGCGTGACGCTTACAGTTTTCATAGTTAACTTTAACGTCGATAAAAATAGTAGATTATGAACCTCTTGGCAAAATTGTTATTTTGACGTGTGGGACATTGTGGCCCTAGCCGAAGGCGTGGGTAATAATGCCACACGTCAAAATAACAATTTTGCCAAGATGTGTATATGCTATTTTATCTATCGAGAACAGATAAATCGAAATAAAAAAATTTACCATAGAGGGATAAGTTCGAGACTATCGTTCTAGATAGATAAAATCTGTTAGCGATTATATTCTTGGTCACTAGATATTAGAGAATTTTGTGAAAATGGATTTGAACTTTGTTGAAATGAAAATACAAAATTTTGAAAATTTCGAGCCATCACGACCGACTTTTGTTTTGCGATTAGTTTAGAAAACTCTACCCCTTGCGCGACCGACGCGACGTATACACAAAGAAGTAGCACCGTGTCATATCTAATAAATTTCTCTTAAATTCCCTAAATAGTTAACAATAAATAACGTTGATTAATTGAAATTTCCGAATGTATTTTATTGTATTGATGACGCCTAGTGAATAAAACAGCATCAGCTAAGTTAATGTATTTACACAATTTATGATATTGAAGGGACTATCGCTCCGTAGAAAGTAATATTTATTAATTTTATAACTTTCTTTGGAAATAATGTTTATTTATGAGCGATATGAATAGTTTACACACAAAAAATTAAAAATTCAAATGAAAATTTGATAAAAACCCACAAGACGAAGATTTTGTAACGTTGAAGCTCTCTTATGGTTGATATAAGTTGAATGATATGAAAATAACTAGAAATCTGACTAACTCCTTAGCTTTCATTTATTTCAACTCTATGGTTGAATTTAATGTTTTTATATCGATTTAAGATAAAAATAGCCCCGACGATCACTTTACATTAATATGTCATTTTGTATTACACGGTTTAAGTAAAATCCATTAAAATATAAAAACAAATAAATGAAAGTAACAAACATTTAAGTTAAGTCATGTTTTTACTTAATTTTTTAAAAAGAAAAAACGAACAAAATAAGTTTTGTGTATGTAAACAGAATAATGAGGGGAAGGTCACTGGATTTTCTTGATTTAAGTTTTTGCGGATCTTTAAGTTAGTAAAATTTTGAACTTTGATGTCCACTTTTGAAGTTATGAAGAAGTTTTCGAAGTGGCTACAATCCGAGGTGGGACACTTTAAAAACATTTATAAGTTACATTTCAGGGAAATTAGTAAAGAGCTTAAAAAATAACAAATATAGAAAGCTTCGCAAAATTCATTAAAAAAAGTGTTGCAGAAAATTTGAAAAATTACTTTCAGAGGGGTAGAAAAAACGCCTCGGGAACAAACGGACAGATATACATGAAAAACTTTGGTCTTATTCTTCTCTACAAACATAGAGATGTAGAATTCGTCTTACTCTTCTTTAAGGTGAAGTCTGTGTATTTTACGTTTTCACTAGGCACTAGGTAACAATAAAGAACGCAGCCTTTTGCCAAAAATCTGTTAATGTAGTTGTAACGGCAGCGTGACCATTTTTTGTTTTGATCTTTGCAAGTTAGCTGCAGTTTCGACCGAAGCTAACTTCATTGCAAAAAAATCAGCTGATTGTTTAACTTTTCAATGAAGTCAGCTGATTTTGATAAATTTATGTATGAAATCAGCAGATTTTTTAGCAATGAAGTTAGCTTCGGTCGCAACTGCAGCTAACCCCACGTTGAGTATTACTTGGAAATATCAAAACTGAATTGCCTCTGAACGGCAGTAACGAATGTACTACGTTCTATAAATTTCAACTCGGCACCAAACTGCGTACTCGAGATTTTTTACTTAGAATGTAGAGGGCAGCAGCACCCTAGTGCCGAATTGAAATTTATATGACGTATAATGTTCGTTACTGTCGTTATATAATTTTGGCACCAGGCTTCCTTTTATAAGGCTACTCACACACTCATACTTTTTAACTACGCAGCCTGATGCCGAGTTGGAAGTAAGTGCACATTAATGTACTCTCTTCTCCACCCAACACTGTCGAATGAACTTTCTAGGCATCAGACTGCCACTGGAATCAAGAGCAAATTGACCTTAAAAGCACGTTGCAAAAATGTGAACTGTCAAATTTGCGATGTTTTTTTTTTAGAACAGAATCCTGCGTAAATAACAAATTATTCCAAATTACAGCTTATGTACTGTGAAGGGAAGACGCTTACACGAATAATAGATGAATCAGAATTCAAAAAATTTGAGTATGAAGGTCGAAAGTTGCTCTTAAAAGTCATCGCATTCCAAGTTCGTTTGCTATGCTATTTCAGAGCAAATTTGAACCCGCATGCTTAAACTTTTTGAATTTTGATTCATCAATTATTTGTGTAAGTATCATCCACTTACAGTAGATAAGCTGTTAATTTTGAATGGTTTTTTTTACGCAGGACTTTCTTCTAAAAAAACATCGCAAATTTGACAGTTCACATTTTTGCGACGTGCTCTTCACAACTTTGCGTTCGAAATTTGAATGGTTAAAATCGTTGCGATAAACGCGTAGCCCCTTATTCTTCCTTGAGTTCCAAAAAGTAGTTGGAGCTTATTCATTGATAGGGTTTAATAAAAATTGTCGCTGCAGCTATAAACAATTATTTTTATATTTACTGCACAAAGCAAAATTAGCGCTATTCTTTTCTTCTTTTTCTTTTACTGAACTATCATTGTAAATATACCCTGTTTGACCAGTCTACAGTATGACTGAAGCTGCTTGTTGTTGTAAAATTCAATTTTTAAATATGAATAAAATCGAATTCGGAGTGTAAAAAGTTGCAATTGAGTAGAATTCCCTCCTGACATTTTTCGTTGCAGAAAAGTGCATAAATTAATAGAAACAAAAAAGTTGGTAATGTGTTAAGTCTGGGTAAGCCAGTTATTCAACCTATCTATAGGATGACGTCATATTCATATATAAAGCGTTGGATGTCTTTTTTCGTCGAAATTCAATTCTCACATTTCATTACACATGTAGGCGCTGATTGCTTAATATGGTTGATGAATTTTACTTGTAGGCGATCGTTGCGATTAATAACTTTTGAATTTTGCATTGCTAGTCTAACTTGTCATTTTATTATTTTAAACAAAAAGTGTTGCTAAATGAGTAAGATTTAACCTAATTTGGTCATGAAATTTGGGGTGAAAATACTTAACTATTTCATGTGATAAGTTAATTTAAAAATTATTAGTTGAATGGTTGATGTTGATGTGTGGCGCTACATAAAATCAATACATCCATTGACTCACTGACTTCACTTCGTGGAAAAACAATATAAAAATTGGCTTCGTGCTTTACATCATGACTATAAAAGTAGATTGTAATCAGTTAAAACCCATTTAACAGGAATGTTGTGACTTAGGTGTCATTCATACGCTCTCAAAACGACTTTTGTCAAACATCTTCTTACACCTTCCCTCCACTTCACAAATCTCAAAATCCAACAATACGAAGCACAGAAATTAGTGATTTTAAAATGTATTACAATTTTTTCTTTACTATATTCGGTCACTTTATGGTATGGAGCCTCTGAATCATATGTCAAAATGAAGCTAAGCAAAGGCCTACCGAATTGCGCAATGTAATTGTTCATCTAAATGATCTTAAGCAGATTATTTAGAGTTCGTTGTTGTTGTAATTTTTTTGATTCTATGAGAACAAATTACTTGTCGGAATTTTTTCTCATTGGGGACTTGCATCACAATACCATTTCAACTTTGATACATAAGAACTGAAGTCAAATCAGCCTTAAAAAGTGTATTCCGTTTTCACAAGCTGTGCACGTCACCTCCAAAATTGCTAAATATGTTGAGAGTCCAGAATATCAAAAATCAAGAAATGATTTCTATATTTCTTATACACATTGACCCGTATAAGGTGATTTAAAATCATTTTTGAAGTGTTCCTAACTGAGTCGTTCAATTGTATTAGACAATTGATGAGTAAATTGTCGTTCCCACGTTTGAATGTTTCAAGATTATGCGAAATATTCAAGTACACTCTTTGTTAAATATGTTTATGTTTGAAAATAAAATATTTTAAAAATAATTTCTCGTACGATTACTTGGTAGATTTTAGTACTCAGCATAAAAAAACAATTCAAATCCTTCAGTTTAACAAAATATGTCCCATATTCAGATATTGTTTTACGAACAACGACTTTACCTAAACGATTTTTACTTTCAAATCCACATCACTAAGTAAAGTTTGTCGTTATTTTTGTGTTATGCTGTTTCTTTTTGAAATCATAATGAAATGAGTCGAGAAATTCCATTTATTGCTATTATAGTAATGACTTAATCGTTTCAGTATTTTTGCTACCAATATGAACTGATCTCATTTTTATTAATAATGCACTGGCACTTCTTTCGTGCATGCTGAATTATCATCATATATGAAACAAAATGTTTTGTTATGGAAATTATTTGGTTGTAAAGTGTGGTTAAGTGGTATGAGGTGTTAATGACCAAACAAAAAGTATTTATTTATGACGAACACCATTTACTTAAGATGTTTTTCTATCTACAACTACGTTGTAGGAAGAAATTCTAAAACACTAAGCAACTATTTCCATGTGTAAATTTTTCAGATCAACATATGGAAAACATGAGCTGCGCAGACCCGTACGATTCCCTATAAAGCCTCCGTTAGATCAATGAATTAATATTAACTGCGAAAATAAGAGCCTTGAGTTTTTACGCGTGGCAATATTCAATAATGAAATTTTGTTATATTATGATCATTTCCATTTTAATTGGAACTTGCCGAAAGGGCAAGGAGAGAAACATCTTTATTTCCATAAAAGGTGATGCTTACATAACGTACAAGGCCTAGGCTGCCTTGTTAATCATTCATTATCGTAAATGTGAGCTTTGCGAGCTTTCTTTGTTTATGTCTACAAAACGAAAGCTCTCCAGTTGTGCGTACTGCATTTATGCTTAAGATGGTAGAAATATCTTCGACAAACCCAGCATTGCTGTCATGTCATTAATGTTTATTCGAAAACAGAAATGAGTCTGTAGATCAGGTATATCAGAACATAGTTTATACTCAGTACGGGGTTCGCAACACAGGTTAGATTAGATCGTCACCGAAGTAGGGGGATCTGTCGATCGCCGGTTGAAGATGCCAATATAAAAAAAAGTGTGGACAGAAATTTATGCAGACCTGAGGCCTCAGCTCCAAATTTTTTCTTGAACACTGTCAGACCTTCCATTACATCTCAAATAGCAAAAGAATCGAGAAAATCGAATGCATGTAGAAAAAACACAGAAAAATATTGAAAATCTAATAAGATTTATTTGAGTTATCTTGTTGACAGACGGGCAGACAACATTTTTTTTTGCAGAGTAGGCCAAAATATGAACGCCTTTGTAATCGAAACGTGATTTGCTGCAAACGTTGCGGTAAACGCATAGGCTCCGTTTAATGCGTACGGGCTCAAAAACAATTTTAATTTTAACGAAACATTATACATTTGAAAGTGAATGAGTTTCAGAGACTGAATGGCAAGCTTCGAAATCAATAAGTCTATATACAAACTCGAAGGTGTGTAAACCATTTGTGAGGACGTATCATTTCGAAGAATTAAACAACCGATGTTGACTATTCTGATATATCGTTTTACGAAAAGATGTAATTTCTCAAAATTCATAAAAAACATACCCCTTTATGCCTAATACAACATGCAAAAACTTATATTTTGAACCAGACATGACAACTGCCGAGCTCGCGCCGCCGAGTGAGCCGCAGTTGACCAATTATAAAACAGCCGTGCCGCAATTAGTTAAGTGGCACACGATCACTGGTGGCACTAACATATAGCTATTAGTATCAAAATTAGTTAGGGGGCTTCTAAAGAAAGGTAAAACCTTGTTACTCAAGGCAGCCTAGTGCTGAAATTCTGACTACGCCTAGCTGGAAGAACAAGTGAGGTTATTAGTTAGTAACACCATCGAAGTCGGCACAAGGCTGCCTACTTGAGACCTAAAGCTGGGAATAAATAAGGCAGCCTGGTGCTGAAAATCTGTTTTTACTCAAGTGGAGGCAGAAGTGAGTTCTATACGTCACATAAGTTTCAATTCGGCACCAGGCTGCTGCTGCCCTCTGCATTCAAAGTGTCATAGCTCAAGGCTCTTAGTGGTTAAAGCCGATTTTGAGCCGACTCGGAGCCCATTTTCGGCCCGAGCCCACTTGTAATTTACCACAAAATGTGAAATGTGTCCGTCCGTCCGTCACCGCGATAACTTGACTAAAACTCAACCGATTTTCAAAAACTTTTTTTTTCCCTGAAAGGTAATTGAAAAATCTTTTATGGGATTGAATCTAGGCACTCTTTGCCCAAGGGCCAATGACCTAGGCGCGTTTAAGTGGTTTTGGTCTTTTGTAAATAACTCGCGCTAATTCTTTCCGATTTTGGAAATTTTTTTTGTTTGAAGAAGAAGGAACTTTTTTTAGTTTTGAGTTTTAGGACGCAACGCGTTTTTTCTACCTAAATCAGGTAAATCTTATCCGATTGTCAAAACCTTTTTTTTGCTGAAATATAATTATTTGAAATTGATAACAGGATTGAATTTGAGCAAAATCGGTCGAAAACTTTCCACATTACGGTCAAAAAAGTTGTAAAAAACGCGGTTTTTCGAAGGTTGGTGGAACTTTTTCACTTATGTCTCTGCGAAATTAGAACGGAAATCGCTCTTCAAGTTTTTGAATGAAAGATGTGGACATCAGTAAATCATGAAAATTAAATTTGTGAAAATCTTTTGAGTGATTGAGGCTGTAGTGTCCTAAGTGAGGGGGTGGGCTCTGAGTGAAAATCTGTTGAGTGATTGAGGCTGTAGTTTACTTAGTGTTCTTGCTTAAATTATTAGGTTTTTTGTGCAGTGTTGCAAAGAAAAAAGGGGAAAACTTTTTTGTCCATGGAAGCATAGGTCAGAGGCCTCTCCTAAGTGCTCTAGGTCGGTTCCAAATATTTAAAGAATTTGGAGTAAAAACCCCTCCATTAGCATAACTAAATTCTTGACCAAAGTGAGTTTTAAGGTTGGTTGCCTTTATGACCCCTACGGCTGTCACACGAGTTATTGGGAAAAATGCTCATCACAATAACGAAAAATTCGTAAAAAATCAACACATATCAATCAACGCATATTGTAGCGGTCGAGTCGACTTGGCGAGGGGAAAAATCGCTCAGAGTAATTTCGTCCGAACGTTATTTCATCGTGCCGGCCGATGTTCAACTGGGCGATTTTTCAGTGACGGTAGATCGGCCCATACTTTTGGACTCTCAACTCCGAACCATCGAACCGACGAATGACAATCGAATTGAAATGCAACGATGCGTTAGCAGCGATGAGTGAACGACAAACGAGTTAGAGAAAAAAGGAAGCGTCCAATGTAATTAGTGTGAATGTTCGAACGCAGAATTTCAGAATTGACGATAAAATATTTGAAAAGTTTCTAAACTCTAGAAAACCGAACTCAAAGATTATTCAATATTCCATTTTTAAAACACTTAAAAGAAAGATAGCATTCTCCCAAAAAAGTCAAAATGGGCCATCTCTCGTTGAAATCAATAAAGATAATAAAACTTCTACACGAAACACAATTTTATTAAAGGTAGATAAAATTCAACATAAGATTGCTTCTCACAAATGTTTCAAGTTTAAAAAAAAATACAGGAACATACTGAAGAGAACTCAATTTTACCAACGCGGATCAAACTACAAATACCTATAAGCCAAGATATGTTTGCCCTCATTTCTGTTTTGCAGTATATGGGCCATAAGATTTGTTTATAAACTGGGTTGAATAAAAGAAGCCAAAAAATAAGGAACACAAAACATAGATCAGGTTTTCTGATTATAAACTGTTACATAAAGAACCGGATTCTTATTTATTTGCAACCACTGCCAATTTTTTCTCGTTTCGCACTGAAATTTATAATAAAATAAAGAATGCAGTGAAGAAGTTGAAGAATTTTGCCATTGAGTGAGATTTCATTAGGGTTCCAGACAGGTTTTATGTATACCGTCATAAATTGCGCAATTCCAATTGATCAAGTCTTAGAAACCCGTTTCGACTTCGCTATTTTGCCTTATGTAAAAAAGGATAATATAAATAATTGGAAAAAAATCTGCATTTTTAGTACAATTAATCGACTTGTAAAATTTTGTTACGACTCCTTTTCTTTTAAATTCAAATTTCGCGGCAATCTTCAGACGAGAAAATACACAGTTAATTCAAAAACTGTTTGCGTTCAGCATTGATTTAGCTTTTAATCAAACAACTATGCATTTCGACATACATGCTAGACAAAACGAATATTTTAAGAAATTGTTATTACTTGAAGTTTGTTTTCATCTGATGATATTAACAAGTGAATGGGATTTAAATTATTTTGAATTAAATTGCCAATAAATGAATTTTTTCTTCTGACTAATAATACAACATCGTCAACGACTAATGAAATACTTAAATCAACACAACAATATCTACGTTCAGCGATGTCAAACGTTTAAAGAAGGAAAAGTGAATCAATGTTTTCTCATGATAGTTATTGCCAAATTTTTCTTTCGCGAAAATAGTTTATGAATATTTGGCATATCTTTTTTTCGGACACATACTTCAAGAGATTACCGGACCTCAAAATAAGTCAATCTCCAAATGTAAGGAAGCATTTTGTTTTTTCAATTTTTGATTGTGTGCGTACTGTAAGAGATAGGAAACTATTCGAAATATTCTCATCGTCAATACAGGGAATTATTTACGTTGGGAAAAATTATCTTATACTATCACGCCTTCAAGCTCGGTCAATAACTTTCAGCTCAATAAAAATAAAACAAATTGGACAGACCTTTCAGTATGCACAATCGTCAAAACTGTGTGCACATGATTTTTGTTTTTGACGTTTCACAGTTGTGCTGCACTTTGTTGAACAACGTTTATTGTTTCAACGTATAGTAATTTATTTTAATGCTTTTCGCTGTCGGTGTGTTAGCAGAGTGTATACGTAGGTTAAGACCAAGTCAGTTAAGCCAACACACCTAAAAACGTGAACGGTTAAAGTGACACACCTCTAGCTTTACTTATGCATTAAAACATCGTACTGAATAGACGCGTATATAAGCGGTTATACTAACGATCGGAGCTTCGCTCCTCGTGCGTATACACCGCTTATATACACGTCTATGCAGTAATATACTATTGCCATATGTGCGAGAATGTTTGGGTATGAGTTGCTTGAGTCGTTGCCGTTTATTCTGTCCGATCGGAGGCTGTGTTGGGAAATTCACAACAAATTTGTTTTTACGGTGTCTGGGAGTTATTCAAGCGCCCAACCTACTTTCGGTTCCCGATGACCCGTAGGAAAGTCACCAGGTCAGCATTAAAACACCACGCTTGCTATTGCGGATTGTTGAGTGATAGTAGTCCATCTGACTAGGACTGTGTAAGCTGCCGTTGTCTCCTGCTGTTGAGATCATCCGCCACCATACTAAGTCGCCATCCCATCTTGATAGCGCCTAGCTGCCTTCGATTCTCATCCTTATGCTAATTGACCCACACTACTACACCAGGGTTGGTTACCTGATTGTTCATCCGGGTTTCTCACTATACAGGTGTCACCACGGGTAGGATAGAATGTAGGAGTAAGTGGACAGAGACTAAGGTACATCAAGGAGTACTATACTACGCTTAACACGCCGTTTGACACATGAGTAGATAATCAAGTTATGAAGTAATACATAATTGAAAATAGTATATTACTGCATGGACGTGTATACATCTAATACGATACGTAGGATATATGTTGTTATTTTAGGTTGCCATTTCCCTACATTAAAAAATTAGTAATATTGTGCACCTTTTCACTTTTTGACTTTTCTATAAGAATAAATTGATAAAATTTTAATAGATGGCAAAATTCAGCTACGCGGCATTTTTAAAATTTCATTTTTGAAGTAAAATCGAGTGAAATCGCTGTGACTGAAAATCATTCGACACAATTTGCTTAATAAATCCATGGATTCTAGATTAAATTATATTTTCCATTTTATTTCATTGGAGTATAGTTTAGATTTTTGATCCCCTTGCGCAACGTTTTCAACAACTGAAATTGATTTTTATGAACGAAAAGATACTCTACATAGAATAACGTCTTCAAAATTAAGCAAACATGTTGATTTTTATTTTTGATCCGCAACCCTATAAGTGCAGTAATTAGTAATGTTTCTTCAACTTCGATCGATGACATATTAAAACTATAGACTCACGAGACTGATATGGCGGCTGGGTTCCCCACATTCAAATTAGATAAATGTTTGCAAAATACTCAAAACGTCCTTTTACACTAATTTCCAGCGCTTAGGGCTTCTCAAGTAGTTTAAAACGTAGCGCTAGCACTAATATACTAGAAACGTAATAATAAACTTAAATAATAAAAATCTATTTAACAAAATTGCATTAGAAACGAGGAAAGTATGAGATTCCGGTTAAAATATTTTTGTATAAAATGAAAAAAGATGCTGTAGGTTTTGTTAATAAAATTTCAATTATTATTTTTTTATTCTCTTCAAACAAAGCTATTAGCTGTCTGATTTTACTGTACCATGCTCATATGCACATCGCTTTATTTGGCTGATTGGCTCATTATAGTTTTATTATACACCAACACGAAAATTCAGATGAACAAAATAATGATGCATTGTCATCTTTATATGTTGACTGTAATGCATTGGAAATTATGAAAATTCCATTAGAAATGCAGCGACTGTTGGTCTTCTGTTTAATGAAATAATGAAATTGCGGAAGGAATATTATGCAAAATAAATTTCGAAAAAACGTGATATTGATTAATGTTGTTGTTTTACAGAAAAGTATCGTTTAAATGCCACATTCTCTTGACAGCATTCAAATATCCTTCGATGTTGCGAATACAAATATTTTGCGAACTATTTGTGGAAGGTTGAAAAACTTGACTATTGAAGATGAATTAAAAGCTATTGAATGTGACATAATAAAGGCTAATAGAACTTCATTAAATGTCTCTTCACCTTACTCGAAGAACTGTTACTTTCATTAACCTTGAGCATGTTTGATGAGCGCCACAAATAGCCTAAGGTATTTTTTTAACATTTATTTGCATAATTTTCAAATAAAAATCAAATATTTTTGTGATTTGATAAAAAGCGGCTGTTTTTAATCAAAATTTAAATAGCCAACAAAAGATGAATCCATAATCATAAACGTTTCTAGGTAAAGTCAGACCGAAGACTAGACTGCATAACAATTCTTTCCAATTAGCATATGCGCTTACGAGCTAATAATTAAAATCGATATTGAAACTGGAAAAAAGTGAAAAGCAGGTATGTCAATAATGAAAAGCATTATTACAAATTATTATAAATAAAATCTTAGTAACGCGATATAAATGATGTGGGCTGAATTCAGGTGATATTTTACGACTCCTACATTTAAAAATGACTTAATATTTTTGTTTTTCATACAACTCTCGATACATTCAAGGATACATTACATTGAATGTTTGAATGGAATTTCACGGAATTATTATAATTTTCTTTATAAAAAGCACATGTTGCGTAACAAACAATTCATTCATATGTTTGCAACATTTTATAAATGAATCACTTAAGTCTATTCAATTTAGCAGAATATATTATGAAAGTCACTCTGCTAGTCATTTGTGACCATATGAATTTGTTATCCAAAAATTTCTGTTGACGGTGGACCATCGTAGAATATACTTTTTTGGATCACAAGCGGTGCAAGTAAAAAGTGCAAGCTAATGTGAATTTTGCACCCCGAGCCGTTTATACCGTTAACAAAACTTGTCCATACCTGTTTCACTTTTTAAATACATAAACGAGAAGTTACAGAAAGAATTTCTAAGATTTTTTTTAAGTTTCGTTTTTTTTTGCAAAACCATCGAGATTTTCTCGAATTCATTGATTTTGTTTTTGCAAAATCATGAACACTTAGAGATTTCGATATAATTTTCAAAAAAAAATTTAACTATTTTGTGACAAAAACTAAATACGACTTCCCTCCCAATACAAAAAAAAATCCACATGAACCTGGTTTTCATCTTGCAACAAAGAATTGTCACCAGGGTGAGTTAGCTACACTGCCGTAATTTGCATAAGAAACTTAGTGAATACTTTTTGAAAGAGAAAATATATGTAATTCTCTCTCAAAAAGTGATCAATAAGTTTCTTGTGCAAATTACGGCAGTACAGTTGTGACCGAAGTTAACTTCCTTGCATAAAAACCAGCTTATTTTTCAACTTTTCAATAAATTCAGCTGATTTTGGTAAATTTATGAATGAAGATAGGTGATTTTGTTTGTAATGCAGTTAACTTCGGTTGCAACTGTAGCTAACTTCACATTGAGTATTACTTGCGAACAGAGAAATGTTAAGTTGGTAACCGTGTGACGAGATAGAAGAAGCATGTGGACAAAATTGGTACCCCTCTTAAGAGAATTCATATGAAATCCTTCACCATTCCAAACAGAGCTTTTAATGTTTGATTTCTTCTATCTGGTAGCAGGCTGTCTTTTGTTTTGATCTTTGCAAGCAGAAAAATGGTACCAAATTATCATTTCTATGCTACACGAAACCGATTTTTCCCAATGTTTTTCGTGTCACGCGAGACATTGTCATCCTTTGATAATGATATGGGTTTTGATCTGATAACACCAAAAAAAGTGAGAGAACTTCTCAACGACCCAACCACATATTGACTTTTCAGTGATGTGACCTAATGCAGTTGAAAAATTAAATTTTTCCACCCCCATCCCTCGCCTCCTCGCACGCCTATTTTCATACATCAGGATGTATGGCAGCACGTTTTTGTCGAACCCCCTTTCACCACCCTCACGCTTATACGACAAAGCAGGATATCTATCTATGAAGGGAAATTTCAGCAAGCCAAAATGTTCCCCTCATTACTGTGATTAAACGTCTAAACTTCAGAACGTTAAATATTAACTTTGTTTAAATTTTTCTATAAATCCCGTTCGGATCAGGTTTGATAAAGGTTGGGCCGTCGACCGCTCTAGATTTTCAAGAAATTATGTTTTGTAGTTTCTTGTCTGTCAGTATGGTCGAAATCCCAAAGTTTTTCCGTCAGAATATGTTGATTCTTTACTTGTAATTATACTTTTTCAAGTGGGTTGCGGCCTCGACCAGTTTTTAGAAAAGTTCCGACTTTTAACGGAATTTTGATGAAAAGTCGTTTTCTTAGACTTTTCGTGTGCGGTTAGGTTCTATTTCTAACATCGCCATAACCGAGGAACGGTATAATCGTGGGATGTACTTCTGCAATGAAAGGAAAATCCCTATCGAAATCCGAGGATTTTCTTTCATAAACTAAGGCCGTCCTTGAGATTATGAAATGAAGAGAAATTCTACAAACTTCTATGAAAATTCTTCGAATTAGAAAAAATATGTAAGGGAAATCTTTACAAATTGCAGAAAAATCGAAAATCCTTAAATAAATCAATTTGCTCTATTCTTGGGGAAAATCCTAATATGAACGGAAAACAATTGGTGATTTCATGATGATGATGATTTAGTATATACTTTCATTAATTTTTTGTGTAACACGGTCGTGACATTATTTTGTCATCATTTCGAAAGGTGACATCATCGAGTTCCATTCCCTAAATTTTACTTATAAACAAAAGAGAAATGAAGTCATATGACGAATGTGATGAGCTGTGACAAAAAGCCATTAGAAAATCTGATTATGAGACATATTATACACTCCAGACGATCAAACGCGAAGACAGAATAAAAATAAAATATTAAAATACATGATGCATAATCTGTTGATGGATTTGCGTCATGTTTTCTGCCAGTAAACCCTAAAAGAATAAAACGTTTTTTAGAACATACTATGAAAATTGAAATACAGTCATCAAATGAAAACATATGAAGGGACCCGTACGTATAAAAATAGATGTGGCAAACAGAGTTGATGTTACGAAAACTCTTAAGCGTATGAAATTACGTCCACATTAAATTGTATTGGAAATTGCCGAGAGGGCATTGAAAAACCCGTCCGAAGAAACAGTGTAAAAAAAGCTTTCCGAAAGTACAAAATTGACCCCCAAATAGTCAAAAATGCTCATATAAATGAGGCCCACTTCAGCCCTAAGCACAGGCACCGGTTCCAAATTTGTTTTTGGATATAATTCGGTACTCGATTACCTCTCAAACAGAAAAATAATCAACAAAATCAGCTAGAATTTATCCAACTTATGTAAGCGAAAACGTTGGACCCTAATAGAAACTCAGTTTTAGGGTCCTGACTGAGTCCAAGGGTTTCTAATCAAAAAATTTTCTTCCATAAAACGGGAGGCAGTCCTAGACCTTTCGAACAAAAAAAATTTTGAAAATCGGAAGAGATTTACTCTAATTAAGTACAAAAAACATGTAGAGCGCTAGCAGAGACTCGTTTTTAATGCCCTAGCTATATCCTAGGGCCCAATCTTAAAAGAGTTTCTTCTACAAATAGTAGGGCTTTCATATACCTGTCGATTAAAAAAAATTATGAAAATGGGAAAAGATTTACTCGAGTTATGTAGAAAAAACACGAGTGGCCCTAGCATAGACTCGGTTTTAGTGCCCTAACTCAAATCCAAAAAAGTTTCTTCTATAAATTGTCAGCCAGGCCCAGATCTTTCAAACAAAAAAAAGTTTGTGGGGATCGGAAAGGATTTACTCTAGTTATGTACAAAAGACCAAAAACCACTTAAACGGCCCTAGCTCGGCGGCCCTTGGGCCGACAGTACCCAGATTCAATCCCATAAAAGATTTTTCGATTACCTTTGTAAGGACCATGATCGATGCTCCCTCCCCCTACCCCCCGTTCGAAATTAGGGTGGTTACGCACGTCGTGGTAAACGCATAAGACCCCTTTTCGAAGAACTTCGTTCTTCGTACGGGTCTAAAAACTTAATAGCATACGCACCATGATATCCCCTTGAAATTAATGTTCAAGATGTATAATTTAGAAACTCTTTGAATCTCACAGGAGAACTAGTCATTCCCCCACATCTGTTTTCTCGTATTCGCTTATGCAATAAAGCATCGTATTGGCATTTGAGGCAAAGAAAATACAATAATGGTAGGTATACAAAAGTATATGGATCCCTAGCCCTCATTTACTACCCCTGCTGGAGGGGAAGGGCGCTTCAATGTAGGCGGATCGTTCCTAACATTAATATGGGATTTAGAGACGCTGATTTTGAATTTTAACGTTTCGGCGAACTATTCGCAAGGGTCCAGGCTGCAAGCCCTTTACTCCACTGAAGTTTACCGTCTCGTAGCGGCAACCAAAAAATTCTTTTACCCATACAAACTATTTACTACTACGTTTGTAACCAGTTGATTTGAGGGGGGAGTTGATTATGGACCCTAGATGCCGAATTTGCAAAAAAAAATGTGTCCGTCCTTCGGTCTCTAAACACGATAACACGAGTAAATGTTCGCCGATTTTCAAAAATGTCTTTACCCCTAAAAGGTAGTACCAAAAATGGGTTTGCGATTTCAGATGGACATTTTTGGACGAGGGGCCTTTGAGCTAGGGCCGCCTAAGTGGTTTTGAGTCTTTTGTACATAACTCGATTAAATCTCTCCTGATTTTCAAAATATTTTTTTTTAACGTCTGGTAATGCCCCGACAATTTATGGAAGAAAAGTTTTTGCCCATGGATTCAGCCAGTCTCTGAGACTCTCCTAGGGCCCAACGTGTTTTACCTACATAAATCGGGTAAATCTTACCCGATTTACAAAATCTTTTCCTTTCTTGAAAGGTAATTGAGAACCTAAAATCGGAAATCAATTTGGGCAAAATTGGTTAAGAACTTTCAAAGTTACAGTTGAAAAAGTGGTAAAGTGGTTTTTTGAAGGTCGGTCAAACTTTTCGACTTATACCTCTGCAAAATTAGCGGTAAATTCGCTCTTCAAGGTTTTGCATGAAACATTTGGATTTCCAGAAACCACGAAAAATGTGAAAATTGGTTGAAAGATCCGGGCTGTAGCGTCCTTAATGCGGACCCAACTCACGCTTCGCGACCCTAAACGATATTTGGTGGTTTTTCTTGAACATTCCTTTAATGATGGGGTATTTTGTGCAATTTTGAAGAGAAAAAAAGGCGAACTTTTCCATCCATTGATGCATAGGTCAGAGGACTCTCCTAAGTCCTCGAGGTCGATTCTATGATCTAGTACCTACATACAAAAAAAATTTGTTAAACTTTTTTTGATGTTTTTTTAATGTTGAGGGTTTTGTAGATGTTTGGAGTGGTTTTCACCAGTTGCTTCGGACGGGTTTTTCAATACTGCCCTTTCGGCATATTCCAATCCAATTTAACGTGAACTAAACGTAGTTGCAAGTTAAGACAATATTTACTTAGATACGTTCGAGTTTTTTTGCAACATCAATTCTGTTAGCCACATCTGTTCCGATGCGTACGGGTCCCTTGCATATGTTTTTAATTCTGAGCAAGTCCTCTTAGTCCTAAAAAAATTGTCAGAATTTGTGTTTTTCTGTCAGAGACGCATGCTAACTTGTTAGTGGCGCGAGCCAATAGGAAAGGAAATTCAACAAAAACACTTCGCGATTACCATATTTACTCCAGCACTAAAAAAAATATTATCTAACCCAAAGAACAAATTTTAATTTCATTTTTTTATGCAGAACAGAAACAAATAACTCATCCAAAAAATGGACATATTGAAGGTTAAAGGAAATTGAAATGCTAGGCTACAATGTCAAAGTTTTTACTTCTGCCAATAAACCAGTTAGAAAAAAATGTTGCGTCTTCATTAGTTTCACAAAAAAATTGCTAATGTTGGTGACGGAATGAAAATAAGCTGACATTTTTTTGTTATAATATTCATAATTAGTGGTTCGTTTGCCGCCTTTTCTCAAATTGTGTTTCGAACGAAATTTATAACTTCCCTTCAACTACATAATGTAACGAAATTATGGCGAATGGACGCAACAAAAGATTTAGATAAATATGACACATTTTTATTAGCTTAACAGCTAGAATCGACCATAAAATTTTTAAGCGCATAAAAATCGAAACATTGAAATTTGAACATTTTTACTTTAAAAAGATTATCGAAATCGTTTCATTGAGCCATAACTAACAATTGTCTTAATCCAATAACATTGAAATTGTCATTTTAACGACAGTCGTCTGGTATAATTATTTTTAGAGTTTATTGAATGAACGAGTTCAATAAAACCGCATCCCGTAGGATGGGAACCAGCTATCGTGTTCTTTTTTCAATAATTATCTGTTGGGTAAACTATATCTGTTCGAACATTCATTTATAATTTATGGAAATTGTGATGCGAACGCACTGCATCAAAATGTCTTATTTTTAGTTTTAAAACGAAATGAGATATTGTAACCAAAGATGAATCTGTCGACTGTTTGCTTCAAGTTGAATAAAACAGTTATAATGACTACAAGAACTTTAAACCGTCTTTCTGAAGGCATGTCGGTTAAGAAAAATAATTTATTTTGAGGAAACCATGTTTGGGAAAAATATAATATGATAATTACAAGCAATATAAGTGTTTTCAAAATAATATTGATTGCTGCGAACATTACGTTTCCACAAAAATATTGGATCCAAGCATAACATCTTTGCGTCAAACATACTATGTTTTTCACGAACGTTTTATTCTGTATTAAGTTTTGTTACAAATATATAGCCGTTCATCTAAACATGCATATTGATAATAAGGTCAAAAATGGTGAGTTGACCACCAGAAAAACGAATATTTAGTTGTCCGAGTGTATGGAAAAAAAAAATTGGACAACTCAAGGTTGATAGAATGGGGAGTTGTCCAATGACGTTTCATATCTTGGACAAGTCACAATTTTGAAATTTATATGAAACTGGACAACTCACGATACCCCCCGGACTACTCTCAATTTACATTAATTAATTTAAATTAGATAAAACAAAATAAATTAATTAAATTTATGTTAATTAGATAGCCAAAAGTCAAATCTTCGAGTGGAAAGGGATAGTTCTCTACTAAGTTTCAAAACTATCAAAAGAATTAAGTCGAAAATCGAAGATTGTTAAATTTGGACAACTCACCATTTCTTACCTTAGCTGCAAACGTTCAACGAATTATGTTTGAAAAAAGCAAAATAAATTCTTCGACCTCGTAAACTTGACAGTGTACTTTTCGCCGTAAACATACTTTGAACGAACATAGTTTTGAGTTAACAATAGGATGGTTGAATGTTTACTTAATAATTCAATGGAGGTATCCACCTTATTTATCTATGATATCAACATCCGCTTTAAAGCCTAATTAATTAACAATTTTGTCAACTAAATGCTAAACGATGTATTTTCAAACGATTTAAAAATAAAATATCAAGTAACATGACGGCTTTAAAAAAGTACTTTATATAAAGACGTTTACGTCGGTCATAATACAAACGATGAAACGATGACTTGAAAACTTTTAATTTAATTGTTTGACAAATTTATTGTTTACTCATTCAGTTAATTGATATTTCGGATTGGTGAACTTATTGTGACGAAGCAGCAATTTGTCCAATGATCACAGAATGAGGACGGTAATGAAATAATTTTATATAGAGACAATAGATCGATTCACTTGAGATAATCTGGAAATGTTCGAACGAAGAGAGCGGTTTTCGAATGTACGGACCCATTGTTTTCACTATTTTTGTGTCTGTACGGCGGGAAGATCGAAAATTTTGAAAACAGTTTGGAACTCTCTCCTTGGATCAATCTATAAATAAAACAAATGTAAACTTCTTCTTCCAGTATCACTAAGTGATAATCAGGTTTTAAAAAAATCACTCTAGAAATCGAAGGAGGCGGGCGGGCGGACGTTGAGCTTGTAGTGAAAAATAGAAACATTATTCACATTAGAGATGAGCGGGTCGACCATTTTTCGAAACCCGACCCGGACCGAACCCAACCAGATAAAATTTTTTGAAACCCGAAACCCGAATTGTTTCAAAACCCGATCCGGACCGACCCGACCCGATACACTTTTTCGAAACCCGAACGGTTTCGAAACCCGACCAGGATCGAACCAGACACTCAAGTTTTTCGAAACTCACAACTCAAATTACTTCGAAACAAAAATTATTTCAACGCCCGACGTCTGCATTCTTCACGAACCTTAGACTAAAACAAAATTCGTGTAATGTAAAGTGATAAAATTTAGACGAGTTTTGTAAAATATAAAAAGTCAATAAAGGATCGGGACCCGAATGAAATGATACAACAACCAGACCCGGTCCGAACCCGACCCGATAAAATTTTTCGAAACCCGAAACCCGAACTGTTTCCAAGCCCGGCCCGGACCGAACCCGACCCGATTAAAGACCTTGAAACCCGAAAGCCATGAACCCGAAAAAAACAATTCGGGTTCGGGTCGGGTTTTTCGAAGTTTCGGGCAACTCGCTCATCTCTAATTCACATTAGCCTTAAAATTTCAAAAAAAAAAGTCAACAGTAAAGCAAAGTCCAGCAATCACATCCCTTTCCCGATCCCACCGTTCTATTTTACCAATGAATGTAGAGCAGTTAGTTTCCGTTTTTAGGGTCCCTAATTCTAACTTCGTAGTATCTTCCCTCTGACCTATCTCAATTCCCCTAAAAATTACAAATTAATGATTGACGGACGGCCTCACACACGAAAAAATGCAGTTGGAATGAATGGAGAAAATTCATCTCCATGGCATATTTAGGATATCACGCGACGTTTCAGTCGTAACTCCGTATAAAATGCAGGCTTTCGGGAATCAGTTTTCAAATGGTATGGCGAAGAGGGTGTAAGTGGCTTAGAACGGATTTAAACGCATGAAATATAACCTTATAATATAACCCTGCAAGTACGATCCTGTACAGCTGAGAGCTGACGAGGTATAAGAGTCAGAAACTTCGCAACATAAAGTACAATGTTGTTGTAACGAGAACACGAGAAGAAACCTGAAATTTCTGTTCTGACAAATCAGTCCTATAATTCAATTACGGGCTCACCATTATTGTGATACTTTGAGACTTCAAGTATAGTTTGTAAATAAATTAATAAATCAACCTAAGATAAGCACAAAATTATATTTGTTTTCAACTTCAGTGTATATGATGTGGTATAACGGCTGTCGAAGAGATCTTGTCTGGTGCGGCTCTGGGTGTTCGGTAGATGTCGAAAACGTTGGGGCTCAGTCCGTACAACAGTTTCTAGAATATCACCGATGAAAAGTTTACATGGAAGAAACAACATCCGAAGTGATTTATAGGCGCTCAATGAGCAATTTTCCTCCTTTGTCGCCATTAAGCGCCACCGATTTGTATTTCACCCGTTTAATATAAACTTATTATTAACAACAGTAGTCTATGCGGTCAGGGCTTGGTTTCAATTTTTTGGGCAACCTATTTTTTTGGACCCCCTAGTGATCGGCACAGTTCACGGGAGATAGAATTGCATGGAGGGGGAAGTTAATTGAGTAGATCTGACGGTATAAATTTATATCTAACAGTCAAGGATTAGCTATTGACATCGATTCAATTTAGTGTTCCACTCTTTGAGAACCATTGTTGCGTTCTAGCTTCGAATTAGATTATGTAACAAACGCAGTATTGATCACAACCTAGTTACCGAACACGATATTTACAAGTAAATCTATAACGTATTTATGTAAGGCATTCACATATAGGAAAACTATTTCGTTCAATTGAAAACTTTGATACGAAATCCAATTATATGCAAATAGTAATGCCGTAATTGTGGTAATTAATGTGCAAAGTAACTAGTATAAATTTATGAACGAAATATTGATAGATCTGTAGGTTGATAATAAATTCCGAATTGAATAAATTTAGGCCGCACAATTCCTTGCAAACTTAAAAAACCTGTTTGTTTATTTATTATATCACAAAACTATTTAAGTGTCGCTCGGCTCAACTTTTGCTCTAATCGTGTCATATAGGAAGTCACTACAAACATATTTTTGTTTTTAATTACACTTCTGGTGTTAGAAGTCTCATTCTAATCAATTTTTGATGATTTTCATTATATATTTGACCATTTAGATTCATCGGATTATTAGAAACATACACGCACCTGCGATACAAATTTCCCCGAACTGTCAATTTACACATTTCTTCGAAACATTCGAACGACACTATGGAAAAATTTACATTTTGTTAAACAAATTTCAATAAACTCGTCGATTAGATAAAAACAAAATGTTTGACGAAACAATAAATTTCGGAATTATTTGAATATTTTAAACTAATCTTTCATTGACTACCTTCTCAGAGAAATTTTTATGAAACCTACACGTTTATACTTTATTTAGTGTTAAATTACTCTTTCGAACAAACTGAACCAGTCCGCATTACAATCGGTCTTAAGCCTACGTTTCTTTTTGGAAAAATGTTGATAGAAGAGTGCAACCGTATGGAAATAAAGAGAAGTAAATGTATTTTTGTTTACTATTGTAACTCTGCTTCCATGCCTTTACCCGCATTAGATGGATGATGCAATGTTTTTATATTACATTTGTCCATAAGATTTTGTCAAACATGTTAAATTCCATTCTCTTTTAGTGAACCGACTACTCCTTAGCGACATTTCGAGTATAATAGTGAAGGATATAATATCATTTTTTTAATATTTATTTTTTTGAGAAATAAAAATCTACTGCACAAAGAATTAGTACATTACAATACATCACAACTCTAGACGCAATACTATGAAGTATGTATACTGTATCCTATAATGTTTTGCTATATGAAGACTTCGGGAGAAAAACAAGATAAAGCAATTGAAAGTGAACGTACTCTCATATATTATACATGAGAGCAGGTTCACTTTCAACTGCTTTATCTTGTTTTCTTCCGAAGTCTTCATATACTTCTGCATACTTGGCATTTACCTTAAGTAACATCCATTCTAAATTATGTATTGTTCATTACTTGACACCAATACACTCTCGCACATATCGTAACAGTACATTACAATACTGTGAAGTATATAACGAGACGTGTACGTACACTAGGGCTTGCCCGAGTGTTAGTACATATCGGGTTATATACTTCATAGTATCGTATAATGTTTTACTCTATACGCGAGAGTGGTTTAGTGCAGACTTGACTCTTGATTTCAGTAACATTATTGTTCTTCACTATATATTGTTCATTACTTGACACTAACACACTCTTGCACATATAGTAAGTATAAATACAACTAGCAGCTTATTGGCGCGACTACTTTTTGTCGTACAGCAATACTGAAATTCCACGATCAAGCAAGAACATATTCTCGCACAAAGTGTAATAGACTGTTTTATGAGAACCGCATCACATTAGTGTTGCTTGTGGTAAGCGAAAGAAAAACACATACACGTATATATGCTCACTATTTTTCGTGTATGTGTATCTGTTACCACCTTGACCAAATTAGTCTATTCGACGAAACCAGAAAATGATGTCAACAAAGGGTGTTTCTTAACCTGTTCGCATCCTCATTGTAGAGGAAAACTACGGCTCATTGCTCAATTTGCAAGTGCCATCCATGTACAAAGCCAGACATTGTGAAAACAAAATTGCACTTTTCATCATAACAAAATGTTGATTTCAAATTTGCTTTGTTCATGGATGGCAGTTCCATTGAAGTTAAATTCGATAGTAACAGTTTTAACTAGGATTGTTCATTCAAATGACACTTTCGTTTTCAGTTCATCACCCAAATCAACATATTATGAAATTGAATGACTTGACTGATGGTTGGTACGATATGCCGAAATGTTAACAATGACAAATTAATTCCAATAAATTTATCAAGCCATGATTACCTACTACTTCCTGTGACCGTTAAATTAAGGAGCACCAATTGCAACAATTTGAAATGTTGCAGGTGTGTAAGTGGTGAAATAAATTGTAAGCTATTCTTTTTTATGCGAACATAAATAAGAATATCAGAAAATGCATACCTCAGCAACGGGAACAACGGTGATAAATAATCTACCTCCACAGAAACCGTTTACTGTTATATTCTATAGATAGATTCAATTAAAAAAAGTATTTTCTGCAGAGTAAAAATCTTGTCATTAAAGTACTTATCTTCAGTCTTCAGTTGAATGTTTTTCGTTCTAATTTGGTATTTGCGTCGGCGCATCACTGACAAGTTCTTTCAAAAACATTACGTTATTTTGGACTGCAGCTGATCATTACGGTCATTTTTGCGTGAACCCGCCACCGTGCTGATGACTCATAAGCTATTTTTACATCGCGTCCGCCGATTTAAAAAAAAATTGGCGACCACCTGCAGTTCTAATTATTGTCATCAACATCATTTGAATCTTTCTAAGAATTGGAATGGAAATACAATTTTCCTCAGAACCCATTGAAATGTTGAAAACTACATTCCCATTGCTGTAAAAAACCGCAAAATGTAAACGAAGATTAAGCCTAGAGTTCGAAACAATCAAATTAGAACTATGTATTCAATGTGTCACCTCATACAATAACATCATTTTCTCTTTCATGAGCAATGATCTAAAAAACATTTCATAACGAACCTATTGACACATTGCGTGACAAAAACAAAACGAGGCATAAAAAAATATTTGTATTCAAAAACATTGTAAAATTCTAAAACCACAGCCATCAATTCGTTCAAATGCAATGTGACGGTATTTTATAATTGGTAAGCATACATTCATTAGAAGTCATGCACACAATTGTTAAACGAAAGAGAGGTATATGTTGATTGTTCGAATGAACTTGAGACAGGGTCATTCGCAAACATAATAGATACGTATTATACTTCTCATACCTGCCTTAACACAATTCGTGAAACTTATTTGAAGCCGCTATAAACTAAATAGTTGATTCGTAAACTGTTGATTATGTGTGTTTATAACTTCTGAAAGTTGGTAACTTATATTCAGTTCAGCACGATAGAACTTGTGGAAAATTATAAAGCCTAAATTATTTGCGATCAGATTACCAAGAACGGTTTTGTAATGTAATTGGACTCATGCACGCTTTTGATTAGCCAGTTTGGCACTTGTAATAACGTAATAATGGTACAGTAAGACCGATTTGGGTGTAGGTAATTTTAGAGAAAAAGTGAATAAATTTATAGAAATTCACGTGGCATTGTCGGCAAGAATAACTTTCGTGGAAGATGATTTGTTATTTTTTTTTCACATCTCTTCCCTGTTACAAAAGAAGTTCGAACTGTTCAAAAATTTGAGGTCCGACACCTAACGCTACCGAGAATAAATTTGATGATAAAACCTCCTTAATTTGACCCCATATGCGATTTTTTTCGCACGTACAAAATTACAAATTATGCTCATTTTATATGTTTATTACATGTCCGGTATATGTCATAAGATGAAAAACTGTTTACTGTTTATGTTTTAATTAAAATACAGGACCTATTCATATGAAACTGGACAACCTACTATGTTTGTCATTTTCACACTAACATTGAAAGACTGAGAGAATCATATAAAGTGTCCAGTTTCTTATGAAAATAATAACAAAAAATCGCATGCGATAACAATTTTAACATGCGAAAAAAAAATTCGCATGGGTCGTGCGATGCGAGTAAGAACTGTCAAACGCTACATGTAAACACATGTATTTGTAGCGCCGCGCCAGGTAGCGCCAGAAAAAATCGCATCGCATCCTAATATAACTACTCCTTAACTCTACCTATCGCGCAAGTCTTAGGTCGGGACCGAGATGTTATAATCTACCTGCTACTTTTTCTCCAACTGGTTATCCAGGAAGGATAAAGATGTGCAGTCGCCCAAATTCAACACAAGAACTGCTAACTGCTTTGACTCAGTTCACTATCTCCCACAGGCACTTCAACCAAGCGTAGGGGCTGCATGGTTTCCATATCGGACAGCCAAACAACACCCACGCGCGGTACCAAATTTACCCTCGGTGAGGGCTTTCGCAGATCGGCTCTTAATCGACCCACTCCGGTAGAGACCCGCGCAAAGATCTCTTGACAACGCTAAAACATCTCAGGAAGATAGAAGGCTTTACGTGAGGCGAAAAAGGTCGCTGTGGAATATTGGAGAAAGTGTGGGCTGCCGCCGCCACCGACAATTTTTGTTTTGTTAAATTGAAATGCGTAAAATAAATAATTAATTTCTCCCTATATTATTATAATATATCCCAAGCACAATGCTACAGCTTAAGAAGAGCGGAGGAGCTGGAAAAGCACTTTCATGAGAAAGTTATGTTTGCAGTTTTTGAAATAAAGGACAATTTCCTCTTCGAGACCATCTTCACTCTGTCACATTTTATCGAAAACTCACTTCCCTCCTAAACACAGATGTAGATATTGTAGAATTTGTCAATGTTAATTTCCAACTCTACTTTTCCTTCAGAAGCAGAAATGGGACGTTTTTTCGATGTTAACACAGCGAATTGATAATCCAAGCAAAGATCCGCCATTATCGACCAGAAAGTTGGTTCGTAAAATATTTTGAAGCACGTACGTGATGTAGTACATTCAACGCAAAATATATACTTTTACGGAGCCTCTTCAAATTCTATTGTCCGAATAATTGAATTCTGAGAAAATATTTGACTGTCAGTGAAAGTTTCTATTTATTTTGCGTTGAATGTATAAAATAACCTTAAAAGCTTATTAAATGTTTGACATAACCATTTTTTGTTAATGTTACATTTCCAATTAAGTTAGCAACAGTTTTAGTAAACTAAAAAATAATTCCATTCTGAGCATAAAATTGTACTATGACACCCACTCGAAAATGTTTGAGATTTTTTCAAAATTTACTCAGTTTACAGTGTGCCCTTGCGGTAATCTATCACATTACTGCTGGTTCATATTTACCACCGTTTTAGGTCCGTTTTGAACGTAAAAGAAAGATTTAATTTACAAACGATGATATAAAATTAGAGAAAACTTTTTCGAACCCTCCGTTGAATAATTTTTTATCAGAAAATAATTCTACATCATTTAAAAATAGCTTATCTCGTCTTTGCTAACCTAATTGATGTTTCTTTCCATGTTTACGAACGTGTCGACATGATTTGCGTTAGTGTCAAAACACTAAAACATTACAAATGAGCAATCAATTAATGATAATTGTTTCTGTATCCCTCGTACCTTTAATTTCCAAACATTTAACGATGCTAATCTCAGAAAACATTGTTACTGCACACTGTATAGCCATCTAGTTACAAATTGCTCAATTAACACTTTGCGTTGCTGATGAAGAGTTTTACACTGTTGAACGAAAACGATCTTTGATTTTTTCTTGTTCAAGCAGTACAACAAAGACTCAAACCGAACACAAGTCCGATGCTTGTTGTGAATTACACAATGAACATATCTATCAAATTAATTAAAAATGGTTTTGTTGTTAAGATAAATAATGATTGCGATAAAAAGTGTTTCGCTATTTCTCATTTACTTCTATGGTCTAATTAAATGTACTTTCAGAATTAATGAAGGGAACGTTTTGAACGGGAGGTTTTCGCAGATATAATTGGATTGAGTGCAGTAGGGATTTTTTACTCTAGAGAACTGCATGTTCTTAAGAAAAGCTACTGTCCATCTAAAAGCATTTTTTCATTCTAATGTAAGAAAGAGGAAAATGAAACGTGATGGCCATGGTATGCGAAAATTCTTTAAAGTGCGGGCGTCATGCGTTTTTTTCTTCTTACAAACTTAATTATTGAGTGACCTCCAGTCAGGACACATTTAGTGAAAATTCGGGAAATTTCTCAAATTTTTTTGCGAATTTTATGCCAGGGCCATATACTTTTCGTTGTCAAAGGATTTTCAATGATTTTCTGAGAATTTTTTACGATTTTAAGAGGATTTTCTTTATTGATTACAATCTTTATCATTTAGGTTTGTAAGTTCATTTGCAGGTAATAAAATTCCATTGTTCGGACAATGGAGTTCTGAGAATAATTTATAACGATTTTCGCAGATTTTTTCAATTTCGTATGAGGGTTATGCAACGAAACTGCATAACAGTAATTTACGCAAAACGTTGCGAAAAGAAGGTGTTTTTGTCATTAGATGTGAAATTTTCAAACGAGCACAGCGACTTTGATAATACCCTCGTGTCAAAAACACATATTTTCGCAATGTGTTTCATAGTACGTTCTGTGCAATTTCGCAGCTATAGTTTTCGCCACTCAAACGTACTGATAAAAAAACTGTTTGTGTAACTGCTTTTTTAGTTACGAAAAGTATTCCATTTCGCATCCAAAAGCAGCACGATTATAGTAATAGAAATAGTAATAGTAATAGTAATTCATGTAACAAGTTGCGAAAAGAAGGTGCTAAGGTCGTTCGAAAATTACGCATCTAGTGATAAAAACACGTTCTTTTCGCAACGTGTTGCATAATAGTAATTTATGCAAAAAGTTGCGAAAAGAAAAATTTTTGTCAAGAGATGTGAATTTATCATACTAGCGTAGCGAGCAAAACTTTAGACGCCTCTGTCGCATAAAGCGTTGAATGCAACTCGCTGCAAAGTATTTTATTAGGCACACGATGTTTATTATTACACATCTAAAGCCTAATAAAGTAATTTGGACTCGATTGCATAAATAACTATTTTTGAGATGTGTTTATCGAAATTGCCAATTACATATAATCCCTTAAGTCCTTAATATCCTATCCTAGATGTCCAAAACTTTGAAAAAATGTCCTAAATTTTTGCTGGAAAAATGTCCGAAATGTGGTTTTATTTTGTGCTTTTGCACGATTGTTGAAACTGTATGGTTAAATTTCGTGGGCTAATTGTACACGAGGGAGAAACGACTTTGAAGTCTAATTAAGGTTAGGCACTCTGAACACTGGTTTATCACTAATGTTCACTTCTTAATCAAAGAAGTCGTTCCCCCCTCGACTGTTTGATACATTTAGACTAGTTTTGAGTAGCCATCAGCTGAAGCAAACATAAAAACAAGTAATTTGTGTGTAATATGCACATCGCTCGCCAACACATACACAATTCACGCTGATTTGTTTGTTTGAAAATACGCAATCCAAATAAACTTACCAACACTACTAAACATTTCAAATTTCATGATTGCTTCAATTTGTCTTAATTTTTTGTTAAAGACTGCACGTCCACTTTTAGTATGTCATTGAATATTGCTCTTTGGATAATTTTCAAAGGAAGAAAACTGTAATTTAACAAAATGTCTTTAAATTCCTCGGTACTTGAGGCTTTAGAGGGAGGGGGAATCGTACGGTTCTCTGCGTAGAACTATGTTGAGTCTTTATGAAATTTCAAATTTTAAGCCAAAATAAATGGTTCTAAGGATTTTTGGGAAAAGCCCGTACCCTTCCCCCAATAACAATTAAACTAAACGTTGAATAACGTACTAAGAAATTTAGATGTAGGTTTCGTTCTAGCCTTCATGAAACACGTATGCGAGTAAGTTGAGTGAAATAAGTAAAGTATTGTTATAAGAATTTTTAAATTAACTGCATTTCCATTCCTATTTTTTCCTCCATTTGTATGTCTGATTTGAATGTGTAATTGTTTCATAGGTCGTTTCTATCTTACCCACTATTGAAACCATTACGTAACGAAGCGTCGAATCAAAACACCGAGAAATGAAGTTAAGAGAGCAATCCGTGATTGCATTTATATAAACTGCAGTAGATTTAAGAAAATGTAATATAAATAACATTGTTTTCTCAGTATTGGACTGATGTGAAGTTCAGTGTAGTGCAACGACCTGTTATACGTTACTCTGATTGAATCAAACAGCGATTTTCGATCATTTTAAATTAACGCATGGAACTGCAGTCAAAATAAACAAATCTTTCTCAATACGATTTTAAGATGATCTCGGGTTACTTACTTGCTTCCTCCTAATTTTTATGCAGTAAAAAATAGGATACACTTCACGCTGAATTCCAGTTTTGACATGAGTTAGTTTACCTTAAATTTATTGTTGAGATTCTTAAAAAGGTGAACGAACGAATTATTATTTTGTTAGCTTTAACATACAAGTTGAGCATAATATGTTACCACATCAAACAATACATGCAACATAGAATAAAACAATTATTGCTATCATTATGAAAATAATGTCAGGTAATGTTGATTAACGAGCCAATTCAAAATTTCGGTGTTCATTTCTTGAGAACGATTTGACTGAAAGTGATATCTGAATTGTTTTTATGCTACCGTTTCAAATTCTAATGTCTCTTTTGTGGTTATCTGATATTCCGAATTAGATTTTTGCTTCCTGTAAGACGGTTAAAAATTGTCGGATTGGATTTCAACAAGAACCGACATATTTTTTAGGAAGCGTCATACGAAATTATGAATATTTATACCCAAGCGGAGCTCTTATCTATTGGTTTTGTTTTATTCCAATATTTAATATTGGCAGATAGACCAGTATATGGTAGTGTAGCTGTCACAAAAAAAAAGATGTTTATATGTTTGTCCAAATTTTCTTTTAAATATATAGCAAAGAGGATGAAATGATTTTTCAATACTTTTCCAACGATTTCTCCTTTGTTTTCGAGAATTTCACGAAGATTCTAGTTGATGAGAGAAATATTTAATAAAAATGGAACAGTTTTGACCCAATCGGGCTAAAAAATCAAAAAAGTTTTCAATGTCTTGCAACAGGAATTTTAGAAGTAGTTTCCTCCTCGCTCACGACTGGCTTTTATTTGTATCAAGTCCGTTCTATCTGAAAATTTTTATTTTTTAAAAAAATGCAAGTTTTTCTCAAAAACGAAAGAGATGCTATACATACTGGAGCTACGTAGTAACGTCATTTAATAGTTTTTTTTTCTAACAATAAATAAATTAATGAAAGCCGTTAGCACCCCTATAATTTCAAGCTGCGGTTATGTTCAGATAAAATTGTGCTCCGGCCCTCGCAGAGTTTTTTTCTGACACTCCTAGGCTTTGTAGGCTTTGTACTACCAAATAACCGTAGCACAAAATATTTTTGTGTTTAGACCAAGTCTTGTATAGACTGCGACGCGACAACTCGAAATTATGGTGGTGCCAATGACTTGTATTTGTAAAAATTGACCGACTTTTAAATTCTTTTTTGGGGTAGATCGAGGTGGGATGGGGGGGATGCATCTATTATCGTCTAGAGATGACGAATCAGCAATAAAAAAAAATGTCCGTCTGTCCGTCTCCACTTTTTTCCAAACTGCTCAACCGATCAGTCTAAGCTTTTTTTTTTTCCCTGAAAAGTACATGCCTCCTATGATTCAAGTTCGAAAATGAGCAAAATCGACCAAGTAGTTCCGGAGATATGGTCAAAGAAGTGGAGGCCATACATGAAATTTTCAAACATATCTCAGCAAGTATAGCACGGAAATTCCTCATTTTGGTGTCAAATGATGTCAAATGATGTCACAAAACTGGGAAAAAATGTTTGTGGGAATTGGTTCAGGCTCTGGGCACTGGGACTAATGGAATGGACGAAATTGAGTTCTTGGCCATATACAAAAACAGTTTTTCGTCTATATTTACTTAACTATGCAATATGGAGATTTACTGTCAAAGGCGAAGTTGTAGAGAATTTAATTTAAGCGAACACGTGTTTCAGGGTTTTGGGAAAATATGGCCCAATAGTGGCCATAGTGGCCATAGTGGCCTCTTCCATAATTGGTCAGGATGACCCGAACCTCAGAACTATGAGAGTTGGAAAGTTGGTTTCAAAAGCGAAGTTGTAGAGAATTAAATTTAAGCGAACACGTGTTTCAGGGTTCTCGGAAAATATGGCCCGTTGCTGGTATATGGCCACTTCCATAATTTTGCAGGATGTCCCAGATCTCCAGAACTATGAGAGGTAGAAAGTTGGTTCCAAGGACAAAGTTGTAGAGAATTAAGTTTAAGCGAACACGTATTGCAGGGTTTTGGGGAAATATGGCCCAATCGTGGTGCATGGCCACTCCCATAACCACGCAGGATGATCAATATCTCCAGAACTTTGAGAGGTAGAAAGTTGCTTCCAAAGGCAAAGTTGTAGAGAATAAAATTTTAGAGAACACGTGTTTCAGGGTTTTAGGGGAAAATGACTTAGTCCTTGGATATAAGCTTTTCTAGATTTGAATGGTCTGAGACGTACTTCGGTAGGGCCATTGACATTACCTTGGGTAATTTCTATGGATCTTTGAAATTCTTATAGTTATAAAAGAACAGAAAACGTTGGATTGTTTGCCTATTTGTATATTTAGATACGTTCGAGTCTCTTTGCCACATCTATTCTGATATGTACGGGTCTTTGGTTATGTTTTTTCTTAAAGTTAATAATAAAGCTATCTTGGGATCAAATTTATGCAACAGCGGTCAAAAAAGTCGAAAAATTTGTCCAAAACGCAATATTTTGAGGTTATGTGTATGTGTATGTGAAACTTTCTGAATGAAACAGATGGACCTCAGGACACAACATACAATTTCTTGATGAAGATCGGTTGAGTGTATCGCAGGGCCTATTTTTCAGAAAGTACTTTCTTCACTTTCTTCAATTTTCTGCAACTTACTGCCAATTTCTGAACTTTCTGCAATTTGTATAAAGTGAAGAAAGTTGGTGCTATTTCCGCGATTTAGGGCTTTTCGACTACTTTGTTAGCTCTAGAACTCTAAAGTTCTGAAAACATTAAAAAAAACATTAAACCGTTGAAATAGAACAAACTTTTTTCAGTTTTTACAAATTGCAGAAAATTGAAGAAAGTCAAGAAAATACTTTCTGTAAAATAGGCCCTGGTGTATCGGGCTGTAGCACCTTGGGAGATCGCATGAGAGTTGCGCTGAGAATAGTGGAGAACTGGTGTTTGGAGAAGGGCCTAAGGGTCAACCCCACTAAGACAGACCTTGTGCTATTCAGTAAAAGAAGTACAGGATCAGATCTGGTGGGGAACATGAGGCTCTTCAGTGTGGACCTAGAACTCGCTCCAAGGGTAAAATACCTCAGGGTCACGCTGGACAGCAAAGTAAATTGGATCGATCATACCGAAGACAAGTCACAAAAGGCCTTGACGGCGTTTTGGATCTGTAAAACCTCCTTTGGGAGGAATTGGGGTCTGTCATCTAAGGTCATTCTGTGGCTATACGAGGCTGTGATCCGACCCATGATGAGTCACGGTTCTGTAGTGTGGTGGCCAAGAATGGACGTGGAGAAAGCAGGGAAGAGACTGAGTGAGATACAAAGGCTAGTGTTCATAAGCATAACTGGAGCTATGAAGACCACGGCCACTGTTAGCGATACCGCCTTTGGACTTAGTAATTAAGGCCAGAGCTTTCGCCACTGCGGATAGGATAGAGCAGTCACGCTTATGGGCCCCGTACTTTCGTTTAGGACATGGCAGAATTAGGGACGTTATTTCGGACCCGATTTTTGACATGCCAATGGACCGGATGGCGCCAGTAACTGACTTCACTAGGCGTTTTGAAGCGATATTTCCGAGCAGGCAAGGATGGCTAGATGGGTGGCCAACCGGTTTGCCTAGAAATGCGAAAGTGTTTTTCACTGATGGATCCAAGGCCGTAGAAAGAGCAGGGGCTGGAATATACGATCCAGACACTGCACATAGCAGTTGGTTTCATTTGGGCAAAACTTCCAGCGTCCTCCAGGCAGAGGTCTACGCAGCTCTCATGGGAGCTCAAGAATCACTGCCGGCGGGGACGCAGGAAAGAGAGATCTTTATCTGTTCGGACAGTAAAGAGATGATTAGGGCGCTCATGTCACCCACCTCGACCTGCAAGCTGATGAAAGAGGGAAAGGATTATCTAAACTACATGGGACTGAGTAATCAGATTACCTCGGTTTGGGTACCTGGACACTCTGGCGTGGAGGGAAACGAAAGGTTAGATGAGCTAGCTAGGATGGGCTCCGCTACCACAACAAGCGGAGTGGAGCCACGTCTACCAATACCCCAGGCACATGCAATAATGCATTAAGCAACTGGGTGGGACGGAGACACGCAGAACGCTGGGAAGCGTATGAAGGAGGCGCGCATACGAAGCGATTCTTTCCAAAACCTGATGAAAGATAGGCCAAGGACCTTATCAAAATGGACCGTCATCGTATCAGAAGGGTAGTAGGGGCGACCACTGGGCACTGTGGGCTGAACCGACACCTGAATAAGATGCGGTTGTCGGAGACCCCAAGATGTTCTTGCGGATTAGAATAGGAAACGGGCATACACGTGATATGTGATTGCCCGAAATTCCTCCAAATGAGACGCAGGATTCTTGGGAATTTCACTGTGAGACCATCTGAGGCTATCAAATGTGGACCTGTCATTTTGGACCGGTTCTTGGAAGCGACAGGAAGGCTCACATAATGATTTATATGATGAACGGGAAAAGGAACAAAGGATCCCAGGATCTGTGTTTCAAGACCAACAATAGGTCGTCCCAAACTGATAAATCTAAAAATCGTGTGTGGCTTTTTCGCGACCGTACACGATAGTTGGTGGTTTTTCATAAAGTATTTTGTGCAATGTTAGAGAGAACCTTTTCTTTTTTTATTTCAGTTTAAGAAAAGATAAAAATATTGTTATATTTGCGTAGCTCCAGCATACAGATTGAGTATACAAATTATGAGAGAAATGGTATTTCTGAAACTAAATCTGAAAGAAAATTTTAACTCCACGACCACAAAAAAATTAAAATGCTCGAATTTCGTTCACTTCAGTCACTGATAACTGAAAAAATGATTCAATTAACTTTGTTATTGAGATACTTCTCATTGTCCTATGCGATCAATGCACCAATGTGTTGATAGCGGTATCCCTGTACAATTAGATGACATCTCACATTTTTCGACATTCAAGTACAAATACGAATTAATGGACATGCAGTTATGAGAATAAATAGACACAGGTATTTGTAGGTGGCAAAAAGCGCGCGTAGTTCGTGAGAACGATAAATGTGTTAGCTTTGGCTACAAATGCATGTGTTACATACTAGCAAGGTGAAGATTCTGGGTTCGGGTCCCAGTCGTGGAGTTAAAATTTTCTTTCAGATTTAGTTTCAGAAATACCATTTCTCTCATAATTTTGCTTCAAAAAAATAAAAATGCTCGAATTTCGTTCACTTCAGTCACTGATAACTGAAAAAATGATTCAATTGAATTTACTGAACATTGAAAAAAAAATGGTTATACCGCCGCTTCGGATGAGTTTTTTCAATTTTCACTACAATTAAATGGAAACGTCATCACTAATTTAACAAAACATCATTACATTCATCTTCATCCCTTGCGAGGACGCGCGCCTTTACGTATGCTTTTTGTAGAACATTGTATCCCACAAAAAAGTTCTTTCTGCAAACACCAAGCCAATCAAGGTAAGTTGCTGCTGAGGTAAGCTACACTTACGCAATTTTGTGCAACTTTTAAAACACCTTTGACTAATAAAAATATTCGAGAGTCTCTACGTGTCGCGCAGGATTTTTGTTCAAGTTCATGAAGCTTCTACCCTTGATCCCCGAACTCTGTCAATCTATGAAAGTGCGAGACTTTCGAAAAATTGTTATAGCTGCGTTTCACACATTAACGTTTTTACGCATATGCACAGCGTAAGGATTGCACACAAACTTTACAAAGTTATTTTTCTTTTTGTCAAACTTTTTTGCACCGCATTCAAAAGTTGTATTCCACGAGAAAGAGATTGTATAAAGTTATTCGATGTTTACATGTGTTTAAACACAACTATTCTTTTCGGACGTTTGGATAGGATATCTACATTGTTTCACATGCAATACCACACACGCCGAGCCGTAAATATTATTCTAAACATAATTTATTAAACAAAAAACATTAGAAAATTGTTTTATTTATGGCAATTCGAAAAAATAAAGCAATGGCATGTCAGAAATGTTGTCTAGTTGAAATATAAAATGCAGACCCCATAGCGAAACAGTTTTTAAGTTTGTTTGGTTTTTAAAAATTTATTTGCATATTTGTAACAATTTCAATAAACTACACAAACATTCTAATGAACACATTAACAATGACATAAATCAGCATGGAACAATTATTAATTTTCGATAGCAAAATCTTGAACTCCATCGCTCACTATGAATTTGAAAATTCTTCTAGTCGAATTTCGCGTACTTGGTTGGGTGTAGGCCAATGAGTATATTATTTGTATAGCAATAAAAATTAAAATTATAATTGAACATTTCAGCAAAACCATTTTTAATTTAAATAATTTGCTTGACTAGGGTTATGTACTCAACGAAAGTAGTTTTTAAAATAATAAAAAATTGGAAACTTTCTTCACAATTTAACAATTCATTTTAGTCCGTCTAAAGTTCCCCACAATCTGCGAAGTGATGAAAATGTTTGTTTGAAGTTTCCCAATGACACATCGCGAAGTGTAAAACTGGTAGTAACTAATAAAAGATTTTCGCGTAACAGATAATTAGTTTCAAAGAGTGCGAACTTTCAAATTTTAAAAATCAAAACGTATTTTTGTTATGAATAAATTCAATGTCAAAGTCTAGTGCATGTGTAATATGTTACGTAACGGATTCATGCATTTTGTCTTGCCAATATCAGCCTTGAAATCCGATTAAAAAAGTTGGCAGCAGTTAGTCAGCGGTCAGTAGAAACTGTGACCAGTAAGACTATTTTGAGAAATTTAACAGAATAAACGCGAAAGAAAATCCATAAGCCCTAAGGGCAAGGGATGAAGATGAATATAATGAAATTTCGCTAACGTAATTGTATTGAAAATTGCCCGGAAGATAAAAAGCAATTGACTTGTTATTGCTAAAACAAGTAAGTTAGATAGAGCTAGTAATAATTCGGGAAAAGGATGATAAAATAATAGAGCTGTTATTAACAGGCTGCGTACTTAATCAATGGTCGTTGTACATTAGACCCATAACACAACAGATGATGTAAAACAATATACATAAAACAATTTCTAAAAGTTCAGTTAGTGGCTTAAGCGACTATAACTTCTGCGTGTTGACACTTGAGCGAGACGGTGTTAAAAAGGTTTTTCTCTCGCGGTAGAATACTAATCGATTTTTTCTTATTACAACGCAAGGAATAAACCGAGTGCAAAGTACTTTATTAGGCACTAGACGTGTAATTATGACTGGGGCCGCAAGTGAGTGGCATAATATACATCGTGTGCGTAATCAAGTACTTTGCACCGAGTTGCTTACAACGTTTTATTCAATATTATTATTATTTGATTCACCGAAGTGCTTCCCTAGGGCGTTAAATAATACATTAATTGTTGGCGTCAAACTTTGTTTCGTTGATTTGCTGCTTTGGTGAATAAAATAGCATATGCATCTGCGGGAAAATTTATTTATCTACTCGGGGAATTAAATCCCTCACCTTCACCTCAGGAAGCAAACCTCCCCTCGAAGATAAAAAAATTTCCTTGCAAATTTCTGATTTTCTTTATTAAAACCCGTTTTTTGGTGGAAACACTAAAAAAGAAACGTTTCACAGTCTTGTGATTGTGTTCGTGTACGAAAGAATTTTCCAAAAAAAATTCCTTTTTTGCAGGCGATAGACAATCTGAATAGATGATGTATCCGCTCATAAACCAAGAGCCTGAGAAAACTGAATCATCTCTCACGTGCTAACGTCTTCGAAAACGTACCAAACTTTCTGGTCACGAAAACGAATGAGGAATGAGGCAATGGGCACAATACAAGCGCGTTATCCTGTAAGACCTAGTCTCAGTCAAGCGAGCCAAAATACGCTAGTCTGACAAAGGTAAGCGGACGCTCCTAGGTTCTAACTTCAACTTACTAACGGAAGCGACGATGTTTACCGAAAGGTTGTTTTGGAGCTGCACAGGGAAGCTTATTCCAGTAAAACCATTTGGTTCGTCGCGACTCAACGTAATCTCGCGGACCCAGCAGTACCTGCGTTTTAAGACTCTCACTGCAGTCGGTAATTAGAACTGCTAGCTCTCGCCTACTCAAAATTGCAATTGTTTCTCTGCCATTCAACATGCCTCATTCATTTTTATTTAAGTTATATTTAAGCGTTAGGGAGTGAACATTGTTCAGCGTACTCTAATTACACAACAATTTTCTTAAAAATGAGCTAACATTCTTAGTAGATTTTATATTGCATTTTAAACTTATTCCTGTCTTCGTTTCATAGTAAAAATAATTGAAATATTTAACAAGCTTTCTAAAGTGTTCGTTGCACATTTAATCGAATCTCTAATTTAGTCTGAAACACAAAAACACTTACGTAATAAATAAATCGCAAAACGATACTCGTCGTAATTAACATTGCTTTTTCACAATTAACATTGACATGTGTGAGTAACTAGAAAAATGTAGAAGCACTTTAAAAAGAAATGTGAATCAAGTTTGAAATGAAAAATCAGAAGACTTTGCATTGCAGAAAAAGTGTTTAAAAATAGGAGCGTAGTTTACATTACACTACTTACGATTGTGACGAAAATAAACTCGATTTTCGACAAAATAAAAAGATCTGTTGAGTGGGTCATGGAAACATTTTCAGAATTTATATAAAAAGAAGTTTTGCGGATGATATTGTTTATCAAATTTAATGAAAGACTTCGTTGTCACATGCTTCCGTTCTCAATTCTACAAAATAATAAATGTCTTTTTACGTTTTGACAGTTTCTAAACAAAAAAAAACATACGAAAACTTTGAATAATCTGCACGTATACCTACAACAATGGGTGTCGCTTACTAAAAAAGTACCATACTGTCAGCGAGTTTAATTTCTGCGTATTTATAAATGACATCGTTACCGTGTATTCACGATTTTCACACACCTTGATAGCGTTAAAAAACGACGATGCGACGCCTAGTTGTCGAAAATGGAATATTCAAGAGGCACAAATTATAATTTTTTGTATGGAGACGAATACTTTCTTCCAGTTTTTTATTAAGAAATTAATTGTTAATCGCTGATTTAGCTACGTTTCGATATTTTTTAATTAACTACGAGTTCCTACATGCTGCGAAATAAAATTCTGTAAGAAATATGTGCTATAAATGTGACAAATATGGCTCTGAAATAGCGTCTCCCAAAGAAGACACATTTCTACGCGCAAAAATTGGTAAATTTGGTTGTCAACTACAAAATACGACGCTAGACGACTGAAATACTATTTGAACGCCAAATAATAAAATGATGTAATTTTGCTGATAAAAATGCAAAAATAATACCGAAAAAGCGTACCGATGAGTTCGTAGTTCCACGGCACATATAGATATTATTTAGTGACTCTAATATAAAAAATAATATAATATAATATAAAAATTCTATAATAACGAAAATTTTTTCCTAAATTCCATATATAAGCACAACAATTTGTGCCTCTTGAATTTTCCATTTTTTTCCACTACGCGTCGGACTCTTTGTTGCAAATCGCCAATGTCGACAGCGACAACCAAAGTTGAAACTGATTTTATCATAAAAACATAACCAAAGACCCGTACGTATCAGAACAGATGTGGCAAACAGAATACATGCGGCAAAGAGACTCGAACGTATCTAAATATACAAATAAGCAAACAATCCAACGTTTTCTGTTCGTTTATAACTGTAAAAATTTCAAAGATCCATAGAAATTACCGAATATAATGTCAAAAGCCCTACCGAAGTAAGTCTCAGACCATTCAAATCTAGAAAAGCTTATATCCAAAGATTAAGTCATTTTCCCATAAAACCCTGAAACACGTGTTCTCTAAAATTTTATTCTCTACAACTTTGTCTTTGGAAGCAAATTTCTATCTTTCATAGTTCTGGAGATTCGGGTCATCCTTCCCAATTATGGAAGTGGCCATATGCCAGGATTGGGCCATATTTTCCCAAAACCCTGAAACACGTCTTCCCTCAAATTTAATTCTCTACAACTTCGCCTTTGGAACCAACTTTCTAACTTCCATAGTTCTGAAGATCTGGGTCATCCTGCCCAATTATGGAAGAGGCCATATACTAGTATTGGGCCATATTTCACCAAAACCCTGAAAAACGTGTTCGCTTAAATGTAATTCTCTACAACCTTGCCTTTGACAGTAAATCTCCATATTGCATAGTTAAGGAAATATAGACGAAAAAATGTTTTCGTATATGGCCAAGAATCTCCATTTCGTCCATTCCATTGGTC
>CM055403.1:7246535-7261593 GCA_029228625.1 Pseudolycoriella hygida | reverse complement strand
GATCTTTTCAACAACAAATTACAATAAATAAAATTCATCTACTCTAATTTTCCCTAATGTTGCCAAGATGCATGCTGCATTTCCTCTTTGAATTGCAACTGAAATCTTCTGTAAAAGGAAATCTTTCGAGCGTGATTAAAGTTAATTACAAATGTTAAAATAATATTTGGGTAAAGGCACCTTGCCGGTTCAACCACACATAAACCAACTGCAAGAGTTAACTTTTGATGACAAAAAATTAGAAATAAATCACTGACTTACATAGCCCACAAATTGACCATCGAGATTATCATCAAATTAGCATAAGTTTGGAGTAAATTACCTGAAAATAAAGAAAAGTTTGTTATTACCCCAATTAATTTTGTTTTTGTTTGTAACAATTAATTATTGACCTGACTTTTATTTCTACGCGGCACTATTAAGTTTTATGAAATTTGTGAATAAGAAACTTGTTTCGTACGATAAAAGGTTGCGATTATAATGGGTGATGATGTGATTTCTTAAAAAGCTCAAGATAAAAATTAATTTTCTGATTAACCAACAGTTTTTTTTTGCAAAATTTGTGAAATTGCTTTAACTTAACTAGTAAATGAGTTGTGAGAGATTTGACTCTTTTAAAAGACAAAGGATCATCAATATGATATGGAAGTGTATACGAGTATAAAAAAACAGTTTTACTAGCGATTATCTTTTGTTTCATATATTTTATTTAATTGTTTACAATTACAATTATATCTTTGGCTTATTCTATTGATCAATCTACCAATGTAAATAAACGTGAACTCTAACGAATCCCCTAAGAAATCTGAAATTACAAAATGTGGAAGAAGAAATTCGGAAGCCTCAAAATCCACAAGCCTCAAAATACAGAAGCTCCATTAACAGGGTAAAATTTTTTTAATCAATTCCGGATTTTTGGATTTCCTATGGTATATTTGTATATTTACTTTTGAGAGGCTTCGCCACTCACCACCGCGCTTGCGGATAGCTTCAATACGCCATGCAGGCTGTTTTGCGTGCATGAGCCTTAGCTCCTTAGACCCCACAAGGGGGATACTCACCTCTTGACCCCCGATTGACTCCGCTTTTTGTGTTGGTCTTTTATGATCACAGCCTGCTGCGCAATCAGAAAAAAATCCGGAAAAATAAGGAACGTAAAACATTTAGATAAATATGTAGATTTTTCTTTCGTCTTAAATTCTTTTTTGATCGCATTGATAACTTTCACGACACAAACGTTTTGGACCTTTTCCTTAACAACTTGTTTGCTTTATAGTTATGACGCTTAACCGATGGTTATATTGGCTGCGATCTGAGTCGCATCGAGTAAGGTTTGTTTGACCATACAACTTGACGAACTTTTCTTGTTTTTATAAAGTTGAATTTTCGCCTCCAATATAATTCGCTTTAAAACGCCATTTTGACAGTTGAATTAGGTGAATTAGATATGGGGAAATGTTTTGGCGCTGGCTCAATTTCTTCCGCTTTTGGAATTTCTCTATAGACCAGCTTTTAATCACAACAGACTCAATTACTATACAATTTACTATATGTAGGGTTCCCATTTTTGAAAATTGAAAAAGTGGACAAACAGGGGACACTTTTTCAATAAAAAAGAGGACAAATATGAGTCGTAACTGATCTATTATTACACGTATTTCGTTACTTTCAAAAGACTTTTCTTGATTTCCTTTCGTACAATTATTATCAGCGATGCATAAATTACGCGAGCCAACTTTGACAAAGGGTCCTTATTCGTAATGATAAACCTGATATTTGCCGTATTTTGCATAAGAAACTCAACTCCAAAATTATATTTCGAAGTTTCCATTTAAAATACCCATAACTCCGTCGGAAGCTAAGTTTCTTTTGCAAATTGCGGTAGTTTTGCATTATACTTTTCATTGCTTGAGTCGCCGAAAGTTTATGAAAATCGATTCAGTTTTCAGTTATCAGTGACTGATGAAGTGAACGAAATTCGAGCATTTAATTTTTGAAGCGAAATTATGAGAGAAATGGTATTTCTGTAAGTAAATCTGAAAGAAAATTTTAATGCCACGACTGGGACCCGAACCCAGAATCTTCACCTTGCTGGGGTGCTGCTCTACCAATTGAGCTACCGTGGACATTTTCAATTCAGATCTAATTTGAAATCGTTGCTTATATGCTAACACATGTATTTGTAGCCAAAACTGATGCATTTTTGTTCTTACGAACTTCGCGCGCTTTTGTGCCACCTACAAATACCTGCGTCTGTTTATTCTCATAACTGCATGTCCATTAATTCGTATTTGTACTTGAATGTCGACATCAATTCTATGTCATCTAATTGTGAAAGGATACCGCTATCAACACATTGCTGTATTGATCTCATAGGACAATGAGAAATATATCAACAACAATAAAGTAAATTGAATCATTTTTCAGTTATCAGTGACTGAAGTGAACGAAATTCGAGCATTTACCGAGTTGATAGTGGACCCTGTATACAATTAGATGACATCGAATTAATGTCGACATTCAAGCATCTACAAATACGAATTAATAGACATGCAAGGTGAAGATTCTGGGTTCTGGTTCCAGTCTTTCAGATTTGTTTCAGAAATACCATTTCACTCATAATTTCGTTTCATGAAAATCAATGTTTTACAGTGAGGAAGTGAGTAACAGAAACACGAGGTCTTAGGACAGATCACAGAGTATGTATGTTATTGGTGACTAAACACTTGAAGTTAGGCTTATTTGTCAGAAATATCTATAGAAATTGCCTGGCGGCGAGATTTTTTGCGACATCTTGACCATAACTGGTAAGATTTGCTAAAAAAAAGAGGACGTTTCATGAAAAAGGTGATGTTCTTAGAATTTTTGTAAAAAAGAGTAATTAGACCGAAAAAAGAGGACATGTCCCATGTCCCAAAAGACACGCATGGCAACGCTAACTATGGTGCGAAAGTGTATTGGCGTGAGTAGCATCAAGTAATGAGCAATACATAATTGACTTACAGCAAATGTCAACTTTGCACCAAGCTGCATAGTAAAACATTATACAATCCTGTGAAGTATATAACGAAAACAAAGTGTTAGTACACATATACTTATATACTTCATAGTATTATAATGTACTATTTTATTGAAGGAGATAGCAAACGAAATTTTGTGTGTCGTAAAGGTAAAATAGCAACGGAACAAGAAAACATTATTTATTGAAAAAGTCCAACGATTGTCTATCTACTTTTGCCAACCACTCCGGTTTATGAAAGAACCCATGTGCTTCGACTTTACAATAGCGGTAAATTATCGATGCATACCGCAGAATAGTTCTTCATCGATGCAAAACAACTCGCATAAAAAGAATTCGGAATAGCTATCCGTTATTGCATTCGAGTTAAACGACATTCAATGAATCAATGATGTTGTACACACTTCATAAATGATGAGTAACTAACTTCCATGACAAATGTGTCCAAATTATTGAATTGAATAATAATGGCTCTATTATTCATGAAATAGAAAATATTTTTCTTGCGCTTTATGTTAATTCGCCGGAGTATTAAACATAAGATAGAACAAAGCCTTCATTATTTGCTTTTGACACATTCAAAGAAAAATTAATAGTTTTGTGTTTGTATCATTAGTAAGACACTTCTGAAGAAGTAAAAAATAAAGTAAACACAGCATTTTTTTGCCGAACAGTCTAGCAATTTATTATGCTAATTTTTTTTAGCGAAATATCGACAGTACTATGACATCATGATCCAATTTGACTAATTATAGACAAATGTCTTCATAAATATCTGCGTGCTACGTTGTTAAAATATTTCTAATGAATGTTGATGCCATCGTTAAAGGGTCATTTAAAAATGGTCGAAACGATAAAGTGGAAATTATAATTTGCATATGGCATTGAATTTATGGAAGGTTAAAGATGGAGCAAGAGCTGTTAAGAATTTTGATGATGACTTAATTGCTATATGGTTTCATCTACAAATCACTAACAATGGAAATTCTTTCATAAAATGAAATCAAATAAAACAACAGTCGCCAATAAAAATGTTTTTGTTTTGATGAACTGCTGTCGCAACGAAAAAGAACAAAATCGTTATATTGTTCGCAGTTCTTTATTGCATCGAATGTATTTAATTTAGCGAGCGTTCAATGAAAGACTTGTCTTGGCAAAAAGTCAAAGCCCATATTCACGAACTTGTTTTCCCATTTAAATGAAATTCAATCTTATGTGTAATGCACTGTTTAAGTTTACTTGCAAGGTTTAAGATTGTGACAGATGCTGTGATAAGTTATCTCGTAGCTCAACTACTGATAATTTTGTTTTTTATGATAATTCATGTATCTTAGTCGAGATTTTAGTTCATTGTTTTCGTTCGGATATTATTTATGTCATTAAGTACATTAAAGTACATAATAGATAATTGATAGTAGGGAAAATTAATCTTTATCGGTTTCACAACGTGGACGAATCTATTCGTTTGTTATTGCCCATGTCCTTGTATACATTGAATCTTATTGATCTTATTCTACCATTCTAGCAAAGTGGAGCTATGGTCTATTTACTAAAAGTACACATTTTCACATTCTAATAAAGGCAGCATGTGTGTCAATAATATAAAACTTAAGCTTCGCACACGCACACATTTAGCATAACCCAAATTGCCATATGTACATTGTAGAGAAAATTGAAGGTCCCTCAATTGCGTAACACTATTTTTGGCCTTCTAGCTCCAACCCAAACTCTTAGCCCCTAGAGCGTTATGTAATTTAGTGACATTTTTGCCTACGCAATTTTGGGTTCAAAAACCTCTCCTTAGTGTCATAGGCCGACATTAGCTCAATTTTTTTTCAACAACAACATTTACGTCTATTAAAGTATGGGCCCGAGGCTTCTCCTCAGGTCCCTAGGTCAGTCCTAAGGTTAGCCCAAATCCAAAAAAATAATATTTGGAATTTATGTTGCAGAAGAGGTTGAGGTGGACATTTTTGACCTGAATAGGCATGTCAGAAAAAAATTGTTTTCTCAAATTCCTTAACCTTAAATATTGTTTGGCTTCTAAAGTACCAAAAATATATTTTTTACATTTTTTGAAAGAAAATTGTTGGTAAACAAATCCAAAACTACATTTGTTTCCACTTTTGTTTTTTAAAGTGTCGTCAGCGCCACCTATTTTGCTCAATGTTTCCAAATTTATTTTTCCCATTAAGGCTAATTTATAACCTTTTCAAAGATACCCCACACGATGTATTTGATGGAAAAATGAGTTTCATTTGATTGATTTTCCACAGGGATGTCGACATGAATTTTCTTTTGGGAAAATTCGAAATAAAAAATTATGAAGAAAATTCACATGACATGACATGCCTGCATAGAAAAATGTATGAAACTCGTTCCTCCATTAAATCCATCGTGCGCGGTATCGTTGGAAAGATAGATAGATCAACCTATACGGGAAAAGTAAATTTGGAAACATTAGACAAATATGTGGCGCTGAGGACGCTTAAAAGTACAAAAGCTGAAAAAATGATTTTTTTGATTTTTACCACCGAAATTTTTTTTCAAAAAATGTAAAGAAAAAATTTTTGGCGTTTTTGTGTTTTTTCGGACATGTCTAGCCCTCGAGTCATAGCTCAATTTAGAGTTGGAGCCATACGACAGTTCTAATGTCAGCCGAAAACTTAGAAATTAATTTATGTTATGTAAGGTTCAGGAAAATTTGTAATTTCAACAACAGAAAGTTTGTAATAGCATATTATAAAACAAGGGCTGTAATTTGAGATCTCGTATCTAGGAGTGGTTGAAAATCTGAGGGCGTTTTCTGAGCAGCGATTGAGGTTATGTGTCTTTGTTCTGATAGCGGTGCGTTCGATTGAATTTTGCTCCACTTGATGAAACTCCAATTGATTGATCAACACCAAACTTTGATTAGTACTTTACATATACAAAATATATACAAAGCTCTTTTCATTGCTCCTGTCATTCCCATCAGCACCATCCTTTGAACATGTTCTAGATCAGCCAGCGTGGTCTTAATTTTCGCTTTGTGATACCATACAAGGCATCCGTACGAAAGTAGGCCTGATTATCGATTCGTATACTTTGAGTTTCGGACCCCAATTTCTGCATTGCCAGAAAATTTTTGTCGCCTTCGCAACTCTTTCTTGCACATGCTTCTTCCATTCGAGCTTCTTATCTAAGAAGAATCCCAAGAATTTCGCGTGATCAGCTAGTACCAATGTTTCTCCGCTTAATTTTGGAAGATTCGTTTTATTGAGCTTCTTTCTATTCGTGAGTAGAACTAAACTCGTCTTTTGGGGATTTACAGACAGATCATTCTCTGCGCAAAACTTATCTACTATGGTCGTCGCTGAATTCATGGTAACGTGTTTTCAAATTTCCCTATTAGTAGGGTAACTATGTCATTTGCGAAGACTTCTGTGTTATATCCGGCTTTGTTTAACTTGGTGAGTAAACCATCTATGACCATGTTCCACAGAATCGGGGAACAGTTTTGTAGTTTTGTGCACAATTCGATTAGAAGGCAGTCACATAGCACTATCACGTTCAGAGAGGCCTCACACAGGTATCAAACCAGAAATCGCGTTGCCCCACGCACGACGATGGGGCAAGGGGCTCTTACAATTGCTGGGTGTGATCTGTACAACACACTTCCGGCGAGAATTACAGTTTACAACAAGTACTCATTCAAGAAGGAGCTTAAGGAATGGCTGTCGGAGCGTCAGTACCCAGGCTAAATTTTTTGCATATACTCTTAGTAGTCCTAAGGAAAAATATACTCATGGTATCCATTTCATTCATTGTTTTTTGCTATAAGTCTCGCCGATAGCGTTAGCCTGTGTTTGAACCATCGCTCCCAGTTTTGTTTGCCATTTTCTTCCTATTTAATATTTATATGATCCATTGCTTTTGTTTTGTTTTTGCGATTAGGAAAATCGTGAAAATAAAAATTTTAAGTTAAATAATGTTAAGTAAATTAAGATAAATATACAATAAATTAATGTTTCTTTAAAGTGCCAGGAAACTCAAACTTAAATAATCATTCAAGTATGTAATTATACTAAATTTATGAAAATAAATCAAATCAAATATAAAGGGAATTCACCAAAAATCGAATGAACGTGTTTTGCATGGGTCCACGAAGCATCATTTTTTTATTTTATATTGTTCTAAGTCAGATCTAGGATCAGTGCCTTTATTAAGTAGTGATAGATACTTATGTTTTCACCCTTCCTGTCCGTCCGTCCATTCGTCACAAAATGATGCCTAAAAAATAATGTTACAAAAATGACGTCACGAATTTGACATTACAAGTACGACGTCACGAAAATGATGTTACACGTATGATGTCACAAAACTGACATCACAAAACTGACATCACAAATACGACGTCACAAAAATGACGTCACAAAAATAACTTCACAAAAATAATGTCACAAAAATAACCAAAAGTTATGACGTCATAGATATCGTTTCGTTTAATTCTTCAACAATACGATATCGCTACTTTTCTACAGCCATATCAATGGTTTGTGTTTTCATCCTTCATGTCCGTCCGTCTGTGCACTACACCTCACTGCACCTAGCTGCAACTAGTTGCACCTTCTTTGACTTCACTCTATTGCTTATTTTCTATACCATTTCAATGGTTTCACTCTTCCTGTTCATCCGTCCGTCAGTCTGTGCATGTGCACACTTCATCGATGATTTGTCATCGATGATTTGTCATCGATGATTTGTCATCGGCGATTTGTCATCGGTGATTTGCCATAAATTATTTGTCACAGGGGATCTGGATCTGTCATCGGTGATTTGTCATAGGTGATTGGTCATCGTTGATTTGTCATCTGTTATTTATCATCGACGATTTGGCACCTACACCTTTCCTGTACGTCCGTATGTGCATCCTTCATCGATGATTTGTCATTGATGATTTATCATCGGTGATTTGTCATTGGTGAATAAATTTTTTGACTACACTCTACCGCTACTTTCATATGAAGAGTGATTTATCAAAACCTGCTAGTTCTAATTCCATTTTTCTTATAATTCACCATGATTCGCCGCGATGATTGGGCTTGAAAATCGTTATCAAATGAGAATGTGAGCGAATTAAAAGAAAAACGGAATTGGAGTCAGCAGATTTTGATAAATCATTCTTCATATACCCACTAGAATGGTTTAATAGAGGATCAAACTATCTATTTGACAGGTGGTATGTACATCATCGTTACATTGCGTTAACCAAATTCATCATTTTCACGTCAATTTTACATCTATAAACTAACTTTGAAGTATGAGTCTTAGCACAAGGTTTGTCAATACGTAAAAGACTTCATCTTTACGAAATACAGAAGGAACTTTCCTTGTTGCATAAGATGTATATGAAGCATTCTTGTTGCATAAGATGTATATGAAGCATTCTATTTTACAATTTACTATTACTGATAATTCGATTGTACGAAACAACGGAATTCCTCGAAACGTGAACTTGGAAGGCAGAACATGTTATACATTAGCGTAGCGACACAACCGTAAGTACGAATTAAGCGACGGACAAAATTACAAGTGCATTGAAATAGTTTACAAGTGTTCGCGACAAAAATGCATAAAAGTTATTATAAACAAACGAAACAAATGAAAAAAAATTGCCGGCTTAAGTCCCACTCTAAAAATACAATTCCGACTTTCTGATGTTGCATGTAAACAAGTTTCTTTTATACAAGCGTGTGTTGTTCAAAAATGAAAGTGAAATGTATATTAATATTCATACAAGTGAGTTTACAACCTTGATTTTGGTCTGTTCACGCCAAAGCCTCTTAGAGGCAACATTATTTTTTTGTTATTTTCTCTTAAATAAAGTCGACGAAATGAAATTGAAATCGTTCAGTGCCACGTTTTTACTAATCTACATTTCGAGGGTGGATTTCGTTTCCGGGCAAGGTAGACAGAGAACACGGACAAGAACTGTTACTACTACTACACCAGAGCCGTAAGTTGTTTTCGTACTTTAAGGTACCCGTTCACAAATCGTAATGCCAGATTTATTCCTCTTTGATAACTAACTAAATGGACATTTTGCTACTTATCTTGTGAAATTTAATGTTTACTCTAAACTTCGACTGCGCAAAAAGACTGTCATTTGTCGCAATTATTAGCGGTCCAGTTGTAGAGTTTCAATTTAAAAAAATGTTTTTCCTGCATTACGTAATCCATGAACGGTTCCTAATCCACAAACTGCAAATTACTAAAAATAATGTGTGAACCTTAGACTCAGTGAACTTGATCAAACCATAGCTGATAGAGAAGTCGCTTTACACAAAAGAGAAGAAAATCTGAGAGAAAGAGAGGAAAATTTTCGGTCAAGAGAAGTGACGTTGGCTGTTCGGGAAGCAGCTTTTCGTGAAAGAGAAGAAAAGCTATCAGTAAGAGAAGAAAATCTAGCGATTCGAGAGCAAAATGCATTGAAAGGCAGTTGTTCCGATAAATTGGAAGAAACAACTCCACCACCAGATTATACACTTGTACGATACGATGAAGCAACACAGAAATATTTGGAAATCGGAAGCACCAAATATTGTTCGGAAAATATGAGATTTTTTGCAGATCCGGATAATGAAACAGCTGGTACTTGTGATTGTGATTACCATGAATGTTCCAGACCACTTCTGTACTCTGACAAATACAAGCAATGTTTTTGGGCTTGGTCTCAGGTTAGTGTAGTGTAAGAATCTAATATATTGTTTTTAAAACGTACCAATCAAATTTGAAAATAGGGGCCCTGTGAACAGGAGGAATGGTACACTTATGATGATGAGTACAATCCCGTTTGTGAGAAAAACCCATGTCCACCTTCCGAGGCCTTGCCTATTTCAAATTATTATTTCCGAAGTGACGAAAACGGAAAATGTTATAAGACGGGCAGTAAAGGTTACTGTAGCAAGAAAAATGAAAGACTGTTGACTGCACCTGGAGCTCCAATTCCTACATGCCGTAGTCAAACAATATGCTACCCTCTAACAATACCTGCCACACAAGAGTGTGTTCCCGGAAACAAGAGGCATTACGATAAACTGTGCAATGTCGAATAAATGGTAAAATAAATGTTAAAATAAAACCGCAGGTGTTTCACTTGAAGTGTGTGCGTGTGTGGTATGTTATAGCAGCGAAAAATATGAAATCTATTCAGAAAAATTGAAGAGAATATATCCTTACAGAGACGCTTAGCTAATTTCTTTTCAAAAACAGTTTGTGCGGGTGAGGGTTTAATTAAATTGAAAGTAATTTGACATTGATTCCCTCGGATTATATTTGATTTACAACGAAACTGGAACGAATATAAAAATAACGTGAAGACATTTCCGGCAGTATAATAGACCTTATCTAACAGCGAATATTTTTCGCGTTCACAAATTTAATAGTTGTGTTGATAACATAATAACATACATTCGCGTTATGAAAAAATAATTTCGTAAAATTTTTTTAACGATAATACATGAGATCTCATCATACCAGTATGATGTCACTTACGTTGGCATGAAAAAAGAAAGGGCAATGAAGAGTTCTTTTTCAGAGCCATATAAAATTCTGGTGTATGAGTTTTGTAATAGGATGCGTATACTAACATAATATGTTGAGAAAGTTGTGAGACTAAATTCAAGTGGCTATTTCTTGAATTGGGAGCAAGATATATTTATTCTGTCTTCACATGAAACTTAAATGAGTCCCAAAATTTTGAAAAACTAGCCCGAAGAGCAACATTGCATCTGACTTCGAGATTTTGCGTCATTCAGTAAAGAGAGATAATTTGGTTCAGTCAGTCTTAGTCTAAAAAACTGACTTTGATTTTGTAGAAAAAATATCACAAAAAAAACCTTTTTAAAAGGGAAATGGACGCAAGTCTTCGTCCCTTCTTCCAAAACAATTAATATCAGTTGGGGTGACACTTAAAGCTTTGAAACGCAAAAAATTCTTTTGAAATATTTTCAAATTTGTTTAAAAAAAAGCGTCATAAATGCCGCACCTCCTCTCTTTTTGCGCTTTCGATGTTATGCTCGATATTGCTCGATGTTTGTAGCACAGGTACCCAAATTTTTGCGTGTAAAATTTGAAAGCGCAAACAAATTATTACGTTGAGAGGGTCCGGCATTTGTGACGCATTTTTTTAATCAAATTTGGAAATATTTCAGAAGAATTTTTTGCGTTTTAAAGTTTTAAACGTCACCCGAATTGATATCAGTTGTTTTGGAAGAACGGACGAGGACTTGCTTCACATTCACATTTCCCTTTTTAAAAGGGTTTTTGTTGTGATATTTTTTCTACATCTTTTGGCAATGGGAAAATTGTTTTTGACGAATTATATATAAAAATTTTTTCGGGGCGCCGCCGCCAACAAACCGAAGCGTAGCGGCTACTACTTCTGCAGGCAAAAATGATCCCCACAACTTCCTTTACAACTTATCAAACGTTTTTTTGAGCCGCCGCCGCCGCCAAACCGTAGTGAAGCAGCGACTACTTCCATGGGCGAAAATGATTCAAGGGAACATTTTTGCCAATATGGAGTGGTGGTTCCCAGACCTCCCCCTGCGGGTTGGATAATTTTTTTACACATGAAGTGAGAACGTAATCACTAATTTAGCGAAATTTCATTACTTTCATTTTCATGTCTTCCGACGGACGGATGCAGGTTTTATAGAGAATCGTATAGGCACCGTGAAGTATGCGTTTTTTCTAAAAATTCAAAAGTTATTGCAAAATTTGATTTATAGTTCAGAACTTATTCATCGAAGCGAAAACTCAAAATTTTTTAAAATTATTTAATTTTTTCAAAAACATCTTTCGAAAGTTTAAAATTTATTGGAAATTTGAAAATTTCTTTCAAAGCCTCTGAGCTAGCGTTTCGTACGGGTCGCTTTCCATCTCGACCTAGTTAACTTCATAAGCAGAAAACGTTTTTGCATGTGGTTCGGCATATGGTTCAACTTTTTAAGACAAAACAGAATTCGTATTGTATATTTCTCAGTATATCGGTAAAAGAATGAATATTTTAAAGGAGGTGTTCATCATTGAAGCCTCTAACATTTCGTTCGGCTTTAGTTTTGTCAAATATTATGTTGATGTTGTTATGAAAAATCTTTTAATTGTTTCAAGAGTATCAAGGGATCATTTTCTACTCATTACACTTCAAAAGAACCGACAAAAATAAAACTCGATTGAATTGTTGCGAAATCAGAGCACTACTACGGCTCAGATAAATAAAACGAAATTGTTAAGGTTCCAGGAATATTTACCAATATACAATTGTTTTTCCCATTGTAGACCGACGAGTAATTGTTTTATGCCGTCAGTTTTTCGAAATTCTTTTGCATCAGTCATCACATTAGATTATTCATGAACTGGCTGAGCAAATATACCAATGTAGTTAGCCTTTGTAAAAAATGAATTAAAATTCAACTCAAATATAAAACAAAAAAATATATTAAAATAAAATGTCTTCTTTGACGAACTTTATTACAATGAGGTAATAACGTTTCTTAGTCATCTCCGACATACATACAATAATGTTCACATAAATAATGTTGAGGTTGATAATAGCCTGACAAGATTTGTGTTGTTAACACGCTATAGTCTCATTTGTTTGATTATTGTAATTGAAATGTTTAACACGTTATAAGAAAGAGATTCAGTTGTTATTTTGTCAATGATGTTGCATGTTTCATTAACTCATATAAATTTTATGAATTTTGGAATAGGCTATAAACAGATCATGGACAAAAATCACATCAAATACAATGTTATAAGAGCAATAAATTAAAGATTTGCGGTTATGCATGACTTGTATGCATAACTAGGTATTACGTGTACATCAGCAGCGAAAAAAAACTGTGAACGGGTCCTTAACTGGATCAGCCGAACTATACAGAAAAATCAGAATCAGATCGATTTACTTTTAACAGATCTACATGCTTCGGGACGAAAATGAGAAAAGCTTGGAATTTTTCTCAAATTTTCGTCCCACGTATTAGAAATGTGCGTCAGTACAAAAATATCAGCGGCAGCGAATGAGCACTTAGCGATTTTTTGGCGAAAATTGGCTAACGTCAAACTTATTTTCGGCGGCGGCTCACTTTTTTGGCTTGTGGTCGGCGTACGCCTCTACTCTCCATGTAAAGTTTTGCAAGTTCTTGTTTGGGACGATTGATTTGAGAGACTTTGTTTTGCGCAAATCACTAAGTTGCATAAAATCAACCGTCCAATCCGCACGCTTTTTTGGGGTAAAGCCGTGTTCAAGCTGAATGTGTAACTCACACATGTAACATATGCACAAAAGAGCTTGACATTATATGTCAATGATTAGTGAAATCGAAACGAAATGTCTACTATGATTTTTGTTCGATTTAACTAAATTTAGTTAAATCGAACAAAAATCATAGTAGACATTTACGAAATGTCTGATTTTTGTTCGATTTAGTTAAATTTAGTTAAAAAATTTAGTTAAATCGCACAAAAATCATAGTAGACATTTCGTTTCGATTTCACTAATCATTGACATATAATGTCAAGCTCTTTTGTGCATATGTTACATGTGTGAGTTACACATGCAGCTTGAACACGGCTTAAAGGGGGTTTGAGAAAAGCGTGCAAGGGGGTAGAGGGAATTTTAAAATATGTCTCATTAAGCGTTCACACTATTTGAAGGGACCCTATCATCACCTAAAAAAATAGTCGATCGTGAGACATCATGTGTATACAGTATACGTTAAAATTTTGTGAAAATACGGATGTACGTTCTACATGTAAAATGTACAGCTTAAGTGTTCGAGAACACTTGTACACTTTACAAATGCACAGTAGAATATACGTCCACCTAAGCCAATGGTCTAAGCGACACTTTACGCGGTACAAGCGTATGAATCTACAAACCATTGGCTCTGCTAAACGTACATTGTACAACTGAAACGTTCATAAAAACATAAGCGGGGTCACTCGTATGCATCAGAATAGATGTGGTTGCAAAAAAGAATGGAACGTATCTAAGTAAAGATTGCCTTGCCTTAATTTAATGTGGACGTAATTTCATATTTGAGATTTACCCATTGGACCCTAGTAGAAACTCAGTTTTATGGCCCTGGCTGAGTCCTAGGGCTTGTAAGAGATCTGCTCGTACAAAAGACCCCAAACCACTTAGGCGGCCCCAACTCAGCCTATCTGCAATCTCGAACTCACTTTTGGTACTACCTTTCAAAGGAAAAACTTTTTTTTCGCAGATTCGGCATCTAGGGTACATGATCGATGCTCGCTCCTCCCCTCCCCCCCCCCCTCAAATCGAATAATTACAAAAACATAGTGGTAAACGCATAGGACTCGAACTTAGTACGGGTCCAACAAGTATAGCATACATTCCGCATGTTGTGTGTACATTACATATTACAGATGTTACATCAAGTACGTCTTAGACTTTTACATTAGGTTGCTTTTTTTCATGATTAAAAGGAGATTAGCATCATCATCATCATCATCATCATCATCACACTTTATAGACCGTTTGTACCTTTCGGTGTGAGGTCTTTACTACTGATCATGGACCACCCTTCTCCATACTCCCCTATCCTGTGCCAAGGAGATGGTTTGTTCGCCTAGAGAAAGTCCCCTAACTTCTACATCGGATTTAATTGAGTCTATAAACCTTCTCCTTGGCCTACCCCTGGGACGCACACCCGGGACTTGAGCATCCAATATCCTCTTTGGTAGCCTGCTATTACCCATCCTCTGAACGTGCCCGTACCACCGCAGACGACTAATCCTTGCCGCCTCTTCCACTGATGTTACCCCTAAGTTTTCCCTGATGTCGTCGTTCCTAATATGATTGTCCCACTGTTCCCTCCGATTTACTTTTGCTATGCTCCTAAGAACCCTCATATCAGAAACCTCCAGGTCATGCACAAGGTATCCGCAGTCCACCCAACTTTCCCTACCGTATAAAATCGTTGGTCTGTAGATTGACCTGTGAATAGCTAGCTTTGTGCCACTACT
>CM055403.1:7213191-7246035 GCA_029228625.1 Pseudolycoriella hygida | reverse complement strand
AGAACGAACAGTTTCAATATAGAAAAACCAGTATTAGACTAAGAATTGACATGTAATATAAGACTTATATAAGAGATTGTTACCATACGCTAAATAAATATATCAGCTCATGTCTCGAGCTAGCCTTAGTTGACCCGCGATAACAACACCGGATCTTCATATGACCAGGAGCACTGGAAAAATATGGTCACAACATTTTACGACCAAAAACGAGGTTTTCGCATCGTCTGTGTGATCGCTTATTATAATTAAATTAAAATAAAAATTTAAAAATTATTATAATTGATATATCAGACATGAGAGCCAATTGTAAATCGCTGGCGGCGGCGGCTGGCTGAAAAAATAGGGTCGTCAGGGTCAGCACCTTAAAGTTGTTAAATTCTAATTAATTTGAAACAATTATTGGCTTTATGTTCATTTTTGAGTATTTTTTGAAGAGTGTCTCTTACGGGTCCTACGTAGCTTTCTGCATTATAACTTTCTTCCTCCCATTACTTGTTTATATAGTAATTTTCTTTGTATTCATACGAAAAATCACCGGGTTAGAAGCAACGAAGCATAAAATAAAGAATACCATGAACTGATTAAAAATCCGGTTTAAAGGTAGTAATCAGAACGACTTAAGCATCTCATGAATTGAAATCCCGCCAATTTTGTTATAAATTAATTAGAATTTAACAACTTTAAGAGAAATATTTCATTTTGCGAGGCTCTGCAAGTAATTTATTATTTTTCTACGAAGTGAGTAGGCAATACGCAAATTTCTATTTCAAACTTATTATTTATATCAAACCAGAGCATTCGATCACGTTGAATTATTTGAATTATTAAAACAAAATTAAATATTGAAACTGGAATGAAACTTTAAGTGAAGTGACTGGTTTTCGTCACGTCGTAAATATTTTGCAAGTGTCTACAGAGCTGAATCGTAAAGACCTGTTGACACAGGTGGGCCGAATGTGTTTTTATTCTAATTTTACCAGTAGGAAATTCATAAACTTAATATAAATTGACAATTTACTGACAGTCGTGGAATTGTGGTGTAATTTCAAATAAAAAATTTACGACTCTCCAGTCAAATTTTTAGAATTTTAAATAGAGAGAATTTTGTTTGATATGCAAGAGACAGAAAGAATTTCAATTTTCTTTTTCAAGTATATTTTTGAAGTTGAAAATATACAGGCAAGCGAAAAGGTACCATCGATCATGGTGCATGTCCACTAACTCCTTTTATAGTTTTATTTTGTCATGTCACATGACAAACGCGAAGTTTTTTTTTTTATTTTTATTTACAAACCCGAAGTGTTCCTTGTTATAAAGCACGAAAAACTTAAAACGAAAGTTAGGGCGGTAATAGCGATGTAAGCGACATGACGCCGCCGTCATCGCTGCCGATTTTTCCGCAATTTCAAAACGTATTTAGGCTATTCTGAAGCATGTACAGTGGGAACGGCTTCAACCGACTTAATGGCAGAAGAGAAAGATTTTTGTTGTATGCAAAAAATCATTTCCAACATCGCCAATTTTAATTTTTTGACGTTTAGACACTTGAAGCCGTTCCCACTGTTACATGCTGTAGAATAGCCCATTTACATTTTCGAACTATTGTTGAAAATCTCACGGCACTTCAATTTTTATTATTTCTTCTTCTCATGATTGTAGTAAAAGATTTGACTGTTGAAGGATCTCAATAAATAAATAAATATTTTTCACTCCTCAGAAATTAAACCATTTTTACCAGACCAGCATAGAAAGACTTATGAATTGTTGCGAACTGCTGATAACTTTTGTTTTTGTTTACATTTTATGTAACTGATAAATTAAGCTAAAGAAGAAGAAGATAACATAACTGAAGATGCAGAAATAAAACTGCGATGTCTCGAATACTTTTTTAATTCGCCAAATTGGGTTGTTGAATCAAGGCCTAATATCAAGGATTATTGTTTGCATTGTTTGATAGTCACTATCAACTTTATGGTTGGCAACCGAACCTACTGATAGTTTATGGCTGATATTTCTTCTTTCTAATAGACCGTGGTCGTTTTACCTCATTTATTTTTGATCGATAGCTAACGTTGAAAAAAAAGCGTACACAAAGAACAACGCTTAGAAATTCTTTTCTTTTTCAATTTATTTATTCAATAAGGTAAAATCGATTTCTTCACATAGTTTTGATCATAATATAAGTTGTTAAAAAATCTGGTACAAATGTCAGAAAAAAGCGAAGTGTAAGAGCAGAAAATCCCCAATAAGTATACACTATTCTGAGGAGTTAAATATTTAAAAAAAATAATGAAAAAAATTAAGGTAAAAATTAAGAAGAAAATACTAAATAAAAAAAACCATTCAGAAAACGAAAGAAACAAAAAAGAAAAAGCAAAAAAAATATTGATTTTTAGGCAAAAATATGAAGTCTACAGCAATTCAGCGAAGTGGATGTAAGTCAATAATTTAATCAGGGCGTAGCTACATGGGGGCTGTAGGGCGCGCAGCCTACCCAAGAATTTCTTCCACCCCCCAGAAGCTTTGAAGAAGATAATAAAAAGTATAAATCTAAACTTGAAAAAGTGAGTACATTAGTATCATTCTGAATTTAAACAGCTCTATTTGTAAAAAAAGCGCAATGTACAATTTCTTCGATTTCTCGAATTTCACTAAATTTGTTGGAATTTTCCAAAAATTCGAATAAAATCCTCAAAAAATCTGTAAAAAAGTAAAAAATCTATACCATTCTGAAGATCCTGAGGAATCATTAGGCTCGGACTGGCCATACTGTCACTTCGGAAGATTCCCGACCGGCCTTTTGCCTAATTTGGGCCTAAAATGGGTCTTCCAAAACTTCAAATGTTTTGTTTACTTTCGTGAAAGCGTCTAAAAAAATACCTGTACCTTGTACGAGGACCACACACCTCATTAAGGATTTGATATCATCAATTATTAAAATCTAATATTTATGTGCTCTTATGGATCAATATTTCGAAAAGTCTTCAATTTCCTTCCTTCTTCAAGTACACTTTTTCTCGATTTCGACAAGGAAGGCGGTTGTTAAAGTAGGACTCTTTGGGCCCAAAAATTTTGAAGATGATCATGTCAGTGCTTGTGATCTGTTTTTAATGGCCCGGACCCTGACCGATAATAATAACCGAATCAGGATTTTCATTATTAAAAATTTTCGCCTACAACGCTAAAGTACACGCCTAAATTTTCTTAAAAAACAAATAAACGGCCCAAAAAAAAGTCGGTTCCGGCAATTTTCTACTTAAAAAACCCAAAAGTTTACGTCTGTTGTGCTATGAATACTGCAATTTATTAAGAGAACAAGGAAAGGAAATCAAAAATATCTGCCGCGGCACTAGACTCGTTTACTGCGAAACCTGATTCATAGAAATAAAACCGTTCACTATCTCTATTCATTTAGAAAACGACCGAATTTGTAGGAATCTTAGCTTAGAAATTCTTTCAAAATCGCACAATTGACGAAATTTCGTTGGCTCGCTCACAATTTCTATTTAAGTTTCTAACTATTCACTCTGAGTGTACTTTAGAATTTAATTTTCAAAATGACAATTTTGATGTAAGTTTAATGAAAATTTGTTGCAAATATTCAATGTATTTTCGATGTATATTCGATGTATTTTTGATGTATTTCTGATGTATTTTTTATATATTTCTGATGTATTTTTGATGTATGAGTGTTGTAACTGCTGTTTAGTGATATATTCTTGTTGTTTTGGTGTCGTATATTTGATGTGTTCATGATGTATGAATTGCATGTGCGATTCCACTACATCTACATCCTTTATACAACACTAATACATCCCTAGTACAACAACAGCACATCACAACAAAATTTCAAAAACTTTTCTCGCATACACTTTTTCAAGATTCAAAAAAAATTAGCCGGTAGGAGCTTCAGCCCCCCCTGACGAAGCGGTCTGGCTACGGTACTGAATTTAAACCTCTAATAAAACGACCGAAAATTGTTTTAAAACTATCACGTTCGAAGAAATGCACCAGAAAATGTGCTGATTTCAACAATTACCAACTTAATAAAAATGAAGTGCAAATAGAAGAAATACAACGAATGAACTGTCATTGAGGATTGACTCGAGATTGAGAACAAACAAGCAAATTTTCATTTAAACATATGCAAGAGACCCGCCCAATCAACCAAATTCTTCGGTGGAAATTTGTTCGGACAAAGAAAAATGAAGGCTTTCAAAAGCTTTTGAAAGCTTCTTTTGTTCAAAGTCCGAACGGCTTTCCGCGGAAGAATTTGGTTATATAAAAAATTTACGAAAATCGGAAAAGATGAGTTTTGTACAAAATAAATGGCCCTAGCTCGGCGGCCGTTGGGCAGACAGTGTCCAGATTCAATCCCATAAAAGATTTTTTGATTACCTTTTAGGCAAAAAAAGTTTTTGAAAATCGGTTGAGTTTTACTCGAGTTATCGTGTTGACGAACGGACGGACGGACGGACGAACATTTTTTTATTGCTGATTCGTCATCTAAGGACCATGATCGATGCTCCCCCCTACTCCCGGGTCGAAATTCGACTGGCTACAAACGTCGTGGTAAACGCAATAGACCACTTTTCGAAGAACTTCGTACGGGTCTGAAACAAATAATCGAGGAAGGACCACGGTCTATTGTAACCTTTATATGAATCGTTTCAATTTTATTCATTACAATAGCTTACTACTTTTTAACTAATTCAGTCAAGATTGCTCTTTCACTCCCAGTTCCTTAGTGTGACATTTAGCCCATCCCCGAATTTGGCATCCGAAAGTTGACATTGCTTCGATTAAAAAAATTATACAAAAATCGGTTAGGAATTAGTCAGCTTATCGTGCCCACTGCGAAATAGTAGAATACGTCTGATGCTGCGAAAGTATTTCACATGCAGTAACAATTTTGTCAAACGAGCTAAACCTAAGTGTTTTTTTTTTTGAGCAACAAGCTTTGGGTCGGATATGCAAACTCAACCGGTATCATAATAACAGTTTTCAAAGTAAGTTGCTCAAAAAGACACGCAAAATTTGAGAATTCATAAAATTAATTATTGTCTAACCCACGCAGAAGTTGACTACCTAATAGAAATTCACGATAAATTAATCAAAAACAAAATTCATGTAAGTAATCATTTCCGCAAGTGGCAAACTGCTATGTAATGGTTAATTTCCGCAAGGAGTAGTCAATTTTAGTCATGGTGGTAACAGACTTGTGGGATGTAGAGTGCTGCTCTTATTATTACAATCTATATCATGCATGAAATAATTTTTATAAGTGTGATTAGCAGCAATTAGGCTGATACTTGAATCTTTACCAATCCTGATATTTTCTATTTTAGAGCCAAGTTTCTTGATATTTTCTGGAGTAATACCTTTACGAAAAGAATTTGTGAGAGAAAATATATGAAAATCTCTCACCTGATAACGTCGCTAGGTTTTTGCGTTGTAGGGCAGTGTCGTACAACACATAAAAAACTTAGCGAGGAGAATTTGTGAGAGAAAATACTTCATGTATCTCTCATTTAAAAACGTCGCTAAGTTTTTTATGCGTTGTAGGGATCGTCCTCAAGTCTCCAAAAAATTTGTTTCGCTAGGTTTTTAACGACAAAAAACTTGTTTCGTCAACTCAAAAAAAAAAAACCTTTGCCAAAATTATGAAATTCAATAAATCCTTTAAGGTAATAAAATTTCTTCTTCTCCGAATGACAATTGTTTTAAATTGAACGTCTTTCAATTAGAGAAAATCTTTCGAACTTTAGTATTTTTGAATTTTGAAAACGAAATCCTCACTGTTTGGGGAAAATCGTAAAATTTTAAGGCACCCGAATTTATGAATATCATTAAATCAATCAAATTTAAATGAGTGTACCTTTCACCATTTCTTTTTATTCAGTCGTTCAAACAAAGAAACGAAAGAACTTCTGAGTCACTCGATTATGTGTGGAAGAACCAACATGAATTGAAGTATATTTCCCTCCCTGATTACGAATCTACCAAAAGAATTTTAATATATTCAACGTTCCACATATCATGCGCATTTACAAAGAAGGTTTGATAACAAGGATCGTAATGTTATTCTGAGGCATGATTTCATCATTTTTCATACTTTGTGTCCAGACAAAACACTCTTCAAAGCCGGTTTTTAACAGAAATTTGTTGGATGCAGTTACATACAAGATTGTATACTTTTTCAATAAAACGTGTTAAAGATGTTTTAATTTGTTTGACCCACAAAGTCTAAGGTGAAAATTAAAAATCAAATCGCAATGAAAACTGATTCACCACTACAGTCAAAACTTCATAAACAAACGCGAAATTCAGGGTAATTTCAATAATAGATTTTTTTGTCGCAATAATTCAACATTTGAAAATGTTTAGAAATGTGTTAGCGTCAAGAGAGAAATGGGGCTATAAAGAACTCTGAATAATGATGCTAAGAAATTCGTTTGATCGTTTTTGATTTTCCTATCGGTTGCAAAATGTTTTAGTCCCATACGAAGTCACATTAGAGGAAGACAGATTTATAGATTATCGGTTCGAGTTATCACAAATGCAAAAAAATCAATGTCTGTCTCTCCGTTCTAAATCTTCTTCCCTATAAGGTACTTGTATGCCCGAGAAAGTCGGTGAAAACTTATTCACATATCTCAACATCAGACGGATTGGTTCCGATTGTTAGATTTGTAAACAAACACCAAATCTGATTGAATCGCATCAAGTCATGTGAAGTTGAGTGTGGCGCCATCCCACGGCTTACCGGTGGAAGGAATTGTTAGGAGATGCCTGTGTCGTCAAGATTGTGGAGATCCTTGACATTTCGCTGCGGCGGCAACGCAAAAATCTAAGCAATCGCCCTCTTACGAATAAAACAAAAAGATAATATTTTGATCCAGCAAATCCTAGCTGTCTAAATCATTATTTCGTACTCATAATTCGAACTTAATGGGTAAAATTGTTAACTTTCTTAACTTAACTTTTTTTTCAGAAGGTGGCGATTGCATAGATTTTTGCCGTTGCGGCTCCAGTGACCTGCGCAACCTGAGGCAATTCTTAAGCAAATAGATGACATTCTATACACTTGACATTTGAGGCATACTAACGTAATTGAGAATTTTGATATTTGGAGCAGTTTATCTTTAGTTCATGATGTCTACGTTAGGAGGATAATAGATGTCGCAGTTTAGGTGGAGAATGACCTATATGCAGAGCTTACCACTGGCACAGAAAAAGCTTTCCGGTAATAAAAGAATCACAAACAGCGAATCTAGTAAATAATTATCGAGCCTCTAACTGTTCATGGGCTTTTAAGGCAGATTATTGGACCCGTACGAAGTACAAAGGTCCTATACGTTTACTACAAACAATTTTATTGTAACATCGGGTAGATCGAGGTGGGAGGGGGGGATGCATCTATTATCGTCTAGAGATGACGAATCAGCAATAAAAAATGTCCGTCTGTCTGTCCGTCTCCACTTTTTTTTCAAACGGCTCAACCGATCAGCCTAAACTTTTTTTCCCTGAAAGGTATATGCCTCCCATGATTCAAGTTCGAAGATGAGCAAAATCGATCAAGTGGTTCCGGAGATATGGTCGAGGAAGTGACCAAAAACAAGGTTTTTCGAGGGTCAGTGATGCTTTTTCGCAAATATCTCAGCCAGTATCGCACGGAAATTCCTTATTTTGGTGTCAAATGAAAGCATTTGATGTCACAAAAAAGGAGAAAAAAATTTGTCTGTCGGAATCGGTTCAGGGGTCTAGGCACTGGGACCAATGGAATGGACGAAATGAACGAAAACAGTTTTTCGTCTATATTTCCTTAACTATACAATATGGAGATTTACTATCAAAGGCAAAGTTGTAGAGAATTAAATTTAAGCGAACACGTGTTTCAGGGTTTTGGGGAAATATGGCCCAATTCTGGTATACGGCCACTTCCATAATTGGGCAGGATGACCCGAATCTCCAGAAATATGAGAGGTAGAAAGTTGCTTCCAAAGGCAAGGTTGTAGAGAATAAAATTTTAGAGAACACGTGTTTTAGGGTTTTAGGGAAAAATGACCTAGTCCTTGGATAACAGCTTTTCTAGATTTGAATGGTCTGAGACGTACTTCGGTAGGACCTTTGACATTACCTTGGGTAATTTCTATGGATCTTTGAAATTCTTACAGTTATAAAAGAACAGAAAACGTTGGATTATTTATTTGTATGTTTAGATAAGTTCGAGTCTCTTTGCCACATCTATTCTATCAACCCGTCTGGAACGGACTAGCTCAGTGGTTACGTACTGGCCTTCCAACAAGAATACCTGGGTTCAAACCCCGGTGTGGACAAATTCTGTATAGGATTTTTCTTCAACGCTTATCATGAAAGTAACGTTCCTAAGCTCACCCAAGCTTTATAAATGGGTAGTTGGGGTAGCAATATCGCAACGATTTGTACACAACGAAGTATGACGTCACCCATATTCGATGCACTGTGTACGAAACAAGCAGGTTCTTATCCAGCTGCTATGTTAAGGTGTGTGTAAACGTCAATAAAAATAATGACAAATTCCATACCGTTAGGGTTGTGATTCGAATCTGTTCGATGCGCGCTTAGATGTACTAGCGCGCGACAAAATCGGAAAAAGAAATAATCCTTCAATCGATGGCGTGGTTCGGAATACACGTTAAGCATATGGTCCCTAGTGTGGTTAATCTATTCTAGCTGACAGTTACTCAGTGTAACGAGTTGAAAATTGGGAAATGACTAAAAATCGGGAAATGACTTAAATTGAGAAACGACTAAAAATGTGACAAGAAGTCTGGAAATAACTTAAAATCTGGGAGTGGCTAAAAATCGGAAAATTGCTAAAAATATAAAAATTACTAAAATAAATAAATACTATAATATGAATATATGAACAAAAATCGGGTAATAACTAAAAGCCTGGAAATCACTACGAATCGAGAAATGACTAAAAATTAAGAAAAAGATGGATACCTGAAAAACTTGAAATGGTTAAAATCAAATAACTAAAAAATTGTAAAATAGTTATTTATGTAACCGAGTGCAAAGTTCCTTTTGTGGCTCTAGATGTGTAATTATGAGGCCGCAACGTTTTATGCTACAGAGCAGGGCTTATTATTCGGAATTTCTTTGGAATTTTTTAAGAACTTTTTAAGAATTTTGGGAATTTTTTAAGATTTTTAAGAATGTTTTAAGAAAAGCTTTTAAAAACCTGATAAGCGTGCCTGTGTGACTATTTCGATAATTAAGAAGAAAATATATTTAGACACGGTATAATATCAGCTGTCTAGAATTTAATTACACGATCATGATTAGTTGGCTTCTTTACAGTTGCTTCTTCGAAAACTCCCTTATACCAAGAGTGTTGTTTCGCTTTCGAAATAGATTTAGGTGTTCGTTTTTTTGCGACATACAAAGATTGATAGCCGCGGTGGGATCAAAATGTTCAAGTGAACAAGTAATTGTACAAAGTATAAGCGGATGAAGCAGTTCAGCAGAATTTACACAGCACTGCAGCTTCTTGAAGCGAATTTGGTATTCAAGGCGAACATGGATCCCGTTAAAACTCATTGGGACGGAAGCGCCTCGTTTCTTTTGAAATGTTCGGTCGAAGACTGTGCATAACCCGGAAAGCGTATCCGACGTATTATTCATTAAAGAAAACTCCTGGAAAACCTTAAAGACTTGCCGCGAATAAATTGCATTTATCGGGAATGCAGAACAATTTGTTAAGTGCGCATTCCGATACCAACACATTGTTAGTTGAGACAGACGGCGGCGGCGCATCCACAGCTCCTACAATTGATACAAACGGCAACGATGATCAAACAGCAACGAATGATTTATCTTTAGCAAATGAGTTTAATTTTACAAGTGACCCAGTGACGACGAGTCAGTTAGGCGATGTACAAGTTCTGAGCGCTGAAACCCAAACTACAGCTGTTAATCAACCTTTATTTATTGAACTTCTGAATAAAGAAGATGAAACCCAGAGTCAACCAGATATTCAAACCGAAAAAGTAAACACAATTCGTGTATCAAAGAGGGGCACTACAAAAAGAAAATCGTTTCCTGTTCAACTGAGACAATACAGTAATCGATCACGAAAATAAATGAATTTTTTTCCTTAATTTTTACTTTTTGAAATAAAACAAATTTGAGATTTTTTTTTAGAAATTCTAAGAATTTTCAGAATTTTTTAAGAATTTTGAAAAAAAAAAAATCCGAATAATAAGCCCAGCTTCAGAGGCATCGAAATTTGAAATTTTTCTCTTTTCGTCACTGAGTTGCATAATAGTAAGTTATGCAACAAGTTGCGAAAGCAAGGTGTTTTTTCCACTAGATGTGGAATTTGCAAACGAGCGTAGTAAGTTAGAAAATCACATCGTGTGACAAAAACACCATATTTTCGCAACGTGTTTCATAGTAAGTTTTATGCAATTTCGCAACTAGTGTTTTCCCCACTCAGAAGTAGTGAAAAAAAAACTGTTTTCACAACTTGTCACAAAAAGCTGTATTTGCCACTCGGCAGTATAAAACTGTTTTCACAACTCAAAAGAAGTGATACAAAAGGTGTTTTCTTAACTGCTTTTTTAGTTATGAAATGTACCCCATTTCGCAACCAAAAACAACACGAGAAAGTTCTATTTTCACAACGAAATTGCATAAATTACGCGATCCTAAGTTAGTTTTTGGTATGTCATGGAACGCGATGAGAAAATTTTTACCAGGGGTCAGGTAAGAGCCTTAGGTCAGTTTCGCAGTTTGCTGAGAATATAAAAAGTTTTGACATGTTGTTGAATAGGTTGAGTAAAACATTTAGGCCCGTTGGCATTGTAAATAAAATGGAAAATTTCAAATTTGTAGACTTGATTAATAGTAGTATAATAAAACTGGTGTTAAGCCCGAGGTGAAACCTACAAATCGTTCGTTTTCGTAGTTTGTACACATTCCATGCAAATGCATTCCAATGTATTCGCAACTTTTTGTTTACATAAAATGTTCAAAAAAGTGGACGAACCTGAATGTCGAAAATGGTTTTGCAAAAAACAGAACCGAATTGGAATGTATTTCCATCGAATGTGTAAACTATTAAAAAGAACGATTTTTAGGTTTTATACCAGTTTCATTTCAGTTGAATTTCAAAAAAAAAAATGATTTACAATTAAAGACTTTGGGCATACGAGGCTAATTTATGGCTACGCACAAATTCTGCCACCTAATCTAGGTTCTCTCACTAATTGAAGTGGATGTTGTATGGAAATGCGAGGGGGAAACAACTCCTAAATATTTTAATACCAGGATTTTGAAAACGGAAACGATTTTCCCTTTGTTTTCGAGAATTTCACAAAGAATATAGAAATTGGAACAATTTTGACCCAATCCGGCTTCAAAATCAAAAGATTTTGAAAATCGGAAAAACAAGATTTTAACAAACGTCAAATATTTGAAACTTACCTGCTATGCGTAAAACAGCCCGATCTGCAGGGTCTAATTGAAGAATACTTAAAGGCTTATCCTTTGCCCATTCTGCCAAACTCTCACGATCCATCATATCACCTTAAAACTATAATTTTACTTCAAAATATCACAAATGTGGAAAATTTTCATTTTAAATGAAATTATTTTCGAATTTTACACGATTGCATAATTTAACAGTCCCACGCTGTATACTTTATCACTTTTTCTGTAAACCGAATGTTGTTATCAGTGATATTTTCGTACAATAAATAGCTCATTACAAACAGCACATTTTTATGCCGCATGTATCGCTGCAGAGCAAAATCTGAACGACGAAAGTGGGGCCAACGAACGATTGTAAGAGCACTGCACTGCGGATAAAAGGTTGTCTAATCCTAACAACTTTTTCCGAATATTAACAAATAACTTGACATTGTTTCTCTTTAAATATTAGCAACTAACCAAGCACTGCGTCTATGCGAATGTGACGCGTCATAGTATTTAACTTATCAATTTAAAGACAGTCTCACAATCAATTTAATTTTATGCATTGAAACCTTTTTTTGCTGTAGTTCAGTGTGTTGGTAAACACAAAAAGGCGATCTGCGACATTTCACTTATATCCCGTAGAGCACAAATTTATATTCTCACAATTTTCTTTACAATTCCAGTCTGCCTTTGGTAGTCAATTTTTTCTTCTAGTAAAAAATAATCGTTTAAGAAATTAACCTTTGTCCATTTATTGACGAAAATAAATTACACTTCCATTCATGAAAACCTTCCAAATTAAATGTTCCGATTACACAATTTTCATTCCCATCCTATACACGTTACGAACGTTCTGTTCAATTCACTATATGTAGATAAAACCCAGACCGGCTTCAACACAGCACTGTGTGTGCCGCATCTTTACAGTATGATAGCAAGTCTCTATTGTAAAAATATGGTTTAAATTGAAAACCTTGGTTATCGAACGAATGTAGTGTAGGTTATAGTACACACAAACACAACATACACAACCGAAATAAAGGGATGTGTATGCAATTAAACAACCAAGAACTTTCAATGGTTTGAAGAGTCATTGTGCGGCCGAATCGAATATGAGTTGTAAATACAAAACTTTATATCGTAACTGTCCGGAGAATATTTTTGTGTTTGTATGCTTTGAGAGTGGATCGAATAAAAAGTCGAATATATTGGATGCCGCTTGATGCATTCTGTGCAACATTACAGCTGATAAGTTGGATTCATTTAAAAATGGGAGTGAGTGGAAAAGAATGTTATACACATGGCTCTGTGATTTGGCGTGAAATTTTTACTTGTATTTTTCTTCAGAATTTACTCAGGTGCAGAACAGTGTTTCCTTCGTCTTTGAAGTGTTGGTGAAAAGTGGATTATAATTTCAAAGTTCAGCCAAATTACATCGAATGTTAAAGGCTCAATTGAATCGAGCAATATTGATTATGCTGACGAAATATATTTAAAGACCAGCAGGCAGACAGCAAGGTTACAAATGGTTGAAATATTCATTGGCTTTGTTTGTTGTTTACAGTGACGGATTGAGCATATGGTTCATGTAAGGTCTGTGACCTATGCCGCTTGGAAATTGGCATAGAAAATCTAATGATAAAAGCAAAGATCTTATTCGAAAACTTAACTTGTCAATCTAGTATATTTCCTAAATGCTTGATCCTCTAACAATTGAAAGAGCGTTAATTAACAACTGGTACTGTTAGTCCGTGAACAAAGGGTCTGTTGAGGAAAAAAGATAGAGTTTAGCTTAATGGATCGCAAGGAACATAGCTAGGGATAGCACATCGATGTAAATAGAACCCTGACCTCTTGCTTTAGCCGCACCAAAAATTTCAAGTATACCATGAAACACTGGTAAAATTCTTAATTACGTGTAACCCCTGGGAGGTAATTTGAGAGGGATGGAGAGAGTTATTGGGGATCATACAAACATAACAAATGTCCATTCGATAGGCGGCATCCCGTTTGGAAATAAAAGAATGTGTTGCTGTATAAAGGAGGACGGCGAGCAGGGTTGATGGAACCGCATGTATGCAGTCGACAGGTGAGGAAGCGTTTCAGTTGTTGTTATTCCAAATTAAAGAAATGTCAAAAGATAATAATTCTCGGACTTTTAACTAGACCACCAGTTCAGTATTTCAGCTATTTGACCTTGACGCTGAGTTGGTAGACCTTAATGCGGCGCTGTTTGTTTATAAAATTTATATTTGGAACTACGAAAGAAATTTAAAACTAAGAAAAAATAAATGAAAAATTGAAGAAGTTGTTTACATAGTATTCAAGTAAACAGAACCTCCCCTACCTTAGGCAATACATAACGTAAAAGAGGTCACGGCATTTAACTCACGATTTGAAAATAAAAGTTTGTTCAGAAAAAGAAAATGAATCAATCAATAAAGTGAGACTTTGTATACCGGCAATAGCAACTCCTAACCACACAAAAGGAATCATGGAATTTTTCCCAAAACAAAAACAGAGAGAAAATATCGATTTGTACACACCCTTTAAAAACTGTTTTTAACAAAAAAAATTATATCACCCCGCGATAATCACCTTTGTTAATGGTGCCGTTACAACTATTAATTATAACGGTTTGCTCAATAAACGTACGTACTATTGATTACAATTAATCAGATTTTTTAATCAAATTTCATGTGATTCGTTTAATTTAGCACTGATAACCCGTATGGTGTATTTTTAGGATTTTTATTTTCATGGTTTTACGACTTTTATACAAAATCACACGTTAATCGGTTGAGCTGAAAAATGACCAATTTGATTTTGAGCACTTAATTTCAAACGAAAATTTAATTTAAAAATCGTAAAAAACAAAAAATAATATTTTATTTTCGTTACACCGAATCACACAACGTATTTATGCAAGGCGTCGCAACGTTATGACGATCGGAGAGAGAATAAACCGAATCAAAGCCGTGTTGTGATTGCAGTCGCGCAACCAATGTGTCTCGGATCACGGGTACAGCTCACAATAGTAATACATATAACCACATAACTCCTTTTTAATGCACTTTTCGCATGCTGGGTTGATACTATGAGTTTTTTTACTCAAAATTCTCGTCTATTTTGTGTGTGTGTTTGATTACAATAAAATTTCCGAATACATTCATAACTTTCCAGAGTGTTATATACGTGGTCTCGGATAAAAAGACACACGTTTGTTGACGATATAGTACTGTTTTAATCATAGTGAATTGCATAACGTGACGCATCCAAAGATCTTTTCAAAATATTTAAAAATATTTTCATTGGGACAAAATTGTTTCAAATAAAGTATTTCTTTCTTCTACCAGAATCTTAGTGAAAATCTCGAAAGCAAATGGAACATTTGGAACACTTGGACATTGTTCTCAACTGATACCACCATTTAAAGAGTAGAAAATATTCTTTTTCGAATTCTAAAAGTCACGAGTTTTCACCGTTTCGAGAGCTCACTTTTGCCGAGCTTTAGCCGTCGCCGAGACATATTGTAGACGGCTCTCATGTTATACACATAGGGAATGCAAGGACGGTATCAATACCGGTACTAACACCGGAAAACCCCAATACCGAAACCAGTTTTCATGAAAATAATATCGTTATTAAAACCAAAAATTTTATACTCTTGGGGAATATCACTTGATTTTGTTGCTTATTCCACAAAAAAATATCGAAAATGAAGGTTTATTTAACATTAGAATGAGGCACTAAAACTTCACCATCCATACAAAAGTACTAAGGCGGTTCAGACCTAGAAATACCGAAATATTTCTAAGTTGTTGGTTCGGTTTACCAAAGACGTTGATACCAGCGTTTGGAAAAATAAAGACAGCCAACCCCCAACGACAGAAATTTTACACATAAGTATAGTATGAGCGTTTGTTGTGTAAAACGTATGAACGTGAAGGCATGTGGATGGTAGAGCAGGCACAGAAAATATAACTGGAACAAAAGTGTCACAGAGAAGTATACTATGATCTATCTGAGAAGTAAAAAGAACAAAGCGATATGTTCACCGTAAAGACTAAGGTTTGAATAAAAGGAGGTCGCGACAGTTACTCAGACAATCAGACAATTTTCATTTTTACGGTACTTTTAGAACCAACATTCTGATTATGACAGATTTGGGTCGTGTATTTTCGACTGAGAAGTGGTTTCTGTAACGATTGCATATGTTTTCATGTTATTTTTCAAAGATCTGCAGATGGCGACATTGCTTTGGCGTTGTTGCCTATCTTTGAAAGGTTTACAAATACCGTATAAGTACCGGTATTGAAACTCCCAATACCAAATACCGGTGTTGTATTGCATTCCCTAAATACATATGGCTGTTTCCATCGGTACCGTAAATTGGGAACGGTCTTTCATCTTTTTCATTCTTTCAAACGGATTCATAATAAAATGAGACGAAAAATGCCGTTCCCAATTTACAGGTCATCTACTTTGTAAACTTTGTTAATTTGGTTGCGTTAACCATTGTTTTCCATACAAACTGGTATCTTTTCCATAAAAGTGTGTACACTCATATTCTGTAGGATTTACACTATTTCCAACGGTAAAATTGTACGTGGAATGAGCCATATAAGCTACCCAATTTGTCTGTAGCGTTGGTAGTGTCCAAAGTATATAAACATTCTGCAATTATGCGGAAAAATTCCCAACCGAGAGTGCGTACAGCAATAATTCGTTAAGTTAAATTTGACAGGTCTATCCATACAAATTACATACGTAGACCTGTCAAAATGTTCACCAGTGAACTTCACCATCACCAGCAATTGGCGTACGCGCTTCTCAGTTGTCAAAACCGCATCGGCAAAATTGATTTTTTTCAATTTTACCAACGTATCTTCCCAATATTTTCAGTATTTGTAAGAAATATTTCGCATACGCGCTAGCGTGAAGCTGCAGATAGGAAGTAGGGCGAACCGTCATTTGAATAAATGAGCAACGACAGTCTAGTTTCTTGTGTGTTTGCTTAAATTTACTTAACATGTAAAAATTGAATAAAGAACGTCTGCTTCCGTTTAAGTGTATTGAAATCGTCTGAATTTCTAGGATGTCGTATGCTCACCTGACCCGCGTTACTTCCTACGTTTATATACTTTGGGTAGTATCGTAATTTTATGCGAACACTGAAGGTAAGGCAGTTTTCCGAACTTGGCAAAATATAATCGAAGGTGATGGGACATTACATCCATTTTTAAAGCCGTGCGTGTTTAGTGACTTTAACACAATAGAGAAACTAGACGGCTCTATAAAGATGACAGCAAGAAAAAAAAATAACCAAAAAACTGTCAAAGATGTCAAAAGGAATTTTCATCGGTAAAACTGTCATCGTCCCAGTGTTTTTAAAATTTTCGTTTATCCTTTCTTTTCATACCATAGACAAACATAATATTTGAATCCTAAATGTGGCAGTGATGCATTTGTAGCTTTTTCAAATGTTTCTCAAAAATATTCTTAATTTGCAATTTGGTTTAAGTTTGTTATTGGGATCGATATGTGTATTTGGCGATTTTGTTGTTGAACTATTCCAAAATACTCGAGTCTTGCGTGCATTTTTCGATAATTTAACTCACGGAGCTGTTGGAAGGTATGTATTTTGAGAAACAAAAACAAACAAACGAAATTCTTTTGCTCTTTCAATTTCCATAAATTACAGTTTGGCTGCATTCATTATCGTTAACGAGTTTCGTGATAAGATAACCGTGACCGAACATACTGTTTTAATTTTATTCTGTTTCGTTGTTGCAAGTCTAATAGACGTTGATCACTTCATCCATGCAAAATCATTCAGTTTGAAGGTTCGTTACTATTGCAATCTAAATAATTCATCAGCTCATTGATTTCGTTTTCACAGGCCGCAACAACATTAACAGCCCGTGCATTTTTACATTGCAGTACAATTACAATCGGACTATTTATCTTGTTCTTGATTGGAACATGCTATCGATCGCTACTCCTCAATTTGATCAATGCGATGCTGCTCAATGCTTTCATCACGCATCACACTAGAGACGCTTCCCGAAGAGGCTTCTGGTTCTGGCCTTTCGGGCATACGCCCGCTTGTCCTTACTATGCATACATTCTTCTAACAACACTGACTCCCTATGCTTTAATTTATTTACTAAAATTCTTTCGGAATCGATCAGACAATAGAAATAAATTGATGATCAATGTCTAGTGATCGGACTGGATTAATCCTTAGACTGGTGTGTGAAATTAGATTCGAGTTGAAGAGACTAGATGCATTCGTAGTTGTTCGATATAAAAAGGCGTGTTGTGCTTACAAAGATCTGTCGGAAGGGACATAAGCCATAGATAGATCAACGGGTTAGACTTAATAAGTTACTTAAAACAAGAAAAATAAAATGCTTAGCGGAGACGTTATTTCTCTAGATTCGAGAGAAGTAAGTATTTCTAGAGGTATGTACCGGTCGAGCATTTTTGGCTAGCATAACGTATTGATGAATGAAGGAGCAAGAAGTAAAGGAAAAATTCTGTGATAGAAAATGTAAGAAGCTCATTCCGAATAAAACATTATGAACGTTTTTGGCACAAATTTGTGACCGAAGGAGAGTGGCATATCAACGGGAATTGCAACTTTTATTCTTAGGGACCATCCATAAATTACGTACGCTTTTTTCAGTGCTGCCATCAGATTTAAATCATCAATAACTTGAAATTATTTACTTTTGAGACGTCAAATGTATGGCCGACCCCCCATAATACCCCCTAAATGGGGGGGTCGACCATACATTTGACGTCTCAAAAGTAAATATTTTTCAAGTTATTGATGATTTAAATCTGATGGCAGCACTGAAAAAAGCGTACGTAATTTATGGATAGTCCCTTAGGTTTGGTTTTTAAGTTCAAAATGGGACTCACTGCATGTTTTCGAACCAACCGATGCGCCGATTACCGATTAGTTTAAGGAGAACTATTTAACAGCTTGAATTCCACATAGCCCGTTTTACAGCCTATCCTAACAACTGTACACAAAATCTAGTCTAATTCGACTGACAACAAATTTCAATAAATCTTGCGTCATAGTAAACAGAGAGGTCTAGAAGACATTTGTCTATCCGTTGACTTGTTCCGGAACCAACCTGGAGTTCTTTTACGACTCGCATTGCTGAACTCAGCAGAATCATTTGCAAATCGCTCAACGTTCGCTCAGCGTGCCAGTCATCAATGAACAAAACAATTTACCGTTTCATGTTTGGAGAAAATATTAATTGTTTTTAAAAACATAATATGATTGTTTCAATTAGGTTCAGACGTGTTGTAAGTAGCTATGCAGGCAAACATAACATCGTTGTGACAAACATATTTTGCTATGGCTGCAATGAGCATATTATGTTTTTACAAAAATGTGTGTATTGTGTCATTCATTCTCGTGAATGGCAGTGACTAAGGGAGACGACTAACATCAACCAAAGGTAAACAAAGAAGTGAATCCACATATTAGCAACCAAAGAATTTCCTCAATTAATGCAATAAGATAAATAAACGACACGGTAACATTCAGTTCAATTCTCTCAACAAAATGAAAAGGAACGATTGAGTCTAACCCTGTGATAGTCTAATTTAGAAAATTTGATGCTAAGCCACTAATCTTCATTCCAAAGCTATCAGTGAAATGATTACCTGCATTTTCCCGAGATGTTCCTAGTAACAAATGAAAAGTTAGCAGTATTTAAAATCCGCAAAATAACAACCAGACCAGTAGAATGTGTTACAAAGAAAAGTATTGCCAATTTAGTTTTATAAGACATTGTTGGAGAGACGTTTTTTGAAAATTTAGACAAATAAGGAAATTTTAGGTGTTTTTACTATTGTAAACGGCTCAACTTGCGTTAATAAGAAACGTTTTCCTAATCATACTTGTGTTGTTTATTTTTAGTGAACCACGACTATTCGAGGTCGTTCACAAACTACATAACTCTTGCGAGGCTATACATATACATTAGAGGTGTGCGGGTCGACATTTTTTTTCCAAACGGGACCCGAACCGAACCCGAACCAAAATAAGAATTCAAAACCGACCCGAACCGAACCCGATCTAAAAAAAAAATTTCAAGCCCGACCCGAACCGAACCCGATCCAGAATCAAACGCTCCAGATATGACTAATTTTCAATAGAGTTCAAGTTAAAGACAAACGATAGTCGTCGACGATAGTATTTTAGTAGTCATCGACTACTCTGAAGGCTGTTTGAAGCCTGTTGGACGATTGTTTGAATGTTGTTTTAGCGACTGTTTGAAAGCTGTTTGATGGATGTGGGTATTTTCAGTTTGTGTATACCTTTAGATGTAATTCGAGTTCATTTGGAAGTACTTTGAAAATAATTTATTTACATATGAGAAATAATGACTGAAAGTGTTTCAGGATGAGATATGATTCCGAATAAGTCTCGGAAACGTATCGTCGACTCGCACAACCTCAGCCACGTCAGTTCGTACGGGTAAAGAAGTTGTGCTTCCATCTCAGCAAGCATACCTCATTCTACGATTACAAACAAAGAGTTGAACATTTTAAGTTCATTTTTTGGGCCTAATTCCTCCATCGTTTTCAATAGGAAGCCATGCTAGCTACTTTTTAAGATGTGACCTGGGAATTCGTCACAAACAAATATTTATCTCATCTTAACATAAAAAAGTAGCAATCATTGCTACCCTATGTTTAAGACAAAAATTGTGAGCCTATTTTTTCATGAAAATGAAAGAATCTGACATCCGCTATTGAAAGCTCTTTCTATTGTATTATGGTAGTAAGAGTTATTTGCTAGAAACCAGAATGTGAACTAATTTTTTCGGGTCGGGTCGGGTTTGGTTAGTTGAAGTCAAAAAACCCGACCCGTCAAATTCATTCTGGTTCGGGTCGGTTTTTTTTTGAGTTTCGGGCGGCCCGCACAACTCTAATATACATTTAGGCTATCCGGTTGCGCGAAATATAAACGCTCACTACTTATCATCGGATATATGTACACAAAGCGGTATACGATATTCTTTATCTTACATCTTCATTTTACACAAACAGAAATAACGTATTCCGAGCAATGGTGGGTCTACGATTAGGTATCGACATTTGCTCGCCATAGTTGCGTTTGCACCGCCGTAGACAGAAAGAGAAGACATGACATAACCTTAAATGTAAGAAAAGTAAAGGAAAATGGTCAAGGCATGCAGAGATAAATAATATTATACAAAGAGCACTGGCTGCCGCAGACGTACCAGCTAGATTGGGAACCCGGGAGCATTCGGAGAAGATGGAAAAAAATATAGTGAGTATAGAAGCAGCAGAAAAAGCAAACAGAAAAGAATCCAAGTACAACTTATTACTTCTCCCTTTTTCGGTTGAAACGATGGTCCCCTGGTGTACAGAAGCTTTAAAACTTTTTAATGTAGTGGGTAAGAAATTGCCTTTGAAAACTGGATAACCAAGATTGAAAACATTTCTCAAGCAACGAATAAGCATGGCGATTCAAAAAGGTAATGCTGCTGCAGCTAAGGGATGTTTCAAACCATCAGAGAATTTAGAAGAGATTTTTTATCTATAGTAGTTAGTAGCGGGTGACTGACAAATTTTTGTAAATTATCGTAAGAAATGTACTCGGAAATGTACAAAGGCTGCAAATAAAGAACACAACAGATCGATTCACTCGAAAGGATTGGGAAATTTTCGAACGAAGAGAGCGCGAAAACCGATCTCTCAAGAAGGACACGAGCCAGATTACCAGTGATTAACCATGATTAAGCAGTAATCAACAGTGATAGACAGTGATAAACCAGGGTTCAGAAGGTCTAACCTTAAATAGTCATCAAGTAACATAGTTAATCACGGAGTCGTTTCCCCCTCGCGCTCTCATCGTTTGAGCATTTTCAAATTCTCTCAAGATTTATAAGTAAATTTCAGAAAGCGATTTCGACCCACTTTAATTAAATTTATCTCTGGGAATGCTGGCCAAATTGAGAAAAAGAATAGAGAAATGAAGAGGTTATTCTAAAATGGGAAAAGAGAAATTCAAACAATTCAGTCCTCTCTCAATTATTTCCATATTCATAAATGTTTGACAGCAGTCATAAAGACAAGTTAAAGTAAAGCTGATCCTTTATTCTCGTGTCTTTACGGCAGGATCATTGACAATTTCGGAAACTGTTCTTTGAATATCGAGTTGCTTTCATTGGTTACAATTAGAGCCGCCAGGGCAGTCGCCCATGATACACCTCCGTCAACGTAAGACGTAAACTTACACCCGTGCAGATTTTTTTTGTTCAGTATAGATATGCTACAGTCTCTTCAATTTAATTAAATTAAACATAACCAAAGACCCGTACGTATCAGAATAGATGTGACAAACAGAATAGATGTGGCAAAGTGACTCGAACGTATCTAAATATACAAATAAGCAAACAATCCAACGTTTTCTGTCCTTTTATAACCGTAAGAATTTCGAAGATACATAGAAATTACCCAAGGTAATGTCAAAGGCCCTACAGAAGTGCGACTCAGACCATTCAAATCTAGAAAAGCTTATATCCAAGGACTAAGTCATTTTTCCCTGAAAACCCGAAACACTTGCTCTCTAAAATTTTATTCTCTACAACTTTGTCTTTGGAAGCAACTTTCTACCTTTCATAATTCTGGAGATTCGGGTCATCCTACCCAATTATGTAGGTGGCCATATACCAGGATTGTGCCATATTTCTCCAAAACCCTGAAACACGTGTTCGCTTAAATTTAATTCTCTTCAGCTTCGCCTTTGGAACCAACTTTTTAACTCTCATAGTTCTGGAGATCTGGGTCATCCTGCCCAATTATGGAAGTGGTCATATACCAGGATTGTGCCATATTTCCCCAAAATCCTGAAACACGTGTTCGCTTAAATTTAATTCTCTACAACTTTGCTTTTGACAGTAAATCTCTATATTGCATAGTTAAGGTAATAGAGACGAAAAACTGTTTTCGTATATAGCCAGGAATCTCAGTTTCGTCCATTCCATTGGTTCCTGTGCCCAGACCCCTGACCCGATTCCCACAAAACATTTTTCTCAGTTTTGTGATATCAAATGCTTTCATGTGACACCAAAATGAGGAATTTCCGTGCTATACTTGCTGAGATATTTGCGAAAAAGTTTCATCGACCTTCGAAAATTTCATGTCCGACCTCCACTTCTTCGACCATATCTCTGGAACTACTTGGCCGATTTTGCTCATCTTCGAACTTGAATTATGGGAGACATGTACCTTTCAAGGAAAAAACGTTAAGACTGATCAGTTGAGCCGTTTGGAAAAAAAGTGAAGACGGACAGACGGACATTTTTTTTATTGCTGATTCGTCATCTCTAGACGATAATAGATGCACCCCCCCCCCCCTCCCACCGCGATCTACCCCATGCTACAATAAAATTGTTTGTAGTAAACGTATAGGACCTTTGTACTTCGTACGGGTCCAATTAAAGTTGTTTACCCTCCTCTAATTATGGTCCTGTATTAAGTAGCGATAGATATTTATATTTTCACCTTTGCTATCCGTCCGTCCGTCTGTCTGTAGACACTTCATCGAGGAATGATCGATGATTTACCGTGGAATTGACGATAATTCATCAAGGAATATCTCACGTGATTCCGCGGTGGATCATCAGTCAGTGACTTCCCGGTGAATCATGGGTGACTCCCCGGTGAATCATCGTTGATATTCCGGTGAATCATCGTTGATTTCGCGGTGAATCATCGTTGATTTCCCGGTGAATCATCGTTGATTCTTCTGTGAATCATTGTTGACTCCACGGTGACTCATCGTTGATTTCTCGGTGAATCATCGTTGATTCCCCGGTGAATCATCATTGATTCGCCTGTGAATCATCGTTAATTCCCCGGTGAATCATCGTTGATTCCCCGCTGAATCATCGGTGATTCCTTGTTGAATCATCGGTGATTTCCTGTTGAATCATCGGTGATTCCCTGTTGAATCATCGGTGATTCTCGCTGAATCATCGGTGATTCACCGATGATTTAGGTACAAAATTAATTTCTTTGACTACACTCTATCACTACTTTCCTATACACATAACAAAGGTTTATTAAGTAGCTACCTTCTTGTTTCACCCTTCCTTACGTCTGCCCCCACTTCACCGGGCAATCACCGATGATTCCATAGTGATGATGTATGGCGCACACCTTTGCGTCAAATTTTCCTTGCAACGTAATAAAGGCGGTTACACATTAGCAATTACTTTCGTTCTATTCTCTGATTTTCACAATTTCTTTGACAGAAAAATATGACGATACTGGACGATCCGATTATTAGATGTGTAATATGTATTTCGTTATTTGAGAAAATCAACAATTAGTGTCAATTAGTTTTGAGAAGAATTTCACAAAATATTTAGCGATTACTGTAATTACATGCCAATAATGCCAATACATGCATAACTGGCAGATGACTGATCGCATACGGCGTGAAACGTACTGCCCCTCGGGTTTAACAGATGATGAAAATTTAGATACTGGAGTTTTTACACCAGGATCTTTCAGAAAAGATCCACTTTTAAAAGGATTACTACCAATTTCGGCTCAAGGTAGTAATAATTCGACAACATCGTCGCAAAATATTCGCAATTATTTATGTTCATATTTCTCAAATGAAGGACATCGATCATGGCAGAATGAGGTGATCATATAGAGAGAAAATATGTTTGACTATCCAATTGGATTGCACATTTAAAATAAAAAATTGATTATCCTGTTGAAATTGTTTTTCTAATGAAACGATACCCTTACATTTTTACTTCGTATCCGTCCAAATCCTAATGCTTTTAGTACACACCACATTCGATTTCCCATTTTGCCCAATATCGTGGTCTAGACGAAATTACCTTGAAGACAAAAGGGTACGAGCTTGATGCGTCATGACGTTATGACGCGTCATAATAAATTAACTTTGGGTGCTGCATTCATATTATGAGAGGAAAAACTATTCTCAAAAGCGCAAGGGTAAGTTTGGATTGGAAACATCGAACTACTGAACTAATCTTGACAAAATTTTCTCCTGTTATTTCTTCGAACCAGGCTTGTCTTTCATCCGACATTTTGATACGCGTGAGTTTGAGGAGGTAGTGTGTGAAGTCGTCATTTTACCTTTGTTGAAGAGATGAGAAGTGATATTCAGCTTCGATAAATAAAAGGAAGAAAAATTTACAGTTCAAAAATATTTAATTTTCATCATTCAGAATTATTCGGATTGTATTTGATCAATACATATAATGCCAGCAATAGTTATAGTTCACAAGTTAGGATTATTTGGATGATATTTTATCAAAATGTTTGAGATGTCAGCCATAGCCAATGCTTGATTCCACTGTGACATTGCCTTTAGGCAAGCAGTCACGAACTCCCCATAGCACTCACAACTGTGTTTCGGTGCGTCGCTCGATGCAGAGCTTGAGCTTCCTTCTTTTACCGAACGCAAGATTTCTAAACACTCATCGACAACTATTTCCTGCTTATTTTTGTAGCTCCCTTTGGAATTTGGACGGAAAAGTTGCTTCACTAATGACGGGTAGGTTTCAAGGACAGTGTTCGTAATAATAACTCTCCCAATTAGATCTTTTTAAAGTGCGAGCCAATATGATTTTGTTCTGAGCGTGCGGAATTAAGCTTTTAACGCCCTTGGATTTCAGCGCCTGAATTTGATTGAGATCTCGAGGCAAAACGGCTGTTAACAAAAGACGTCCATTATTGGGGTGTGGTATGGCGAAGGCGTTGGAAAAACGTGGCAGGGTGGAGGTTCAAGATTTCGCAAAAATTGTGGACATCCCTTGTGAACGACCCCAAATGAATAATAATTTTTAATTTGAAAGTAGGCGATACTTTATCTCAGAATGTTAAGTTTATTTACATGAATTTTTTTTTCTATCTTTCCTATATTTTTCGATCAACAAATGAATTTGTTAGAAATATGACTCCATAATGACTTTTTGAACGCTTAAAGGCTGTAACTGTACGTTTTCAAATATGAACTTAAACTACAAGGGGCTTTTTCATACCCTAATACAGAAGGACTTTATACTCTGAATTATGATAAAAATCAGTGTCGCAAGCGAATTTTGTAACTTTATACAGTTCCAGAAAATGAAACAAAGTTCTTACAGTTAAATATTTTAAAGTGGTCCCGTATTCGGTTTTTCCTTAACGTTGACATAAATGGGGGCGCTACGGTCGGCGGGCGCTGAAGGCGATATATGGCTAGTCTGGCCCTGAGCCGCTTGCACTGCCTGTAATCCTCTCCGCTGACTACCACCGACCTACTTCGCACGGCGCTCAGGTCTGACACTTTCTTAATGTTATGTTGGTAACAGCGTGGCGAGATAAAAGGAGCAGATGTGGGAAAGTTTGGCATCTCCATCTGTCCGCAGGCGTACCAACTTAACATTAATCTGTTTTTTAATCAATCAAAAAAAAATTAATATTCGAAAATAAAGTATGGGCGGGTCATGAAATAAGATAAAAATTATGTTAGGCAAAAACACTGACTGGCATCGACGTCATTTCTGAACGCTGAGTGGAAATGATTTTTTGAAAGAAACTTGCATGAACGTGAGAAATAAAACACCTTACGTATTCTACCCCAATGCAATGAAATGTAGTGCAAAATATGGGCGGGTCATGAAATAAGATAAAAATTATGTTAGGCAAAAACACTGGCTGGCATCGACGTCATTTCTGAACGCTGAGTGGAAATGATTTTTTGAAAGAAACTTGCATGAACGTGAGAAATAAAACACCTTACGTATTCTACCCCAATGCAATGAAATGTAGTGCAAAATATCCCGTGTAAATGGCTTACTATTTAACATTTGTCGTAATGATATGAACAATACACATGACAAGAACTTTCACACTGCCTTCCGTTCTTTGCTCCGTGAAACAGTCGAACGCAATACTTTTTTCAACGTGTCATCGCGTTGCTGCAGCTTCCTAGTCAATTTTTCAATTTCTCCTAGATACTTCAAGTGAACACTCTGCACGTGATTCTCTTTTTGCTGCAACAATGTTTCTACTTGCTTTAAGTCACTCCATTTGTTCTACAAAGGAAAAGTAGGTTTGAAAAAAGTAAACACTAGAATTCAATTCAGCGTACCGTCAAGCGACGTTGACTGCCTTCAATGGTTTTGTGCAGGGAGTGGGTGTGTTTTAGTCGATTCTTAAACGATTCCCGCGACAATCGTATCCGAGCTAGACTTTCACGTAGTTGAGTATTTTTGTTGAGGAGCATTCTAAGGGATAAATCAGCATAGAATTTGGAGTAGTCGTCATACAAGTGAGAAAAGGTCAGCGCAGTCATCTAATAATTTTCTTACTCATTTTGTTCGTCCAATGACTTGACGTGCTTTTTCATGATGTCGTTTTCGTTATTCACTTGCAAACACTTTGCTTCCATGTCCTTCAAATCTTTCGTTAATGTGTCTATCGTCAAATTCAATTTAGATTTTTCGCTGTCGTATTGGCTGCTGAGTTCTTGGAACAATCTACAAAGATTTTTTAATTAAAATTACTACAACGAAAGCCTCGAGCTAACGAGAAGCCGTTCATGAATTAAGTAACGCAAGAGGCCTAGTGTAATTGAATTTTTTGCGTTATGTAATTTTTGACCGATCGCCTGAGGCGAAACAGCTTGTACAAACTTTTGCATCTCTTTCAAGCTTTCAGCTAGAACTTCTGATGGACATTGCTGAACGCCACGCAGCGCAGTTAATTCTCCTTTAGCTCTTGAGTAAGCTTCCTGAAGACGTTCCAAGTCCAAGTTTTGCGATTGGAACTTTTGTTCGTAGCATTTAAGTACTTCAACCAATTTCTCTTTGGTAACGTCGGCTCGTTTCGATTGTACTTCCGCTTTATTTCGAAATAAGTCCATTTGGGCTTGTAAACGAGTTTTGTCTGTGGCCCACACTTCGTTATCCTGTTTCAATGTTTTCAGTTCAGTTTGAAGTCTTTCATTCTCAACCACCACGTCTTTCAATTTGCCAGTGAAATTGTTTAGCTCATTCTCGTACTGCTGAACCAAATGGGTTTTTTCTTTAATGATCTCAGTGTAAGCGTTTAGTAGAGGACCTAAGGTGTGAGCTTTAACCGAACCCCAATGCAAATTTGGTTCCACGCAGGAATCGAAATTAATTTTAGGAAAATTCATTTTTTGCTCATCGGTGTATTTCCTCAGCTCATCTTGATGTCGTTCAAGTTGCACATTTAGTCGATAAATAAGTGTTTTCATCATCTTCACGTCATCACGAAGCTCTTCGTTTTCTTTACGCAATTGCTGATTGGCATCTTTGAGTCGTTGCTCACTGACCATCAACTCTTTGCACGACTCACAATCCTTGGACTTCAAGTGATCATTTTCGGCAGCGAATTGTTCATTGTGGCTGTGGAGCATTGTAAGTCGCTCCACTAGCTTCTCAATTTGCTCATCTTTTTCCTGCAACTAAAGAATGATTTTTCATCAATAATTTATTTGAATCTTCAAAGCAGAAGAAATTTACTCTCAGTTTCAGATTCCTTCTGAATTTTTTGTCTTCAATTTTCTCCGAATCGCTATCTTTGTTTATAACATTTTTTACACTTAAATTGTCCGTAAATGTTTTGTAAATCAATTCGTTTTTCTCATTTTTCGTCTTAAGAGACTTCTCTAAATGACTTTCCAATTCAGATGCTATCTCGTACAACGGTTCAATATTCTTACGAGATGGTACTTTCGAAGTCATTTTTCGCAAATTTTCCTCAAAACAAACTATCGATTTTATTAAATTAGGTCAATTTGTTGTTCCGTTTTCACATTGTCAGACGCAAAATTTTTACAAATGAAAATATTCACCAGCAAGTAAATCTTTTAACGTGAGTAAAAACATAAACAAACATCTAATGGTCAATCACCATCGCCAACGGCAACGGTCACAAAAGAAAACAAACGAAAATCGCCATCGGTTGCAAAGTTTGTAAACAAAAATTTGAAATGTTTGCATTGCGTTGATTGCGTTGCAGGGCTGAGTTTTACCTTTTGGTAGCCTTTAAATTTATCAGCTGGGATGTGCGATGTTTATGGTTTTCTTTACACACGTTAAAATTCAAAATCTTCTGTGAATGTTTGGTAAATATTAGAGAGCTTTGAGCATTACATGCATCTTATGTTACAAATGCTATGACAGCGATGACATCGTTGACACGAGTGTGTGCGAAATTTTTCGATGACTTTTAAAGTTGATGCGTTTGATGTCTTCATGTCGAAACATCGCAAACAAAAATGATCTTGTTAGGCGAGTTGCCGCCTTAAGCCTAGTATCCACTTTCGTGCCTTTCGTGTGAAATGAAAAATTTTTCACGACCGCAATTCTACACTTGCGAAAAAATTCCAAAGATGAAACGCCATGTGAAATATATTTGTGTTGAGATCAAAATGTTTTCACTTTTCACTGGTTACGCACTCGAAATGAAAAGTTTCATGAAATTTTTCTTTCAAAATCATGTGAAAACTTGTGTGAACGTACATTGACTTTTTAATTAAATATAGGAGTCAATATGGGTCGGAGTCGTGGTGCATGACTCAGAAAGACGAACAATCGCTGCTCACGTTCGAAAGAAAGGTACTGCGGACAATCTTCGGACCAGTATATGACGAAAATATGAACAGATGGCGCAGACGATTTAATCATGAGCTTATGCAGCTTTATAGAGAGCTGGACATAGTTAGAACAACAAAAATTAATAGACTACGATGGCTTGGTCATGTACAGCGGTTGGACGACAATCGTATCCCGAAGAAACTTTTTATCACCAAACCGGAAGGCAAAAGAAGTGCGGGCAGACCAAAATCCAGATGGTGCGATGCAGCTTTTGCCAACCTGAGAACTGCAGGAATAACCAGATGGAAAACGTTAGCTGAGGATAGGTCCGGTTGGAGAAGCATGTTGGAGAAGGCCAAGACCTTTAATGGGTTGTAGGGCCGGTTAAGTAAGTAAGTAGGGCCTAGCGTTTATGACGCAATTTTTTGAACCCAATGCAATTTGTAAGAATAAAACTTTGAACACGAGCAAACATTCTTCTTAACAAAGTTTTGATGTCTATGAGCAAAAGCGTCACCTCAAACGATATCATAATTTTTCTGGAAAAACTTCAGACGTTTGAAAGACAATGGCTGTGAGCTATTCAATACTAAATGCTTCCAAAAAACATTCATTTTTGTAGTGGATTTTATTTGAACATTCTTCTCTTTCGCACCCATCACTCACCCAAAACACTCAAACTCACAAATTTAATTTAATTGAAATACGATTTTATTTCAGGTATTTTAGAAAGCTAGCTTTTTCATTAAAAGGTACAAGTGTTGGTCAACCTCAAATCCGTGTAAATTGTTCGCATCGCCTTGCAATCGCATGAGTAAGCCACCATATGAAACATAAGCCGATAGTCTACTTGACTGTTCATTATGCGCCTCATCGCCTTCAATTCTGTAAATTTTACCGTACATTACGTACTCAAAACTGTCTGCACGGGACGGCTCATCAACTGGATTGTATTCACCGCTGTCTAATAAACGTCACGAACATTAAACCTAAATATTTGAGACTAAAAATTACAAACTCACCTGGATATCCGTCTTCTTTTAGGGTTGTGGCTAAAACTAATCGAAATTTATCGCCGAGATCCATGGGATAAATCCAAGAATTTATGTCTAATATCAAATCCATTTTGAAAGATTCAGATTCGCAGTGCAGTCTACTAACTCTGTCGAATTTCTTTCCTTCGGGATCCATATCTTTGACGTTGAAAATATCTTCAAATAGTACTCCAGACATGATTGATTCGGTCTGAAAATATATTAATTGAAACTTATATCAATGTGTTTCAAAACAAATGCTAACAACAAACCGTCGTCCGCTTCGTCGTATGTCAAAAATAATAATGTGGCCGTACCGGCCGTACAAATGCTATGACAGCGATGACAGAAGTGTGTGCAAAATTTTTCGATGACTTTTAAAGTTGATGCGTTTGATGTCTCCATGTCGAAATATCGCAAACGAAAATGATCTTGTTAGGCGAGTTGCCGCCTTAAGCCTAGTATCCATTTTCGGGCCTTTCGTGTGAAATGAAAAATGTTTCACGACCGCAATTCTACACTTGCGAAAAAATTCCAAAGATGAAATGCCATGTGAAATATATTTGTGTTGAGATCAAAATGTTTTCACTTTTCACTGGTTACGCACTCGAAATGAAAAGTTTCATGAAATTTAGGCCTGCTTTTGTAAAACTTTGTTCATTTATCTTGGTGCGCTGATACGGTCAGATGGTGACAGCACACCTGAAATTCACAGAAGCAAATGATATTTTGGTCTAATTAAACATTTACGCTCAAAGTTAATATCAAAGGAAACGAGGTGCCATATTTACAAAACCCTTATTCGTCCAGTATTGATCTACGGATGCAAACTTGGCCGATGAAGAAAAGTGAAGAACAGATGCTCCTAACGTTCGAGCGCAAGGTACTTCGCACCACATTTGGAGCGATGCGCGTTTCGAGCTAGGCTCGTTTCGACTTATTATGAATTACTTTAACGTTTACAACTGATTTCGACAAGTTTCTGACGAAAATATGGAAAATATATTTTTTTGAGGTTATGTATGGGGAGAAATCAAACCTGTAACTTTGTCTAACAACCTTACGACTATTAATCTGCGGGCTACATGCACAAATATTTTTCCCGACATTTTTGAACATTCTTAAATCACGTTTTAAGAATTCTTACATTTAAATTATGAATATATCACGAGATATAGATTTTTGAACATGAATATAACGGATTAGCCAACTGTGTGGCGTTTCATCTTTGGAATTTTTTCGCAAGTGTAGAATTGCGGTCGTGAAACATTTTTCATTTCACACGAAAGGCCCGAAAATGGATACTAGGCTTAAGGCGGCAACTCGCCTAACAAGATCATTTTCGTTTGCGATATTTCGACATGGAGACATCAAACGCATCAACTTTAAAAGTCATCGAAAAATTTTGCACACACTTCTGTCATCGCTGTCATAGCATTTGTACGGCCGGTACGGCCACATTATTATTTTTGACATACGACGAAGCGGACGACGGTTTGTTGTTAGCATTTGTTTTGAAACACATTGATATAAGTTTCAATTAATATATTTTCAGACCGAATCAATCATGTCTGGAGTACTATTTGAAGATATTTTCAACGTCAAAGATATGGATCCCGAAGGAAAGAAATTCGACAGAGTTAGTAGACTGCACTGCGAATCTGAATCTTTCAAAATGGATTTGATATTAGACATAAATTCTTGGATTTATCCCATGGATCTCGGCGATAAATTTCGATTAGTTTTAGCCACAACCCTAAAAGAAGACGGATATCCAGGTGAGTTTGTAATTTTTAGTCTCAAATATTTAGGTTTAATGTTCGTGATGTTTATTAGACAGCGGTGAATACAATCCAGTTGATGAGCCGTCCCGTGCAGACAGTTTTGAGTACGTAATGTACGGTAAAATTTACAGAATTGAAGGCGATGAGGCGCATAATGAACAGTCAAGTAGACTATCGGCTTATGTTTCATATGGTGGCTTACTCATGCGATTGCAAGGCGATGCGAACAATTTACACGGATTTGAGGTTGACCAACACTTGTACCTTTTAATGAAAAAGCTAGCTTTCTAAAATACCTGAAATAAAATTTCGCAACATCGTATTTCAATTAAATTTTGCACGATTTTCGTTCTTTTGTGAGTTTGAGTGTTTTGGGTGAGTGATGGGTGCGAAAGAGAAGAATGTTCAAATAAAATCCACTACAAAAATGAATGTTTTTTGGAAGCATTTAGTATTGAATAGCTCACGGCCATTGTCTTTCAAACGTCTGAAGTTTTTCCAGAAAAATTATGATATCGTTTGAGGTGACGCTTTTGCTCATAGACATCAAAACTTTGTTAAGAAGAATGTTTGCTCGTGTTCAAAGTTTTATTCTTACAAATTGCATTGGGTTCAAAAAACTGCGTCATGAACGCTAGGCCCTACTTACTTACTTAACCGGCCCTACAACCCATTAAAGGTCTTGGCCTTCTCCAACCGGACCTATCCTCAGCTAACGTTTTCCATCTGGTTACTCCCGCAGTTCTCAGGTTGGCAAAAGCTGCATCGCACCATCTGGATTTTGGTCTGCCTTCTTTTGCCTTCCGGTTTGGTGATAAAAAGTTTCTTCGGGATACGATTGTCGTCCAACCGCTGTACATGACCAAGCCATCGTAGTCTATTAATTTTTGTTGT
>CM055403.1:7117071-7212691 GCA_029228625.1 Pseudolycoriella hygida | reverse complement strand
TCGCGAGCGGATCACCTTGACGCAGTTCTTCCTCAATGTCGAAAGCGTCTGACAATTTGCTTCGGCTTCTTACTCGACTGTTAGCTCCATCCATTGTCAACTTTGTTAGCGAGATTAGTTTTTTGGGAACCCCTAATTCCTCCATCACTCTCCATAACTTCCTCCTGTTGACACTGTCGTATGCTGCTTTGAAGTCTACGAACAAATGGTGTATTTCCAAGTTGTACTCCTTACACTTCTCCAAGATCTGTCTAATGCTAAACAGCTGGTCCGTTGTTGAACGACCTACACGAAAACCACCTTGATATTCACCAACAGTAGATTCCATGTATGGAAGAAGGCGTTTGTATAGAATATTCGCAAATATCTTGTAGGCGATATTCAAAAGCGAAATTCCTCGATAGTTGCCACACTCCAATTTGTCGCCTTTCTTGTACAAAGGGCAGATGATGCTAGTCTTCCACTCTCCCGGCAACTCCTCGACATTCCATATGCGCTTGATGAGCTCGTGCATCTCCATACATAATGCGTTACCACCGTGCTTGAAAAGTTCTCCAGGTATGTTGTCGGTTCCTGGGGCTTTGAAATTTTTGAGCTTTAAAATTTCATGCTCCACTTCCTGTAGCGTTGGTTCTGCAATATGTGGCTGCGCGGTCTGAAATGGTAAGTTGTTGTTGGTGTCGTTTCGGTTCGGTGGTCTGTGCGGGTTCAGCAGTTCCTTAAAGTACTCCGCCCATCGTCTGATGCACCTTTCCTCATCTGCTAAGACCAACCCATCCTTGTCCTTGCACAATAAAGGTTGTTGACTGTAACCTTTCCTCGATTCGTTTACTTTCCGGTAAAAATTCCGCGTCTCTTTTCGATTACCAAACCTTTCAATTTCGATTAAAACTTCTTTGTCATGTTGTCGCTTTTTTCTTCGGAATAGTTTTTTCTCGAAATTTCTCTTCGAACGGTACTCTGCCATGTCAGCTCGAGTGCATCTATTTAGATTTCTCGCTCGAGCCGCATTTTTGTCATTCAGTGCTTTTCTGCATTCGTCATCGAACCAGTCATTTCTTTTCTTTCCCGTTCTCGTTCCTATCGTCTATGCTGCGGCTTGCTCTATGTTTCGTCTAATTTGATTCCATGCATCGTCTACGTTTCGTTGTTCGCTTTCCATTCCGTCAATAATTTTCTTCTGCAATATTTTCGTCCTGCAGTTTCTCGACGTCCCACTTTTCCAATGCCGGCTGTCGATTGTACCAAGTAGTGATCTGAATCGATGTTCGGTCCCCTACAACTTTTGACATCCAAAACATTTGAACAGTGACGCCCATCTATGAACACGTGGTCAATTTAATTTTTGGTTCGTCCATCAGGTGATACCCATGTCGCTTTGTGCATGTCTTTATGTTCGAAATAGGTACTGCAGACAACCATGTTCCTTGACGCTGCGAAATCAATTGCCAGCGTTCCATTTTCGCTTGAATTGTCGTGGAGGCTATATATAACCAAAAAATAAATTTCCAACTAAGCGGTTAGTTGACTTTATGCGCATGCGCACAAAATTTTTTTTTTTCATTGGACAGTAGCAATGAAAAAAAATCAACCAACTTCTTAGTTGATTTTGCGCATGCGCATAAGTCAACTAAGCTCTTAGTTCGTTAATTTATTTTTTGCTTGTATTTACCAATGGTGGGACGGTAGTAGACTTCGCGACCTATCTTGGTATTCAAATCCCCAAGTATGATTTTGATGTCTCGATTCGGTGCTCCGTCGCACCCTTTCACCAGTTTCTCGTAAAATAGCTCCTTCGCTTCATTATCTTTTACCTCCGTTGGAGCGTAGACGTTAATAAGAGTATAATTGAAAAATTTTCCTCTTATCCGTAGAGTGCATATTCGTTCGTTGACAGAAGTGAAACCAATCACCGCGTTTCTGGCTCTACCGAAGACCATGAAGCCTGTTCCGTATCCTCTTGGGCTGTCGTTGCTCTTGCCGCTGTAGTAAAACGTAAAGTCTCTACTGATCATAGAATCCTTCCCTGGCCATCTAGTTTCCTGTACTGCTGTAATGTCAAGTTTAGTCGCCCTTAGCGCACTAGTGAGTGATCTCAACCCTCCTGGCCGTAACAGAGATCTAACATTCCATGTTCCTAATTGTAAATCGTTGCCCTTTTTCCGTTGCCTAAGTCGTTGCCGTTTATCCTGTCCAATCCGAGGCTCTGTTATTGAATTCATAACCATATCGCTTTTTTGTGTGTGGTATGGTGGCTAGCCACACGCACTACCCACTAATCCGTTTCCCCGATGACCCGTGGGCAAGTCATCAGGTAGCACAAGACTCCGAAGAGAATTGATGTCCCGGGGACTACGACGTGGACGTAAAAAGAGCACTTGATCCCCAATCAATCCCCATCAGCTAGACCCATCAGCGTAATAATTTGTCTGTGTTTTTCCCAAAAAGTTCTACTCACCAATCTCAATAACTTTCCTCAAGAAACCAACCGTCTGGGTATTTTAATTCATAAAATAACATTTTTTAGTATTCACAAAAATCCAAGATGGCGCCACTTTGTTAGCTGGTAGTCAGTTTCTTATGACCCAAAAAAAATTTCCCGATGAAACTCTACACTACAAACTTCTAGAATGAACCAACTCTCTAAGAGTGACCAAATTTGGGATTTTTTTATGCATCTTGATTTTGGCAAATGGTGGCTCGTTCGATTCTTCATTCAATTCTAGAGACACTTTTTTCTTCTTTCTTAGTTTTCAAGAATGTCTGGTCTTTGGAGCTCAAGGTGTCTACCAGAAGCGCCCGTAACAGTTTTTTTGATGTAAGTCGATGAAGAACTGACCGAAAATACTGGTTGTCGGTAGGATCGAAGCACGTACCAAGTGGGATAGTCATTTTAATACCTTAAGCCGTCGCTATCCCTCCTCTGTGGAGGGTAATCCGTCAAAAATGGATCAAACTTTGATTGGCCTTGGGTCAGTGCAACAGTCCTGTTGTGAAAAACTGCTGCACCATCCCGAATTACAGCAATTGTGCAAGTTGATATATTCCGGGATTAGGTCATTTTTCCAAAAATACCCTGAAATTAGGGTGGTATTTAGAGGGGTACAACACACATTTGAATCACCAGAAAGCATATTTATCGAGTTATTAACGATTTAAATGTGCTGGCAGCACTGAAAAAAATGGACGTCATTTTTGGATGGCCCCTTACAGGAATGAATTTAGGAAAATCGGTTGAATACTTCCGAAGTTAGTGTCGATAAAGTGGTCAAAAACCTGGTTTTTTGAAGGTTTGTGGAACTTTTTCAATTATATCTCTGCGAAATTAGAACTGAAATCGCTATGGAAGGTTTTAAATAAAAGATATGGACATCAGGAAATCACGAAAATTAAATTATAGAAAATCTGTTGAGTCGTTCGGGCTGTAGTGTCCTCAGTGTGCGTTAAACTCAGTCAAGGACCACACGACCCTACACAATATTTGGTCGTTTTTCGTTAATATTCTTTAATGATGAGGTTTTTTTTGTGCAGCGTTGTAAAGAAAAATGAGGCGAACTTTTTTGTGTGGAAGTGTGGGTTAGTGTGGGTTTCAAACTTTTTTTTGGAAATTTCCTTTTAAATTTGAGGCTTTTTTAGAGATTTAAATAGGTTTCTTGCGCCGTTGCTTCGGACGGGTTTTTCAATATTGCCCTTTCGGCAATTTCCAGTGCAATTTAATGTGGAGGTATTTTTATACGCTAAGAGTTAAGGCCACAATTTACTTAGATACGTTCCGAGTCTTTTTGCAAAATCTAGTCTGTTTAGCACATCTATTCTGATACGTACGGGCCCGTCGTATATGTTTTTTCATGCTTGCGGCGAGAAAACTCGTGTTTTGTCCCAGCAAAAGTTGTGAGAAAGTTACATATTCTTGCCCAGGCGATAAAGCAGTTATTTTCTCACCGCTTCCACTTTACACTGAATGAACATTCTGTCGTATAACTTTTGCTCGCGTTGGAATTCATTATTTTCGCCCCATGTATAACAAAATATATTTTCTTTGAAAGATCTGGGCATGCCTGACAACTTATGGAAGAATTTTTTTGGTTTTGAGATTTTGGACTTAGCCAGGGCCCTGAAACTGAGTCTCTACTATGGCCTAACGTGTTTTTTCTACTTAAATCGGGTAAATCTTATCCGATTTTCAAGATCTTTCTTTTTTCTCAAAGATAATGGAAAAATTGATTATAGGAATAAATTTGGGAAAATCGGTCGAAAGCTATTGAAGTCGAAAGAGTGGTAAAAAACGGAGTTTTTTGAAAATCGTGAAAACTTTTTGATATATTCCTCTGTGACATTAACACGGAAATCTTTCTTCAAGGTTTTCAATGCAAGATATGGACTTCCAGAAATCACAAAAAAAGGTATTAGTGAAAATGGGTTGAGTGATCCGGGCAATAGGGTCCTTAGTGTTGGCCCAACTCACGTTACTACACTACACGATATTTGGTGGCTTTCAGTGCATGTTCTTCAAATGATGAAGTTTTCTGTGCAATGTTTTGGGGAGAAAAAAAAACTCAAACTTTTTTGTCGAATATAGCTCAAAAAATGTCTTTTGCTATGTTATGGAGTAAATTGAGTGGAACTTTTTTGTCTAGATATGAAGAATGATTTTCCTTTAATTTTTTTTTCCAAAATTTTTTTCGAATATTTTTTTCACGGTTGCTTTCGACGGGTTTTTCAATATTGTCCGTTCGGCGATTTTGAAACATCTGTTCTCTTTGCCACTTCTATTGTGATGCGTACGGGTCCCTTTATTATGTTTTATAAGACGTCTTACTACGGAGCGCTTTCCACATTACCTTGGGTAATTTATGTAGCTTGTTGTTGTCCAATTTCAAAAGAACTTAAAAGAACTTAAAAAATTTCATTTTTGCTATTTCTAAAATTTGTGCAATAAAATTCTGATAAGTTAACAGTTTCTCCATAATATTTAATCTGAGATGTAAGTTCCTTTACATGCGACGGGCGAAAATGAGGTCATTTTTTAAAGTTTTTTTTTGATTTCGCCCCTTCGCATGTAAAGTTGTGTGTGCACCTGTTCTGGACGATTGATTTTGGGCATTTTCGCTTGTAGACCTCACTTCGTTCGGTTTGCAACTCGCGAAATCGCCTAAAATGAATCGTCCAAAACAGGTACACAAATAACTATTATGTTCATTTTCTTCTTTTTCTTTTCGAACGCATGTCTGGTGACGCATGTCAGCTGTGCTATTTTTTAAGCCGGCTAAAGCCTCTGCAAACTATTGATTAGATGAATCATCCCTTAAAGGTGTTAGCGATCGGCTACATGCAAAATAAAAAGTTATAACTCGGTCAAGGCCGTTTATCTGAAAAGTTAAAGGGCTGGAGCCATCATTATTTGGCTACCATATAAGCTGGGGAACGAATGTGTTTTGTATTATGTTAGTTTATATAAATCACATTGGAAGAAGGAAGAGTGACAAAGATGAATTGCATTACCCAGGTGACGGTACCGATAGAATTAGCAATTTACTAGTTTCGCTGTTTGTCGTAATACTTTTTGAGATCCTTTCATTGTCGGAAAGTTTTTACTATGCCAAAGGTAAACTATGACTAAGTTATTGCCATCTATGAGATATACTATGAGCAAAACTACCATAAGCCGTATGATGGAGCTATACTCAACTTCACATGGCTTGAACGTACTTAATCAGCTTTTTTTTGTTTACAAATCCAACAATCGGAACAAAACCGTACTAGCAATAGTAGTAGAGTGGGGATTGGGTATTTAGATAGGGTAGCGCCTGATTGCATATGAACGGAGTTTGGTAGTCCGGGTCGTATGCCAGGCGTGCAACTGTCTAACTATCAAGTGCTCTTTTTACGTCTACATCGTAGTCCCCGCGACCTCAATTCTCCTCGGAGTTTTGTGCTAAGCTTAAGAGTGTTACCTGATGACTTTCCTACGGGTCATCGGGGAAACGGAAGTAGGATGGGCGTTTGGTAAACCTTCAAACACCGGAAAAAATGGATACCGGTTATGAACTCAACAACATAGCCTCGGATCGGACAGGATAAACGGCAACGACTCAAGCAACGGAAAAAGGACAATGATTTGAAACTAGGAACATGGAATGTAAGATCTTTGTTGCCGCCAGGAGGATTGAGATCTCTCACAAGTGCGCTAAGAGCGGCAAAAATTGACATTACAGCAGTGCAAGAAACGAGATGGCCTGGAAAGGACACCATGACCAGTAGCGACTATAAGTTCTACTACAGTGGGAAGAGTAACGACAGTCCAAGAGAGTATAGAGAGAGAGAGAGAGAGAGAGAAATTGGGTGATTGGATTCAACCCTGTTGACGAGCGATTGTGCTCTCTACGGATAAGAGAAAAAATTTTCAACTATACTCTTACAAACGCCTACGCACCCACGGAAGAGAAAGACAACGAAGCGAAGGAGCTATTTTACGAGAAACTGGTGGAGATATATGATGGAGCGCCGAAACGTGACATTAAGATTCTGCTTGGAGATCTGAATTGGTAAATAATTGGTAATTGGTAATGAAAACTCTAACGACAACGGTACGCGTGTAGTTCATTTCGCAGCGTCAAGAAACATGGTTGTGAGCAATACATATTTCGAACATAAAAATATCCACAAAGCGACATGTGTATCACCTGATGGACAAACCAAAAACCAGATTGATCACGTTTTGATAGATGGGCGCCACTGTTCAAATGTATTGGATGTCAGGAGCTGTAGAGGACCAAATGTTGATTCTGACCACTACTTGGTTAAAGTGGTCGCATATCGGTCCACCACAACCGGCATTGAAAAAGTGGGATGTTGAAAAACTGCAATTTCAATTAGGGTGACGCTCAACGCTTCGAAACGCAAAAACATCTTTCCAAATATTTTCACAGTTGATTAAAAAAATGCGTCACAAATGCCGGACCCACCAGTGTTATAGTTTTCTGTTCTTTCAGTTCTTTACGCAAAAATTTGACTTCCTGTAGAAAAATACTACATACATTCCTGCATACAAGTCAAAGCTGTGATACATATTAAGCAAAGTTTCCCCTAAAAACCGATAAGTCTAGAAGAAAAATGTTATAAACGAAACAATGATAAGCAGTCGTTCCCGTGGATAGTTACACGGGAACGAATGTTCTCTATCACTTCGCTTTTATTATTTTCCAAACACATTTATCGATGTTTAGCGGAAACTCGTTTAATATGTATGTGAACTTCGAATATTTATCTGAAAAGCCTCTCTTCGGATATTTATCTGAAAAGCCTCTCTTCGAATATTTATCTGAAAAGCCTCAGGTGTGACTTATATTCTATTAAATTCAAGAAACAGACAGTAGAATATCGAACTTCTTTCGGGTTCGGGTTTGACTTTTTACATTAGATCGGGTTCGGTTTGACTTTTCATTTTGGATCCGGTTCGGTTCGGGTCGGGTTTGATTTTTTATTTTAAATCAGGTTTGGTTCGAGTCGGGCTTGCAATTTTTCTTAGATCGGGTTAGGTTCGGACCGGGTTTGAATTTTTATTTTGGTTCGGGTTCGGGTCGGGTCCCGTTTGGAAAAAAAGTTTGAGAGTGCTAGAGAAATCCACAAAAATCCTTAACAATCCCTTAAGCCTAGGGAGCTCCATTGGATGACTTGTCTCATGTTGAGAATATCAAGAAACGTGATGGAAGTTGAAAAGTGCTAGATAAGTCCACAAGAATCCCATAAACCTAGGAAGCCCCATTGGATGACCTCACTCATGTCGAGAATAACCGAAAAATATCAAAAAATCTAAACCTCACTCACCCAACCGTGACACTCACACACACACATTATTTTATATCGAAGATCGCAGAAAAAGGTTTTTTTCATACGAATGCCTCTGGAACTACTAACTAACTATTCATTTTCTTTGGCTTCTGTGAAGTTGCACATTTTGGTCATATCTTCGGACCCACTGGACCGATTTTAATGAGTAAAATGTCGATTTCAATCAAAATTGTACGTAGAATCCGAAAAACTAGGTCTCAAGGGGGGACGAAAGGGAAAAAAAATTAAAACTTTATATATATGGTTTATATGGTTCCGCAGTATACGAAAAAAAAAATTCCGATTTTTTTGCTCGTATGGGGACTTGCGTCACGGGCGCAATGCTACCGCGCGCCCATGATTGAACGTTTTGGACTTTTTGTCTTTCTTATGTTTATATTGCGTGTACACTCGCGCGCGTGAACGCAACAAATGACAAAGGTTCAATCGGTTCATACACTTTACAGTAAATTTTCTCTCCGGATTTTACTTCTCCGATTTTGATGTGCCACCGCATACTATACACAAATTACGTATTTTCATTTTTGCTTCAGCTGATGGTTACGTAAACCCAGTCTATGTATTATTATGTCATTGCTTCTTCACTTTGCTTGGTAAATCCCCTTCCGGATTGTGGTATCGATCCTGCGTTTGAGTGCTAGCTTTGAGGACTTAACTGCCGCAACACTTATTCCAACGGTTAAGTAATGAAAAACTGTTGGCGCATAATTAATTTTAGTTCTTTATTTATTTACATAATGCTTTTACTTTAACTTTTAAATATTAATTAATTTTTTAATTGTCTCATTTATTTTAATTATTTTTATTTAATTATTTATTTATTCATTTATTTTTATTTTGACAAAGAAAGCGAAATATATAATTAATTTTATAGCCTAAAAACCTAGCTAATAAAAGATATAATTTTAATAACTAAAATAAAACAGCGTCAGCAAGACAAATAGAAAACATTTTACTATATTTCTTATTTGACTAACTCGCGCTACAAATTAAAGAACAAAAAAATCATTGTTTTACTGCATAAAAATGAATTATAAAAACTAATAAGTTTCGTTGTTGCTTGATTAAAATGTTTCCAAATGTGCAAATAATAGAAAAATTGATTAAAAACGTAAGTCAAAGTCGCATAAAATTATATTGGGGAACAGAATCGGAGGAAAAACCCATAAATCGAAAGAAAAAGGATAAATGAAAAATTAAATTTTATACAAATTTATCACAGATTTTTTTTAGTTATTTTTCATTTTATATTAATATTGTTTGTAATTATTTAGTTTAATTGATAAGAAACACACAAATGAGTTTAATTTATTGGGTTTTTTTGTGAGATATCTTAAAATGTAGATCGGTTTTCATTATTTTATTTGTTTTACATTATAAACGTTGCAGATGTGAACTTTCACTAATAAATTGGACAAACTGTGTAATTAATAATTTTACGACATTGCGAATGCTAACAATTGCAATTGTAAGTTTAGCAACATGTGTACACTGTACACACACATATGAGCAGATTAATTCAATAAAAACCGAAAAATTACAAGCAAAACTGAACAATGAAATAATAACGCTGGAATTCAGGTATTGATTGGTACTGTCCAATAGAAAACATCGCTGTAGCTGACATATTGTCGATGGATGTGGTTTTACTTCCTAGACGATTGTTACCTCAAGGAGAAAGAAAAATAGAATGTGACTTACCGAAGGACATCAATTTGCATAATTGCCATTCTAAAGAAAAACATGATTTTACTAAAATTCTGCTCAGTTTTTCTCAACAATTGCTTTGTTCACATTTTCCAACCTTAATCCCGAAACCTAATAACATTCTGAATTTGAACAGTTTCTCTTTCATTTATCACTATGCAGCATCGACACCATTGAGCCTACTAGCCCAAGTTTTTTCCACAATTTCACATGTCCCTGGTCAACGTTTAATATTTCGAAATTAAATTCTTTCATAGTTTTTTTTTTTGCATTTACAGCAAACTTGCCGTTTTGTTGAACAAATTAAACAAAATTAGAATATTTTAGGAACAATGCTCTGACCTTTCCTCGTCATTTCGTTATTGTTACTTTCCTTGCAGATAATTCTGGCTGTTTGGGTAATAACCTTTTCTTTTTGGGTTTCCCATTGCATTTTCATTTGTTTACATTTTACATGCAATAAATAGATACACAATTGTTTGTCTTAAACAGGTTCGTTATTTACATTGCTGCTGTCATAATGAAGACTCTTCACCGCTTCGAAATTGCCGTGTTTGCTCATCTGAAATGAATTAAAAAATTATTGTAAAATATTATAAGAAAGGTCGAAATTAGAGTCATGACTCTAATCACAGTAGGGAAAACTGCTTTACTCGTTGTCCCACCGAAAACTTGTCATTACATGAAAATCCTCTGTATGTGCACCCGACGGAAATTGTTCATTACATGTCATTCATTACATTCATTCATTCATTCATTCATACATTCATTCATTCATTCATACATTCATTCATTCATTACATTTAGCCCCCACCGGAAGCTTCTCATTAAATGTATATCTTCACGTAATGACGCGAGACACCGGAGAGACACCGAGTAAAACAGCATACAGTGGGGGTTGCTTAATAAGTCATCCATTCTGGATAATTTCGTGACACTCGCAAACTCATTCGTGCATTTTTAAGCAACTAGCTTTAAAAACTGTTTTTTGATTCTTGTAGTTGTATACCTCGCCTTCGGCTTTTTGCTTAAAAACACCTTCTTGAGTTTGGCTCATTTCACAAAGTTAATCGCTCATGTAATGACTTATTTCCGCAGCTCCCACTGTAATCTACTAATCCCTGTGTTCATATAGTTGAAACATTTTTGTCATAAGCTCCTAAGGTCCCGCTAAAATTACTTTATACTAATCAAAGATTATTAGCAAAATATATAAAAATTGACTTTTGGAAAGTCAAGAATCCCACTCCAATGTTTACAGATTTCTATAATATCAAACTAGGCTTAGCTTGCAGTAAGATAGCGTTGCAGGCGGTGGTATATAATTCAACGTAAACAAAACAAATTACAGCGAGTAATTGAAATTGTTATCTTCAGTTAAAGTTTTCGTTTTGTTTTTCTAAAGTATTTTTTCTAAAAAGAAAGTGAAATTAAGGAACACACAAAACGCCAAAAATTGCACCAAAATTTCAAAAATAACGCAAAATATTTTTCAAAACATTATAATGACAGCGGTATCATATTTGTTTACATTGCAGTATATTAGGACCATTCTATCGGTATTTCTACTTTCTAAATTATATAAACGCTATAGAATTTGAGTGTACACCCAATGTAGTTTTCATTCACTCAATATGAAAAATATGGCTCATTCCAACGGTATGTCTTAATGTAAGGAACGTTATTTGCATCTTTTTTACCTTTACTACATTGTCTTTTAAAATTGAGACAAAACATACCGTTCCTTACACACAACACATCTACTTTGTAAACTTTGTGAATTTGCTTGCCATTGTTTTCCATACAAACTGGTAACTTTTTTAAAAAAGTGAACGAAAATACATTTGTGTACACTCGTTTTCTATAGCATTTACATTATTTACAACGGTAGAGTGGTTCGTGGAATGAGCCATATAGCACTTTTCATAAAACAATGGTAACTCAAGCAAATTCGTGATGGTACCCTCTTAACATACCGATGACATTAGTCATTTTATACCGATGGTACTGTCATGAGTTTGGCAAACGTCAGCCTTCTATTACACATAAAAAATTACCATAAAATTGCACTAAGTCACCTTTTTAACTCTTCCTGGAGTCATTGTCACCTTATTCGCGTAGATAAATGTTTCACTTCATGAGTTAAAGAGTTTGCACAATGAATGGACTAGGGAAAGTAAAACCGGTTTTGATAACCGGTTATTCCAAAACCGGAAACCGGTTTTCTCAATTTCGATAACCGGTTTTCAAAATAAATGTTTTTTCTGCAGGATTCTTCTCAAAAATATTGGTTTTGTTGTAAATTTAAAGAAAATCCCTTTATTAAAACAGTTGATGAGCTCGTCTGTCATCAATTTTAGGATCTTTTCAATTGCCAAGGATATTTCATCAAATTTATAAATATTTCTGAGGAGAGATTTTTTGCGAGAAACTATCTTCATCGAATATACTAGCGAATATATGTCTTTCGAATTTCGAATTTTTCTCTTAATAAGTTACTCATAAAGTCAAGTTTTACAACGTTCTCACACAAAGTGAATGCTTTCCCAACAGCGCCTTCAAGAACTCTTTTAGACTATCAGGCTTTTGGATTTGCGATTGCTCTTAGATAGGGAAGCTGTAGGCAAAATCGGACTCCACGGATTTACCAGTAAGAGAAATGCTGGCAGAAACGCAGGGCAAGAAATTGTTAGTGATCTCAGAAGACGAGCTTCAACTTTATGCGACATCCCAACTATCAGAGAACCGCCTGGCTGCGACCGGAAAAATGGCAAGAAACCAGATGGTCCGACAATCATCCCTTGGAAGCGCGGTGAACCTCTTGTATAAGACTTTACATATGGTGATACTGTATGCAAAACATACAAAAAATCTACACGTAAGCGTGCTCGTGGCGCTGCGAAATGTAGAGAAAGCGTCTAAACTGCAAATTACGCATGCTTGGAGGGTTGCTTTTGCTTTGTACCGGCTATTGAGACGTATGGCACTTAGAGAGATGAAAAAAAATTAATTGACGAAATTGAAAAGAAGCTGGTGAGAAAAACTGGGGAGACTCGATCCAAAGCATAAGCATACTTGATACAGGGATCAGTCTAGCGATACAGCGAAGAAACGGAGCGTACAAACTCGAAACGATTCCCGAAAGTCAGTGAAAAAAATTATACACTCTACAATTTTGTGGGACGTGAGATTCTCTGCTGCACTCAAATATAGGAAATGTGCTCTTGAGCAAAGTTACCCATTGATCCGACCACAACCCGTCCACTTCGCTCGAAGTAACTTTAAATAAAACTTGAAGGTGACGTATTAGTTAGCTTCTCGATCAAGTGTGACGTTTGCGGGCCGAACGCAGCGAGGGTCGTAATCGCACGAGCTCAATTAATTCTTTGCAAGTAGAATTTAAGGGTGCTGAATTGACAAACTTTTACGAGCGTGAGGTTTATGGACGCAGCAAAGCGAGGAGGGCCCTGAGCCCACGAGTGAAATTATTTAGAATTTTTAATTAATGGAAATTAATAGCCCAAATATAAAAATTTTGGGAGTGCACAGTTTATCTGGATGTATTGTGGTGTATCGTAGCGTAGTAAAGTGTAAAGTACTGGCCATAACGAATTTTTCCGTCCATATTTCGTCCATATTTCGGGGGCTGGTGTAGTTATTCATAAAATGAAGCAATATGAGACAACGAAAAAGGGTATATGATCTGTGTAGGACCAAGAAGTACTAATTACAAAACTTATACGAGTGTAAACTTTGCGGTTCAAGCAAAAACAACAGTATTGTCCACATGTTTGTTACCCCAAAACAGAAACAAATTTTGTTCGATAAAAAAGCGAGTTACTAAAACGTATTTTCTAATGACTGACGATAAAAATTTGAAACTTGAATCACTTTCACAATCTTTGGCCTGATTTTCACATCTTTTCCACAATTATTCACGAATTGCGGAGGTCTTGCAAACTTTTCACGTAATTATGGAAAAAAATTATTTTTACTACATGATTGTACAACTATCCTAAACCTACCCCTTTAAACGAAAAAAAATGTTCAAAATTATCATAGAAATGTCAGCGTTTTTAACTTTCATACTATTTGAAGAAAAAAGTTTAATGAATAGTAGCAAAAATTGTGTAGAATTTTGGTGCTAATCTGACTTGAGCCTCTTTTTATTGTAACAAAATAATAAATAAACTAGATCCCAAGAGGTGGGATCTAGTAATATTGTTGAAATAAAACTAAGGAAATATAAACTAGCAACCCACACATCAAGCAAAAAATCGGCTGAAACGCTTAAAACAATTTCGCTCGCTACTCTCGCATAATTTTAATTATATACTGAGCGCTTTAGTAATCAGTAATAAAGTAGAGAAATAATTGACAGATGGGAAATAAAGTAGAGAATAGGCATAGGCGAGTAAACACGCTTCCTTTAAATTGTACCACTTTATTTTTTGCAATTTAAATGAATCGTGCAAGGCCAGATTCTAGGTACTGACATGTCAGAATAAAGTAAGAAATGGCGAGTTGTCCAAATTTAATAATATTCAACTTTCGACTTAATTCTTTTGATAGTTTTGAAACTTAGTAAAAAAACTGTCACTTTCCACTCAAAGATTTGACTTTTGGCTGTCTAATTAACATAAATTTAATTCATTTATTTTGTTTTATCTAATAAAAATTAATTAATTAATGTAAATTGAGAGTTGCCCGGGGGGTATCGTGAGTTGTCTAATTTCATATAAATTTCAAAAATGTGAGTTGTCCAAGATATGAAACGTCATTGGAGAACTCACCATAAACCTTGAGTTGTCCAATCTTTTTTTCCATACAAATTTACTCGGACAACTCAATATTCGTTTTTCTAGTGGTCAGCTCACCATTTTTTACCTTACTCTTTACCTTACTCAATGAATGAACTAGCTTTTTGTTGTTTCCATGACGTTTTGTTGCTTTTTCTGTTATTTTGAGGTTGGTGTTGTATGTGGCGACTCTTTCGTAAATTTCTACAAATCTGCAGACCGTCCATCATGAGTCGTGTTGCTAATCGGTTCTTGCCACCGATGCGCGTGCCCTGATGCCTTGATAAAGTCTGTTTTACCAAAAGTTTGGTATTATTTGGCAGCAAACCGATGAAATGATGCAACTAAAAACAGCGAAACAGCAAGCACTATTGGAAAATTGTTGTTTTATTATTCCAACGGTGCTTGCTGTTTGCTGTTTTAAGTTGCATCCCTTCATCGGTTTTGTTGCCAAATAATACCAATTTTTTGGTAAAACAGACTTTATCAAGGCATCAGAACATGTGCATCGGTGGCAAGAAACTATTAGCAACACCACCATGATGGATGGTCTGCAGATTTGTAGAAATTTGCGAGAGAGTCGTCGCATGCAACATCAACCTCAAAACAACAGAAAAACCAACAAAAAGCTCGTTTTCACTGAGTATAATGACAAGTCAGTACCTATAATGTGGCCTTCTCGAAATACAAGTCTGATTATAATTATCAAAATTCGATATTTCGATAGACATCGAAATAAAAAATGTTGATATTTCGGTAAATACATACTTGAAAATGTTATTTGTAAATAACTATCTAGTACCTATAATACCCAACAGAGCGGGCCATTGTAAGAATTGTTCCTAGACTTTTCTGTTTCGGAATCATGACGGTTTCAAAAATAATGAATCAGCCGCCAAAATTGTGGGTCTAAATTCTTCGAGGAAATCTGACGTTTTTTGTCATAAACTGATTTTGTCGACATTACTTGGTAATATGCTCGATCGTTTATAATTGCAAACTTTGCCTAATAATGGCATCTCAGTCGCATGCTCTTTCCAATATCACCAATTGTCAACAGTAAATAAATTGGTTTGTCTTGGTTGGAACTAAACCTGACCTAACTGAATCGAGAGTTGAATGCTTTTCGATGAAATCATCGACAAAGTTTAACTGTTCATTTTCATTCTCAATGGCGATTGGGGCAAAATTTGAGTATTTGGGTTTGAAAATTGAAATCAATGACCGCCGCTGATTTTTTCATCGGCTTTGGCGGTGTATCGGAGCCGGCGTCGGCTGAACCACATCGGCGGCGTAGCCGGCTGGCGCAATGGTCTCATGAAAATATTTGATAGTGGAACGGCTAGACTAGTTTGAATCTCTCCCTCCAATGAAATACAAATTTTGAAATCCAGAAAATCAGTCAAGGGACTCAAAAATTCTGTTGCCCATGGTGTTCTAAATTATTTAGATATTTTTGCATATAAAGAATACAATTACTACGAAAGGCTAAAAATTCGTTCACTTACCTCCAGTTTTAGTCAACTCATCCAACTTAGTTGTAGAATCTGACACTTGTTGCTCGTTGGTTGGTGAACTGGTGGTTGTTGCGGTGGTGACAACAGCCATTGTTGTTGAAGAGGCATTTTTAACATCAATATCATCAGCCTTAACTGTTGATTGTTGTTGTGGTGTACTTATTCGTTTGGGTTCGTCAGTCACACTGCTGATTGCAGTTGTAGGTTCGGCACTGGTTATCTCTTTCGATTCATCAGATGATGAATTAGCACCTCCGTTAATTTCGAACGGTTGCAGCGACGTTGTTGTAGTGGCAGATGCCTGCACAACGGTGCTTGAATTACCAACCTCATTGTTAGCAATTTCATTTGATTTGGTACTCGTTTGATTGGTGCTTTGAACGGTCGCTGGTGGACTTTTTGATACACTTGAGCTGATTACACTGCTACTGGTCGAATTTTTGCTGGCATGATTAATCGGATGATTTGAGCTGGGTGGTACAGTTGTGGTGACCAAATTATTCTTAGTTGGATTGGGGGATGACGGTGTTGTTATCGGATAATAATGCGAATGAGGAATGTTTGTGGTATGAGCTGTTGTTGGTGGTTCTTTGCAATTTGACTGCGACAGGTTCAAGCTTTGCAACGGAGGACCGGTATTTTGTTGATGGCCGCTGTTATTGTGCGACAGATTCAGGGAACCAAGTGCTGAAGCGTGTTGTGACAAATTCAAACTGGATGATGTCGAAACAGGATGCGTTAGATTTAAGCCACTTGAATGATGTGATAAATTAAGACCGGCACTGGGAATACCGGGATGTGGTAGACCAAGTGTAGTTGGAACTGATAAATGAGCCAAGTTCATTCCAGCGGGAATAGATGAATGTGCCATCGACATGCTGACAGAAGGATGGGTCAGGCTAACAGATGGATGTCCCATTGATAAGCTCGTTGGAACCGATGAAAGATGATGGGATAGGTTTAACGTTGAAGATGAATGAACACTTGGAGGTGGAAGGTTCAAGCTGCTTAAACCGAGATTCATTCCCATAGCATGTGGACTCTGACGCTGATTCGACGGATGATATGGTGATAACGATGAAATTCCATGTGGTAAGCGACCTAACCCCATCGGAGACGATAAGCCTGGCATTAAAGGTGCTAAAAGTCCTAGACTTCGTTGCATTGGATTATACATTTGCGACGAGTAATGATGCATTCGATCTCGCTCTCGGGCCTCTCGTTCCTTTTCAGCTAGTTCACGTTCCCGTTGTTCTTTTTCACGTTGTTCCTTTTCGCGTTGTTCACGTTCTCGCTGCTCCTTTTCTCGTTGTTCCTTTTCTCTTTGCTCTCGTTCACGGTCTCGTTGTTCACGTAGTTGACGTTCTTTTTCTCTTTGTATTTCCCGTTCACGTTCCTCTTCCCTTGCTAAGCGAGCACGATGTTCTTCCTCTAATTTCAATCGCTCATGAATACCAGGAACACCTAATCCTAGTGCTGCTGCGCCGGCGGGCAACATTCCATACAAATGCGGTGCGTATGGCGACGGCATTGGTGAATAAAGCGGATGGGCGTGTGCATGAGGATGATGAGCTCCAGGACGGAACATGCTCTGAAATCTTGGATCTAGAAACAATTGCTCTTGAAATTGCAAGGCGGCTGGACTAAATAGAGTAGCTGAAATAAAAATTTTGTTCTCAGTATGTAAGTTGTTCAAAAATCTTTCATAAATCTCACCTGGTAGGTGGCTAGGCATCGCTGCAAACGGTGATGCGTAAGCATCCAGCGGAAAGGATCCAGCTGGATGAGAAAGTCTTTCGTCTGATCTATAAGGTTGAAATCCACTTCTAGCTAAAAGTTCTGGTTGAATACTAGGAGGGCCACTTATACGAGCCATCTAGTGGGAATGAAAATTAAACTTTAGATTCAATTTTGATGTGCTAAGATTTACCTTTTCTGGTGGTTGTGGAGACAATGTCCTTTTCTTTACATTGCCACTTCGGTCATCAGATGACTGTCGTCCATCATTTTGCCTACTTTCGCTGCCACGACCATCTACATTAGACGCCCTTTGTGTTGCTGCCAATGTATTGTTCGATCCAGTACTTCCACGCACATTCTCAGCCCCAGAATTGCTTTCATCTTCTTTAATGTCAGCTTGCTTCGCCAAATTACGAAGCGCTGAGGCAAACGGTCCCCGCCCACTAGTAGAATTTTGCGTCGGAGGTGGTGGCTGTGCTCCGGTTATATGATTAGATAGTGAACCAGATGATGAGTGATGGAGAGACGCAGGTGGCAACGGAACAGGACTGGTAGCTGGTCGCTTTTGACCTTGTTTTGGTTGAACTAAAAAATGCAAAGAAAAAATAATTACTTTTTTTGTCGATTTAGGATCGAAGACAATGAGAAAATTGATAGGGCCACCCTCTCTAAAAAAATATCAATTTTTTTATGCAACATTGAATCGTGTAGAAACTTGGCACAAAATCACATCGTCATTTATTCAGACAATATGTCAAAGCGAGACCACATTCACACTTTTAGATGAAAATCAACAATACGTTTCATCCCTGACGTAGTAACATACCTCACATATATTCAACCAAGCAAAAACACACTCTCAGCGACTCCCCTGTAGCTATTTACACAAACTTAACAAAATAAAATAGACAACAAAATTCGTAGACACAACTACACATAGTCATTTTGGTTGCAATATTCGGGTGTGCGCGTTCAAGATGTATATTTATTGCCAATAATACTTAGGGCAAAGACTCAAATTAAGAGGCGAAACTTTATACACACAATGGGGTCGTAAAGACGGGTGGCGGGGATATACATTTATCTCATAAATAGAGTATGAGAGCGAGCATGTCATATCGTCATATACGTATATAGTTGCAACAAAATACTATAAGCACAAAGAACACCAACATAACACTCAGTGCTTTAAAAAAGGAAATGATGACAATGATACTCTTCTTATAAATCCCCACAGGGGAGTAAAGTGGTTATAAATGCAGGCGATATAACAAGAAAGAAGATGTTGTACTTTGCTCAGTTGCTGTGTATACAGAGTTTTTATTATGTTTTGTGTATTTGCGTCCATTGTTGTGGATGACAGTCGTAGCTTGAAAACTGTAGTGTTTCTGCCTTTAGATGGGGAAGGGAGAAAAATTCTTAACAAATTAATTTTTGGTTGACGGTTACTGTTCGAGGGTTTGACTCGGGACGGCAATTATTGTATAACTTGTGGAGACCAGTGACCGTGACCAGTGAACGTACAGAACAGTAGCCGTCAAGAAAGCAGACGACCAAGCAAAACAAAAAATTTCTCTCGTTAGAAATCGACAAATATTGTTTGGTGGTGAATTCGAATTGAAAACGATAAGAAAACTGCTGGTGTAAATTTGATCGGGATGGATGTACGCAAGCAAAATATGAACAGCCTGACAGCCGTTGACACAATCTTGACGTACGACCAGCTCCGAATACAAACCATTGTCGTCTCTAGAGAAAAACAAATTCCCTAGTAGTGGCGTAATAGTACATTGCATTGGACCCTGCGAAAGTAATTCATCACATGAGGACACAATTTTGTGATAAGAGCCAAATTCGCGAGTTCACAGAATTGTTTCTGAAGTAATGAGTTATGTAGCAGTGTCCAATGTATAATGTTTTATTGCCGACCCATGCAAAAGTTGAATTTAACATAAAAATTTTCGAAAAATATACCGAGAATGTTCCACCATGTAATGGATCATTTTCGCAGAGGGCATATTGTTATCTATAATGCTTAACTTTCGCAAATAGCAGGTAGTAAGTAACTATGCAATCAATTCGTCGTCACGAGGCAGAGAAATTTCTGTTTTTTGAAAATCAGAACAAAGATAACGCAAATTAGATGAAAAATGTACGAAAGTTTAAGAAAATTCTCAAAGCGTCAAAAGAAACTCTTTTATACCGATGGTCAGTAAAATTCAGTAAAAAACAGTTAAAAATTCAAACAACATCCCCAGAAATTCTTTAAAAATCCAGGAGACTTTCTTTTTGAAAATCATTTGTCAATGAAAGTGGAAAATATCCGCCCCTCGATTAGATAATACTAGATAACGGCATTGATTATGAATATATTGTTTCGATACACTGCCCATAATAAATAATAAAATATCGATAGCTTTTTCTACCTTCAAATCTATTTCATTTTTCCTTTTACAAAATGTCATGAGGTTCCTCGAACTACTACACTACAACAATTCTCATCAAAAAATACACAGACAATTCTTAACGCAAATAAGTCGCAGCACATTCTATACACTGACATTTGAAGCAGACTAACTTACATAAGAATTCTAACATTTACAGCGGATTATCTTTAGCTAATGATATCCAGATGTCGCACTTCTCGTTAAGAAAGGCTTATACTTTATTATTTATCGGTAACTTGTAACTTTAAGTGCACAGTTCATTATGTTTTACTATATTTTTGAGAGCGTATTTGTAATGAGCAATACGTACATATTTGAGAATGAATGAAGCAAATGGCAAGTTCACCCTAACGCTGTCTAGCGTATAAAGTAAAACATTGATACTATGAAGAATATATAACTTGATGTGTACCAATACTCGGCAAGCCCTCGTGTACGTACACATCTCGTTATATGCTTCATAGTATTGTATCAGTAAAATTAAATAAAATTTCCACGTTTCAGATTAAATAAAATAACGGTCGTTCATTACACTTTAAAAGCTATTGTGGCATATATTTTTCATGCCTCGGGGCCAAAATCGAAGGAAATTTTATAAATTTCTCTCGATTTTAAACCTCTGCATGAAAAATTTTTTGTGTATCTGTTTTGGACGACTCATTTTAGGCACTTTCGCATGTAGACCTCGCTTTGCTCGGTCTACAACACGCGAAATTGCCTAAAATCAGTCGTCAAAAACAGACACACAAATAACTATTTCATGCTTCATATGCGGTGCGAAAGTAGAAATTTCATCCCATGGGGATACTTTCGTACCTCTCCCTTGTAGTGTAAATAACTATTTCATGCCAGCGGGTTCTAAAAGCTTTTCCAGTGATTTTCAGATTGATGCACAAAATTCGTATGCTAAAGTTGAATAGTCTCGTTAATACACTATAGTAGCATCAACACTATGACGATACAAATGTGTAGAGAATTCTTCTCCAGATGGATATGTAGCGAATGACGCGAGACATGTTCATGTATGTAGGAAACAGTGTGATATACGAAAAACGATGTGGTTTTCAAGCATAATATGTTCACGTCACAAATAAAGTGGAGGGCATAAAGTTTTAAATGAGGGTAAACTGAAAATTGTCAAAGAATGATGAGAATTGACGTGGTCTGTGGGAAATTATTTTCTACGCGAAGAGACGCAATAAAAGGTGAAATTAACATTAGAAGTAAAGTTTGGAGCATGTTCCGGCAATAACATAAATTAATTTTTACATCAAAATGGGTGACTGTATTTGGAAACCGTTCTTGTGTTTGAATTTTGATTGTAGCATTCGTTTCATAAATTTTTCATGGTTACATTTTATAATGAAAAAGTAGCAGATGTTGCTTCTTAGATCGATTCAATTTCAAAGTAAAACATTTATTATTTAAAACATTCGCTATGTAACGTAAATTTCGTTGAAGCAAATTAATATTTCAAAGCAGGAGTTATCAAAAAGTTAGCTATTTTACTGTCATGAGTCATGAGGTCAATTCCCATCTGAGTTGGTAAACTTAACAAGCCCTACAAAGTGTTGCGAAGACTTTTTCGATACTTTTAGTTTATTTTATGCAAATGAGGCAAAACTAAGTCACCATGTAGGAAACCATGGTTTGTGACTGACAGTTATTTCCAACTTACTTCGGAGTCGTGTTAATTGTTTTGTGTGTTTTTATTTTCTCGATTATTTTGATTACTGCGTGGAAAAAAAGATTTTAGTGAGACCCAGTCTTTATATATTTTATCTGAAAGCGGCCGGTATGGTGTACTTATCGGCCGCAAAATAGGCCGATAAATGCATTATCATTTGAAGAAATAAATTACTTGAATTTAATACGAAATTATAGTTACTGAAGCCAATAACAACAAATTAATTGAATTTGATGTGACATTATACTCACTACATACCGACAACATGCTTTGTACGAATGACGTATTCCTGAATCAAAATAAAGTTTTATAAAATGAAGATACGGACGCTCAAGAGCTTAAATTAGGCATTCGAAATTAAAAGAGTGACCCACAATGAGTTCAAACCAGATATCGGATTACTCTGGTTAGATTCTTCAATAGAACCTTACGAATCTATGGGATCTAGGACCGATTATCCCCAGTCAAAATATCCCCGGACAAAATGTCCACAGACAAAATATCCCACAAAAAACGGACAAAATTTCCCCAGATGTAATGTCTACTCAGAAATGGTGAATATAGTTAGGCATTATTAATTAAATATTATATTGTGTGCTGTAAAGTGTACTGTAGAGCAAGCCGCTCGATACATTGAACTTTTTATGCCACACGAAATATTAAAATCATTTTGACTCATATGGGGACATATAAAATTGTATCTCAGTTCTCGGTATTGTTAACTAGGTTCTCGACTTCGCCTCGAACCATTTGCTCCACCTTGAACCGAGATACCATTTTACAGTTCATGCAGCATAAAATACTATTATGATTGAATAACACGAATTGTGTAGATGATGAATCCATACAAAATTGTTGCTTTTTATCTACGAAAATTTGTAAAGTTTATATTAAAACGACGTTTACTTCGAACGTTTACGTGCATTCAATCTCAAACTACATCTGGTTAAAATTAGATATTCGCACGGGAATAAGATCAGCCAATCGTCCATTAAACATTTAAAACCGGAATGACATAAAAAAAACTAAAAAAACTTTCCCCACACTCGTCGTAAAATACCTAACGAAAAAAAATGAATAATAATTTTTAAGGACAAACACTGACCTTTAACCCAGGGGTTTGCAAAACCAGCTTTCCTCAGTTTGACCTTATGACACCGACTAAAGCAGGCTACTGAAATAGCCATTCATCTACCAATTTTGTTCTCAATTTTCACACAAACGCAAACATCATATCCCAACATATAGGACACATTTCTATGTTATAGGTCCGTTCTTATATAACTCATTGAAAATGAAGAAGGTAAAAACACCATCCGAAACCATAAAATTTTGTAGTCAAGGTGTGTTAAAGGTGGATTATTATAAACGATTTATAAGGGATGAAAAGAAATATAATATTAAATTTTTCTTTTCGGATCTAGCGGTGTATTAGAATATAAAAGTCTTGTTGCTACCGTTTTATGAGACTTGCGTTTGGTGAATGTCTCGACGAAAACAAACAATAAAAAAATCTCGAAAAAAAACACTTTGGAATTAATATTGGGGATTAAGTGAATAACATTGAGGGATGAAAGAAAACAACGTTTTGTTGCAATCTAATTTGTTAGGTTTATTTTTTAAAGGGTAGCTTAAAAGAGGATTATGAACATTTTCAAAGATAGATTTAGCTAATAAGCTAAACGTAAAATTGTATTTCTTTCAATTTATTCCGAGAATTTTATTGCTTATTAAAAGGTGTTGATTTGCATATAAATGATGGGCCATTGCTGCTGTGCAAAAAAATCAATAATGAAGAATCCCGGTTTTGTTTGGATTTTATTTTACTACAAAATAAGAAACGCTTTGGACGACGACGTGACACTCAGAACAATTTCTGAAGTGGCGTTAAGCTGCAATCTCTGGAATTCATTTGGTGATGTATAAATTCGTAAACAGCGATTTTGGAAAATTAAGTCAATTGTTGTTTTCGATTTAGATGACGACAATGGAATTTTCATCACTCGGAAAGAGAAATTTAAATACGAACTTCTTTGTACTTCTGCGCAGGTTTTCGCGGTGCTAAACATCTGCGCAGAAGTACAAAGTTCCTATTTAAATTTCGGTCATTGTAACGAAATTGCAGGCTGACATTTTGTAAAAGGGCAGACTTCTTAGGTTTGTTAGTCACCTAATTTTTGTATCACTTTGCGAAAGAAAAAAATCCTGAGTATCTTATTTCTAACCCATGTCGCGTTCAACAAACTTAAATCGACTTAAGATATAAAAAACACAACACTCCCATGGAAATATATTGTGACGAAAATTGCGGGAGAATAGTGCTCTATATGCTATTCGCCAGCACGGGCGAATAGCACATAGAACACAAATCGCTCGCGTGGGGCGAATAGAATTCTACAGACTATTCACCCGCGTGGGAGATTACTAACTTTTTTTTATAAAAATACCACATTGTACACTCTTGTCGACTTTATTAATTTAAAACTTAAAGATTTAAAATAAATAGTGAAATTAAATTTAGAAATATATAAATCGCTAGGAAAATTTCCGAACAAATTAACCGATTTTTGAGTTTTACACTAATTTTTCCCATTAGCTCGGCTGTGTGTGGCTGCGGCTGGATCAATTTTTCAGTTGGAACCAAATTAAATTGGTAGCACGACTAAGTAAAGCCATGAAATATGACGATCAGAACAAATGAAAAGAAGATCTCTAAACATTTGTGTATAAATTATTGATTTTTCAAGCTTTTGACCCACTTTTTAAATTTTTCTTACTGTTGCTAGCTTAAATGTGTCACATTTGCCACATTTCTGTGATGAAAATACTTTTGATGAGTACCACAACAAAATAATCTATGAAATTTGAAAATGTGAAAAAGTGTAATTCACATTTGTTTCACATATTTTCACAGATGTGTCACATTTATGTCAAAAAAATGTGAAAATATGTGAAATGTGAAATTTCAAATGGCACATTCTCCCTTAATATCGCACTTATCTCAAATCGGACTTCATATTCGTAAACGTTATGTTAAAATGTGCAAAAATGTGCCCCAAATGGGAGTTTTTAAGTTATGACCAGGAAGAATATGCGATTCACATAATGGACACATTTGCTTTTTTGATATGTGACTGGCACATTCTTACACATAATAACTGTTAATATTCGCTTTGAGGTCATTTTTCAGCGTATTCGAGTCTCCTCTTTTCGAATGTGACGTCCGATTTGTCTTTGGTGCTAAAGTAAGGAGGGAAGTGCTATAATAGTGAGGGAAGTTTCACATTTGAAACAAATGTGTCGCAAATGTGACATGTCAAATCTGTGACTCACATTTTTTCAAATTTTATGGATTATTTTGTTGTGGCACTCATCAAAAATATTTCCATCACAGAAATGTGGCAAATGTGACACATTTAAGCTGACAACAGCAAGAAATTTTAAAAAATGGGTCAAAATCTTGAAAAATCAATAATTTATACGCAAATGGCTTTACTTAGTCGTGCTAACAATTTAAATTGAATCCAACTGAAAAATTGATCCTTCCGCAGCCACACACAACCGAGCTAATGGAAAAGATTAGTGTAAAACTCAGAAATCGGTTAATTTGTTCGGAAATTTCCCTGGCGATTTATATATTTCTAAATTTCATTTCACTATTTATTTTAAAACTTTAAGGTTTAAATTAATAAAGTCGACAAGAGTGTACAATGCATAACTGCGATATCTACAATTAAAATGATTAACCATTCCCGCAGCTCCCTGAAGCGTATTTATCAATGAAACAATGATGGCGCTACTGGATAAAAACGACTAAACTTTTGTGTTGAACCTTATAATTGTAGGGAAAAAGGTAGACGTCGCCGCGCATCAGATCGATTTTACCTCTAGTTCACACCTAACATCACCCTGTGCAAATTCGACATTTTCAACAAAAGACATTTGATTAATACCATACATATAATTTACTGCGCTTCAACAACGTTAAGTTATGTTACATTACTTAAAAGTTATGCCGTCCGTCCATGAAGTTTCCAATGAATTTGAAAGTAATGAATTAACGAAGAGAAAAGCGAAAACGGCCAAAAAAGAATTTTCCCGTCACAACCTAACTTTAGGGTTGTCTCTATTTCGCTAGGCAATTTGAAAAGCACTGAACGAAAAGTTAAGACATTTTGGCTTTATAGAATATCTCCTGCAGTTTCTGTATGAAAACATATGCGAGAGACCCGTACGCATCAGAATAGATGTTGCAAAAAGATCCGAACGTATCTAAGTAAATATGGCCTTAACTTTTAAGTATATGTAATTACACCCACATCCATTTGTATTGGAAAATGCTGAAAGGGCAACATTGAAAAACCCGTCCGTAGCAATGGCGCAAAAAACCTCTCCAAATCCCAAAATAAGCCCAAAATTTAAAAAACAATTTTTAAAAAAAACTATTAAAAAAAAATTGTTCACGCAAATTTTCAAAAAAAATATACTAGGGTCGATCTTAGAACCGACTTACAGCACGACTTAATTAAGGGTCTCTGATCTATACTTTTATGAACATAAAGGTTTGCTATAAGTATTTATTTATTATAATTTGAATTTCATTATAAATAAAAATCTCGTCCAATCTTGTACTTGGCAGTAACGTTCCCAGTATCGATGCTACGTTGGCCCGCTGAATGGCTAACGAAATGCGCTGAACTAAATAACTATGATAGCGAGGGTCGCCACTGATTTCATTGAGTTTTAGACCGATTTTGTTAATAAGGTTTGCTTATTTTTCTCCACAACACTGCACAAAAAACCTCATTATTAATGAAATACTCACGAAAAACCTCCATGTAGGGTCGCGCAGCGTAAGTTGGGCTCACACTAAGGACTCTACAGCCCGAACCACTGAACAGATTTTCACCAACCTAATTTTCGTGATTTTTTGATGCCAGATATTTTCCTTCTTCCTGTCCGTCCGACTGTGCACTACACCTCCCTGCACCTCATAACTGCACTTCACTGCACCTATCCGTACTTCACTGCACTTATCCGCACCTAGATGCCACCAGCTGCACCAAGCGAATCAACTTCTTTGACTTCACTCTATCGCTACTTTCGTATACCCATTTCAATGGTTTATTTAAATATTTAAAACCGTCAAGAGTGATTTCCGTTCAAATTTCTCATAGATAGTTTCAAATAGTTTCACCGACCTTCAAAAAACCACGTTTTTGACCACTTTCTCGACTGTAACTTCGAAAGTTATCTTTCAGGAAAAAAAGAATTTTGAAAATCGGTTGAGATTTGCCCGACTTTTGTGGAAAAAACTCGTTTGGACCTAGTAGAGATTCAGTTTTAGGACGCTGGGTGAATCTAAAGCATGCACACACCAAAATCGGAGCACAGGAAATTCGATAAAAGAACAGGAAATTCTCAAAAAAATTCAATCCACAAGTTTTAGGTCAACTGATAATAAGTAAAACTACAAACTTATTACTAGCATTCGAAATTTTGTTTCAAAAAGTGGTTGTTACACGAAATATAAATCAGAAATCAAAAAATTGCTTTGCACTAATTTCTCCAAATTTGAACTACATTAATTTTACTTGTAGTAAAAACAATGAAAGTGCCTTGAATAGAGTCTTTGACGATTGTCGGACACTATAAGGGAACTTTGACTGTCAACAGGGCTAGTGGAAAAAATCACAAATACGATCAGTCCAACTGAAGACTAACCCAGAAGGAACTGTGTTTCGCCAATGAGAGCGCTGGACTTACGTGCGAAGATTGCGTCAGAAAAATTATAGAAGTCGTTTCTAACATGCCAATAATCATATCGGTGATTGTTGTAATAAAAAACTGGACAAACCAGAAAAGCAAAACCTGATTTAAAGAAATGAAAAAAACTTTGGTACAACGTAGTGTTGACCAAATTTAGAGCTATTTAATATTAGGCTCTAAAATGTATGTTAAAGGTGAATCCTTGCAGCTGTAGCGGCACATATCTTTTGTAACAGATAATCCTTGGGGAATGCTAAGTTATTTGCAATATATTAGGTAGGTCAAATCTGCTAAGAACGTTATAATATGAGAGACAGTGATTGCACCTGACCACAATGCAGAGATTTCAACTCTTAGTGAACTATCAAGCGCTTTCCGAACATTAAGGCGTGCTTGCAATAACGACTTCTGGCATTCATTGGAGGCTATTATTGTCCTAGTAACTTCTAGCCACAGTAAGCCACTGGCCTTTCTTCAGGATGACCAAGAAACGGCGCCGACGTGGCTGACCACAATTTCTCACAAAAAACATTCATTCACTTAAGTGGTACCAGTTCGTTCGTATCAAAAAAGAAGTAATCCTGATGACGTCTCAATTAAAAAAGGGACGTGGCTCCTTAAAAATAATAAACTAATTGCAAAATTCTGGAAACAGAATTGCAAGGAAAGTTCGCCCCAAAGTTGTGCATAAGTTGTGCTTCAGTGAAAACTCTTTGAAAATTATCACATAAGTTCAAGATTTTTTCAAATCGTAGCTAGAGGGTCAATGTATCTATTAAAAAAATTATGACATCGTACTGACTACTTTTCAATAAAAATGTTAATATTTTCCGCGTTCCGATTTTGGTGTGTGCATGCTTTAAAAACTTAAAATCAAAAAGTTTCTTCCATGAATTATCAGGCATGCCTAGACATTTCAAACTAAGAAAATTTGCGAAAATCAGAAAAGATTTAATCGAGTTATGTACAAAATAAAAGAAAACATTTATACGACCCTAGTTCGGCGGCCCTTGGGCCGAAGATGCCCAGATTCAATCCCATAAAAGATATTTCGATTACATTTCAGGGACAAAAGGTTTTCGAAAATCGATTCACTTTTACTCGAGTTATCGCGATGATGACCATGCTGATGCTAAGTAGGTAGGGCAGCTTTTGTTCTTCTATTCTAAAGCGTTGGTTAAAAAGAGACCAACTATATCCATCTCACTCTAACCAACGCTTTAGAATATAAGAACAAAAGTTGCCCGTCTTCTACCTAGATCCAATTTTTTCGAAGAATGATCTTCGCAAACGTTGATGTAGGCTCGATTATCTACCAGAAAAACAACTAACACAACCCGGAAAATAGCAATCAATCTGAAAAGAATTTGGCTAATATACATTTGCCAAATTATCAATTGGAAAAAATGTAGAAACGTCCCGCTAGTGAGAATTTTTATGTACTATAATGTACACTAAACGAAAAAGCACATCGAAAAAGTGTGCTGCGTTAACTGGGATAGAATCCATTAAAAGATTTCGAGAACATTACAAATGAGTAGTTTGCGGAACTGAAACCAAACTGAAAAAAAAACATTCCAACATATTGGAATTAGTAATTAGTAACAATATACTAACAATTTGTGAAAAATCTGAAGCAAAAGGAAATGGTAGAACTCCCGAGAGCAACCAAGCAAAGTTACATTAATGATTTCCTCATAGAACGTTGATTGAAACTTTATATCCAATGCCCACCAATTTTTCAATTTAAACAAAACTTTTCCTAGCTGACAGGAAAATTTCATTTCGTAGAATAAAATGTAATTATCAGGTTAATGACCTCAAATTACGCCAACGAAATGAATTTCAAATTAAAATTGGTCGACAATAAATTTAGCTTACGTAATTTTGAAAAGAAAAAGTTTCATAAAAAACAACAATGTTGACATGAGTTGAAAATAAATTAAGTCACATTTAAGAAGTGATGTGAGGGATTATTAATGGTCGACAAACAACCCCTGAAATTGTTATTATTTCAGTTACATGTTCACCATTCACATTGGTATTTAGAATTTATGTAAACATTACACATAAATATAAAAAGATATTTCCACACAATTTGTAAATTGAATTCATTGCTTCCGGTGTGGTTTAAGTAGTTTTTTTATACAAAATTCAGATTTTGTCGGAAAATATTTCGGTCGATCACATGCTTTGGGGAAGTTTTTTGTGTTGTTTTTTCGGTGCGTGCGTGAAAACGAATGAGGGTAACAGTTATTTGAACAAATCAAAATGTTATATTCGTTAAGTGGATTATATTTTGAATACTTTAGAGCAATAAAACTCATCTACATAAATTTCATTAAATGTCTGTTTTGTTTTTGCATTTATGAATTTGTAAACTGCTTCTAGTTAAGAATACAAAATGGTGATTCACGAGGCAAATAGTAGGGAATATATTGCATTCGTAGAACAAAGCTTGAAGCGGTCAGTCACTTCAATATCTGGCAAAAGTGTATCCATGTGAAAAGCAAAGCTGCGCTGGTCGAATTGAATGGAACGTTGTAGAACAAGAACAGAACATTCTAAAAAATTGTTTTTGATATGTTGAGGAGTAGATTGAGAAGAACTTTTTTAGGGCTCTGATTCGGTTCTTAGGTTGGCCCTAGCCCACTGTAGATTTTTTTCACAAAATATTGAAAATTATGTATAAACTTCGAGGGGTCGCTCACTTCAATTTAGTCCATTTAATCCACAAATAAATTATAGCCTAACCAACAAATTTGGGCATTGTCGGCCCAAGGCGAGGCCCAAGGGCCGCCGAGATAGGGCCGTGTAAGTGGTTTTTCGTCTTTTGTACATAACTCGAGTATATTCTGATTTTCATCATTTTTTTTGTTTGAAAGCATGGCCGACAATTTATCGAAGAAACTTTTTTAAATCTGAGTCCTTGGACTTAGCTAGGGCACTAGAACCGAGTCTATGCCAGGGCCATACGTGTTTTTTGTAAATAATCTTATAATTTTTCTCCGATTTTCAAAATTGTTTTTTTAATCGACAGGTCTATGAAAGCCCAACAATTAGTAGAAGAAACTTTTTTGAGATTAGACCCTAGGATTTAGGTAGGGCACTAAAAACGAGTTTCTGCTAGCGCTCTATATGTTTTGTGTACATAACTCTAGTAAAACTCTCCCGATTTCCAAACTTTTTTTTGATCGAAAGGTCTAGCACCTTTTTCCGTCTTATGGAAGAAATATTTTTGATTAGAAACCCTTGGACTCAGTCAGAACCCTAAAACTGAGTTTCTACTAGGGTCCAACGTGCTCGCTTGCATAATTTGGATAAATCCTAACTGATTTTGTTGATTCTTTTTCTATTTGAGAGGTAATCGAGTACCGAATTATATTCAAAAACAAATTATGGTTAGGGCTGAAGTAGGCCTCAGATCTGTCCCAAAAAATTTTCTTTGCTATGTTGCAGAGCAAATTGAGGGAAACATTTTTGTCTATAGAAGTATGTGTCCGTGGCATATCCTTATGGCCCTAGGTTGGTCCTAAAGTCTGCCCTAGAGAAAAAAAATAGTTTTTCACTATGTTGTAGAGAAAATAGAAGGAAATGTTTTTGTCTATGTAAGTATTTGTCCGAGGCCTCTCCTGAAGACCCTAGGTCGGCCCTAGACTAAAAAATTGTTTTTTGTATGTTGTAGAAAAAATTAACATGAACGTTTCTTTCTATTTTGGGGTCAATTTTGTACTTTCGGAAGGCCTTTTTACGCCGTTTGTTCGGACGGGTTTTTCAATATTGCCCTCTCGGCAATTTCCAATGCAATTTAATGTGGGCGTAATTTCATACACTTAAGAGTTAAGGCAATATTAATATTATTATTTAATTTTTTTTACAATTTTTTTTTGAAAATTGTGGGGGGCTCGGGAGGGTGTTTTACGCAGTTACAGCCCTTACTACCCTTTCGGCATTGTCCAATACAAATTTAATATCGACGTACTTTCATTTACTCAAGAGTCATGGCAATATTTATTTAGATTTATTTCGAATCTTTTCGCAACATGAGTTCGGCCTGCCTCATCTATTCTGATGCGTTCTAAATCGACTATAAGATTGAAGAGCCTAGCTCTGAATTTCCTATAAATTACGGAAATGAAAGTTTATACATCAATAGTTTTCAATCCAATAGGGCAGACGGAATTTACTTTTTAATTTTGCTGTGAATATTGCCCTTAATTTGAAAATGTATCTTTTGGCGAAATGTGTGTGTATTTACGGCGAAAAAAATTACTTGGAAAAAGATTTGAAGGGCTAGAAAACTTTGGCGTTCTCCTCTTTCAATACGAGGAGATTTACAAAAGCTATTTTATTCCTTTTAGATTCAGTCCTCGTCAACCTGGATTTAAAGGCTGTACGGAGTTGCCATAAGTGCTATTATCCAGCTCCTGTCACCCCAAACTGCATTCTTTCAGTTTTGTTCTCGGTTTAATTTGATTGGCTAGCTTTATCTGCTAGTTGTGCATCATATCAAAATCTGCAGATTTTAAGTAATCTCCTACCATTTTTTCGTAATTCAAAAATATTCATATTAACGAATTTCCATTCGAAATAAAGCACGTATTCATTCGATTTTGCAATCCGGAGAAGATGATTGGAGCTATATATTGTGAAAACTTTATCGGGTATGACTTGCAACACAACATCATGATACAGAAGCAGCTATGCCATTAGTCAGTTTGTATACCCGCAACGCCACATTCAACTATGCAAAAAGCAACAACAACAACGTCATGAATAAAATTTTATATGAAACAGCATCATAGCTCGGTCTACTAGGGGTGGTCAAATGTGTTTGCAAATATTAAATTGCCAAAATGTCTGGGGCTCAGCATTTGGTAGCATGCGGTAACCCGAAAAACGTTCTCTATGAGTCGGATGAAATTGGAAACGATTAGGATTCGGAGGTAGCTCAACGGATGCTACGTTGTAAACAAAAATTTGACATTGAATTTGATCCGATTCATAAAGACAGTCTATCGGGCGACTATTTGTGATCGTATCATGACAACATGACTTTTTGAACACCCCTACCGTGCACACTACAATTTCGGTGGAAATGGAAATTGCATTTGTACTCCAGTCGTGTCATTCCAAACGTTTCGTGTGTGGCTGTTCCCTTGAACAATGTTATATACCACAATCTACATATTGTTCTATGTTTTCGTTTGCGAAAAAGTTGATGTGTAGTGAAATAAGGTTTGAGTTAAAAGCTCCATTCTCTTCAAGTATACCTAGGTTCCAATTTATGTTCTCCAAATATGGGAGTTCAGATATGTAGCTGAGCAATAAGTATAACATTGTACAACATTCAACCCCTATCGTAAACAATTTCACACACAATATTATGTGACAAATACATGTTTGTTGAAAATTATGACGCTTAGAAATTTGTTATACTAATTGAAAGGCATTTGGGTAATGTATTGTTGTAATTTTGAAAATTTTCAAGTGAATTTATAATGCATTCGGGTTATATGTTGGCAATAATAACTTTGTTACGAAACAAGGCAAATGTTAGCGCGTTGAGAAATTTTCAATTGCATGTGAATGTAACAGACTTCTGGTGTTAAAAGATATTCAGAAATTATGTACCTATGGTTTCATTTATGACAGAGAAATACCTTACACTTTGTCACATTGACTGCTGTTTCAAATAAGCTTATTCACCAAATGCAATGATCAACCACGTAGCTTTCCAACCCAATTCAGAACAAACATTCGATATATTTGTTTTTATGTGAAACATATTTATCTGTTTAGGTTGTAGAGCTCTTGTTAATTTACCTTATGTGGTTTGGGATTCGTACGAAAGTAGTGTAAATATTGAAATGAAAAAAGGTTAATTCTTGATACAATGCATGTTTGTAGACGCAACGCTGCCGATACGCGTAGGAAGCGTAGGAAGCTAAAAACACTTTTGACAATAATAATAAAAAAATTTTCGATACAAAGCCGCAACCCTCTAAAAAGTGTTAAGGCATATACTGACTGGAGAACTTGCTCTTTTGTAGCAAAAAGTAAATGTTGTTTGTGTGTATGTGTAGTTAATACTAAACATTGACAACAACTTAACACTGTCAAATGTACTTTAAAACATGTATGGAAAGGCCTCAAGTCTAGCAGCTGTCGCATTCTCTAAACATGTCCTTCAGATATATTTGAGTTTAATGAGAGTGGCTATTGTAAACATATATCTTAGGGCGAGTGTAAGTTGTGGAATTGCTGTGTATCCACATCAGCTTATGTCACATAATCTTTCATATCAATAAATATTTCTCTCTACAAATGGACTTGAAAGAAGGTACTAATTTTCAAAGAACCAAAAATTGTGAAGTTTAATTTAAAACTAAAATAGCATTAGGGGCCGTTCATAAATTACGTAACGCAAGAGGGGGAGGGGAGTATGAGGCAAGCGTTACGGTTAGAACAAAAATGATTCAAAAATGACTCTTTTAGCGTTACAGGGGGAAGGTCTGAAAAATTTCAATTTTTGTTTTACGTAATTTATGAATGGCCCCTTATTGATTCCACCCCCAAAAGGATTCGATACAAAACGGTGTTCCGCGTGTATTTTTCCGTTCTAAAAGCCGTAAATGTACGCAAATGCATTGAATCAAAATGAGGGATTAGTAGTTCCTTTAAGTCTGAAAAGATCAAAACTTATTCACTGCGACGTTGACATCAAAAAGTGCCCGTTACTTTTTATTCGAAATTGATGTTCGTACGCGAACTCGCAGAGGGAAAAGACTGTATAATACGTGACTGACTGCAACTACAAACAGAATGTGTGGAAGTTGAAAAAACTGGAGCTGAGAAATGATAGCTGGAAATAAAAAACGTCAATTGTAACGAACGAAAGTTTACTTCGCTGCAGATTCGTACTTTCTAATATGTAAGTATGCATGTTCTTTCAAACAAATAGTATATTACTGTGGATGCAGAGGAAATCATTCATTACATGAGGTGTCAATTTTGTGATAGGAGCCGAACCCACCTTTTGAGCAACAATCTCTGGAAACTATTAATTAACAAGTGTAGAGTTTGCATATCCGCGTCAAAATAACAGCTTCCAAAGCGACTTGCTTAAAACACACGAGTGAGTTGGTAAGTTAGGAATTAAATTGATCAATAATTTCCAAGCATTCAATGTAACTTACATTTTTGGCTATACCGTCGGGAAATTGAGCATGACATATATTTTTATCCCCAAGGCAGTAACATGGTTGTATTCGGAATCGGTTGTACCAGGATTTTACTAGACATTTCCCCGTGAATTAGCATTAGCTCTTTTGTTGGCCACAATTACGAAAATTTGTTCAACATACTCGAAATTTGCTTTTTGTCTTACGCCACAAAACAAGCGATTATATCGGTATCCATACGTGTAATCAATGATTTCCACGGGGGAAACATGCATCTAATGCGAAACTTCCGGAGGGAATATAAAATAATTATTTGGATTACAAGGAATGAAAGTATGAAAATTCAACCCTGTGCGAGAATTGCTGCCCGCGCCGAAGGAAAGGGCTGCAAGCGCACAGGTTGAATTGTCATCCGTCATCCCTTGTAATTCACATGATTTTTCATTACGAGAACAACGAAAATTGTAATTTCCCGAAGTAAAAACATGAAAATAATAATAAGCGATTAAAGTACACTTATTTACTTTAGCATCGCGTAGGTCGACTATCGCATTGTGTATTTCGATTTTCGCGTTGTGTATTTTTACTTTCGCATTATCTAAGTTGACTTTCGTATTATGTAGGTAAGTTGACAACACATAAATTTAATTTTTTTATTTTCGGTTTCGTATTAGTCAACAAAAACTCAACAAAAATTCACTAAAAATTCCCAATTTTTTGGAAATTTTAAGGAATCAATTCCCAAACATTTAAGCCTTGTATGCACTCATAGCAGAGTGAGTAGAGTGAGACGAAATAGGATAAATAGGATAAATATAACATTAGTTGATGGAAATATAACATTTTATCAACAACGATGGTTACATGATTGCTGCGAACATGTTATGGATACTCCAACTATGAAGGTGAAATTGTTCATGGTTGGCCCGATATAGTTGCGCTAAACATACATCTCGAATAATATAAAGAACTAGTTACGGCTCGTTGTGTGAGTAACCATTTTGTTTTTCATGTTACTCCGCTTTTGACTTGTTTGTTAATTTCCACAAAAAATAATTTTATAAACTTCGAAACGGTCAAAAAACCGAACTGAGAACAGTATTGTTGGCTTCATGACCTACTCCGATCCGAAAGTTTTTTAAGTTTTAAATAGTTCTTGGTGCATGGTTGCGTTAGATCTTATAAAACTCTTATTTTCAGTAAGGAGGAGTTTAAAAGATTGGTAGTTTTGACGGGGCATTAAACAAAACTTTATCGTATACTCCTCTGGAAAAATTAGATTACCAACTGACAATAGAATGTGAGGTCTTTACAGTATTATCTTACTCAAATATAAATGTGTTTATTCAAAGGTTTAGGAAGACAAAAGTAGAGACGATACATCTAATAGGTCACACACAGCATATATACAATTAAAGAAATTCTAGGAGAAAGTGATGCTCAAATGACGAAAAAACCCGAAGGCGATCACAAAGAGCGTATATATCTCATACGACATGAAATCGCTTGATCGATTATGGTAAGATAATTACTCAGAGTCATTACCGTTTAATAAAAAAAATATTAAAATAAATTTCTATCTCATTAATGCGAAGAATAGAAAGTCCCCCTTAGATGAAGATATTATTCTATTAATATGTATAAAACCTTTACCCATACACTCTTTACCATCCATCCATCCATCCACTATTATAATAATGCACGATGTGTTACATAATATTATGCTTCCATAACACATTTCAAACAACAGAGGAAAAACTTTTTATACCAATTTTCCATTACGCAGTCAATAATAAATACACAATAGCTAAACAAAAGCAATTCTATTTAAACCACATAAACATAAAACAAAATTATTGTACACATAAAGCCAACCCATGAGAGTATGAACCACAACATAATAATCACACAGTGTTATACTCTATTTATACAGTGTAAGAGATTCGTTTACGATCGTATACAGTCTGTAATAAAGAGCCAAGCACCCCCAACTGCCAAACAAAACTCTATGCCATTAACCCTCATAAGTATGATAATTTGTTATATGTGTTTCTCGCTCGGTGTTCATATAATATATTATTAGTTGACGTAAATAAACCATCGCTAGAAGTAAAATATGACGATGTGAAAACAAATAAACGAAAACTGAGAAAAACAACGAAAATTATTTTTAATATTTTTCATTCAACATTCATCCAACATTAATTGTATATTTTTTTAGCTTTTTTATGCTACTTTTGTCGAATTAATTATAGACTGTCGTGTTGAAAGAGCACGGGGTGTCACTTAACTATAAAATTCCCATACTGTCTAAGCAGTTTTCCCGTCTCTTTAAATTTCTGATTGTTGTAGACATCATATTCTAATTTTCTAATTTTAACCGATTATCGAAACGATTGTTAAATATTCGGCAATGGCAATGACATTCCACGCTTGTAAATTCACTTGCACAACGTGTGAATATATGCATTGTTTTAACTTATTATTGTTTGCCACTTTACTCGTCGTGGGACGACACATGATTCACTTTATGCGCAGACTGACAAAGAATGCCAGATTTCCTCACAGAATTTAGACCCATTTAAGCCATTATTATTTCCCTACTTTATTTCCGACCTGTCAATTATTTCCCATATGTCAATCATTTCCATTCTTTATTACTTTATTTCCCACGTGTCAATTATTTCCCTACCTTATTTCTGATGTCTTAATTATTTCGCTACTTTATTTCCCAACTGTCATTTATTTCCCTACGTTATCTTCTACCTGTCAATTATTTCCTTAACTTATTTACCATCTCTCAATTATTTCCATACTTTATTTCCCGCCTGTCAACTATTTCCCAACTTTATTTCCCAACTGTCAATTATTCGCCTAACTTATTTCCCATATTATCTCAATCATTTCCCACTTGTCAATTGTTTCTTTACGTGTTTTGCTCGGAATATAACCTTTTGTCCGTCTGAGCATAAAATAGTATACATAGCACGGAGCAGAAACGGTTGATTTAGACCACTGACTGTGGTGAACAAGTCAGAGAGCGGTGTGTTTCAGCTCCTTGTTATATAATATACTTTTCTTGCTTTTATTGTGGAAAATGTGGTAAGCAATTCAATGATAAATTAATTACCTACTATCTCACTAAGCCTCAAGTGACAAACATACATCTACTGGCCAGTGGCGCATCTTTCCCACCACCCCCTAAAACCTCGAAATTAAGGTCTGGCTACGTCCCTGTCCAGTGCCTAAAGATCGTTTTATCACTCAATTGCATAAATAACTGTTGTTTGTGAAAGTTACACCCAGTTGGTCGCTGGTATGTGGTTTGGCATTCAGCTCACATTTTCTATCGAAATAAACGTGAAGCTACTATGTTAAAGTTGCTCACTCGAATAGGTCAATTGAAATATTTGTACTTTTTTCTAAGTAAAATATGTGATAGTAAAATTATTTCTCAACAATAATTGGATGCCGTTCAGCACCATCTTTGTCAGAACATTGTTACATTGTGTTCAAAGAAAGCTGTTGTTTCTCTAAATAACTTTTTCTGAGAACTGATGTGTCAGAGTAGCCGCAAAATTAATCGTACTTTTACTGGCACTTTTACCCTACTGGAACGTAAAGAAGCACTGAGACACCTCCGTTATATTTCATTGTGACTAACAAGTCTTAATTACTAGAAGAAATATGGCTTAAGGAAAATGTATGGCAAAGATGTGGTATGAGTCAACGTAGTATACAAGCGAAGTGTCGTCATTTCATTCCACCTGTACTATCACAAGTGTTACGATGTAAAATTTCAATGTGTAATTATTTCTTTCCATTGGTTGGTAGTTTCTATGTGCTACCTAATTAAAAAATCAAATAAATTTTAGATCAAAGATAGGTACATACCAAATTTCCGCAACGGAAAGAAGAATTAAGTTCAATTTTTTATCTGAACATGTGATAGTATGCCTTAGAATAAACAAAATAATTTTGAAACTCCACATACAAATGCAAATTCTAATTTCCCGGATCAAAATGACTCGGTAATTCAGATCAAGGTAATAGTTATTTATGTGTCTCTCTCAGTCGGTTAATTTTAGATTATTTTGTTTCTTGTCTCAATTCAACCGTGAAAGAGTGATAAGTATACCATTTTACAAGCAAGAAAAGTCAGGAACATTCCCATTTTTGTTGTTACACCTACGGAAATTGAAATGTTGAAATAATATTTTTCCTAACGTATGCTAAGAGGCGTAAATTTCAAGATAACGCCTTTTGGCATAATTTAGGAATAAAGTTTTTCCCAGGAGACGTGAGAAATACGCGACAAATAATTCGACACTAGTTGGGAAAATTATGTTTAGGTGACTATAACAATAACTTCATCCTTTTATTCTACAGTTTTTTTCTTTTTAGAAACATGACTAATGGCGCAATAGTTTCTCTCTATTACTTCCAGTTTATTTGTGCCGCTATAAAAAATGACACTATCTTCATTTCCACCGTTGACAGGCTATGGAAGATCGAAAAAATCCTTCATTGAAAATACGGTAAAGTTACAATACAAAATAGGTCGTCTGTTTTTGTCAACCAGCCTTCCTTGTCTCTTTTCGTCCCTAAATGCAGACGTCATATGTAAATCTTCCCTATAGACATTTTCAAATCTTGTACACTGTATCCGTGCGACGTTTAGATAGTCTGACACTTTGGGTTCCACAAAATAGTGGAACTAAAGAGTGCAACCGTTGTAACTTTGGAAATTCTTTACGAAACAAATTTTCTTGTGAAATTATGGCGTAAAAGACATGCGTGACGGCCTCTGTACCACCATGGGTCATGATAAAAATTCGACGGCATGTAGTCTCGAGTCTCACAGCATACCACACAAATACTCTCTTAAGATCATATATGTATAGCGTCTCACTTCCTGCCACATAGAAATCATCTATCTTTATAGCTCTTGCATAACATAAAGGAAAGTTTGAGCGAACTTTTGTAAAATTAAATAACCTACCGCAAACCGGTATAGGAGCATGTAGACTAGGTATTCCTCTCGGTATCCATTCCATAATTACAAATCCAATCTACGGGAGTGCTAATTTTTAATTGTAGGATATCCACAAAATTGACACAGGAAAAACCACTTCCTTATTATACGATTTCCATTTAAACATGTTTTACTATCGGGAAAATTATCACACGCAACTATTATTTTATTTTTTTGTATTTTCAATGGGAAACTGTTATGTGAAATAGACACGCCACACCGCAACACACCACAAATAATGAACTCTGTTCCCGATTCAAATAAACCGGTCGGTGGTGGATATTAATACAAAACTGTGAATTATGTTTTATTTTATTTAATTACGGGTGTCATTAAGCTATTACTTATTTATCGGAATTATGTTTAAACAAATGTTATAAACAAGAAGTTCTTGGTTCGTGTCTACTATCAACATTGTCTACGTTTCAATAATTGCCAACTCCACTTTTTTTGTTGTATTATTTGGATTTCTAAATTATTCAATTGCAATATATTTTTTATTTATTTCATCACGTTAACTATTGAAACAGATGTACGAAATTTACCATGAAAATACTTAAGTAAACAACTGCCATCGTTTTGCTAATGTCGATCTAAGATAAATATAGATGGAATATTTGGAAGAGTATATTTTATGAAGATAACTCCCAAAAAGATATTATATCCACAATAAAAATCAATTTCTCTTTCAACTTAAAACACAAAACGAATAAAGTTAAAAATGGAAAAATAAATAAAACATTATTTTAAATTTATTCGCTTTTCACCATTTTTCATGTAATTAATGTTGACGCGGTTTTTCCTTTGAGAATAAAATTAATGCGATTTAATGATTCTCAATTTTGCACAATCAAAATGGGATCATATAACACAACGGAAAACATCCCTTAAATCCCCGTATCGATATAGAATGTAAAATAGGATAATATCATCGTAGACACCACACCACACAAAAGTAATTTGTATTTTGATGAGAACACAGAAATCTGTTCTTCTTTTTTTCTCTAGTTCTTTTTATTAAAAAAAATCGCTTCTCAATGTCTCAGATTCGTATTCTACACCTTTTCATGCTGAGTAAGAACGACAGACTGAATTTTCCACGGAAAAAATTATTCTCAAAAACGATATACATGACGACATTAAACACATATACAAGTGAACCGTATCGAACAGAGAAGTTTTTCGTTGAATATAAACTCGCAACACACAAACGAAAAAGAAAAATCTTCATCCCTTTTTTCGTATACAGTTCCTTTTTTTTCCTCGGTGTTGTTGTGTCGGTATATCTGATGGTTTTTATGTTAGGTATATCAGAACGATGAGGGTTGATTTCGATATGAGTTTTTTCTTCTCTCCCTTTTCGGTTCATGAATTTTTTGTATAGTGTTCACTGAATGCATCCATGGTGGTGTAAATAGATAGATAGTTGGTGGATAAGTATATGCCCATTAAAAAAAAAACAACTCAACTTCAGAGCAAATAGTGTTAATGCGGTGAGAGAATTACCCGGTGTATATGTGGTTCAGGGTATGGGTGACAAGTAATGCTTTTTATACAGTTAAGCGAAGAAAAAAAGGCTTTGAATAAGAAAAAATGCTAATATGATTTTACCAGGGTGTTACACGTTCTTTGTTGGTGTAGTTTTATCTGGAACGCAATTGAATTGGCTTTGAGTAAAAATCCTCAAACATAGTGGCATTTTAAGCATAAAAGCTTCTGTATACTTTGTGCAAGTACTTTTCTCTTTATAGTACGTATGACAGGAATGACACCTTTGCTATATATACTTCAAGACACATTCTTTAAGCAAGCAAAGTATATCTCAACTTATCGATCTCTTACTTGCAAAAAAATCACAAACCAATAAAGATAAATAGTCAGGATCAAGGCTCAAAGTCAACATTGGGCATTTTGTGTGTAGGCCATAAAGAAGTAGACAAGATTAGAAAAAAAAATTACGTTAAAAATATACAAATTCTAGAGAGTCGGACCGAATTTCATACAACAATTCAATATATCTCCATTTGTCCTATACACTTAGCGAAACAATAACCAGGAGATTAATTTCACAAAATACACGTTTATGACACCGTTAACAAACCGAAACCGGAACATCAAATTTGAGCACTACAAACTTCTTAACTTTGCGCAAGAATTCAACATTAATCCGAATAAACGATGTGTAGCTCTTATCGAATTTTATGTGTTTGTTTTGTGGTAGCATCTTTAACACTGTATTTATGCGATGACAGCTATTCGTGAGAGCGTAATACACGAGTCGTCAAGTTGAATGTTGCGGCGCATCAAAACTCATTCCGACGGTTCGGTGTATATTTTACTTTTTTAGCTTTTTTGAGTGGAAAATATTTGCAAATTATGGGAAAAAGTTTGAAATGAATTTTTACTGTGAATGCCGTTGAAATCAAAGCGCATACTCTCATTTCTTCTGTGTATTCCATTCGTGCTGTATTGCATGGGTTCAACGTACACATATAAACAGAGAAATGTTCAAGTAGATGGGCCACCTCATATGCATAGAAATTTGTGGGATTATTACACGTAAGGAAATACATCCGATACATTGGTGGTTAGGGGATGCTATTAACTGGTACATTCAACCCACTAAATTGAAATTTGCTACTTGCATCCCAATCACTTAAACGGTTTCAAACAGTCAATTAGATCTTTGTAAATTAGTTGGAAGTTATTTTGATACTCTACGTTGATAATCTAATAACAGAAGATAAACAAACGTAATATTGATCCGATTCGGCAGGCCACGGTACTAATTTCGACTAATCTAATTCGAAATTCACAAAATGTGATTTAAACTTAACGTTCCATTATACGACACTTCATTCAATTAACGAGAATTTGTAAACACATCGAACATTGTTAATTTGATTTCTCGATGATTGATTGATTTTTTGTCATGCTTCTGTCCTCAAAAGCGTAAAATAAAGCATTCATTAAACATTATTTGTCTCACCGCAATTTGAAAACGTTTCAGAAAAACATTTTATCTCGTAAACGATTTAACACATTTAGTTTGTCATTTTCTCATCGATCTTGAAAGGCAAACAAGAGAAATGAAAGCAAAAGAAAAAAGAGGAAAATTCTGTACGACGAATTCAAATGTCTTGAAATGTAAAGTGAACTCAAATGGGGGATATGCTCCGACTGAAATGTATTTAGATACATAAACAGAAGAAGCTTCTTTTATACGATAACGATTTGTTTTTTCTGTAGGAATATTTATTCGCTGATTTGATTTTTTTTCTGTCTTCATCTTTTTCTTTTCTTGTATAGGTAAGAGATGTGCGCCGCTCAAAATATCTTAGCGAAAGCAAAAAGGGGGATTCGTTTTGTTTTCGCAGCTATGCATTTTGGCGCAAGTTAAACTTATTTTACACTGCGAATTTTTTAAATATTTTTCGTGTCATTCAAAAATGGCACTTTTCGTTGTATCGATCAACGAAAGTTGGCGGAACACATCTCTCATTTTCAATGGCATCGAGCTTATATTCAGCGTTCTTTGCGCCGGCGCACAGCTCTATTTGTAATGTATCTTCAGACAGAGATATCTTGTACCATACATTACAAAATTTAATACCACATCGAGGGAAAAAGAGGTGAAAATTGTGTTTTTATTATGTGAGCGAGTGTGTATATATTTTGTATAAGAAAATGTCTATTTTTGAGATATTTACATAGCAAAGAGATATTTGTATGGGAAAAGCAATGAATTTTCTTAAATAAACTAGCTTCAACCGAATATATCGTAGGAGTGAGTGTTTGTTGATAATATCAAAAGAGACATAAAAGATTTATTTTTATTGGATTTGAATGGCTGAAAATGTTCAAATATTTTCTGGGGAAGGATGTCAAACGGATATTTGATTTATTTTTAATTTTGAGTACATGAATTGAATGAAATAAAAGTCGGTTGTTGGAAGATACGGTTTTCTTTTTACTTGTTTTCAATTTTGTCTTCAACAAGCCGCTAAAAGTAAGCAATCTCAGGCATGTCAATTTCAATTATGAAAAAAAATGAGGTAAAATTTTATGCATACAACAGAAGTTCACGATATATACAATAAATGAGTTTGCTGAGAACAAGAGTTGGTTTTTTCCAACTGCCGAAGTGACGTTTTAAACGTCAAAGTTATAAAACAAACGAGCACCTAGGGAAAAGGTTCAAAATGTTTAAGTCTTAATGTTTGTTTAATTGATGCCTATAATATGTTAATTATAGCACCCAAAACCACTGAAAATAGGACTATAATATGCCGATTACAGTCGAGTTCCATACATCGTCTTATTGTCATAATAGTATTATGGTAGACTCGACTATAATCAGCGTTATTATGGTGGAGTTGAATACTTTTAGAAGAGTTAAATAAAGCTCGCAGATTTTCGTGAAGTATACAATAAACATCATTGCTGATTGTACGTCCAGTGATATAAAATTCTAGAAAAACGTCATTTTGAGTGATTGGGATTGAAATTGCAGCTATACTTTTTAACAGTTGCGTTGCGTGTAAAATCTGGTTGTGTATATTGTTATGCTGAAATGCGAGCATAGAGATGTAACGCATATTTTCTTTGGTAATGTATGGCAGTTTTATAGGTTGATAAACCGTCAAGCATTTCTTCGTTGTTAAATCCACAGTTTCGTGCATAATTGGCCATTTTTGGCACCAGCAATAAACTATAGTATATCACAAGTTCTAAATCGCTAATCGTAAGACTAAAGAGAATTCTATTTACATTTCCAGATATTTGACGTTTAAAATGTCATTTTGACAGTTTGAATGGACGACTTTTTATCCTAACATGCTCAAGTGTATTCTTGAAGTCAAGTTTTTGTCAAATCCTGTGACTCAGAACCATAATTCTAGTTTTAAGTAGAGGAAATGGACGCTAGACGAAAAATATCAAATTATTAAGATAGTATTTTGATAAAGAGACTGTCCATAAATGAAGTCTTCTTTTTCTTAACTTCTGAATCTCACACATCCCAATATACAAAAAGTTTTCTAAATAATTTCTACAAAGATGGTTGACTAAGACTTTGAAGACTTTTTCGTCCGTTACGCAGGTTTCATAGTATAATTGTTATAAAATTATTGTTTTAATAAGTGGGGTCTGTAGCTCGAGCTGTAAAAAGGAAAGGGATTAATGATTGTTGTCGGGTTACCAATATTAGACGCAAACCTTTCCAAAAAAAAAAAAAAAAATGGAAAACTCTGTTACCGACTCCGAAAGTGTATGGAACGAAGATATGTGAATCAATGTAACCAATATGTTGCCGAATAATGAAAAAGTTTGTAAGAGATCAATGTAACTAGCGTTTTGAGTTAGCTAATCTAACTGATCTAACATAAATATACGAAACTTGGTGAAAATAAGTATTCAGTAATTTGGAAACGGTAATGTCAAGTTGAAGGATCTAGTATTTATCTAGTTATTGCAATTATTTTATTGTTTGAAACGACTATGTCAATGTAAATATTTTAAGAAATATGGTTGTGTGCTTATAAATTTACTTGTTATCAAGTTTCAGCTGTTTTCAAGGTCTGCCATAGAAAAAATACATTGAAAAAAGAGATAACGTCGATAATGTAGAAAATAGCATAACAAGTAAATTTAAAAGCACGTGTTTGTATTATAAAAGGATTCTTTTATGGGAAATCAGAAGTATTTTCCAGAGAACTTTTTTATATATCCATAGGAAGGCATTGGACCCTAGAAGCCAAAAGCACTTTCCAAAAAAATTTATCGGTACTAGGGTGGCCAAAAGTCCAAAAACATGTAGGTTTTGTAAGCAAACAAAAGGTTTTGTAGAGTTTTAAATTATCTGAACTAAGATATAAGCAGATAAAAAAAATAATGAAAACATGACTTTTTCAACTGCTCCTATCTCAGTGTAGATGATTAAAAACTTACAAGACCCAGTTTGGCCCGAAACTACGTGTAATGAGCTTTCCAACGACACCTCACACTACCATATTCGTACCATCAGAAAATAGCATGTTTTTGAACTTTGATTAACTCCGACACACACGACTGTTTTTCAAAAGAATCCCTCATATCGTTTTGCATGGTTTTTTAACGAGGGCTATGATATCACTCTTTTTCCATGTCGGCTTGAAAAAAGTAGACAATAAAATTAATATCAACCAATCAAAACTTCAAATTGTTCTTTGAGCCGTTCATAAATTACGTAACGTAAGAAAGGGTGAGGCAACCGTTACGGTTAGAACAAAAGGCTCTTTCCGTTACGTAATTTATGAACGGTCCTTTTCCGTTTTCTTATTTCATCCTTTGAAAACTTACTATCAGAAGACAGTTATTTAAAACGAAAAGAATAATTCGGTCAATGGTTGGATGAATGTCAAACAAAGTCAAATACTAGATGGCTCTAACTTGTTTCACCCGAATTACAAATGTACGTTTTATCACTTATTTAAATTTGTATCGCTCATTTCAGTTATAAAAAGTGAAACCAGTGATGAAAAGTCGGTCTTTAAAAAAATTCGTAGTCAAGTTTGAACTTAAAAGTTAACGTGGAAATCGAAAAATATTCAATGAAAAGTTCACTTACGTAAATACAACTCTCAAATTCATATTTGCGACGCCTGATTTATTTATTATGAATTATGAATTCATCTAAGTTTGTTTGTGTGAGTGTATCAACTGGTAACCAGCTGGTACACAATTTTATGTGGGAAATATGAATGTGGTGAGTGTAATTTTTCTACAAAATTGGACTTTAATCCCTTTCTAGGCCATTCATGGTAAGATCGTGTACCACTGCCCGTGAATGTGGTAACACATTAAAATAGTACACTGCATTTGACCCTGTGAAAGTAATTCATTAGAAGAGGACACAATTTTGTGATAAGAGTCAAACTCACTAGTGTTTTTTTGGGCGGCAAGCTTTCAAAACTGTTGTTTTGGCGAGTGTAGAGTCTGCATATCTACCATGTAATGGATCATTTTCGCATGGGATAGGCAGTAAAATGGGATTACTGTTTTTCGGTAAAGGTGGAATTTAGCTTTAGTGTTAATGAATTTTTAAAAGCTTCCCAAATCTAGGGAGTTAAAGAAATTTTTGTGGACTACGCCAGATTCGATACTTTAATCTATATCAAGTGTTATCTATATTTTTTAATATGAAAACAATGAAAAGCGGAAGCGAAGCCAGTCTCTTTTGAATTTTTTTAAACTACAGAGACTTTTCGGGGAAGCTTGAACTTTTTACTAAATTTAAATGTAGGTTGTAAGGCGACATACCGAGAGGTGGCGCACTTCATTTATTCCATTTATTCTTTTGTTCCATTTATTCCCAAATTTTTTTTTTGTTTTTGCGAAAAATCTGAACCAAACACATCACAAGTTAGACAAATAAATTCAAAAAATGGTTTACACGAATTATAAAGCACTTAAACCATCTTGAGTTTAAATTTTATTTTTTTTTTTGGAATAAATAGAATAAATTTATTTATTCCATTTATTCCATTTTTCAACAAAAATTCTTTTAAGTTTTCGAAAGTGGGTTTTTTCACTTTTTGACACATTAGTATTTGTTGTGTGCGTTGCCATCAAAATCAAGTCTATTTGAGGTTTTGACGAATTTGAAAAAATTATCATTTATTCCGTTTTTCCCATTTATTCCCATTTATTCCATTTATTCCCATTTATTCCATAAACCTCAGAAGTGCGTCACCCCTCGCGACATACGCAAACGTTAAAAATGGGCCGGGAAATATTTACTAAGGTAAAAATTCGCTACGTTATTTTTGTCGGATGAGTGTAACATTAAAATTTAGTAAAAAATTCAAGCTTTTCGAAAAACCTTTGAAATGGGCATTTCGTTACGATTTTACAGAAATTTTTGAAAATGGCAAATAAATGTATGAAAGAATGGTACCAAATCGGACAAAGTAATGACAGCCGGTCAAAGTTTGAGACTTTCACGGCATACCAAATTGTGCCTGTGCCATGTAAATTTTCTCAAGGAAACTTTGATAGCCGCTACATCTGAACCTATTGTATGTAAAACTAAAACTGTGTCGTTTAATTCGACGTCAATAAGATTATCTAGGGACAAAATAACCACCTAAGTAAAATTGTGAAATGCGCGGACATTCTGCACAATTTTGAACAAATATCTCTTATGTAAGAAATCTATCGTTCATTGCTACGTCGTTACCATTTTGCCAATTTCCAATGTCGACGTTTTACCTTACAATTTTTGCATGCTGTTGAATGTATAAGAGACGAAGAAGAAAATAGAGCATCAAAAATAAAAAAATTATATTTTTTGACGGTTGATCATTCAATCGGAATAAGCAGAAGTCAATAAGTTTTGCTGACATAACTTTCCTCATGTAAATATTTCTTTTACCAATTTGAACACAAATTTCAAAAGGTTGTGCAATTAAAAGAGACAAACAGGCGACTATTTATCTCGCTTTATCTTCGAACACCACTCCGTATGCATAATTACGTCCATGACTTTGTTAACCCGAGAGAATGGTAGAAAATTGATTCAATGATTCGCAATTAGCTTGAAGCAAACAAAATATTCCAACTTTCAAACCATTAAATACCACATTTTATTATTCAAAGTTTTAATCGTATATTTTATTGATTTATGTGCACCGAAAAACACACATTGGAGGAGCACTAGCGGTTCTTTTTCTCGTTGGATTTTTTTTATCAATTTTTCTCCAATGTTTGGGTTATAAAATAGTCGTCGGTTCATGTTATATATTCATTCTTGGTTATGTTAACTGTTTTCTCTTTATACCCACCATTTTGCCATCAAATAAGCTCCAATGAAAAATTACCATAAAGTTGTCTCTCCATTACCTTCTCATGTACAAAATAAAATACTTTACGGCGTTTTCCATGTAAGTGGTGAGCGGGTGATATGTATTTTAGGGTTGTGGGTGGGATAGGGACGTGACTGAGACGGCGGGAATGATTTTTTTTCGTATTTTCATATGTCATCGTGTATATGTGAACGGTTAAAAGGATATGTTCTTGTATACATACTAATTGAAACGATGATGACTGAGGTTGCCGAAAACCAACGACGAATGCGACACTGGTATACTTTGCTGAATATATACAACAAAATGCTTATGCTTTTACTCATATTGGGTGGTTTTATGTGTTATATGTTTACTTAGAAGTCTTTATGAAATTTGTACAAATAAATTTATTTGTCTGTTTCTTCCGAATAATTTGTGTGAGGGGAAGTACGAAACTCTTATCGCGTGTCGACTAATATGGTGTAGAACAGTTCTCGTCTGCTTCCAATGAGCATAATAAAATATTATTGTGCAACGTATTGTAAGGTTATAGAAGAGGGTTACAGAGTTGTATTGGGGAATTCCTCTGAAAGCCACATTAATGTTTGTATGCTTGTGACAAAGTTGGGAAAGTAAATTTACATTTTCTGCTAAGAGAACGTTCCTATTAAAGCTATGAAAGCTATTGAATTATACAAGCCATTGATTGCAAACAAAATGTTGTAGAACTTTGCCTAGGTGAAAAGTTGTGACTTTCAAAGATACATTTTCATGTATTGCATCCGTCGAAACTAGTGCATTTCGGTGCATTAATCATAGCGTTGTATCGTTATGTTGTCGCTGTACGGAAAACAATCGAATAAAAAGTCGCTTTCAAGCGACAAAAAAACTGAATTGTTTGTATACACTGCAGTACGATGATCTGCGACAATGGATACATAGATAGTCGGACTAGTGTGGAAACATAAATGAAGATCTTACTGATGCACATAAAATCTTGTTACCTACTTGTGCCTTCATTAGAATTTCCACGTATGTTGTGTTGTAATCACATGTGTGAATGCGTATTAATGGTAGAGGGGAACTGCATTATCGTCACATTGTAAGAAAATGCGGCGGAGGATAATATCTTCCCGGAAGATAATCCACTGGGCGTTTTTCCCCTGCCGTATTAATTCCTACAAAAAGTAGCGCACAACGTTGAAAATTGATATTTAAACATTGCTGTCTGTACAGCTTCGAAAACGTCTTGTTCGCTAATTGATGTCAATAATATTCTTACTTCACGAGAGACGAAAGTATCAGAATTCCCACCTGCAAAAGCGTACAACGTCAGGTTACACTCGTGGACGTTCAAAACGTAACTCGATGCCAAAATACTATGCATAGTTTTGCAGAAGACCTGCAGAGGACTAGGTTTCGTCCAGTTTTGGAACAGAGAATACAGAAGACAGCTTCGTTGGAAAAGTAGAAGCGCTATCACATCATTCACAGCAATATATTTTCAATTTAATACCAGCTTGCAGTTGACTTCTGACCGAAGATGTCAAGTTGAAACTATTGCTTTGTAAATAATTTGGTAGCTGTTCCTGTCTTCCCCAGGTGATTTCTGGCACCTGGCTGCCTTCTATGTTTCCTGTTCTAGAACTCAAGGAGTACTTTGAGAACTCACTTGGGACAATTTTATTTACAGAGCATGCAGCAAACACCAAGGTTGTTCTGAGTTCAGGAACTACAAAGAGATTAATCTAGCACCTGAACTATCTTCTTAGACCCGTGAGAACAACGGAGTGCTTCGAAAAGGGGTCTCATGGGCTTACCACTACGTTTGTAATAATAATTCCAACGGAATTGCTGAGCAGGGAGCGGCACTTGTGAAGAGACTGGTTCGACTGTCAGTGTGTTACACAGAGTAACTCCCGGCTAGTGCGGCTTATCCACACACTATGGAGTAGTGCCTAATATTTGGAAATTAATTCCCCAATATGAGGCTCTGCTAGGGACCACATGCTTAAGTTGTATTCCGAACCACGCCTTCAACTGAAGGATTATTCTTTTTTTCGATTTTTTCGCGCGCAAGTACATCTGGCAACATCTAAACGCGCATCGAACCGATTCGATTCATAGCCGTATCGGTAGGGAGTTTCGTCTTTGTGTTTTTGACGCTTTAAACATACCTTAACATATCAGTTGGATTCAAACCTGCTTGTGTACGAAGTGCATCGAATATGGGTGACGTCATAATTCGTTGTGAACGATTCATTGCGATATTACTATTCCAACTACACTTTTATGAAGCTTGCGTGTGTAGCCTTCCTGACTTTCATGATATACGTTGAAGAGAAATCCCGTACAGAATTTTTCATCACCAGGACCACCAAGAAAGCCAGTACGTTATTACTAACCTAACCCGTTCCCTTCGCTTGTAGCCAGTCGAATCTCGACCTAGGAGTTGTATAGTTTTTCATTTTGTGGTCTAAATAAGACAAATCTGCAAAAAAAATCTCGTCCATGTATACGTTAACACAATAACTCGAGTAAAACTTCACCGATTTTCAAATAATTTGTGGTTAAGGAATTGAATTCGGGCAAAATCGATCAAGAGCTTTCGAAGTTACGTGACGTTTTGAAGCTCGGTGAAACTTTTTTGCTGCTTATATCTCCACGAAAATATGGATCTCAGGAAAACACCGAAGAAGATTTGGTAAAAGTCTTTTTAAGTGTCTGGGCTGTAAGGGTCCATAATGAGTACCTAACCTAAGTTACGCGACTCTTCATGACATTTGTTGTTTTTTGAAGTAAAGGTTTTTTGAGCAGTGTTGTAGAAGGGAACTTTTTGTTCCATGTACGTGCTTTCGAAGTAAACGTTTGTTACATTACGAATTTGAATCCGTAAGTAAGAGGAAAACGTTTTCCTAAAAAAATTTTTCCTAAAAAGTGGTCAAAAAGAGGGTTCATGTTCGAAGATAAGCAAAATTGGTCGAATAGTTGCGGAGATATAGTCGAAGAAATGTCCATAAACGTGGTTTTTCGAGTGTAAGTGAAACTTTTTCGCAAATATTTGAGCAAATAATGAGAGCATTTGATCTAAAAAATGTTTAAAAAAATTGTGGAAATCGTTTAAGTGGTTCGGGCACTGGGATCCATGCAATGGTTGAAATTCTTTTTCTCGGCAATTTCCAGTACAGAGTAATTTCATATACTTAAGAGTTAAGACAACATTTATTTGTCGTACACCTTTCGAAAGTGACCGAACTAGGACATATCACATTAGACAGACTCCTAGTCGGCACACGAAAGTTTTCGTGATTTTTAAACGATGAACGGGAAAATGAACAAAAGGTCACAAGATCTATGTTCTGTTCTAGATCACGAACTGATAAAATCTAATTCTGTTGCGTACGGGTCTCCTGCATATGTTTTTCTGAAACTTCTCATTTCATCATCGAAAGAACGTCTTTCAGCGAAAATTAGTTCTACAATAATTGTGATCAGTTTTATTAAACAAATATTTTTATAAACGAATAAATTTTTATAATAACTGACGGCAGAAGTGTGGTTTAATTTTGTATGCAAGGTCTCCGCCAGAAGAAAAGAGTATTCGACGTTGTCATTAAGTTAAAACAAGGGAACTCTTTTATAAGTCTTTACAATAAGTGATAAAGGTCTACCCCTAAATACAGGTCCGCAGATTGTGAGGTAAATTTGATCCATTGTTGCTGAGAATTCAGGTAATAGAATAACCTTCTTCGTCTGAGAGTCTAAGTATGCAATTATAATCGTTCGTTGATTCCAATTCTACTGAAAGCTAGTCAGAGGAAATTTTTAGAAAAAAAAGGAATGTAATCCTTTGCTGCACAACGACAAGTTTATTAAAGTAAATGATTTCGGGTGGTAAAATAGAATTTAGAGAACGAAAAACCTAATGAGCTAATGACCTTTTGAACATACACATGTATACCCATCGACAACAACCCTTTTTAAAATGAAAACTCGCAATTAAAATCATCAAAGCGGATTTCAATGTTACAAAATGGAATAAAGACGACCATCATATAATGGTTGCTCATCATCAGCGAATGAAGCTACCAAAGTTATATAATTTCGCTATAGAGTTACTTTTTTTTATTTATAGCCTTTAAATGGGGTTGACACGTTTTTTAGCCATGGACCAAGTATATTAATATTTGAAGAGTTCGTTTATATTTTTAGAAAGTACTGGGGGACGATTTGCTATGTAGTTAATGGCGTTCATATTATTGAGAATAAACATCTAATTGTATGGCTAGATTTCAAATCAAACAAAATTGACTTACCTGACTCTCTTTTATCGCTTGATTGTTTTGGTGAAGAATTTTTCTTATTTGGTATTGGTCGTACATTTGCAGCGTTCTGAAAGAAAAACAGATTTTGGTTTCAATATGCAGAGGAACAGTTCGGACAGAGTGAAACTAGCAGGTTTTGCGCTTTGCCTTATCTGCAACGTGCATCTGCTCTAAGAAAACTTTATAATTTCGCCTATGGTATACTATTTTTTTTTTAAATATTTCGGAAATACTTAGGAAAACAAAAGAGTTTCCTACTTCTTTCTTACGTTGCGTCAATGTAGGAAAAAATAAGAAACTTGTAGGAAAGTGTAAGAATACTGTAGGGAGAGTATTAGTAGATTATGGATAGGCGACAGAAAATTATATGTTAAACTCGTACGTGTAATATAGTTTTAACGATTATGTGTAATATATAGCGAGATTACATATAATTTTCTGTCGCCTATACATATACTGCTTTTTCGCCCAAGAAATAGTATGACATACATTGAACTGAGTTCTTTGAACAAATACTTTTTCACGAACAATCTTAACAACACAACCAAAACATCACAATTTTATTTTCTGGTAGTTTTCGAATTATCTCCGATTGTATAGGTGTCATACGAACATTTGCAAATCATTAAATTCAATAAAAGATACTTACGAGAATCGTATCTTCGTGTGTAACGTGTCATTGATTGTGTCGGTGTCACACACAACCAATTACGCCAAGTAACTATGTAAAATAAGTTTCAACCATTTTAAATTTGCAAAACAAAACTAAAGTAAATCATCACATGTTCATGTTTTGTTTACTATACGTCACATTCATTACAATTGCAATATGAGAAATTGTTATGTAGATGCACGGGCTATGCATGTAATTCCAGAAGTTTCTATTCACACTTAGAACATTATTTTTGTTTGATTATTGCGAAAAAAATTAGTGATGCGATATATTGAATGGAGTGCCATTCATTTTGAGGCAGCATGAATTTCTTTTTCATTAAAGAAGTAAAACTTTCAATTGAAACAAAATCAAAATAAATAAATGTGTTAGCTTCACTACCACTTTTACATAAGTAAAGTACATATTTTACTGTCCTGACCGATAAAGTATTTACTTCGTACAAAGTAAATATTTTATCGGTCAGTAAGTAAATAATATACATTTACATGTGTTAGTGCGACGGTAAAATGTTATTTTGTGTGCCGAATAACGAGGTTTAATGTATGTCATACTGTTCAGCGGGCGATAAAATAAAATTATTTTAGTTGGGGGGGGGGACAGTATAACAGCGTACGATGGGGCAGGTGGTGTCAAAATTATTTTATAATTTAAATTTTAATTAAAATTTAAAATTATTATCATAATTTTAGGCGCACGTACTTTGTGAATGGCTGTCAACGAGAGAATTTCAGTTTCCGAAATTTTCGATAATTTGTCAGAGAGGGCGGAGAGACACAACAATAGAATGTTATCTTTGGTAGATGACTCACTTTGGAAATAGTTCGTGTGAGGCTTGACAGTTGTCAGCCATATGTGTACAACGGAAATAAAGTATATTATCGAATTATAACCAAATTAAGTTCATATTTTTATATTTACTGCTGATTCGCCCATAGTTCTTTCAAATTCTAGATAGTGCCCTAGCAAATAATTCGGGATTGCTGGGTCATCATCTCTGGATTTGGAAGTGCTATTACGAGTGTTCCCGAGCTCCCCCGTGATGGTTAATTCGGCGTGCGGTTTGAGCCAGCTTTGCGGCAAGAATGTGTTCAAAATCGGGATTAAGTTTACCGCTATGACCCCTACTGTCCAAAAAAATTTTATCATTCTCGACTAAATATGGTCGATGTATATTTAAAAAACGGAGTAACGTAGGAATGTTTTGGTAGACTCACTTACATCACTCTTGCAAGTATGAATGTTTTCGGAAATTTTATTGTTATTCGAAACACACACACATACAAATTTTAAAGATGTGAGAAATAGACGAAAATTTTTATGCGTTTTGAGTGCATTGTAAATGGAGTAAAAAAAACTCATAGTACTTAGAACATGCGAAAAAGTGTTATAAAAAGGAGTTCTGTGGAGTTATGTTACTATTGTGAACTGTCTCGATGTCCTACGTCACAGTGAAAGAAATCACCATGAAAAGTCATTCAAATGTTTTTTTCGATTTTCACTCGTGGTCATGTGATCGGGAATGATTAAAAAAGGTCTTTGGCGCCATGCCGTATTATAATTCGACAGATTTTGATAGCAGTAACAGAAAAGTGACAATTTTTCGAATAGTTTGCACCCGCACGATTTTAACTTTGGATAATTCTTTTGTTCAAAACAAAAGCAACATCCAAAGTTAAAATCGTGCGAGTGTTTCCTTGAAAAAACTATAAAAATACTTACTTTTCCGCACTTGTATCGAAACAAAATGCTCGTTTAGTTCATTTTATCGAGGACGAGGACGAGGACAGATGTCTCAATTTTCGTTGAAAATGACATCATAGAACATGGAATTTGTTGGGTGATAGAGGTGCCACCGACAAACAGCTAACTTGAGTTTGACATATTGTGAAACGTTTGTACATCGTACATATATTTTGAATATTTATTCTGTTGATGTGCTGTTAATTTCGAACTTTACCTTGTTGATCCCTGTTGATCTGTTTGGTGCCTTATGTGCCGACGATTTAACATAATTGTGAAAAAAATGAAAATTGCTCTTGCAATGACCGCAAAAACCTTATTAGCGAGCTTCAGTCGTTTATTTTACAGACAGTCTGTAGCTCTATTCGTTTACTTCACTGTCATAATATAGCTTTGTGCGTTCCTCACCAGTGATAGTTTCGTTAAGTAAACCTTCAATCCACGATCATAGGTGACCCAGTGAATAAAAAGTGGACTTCAAATTCCTTCATGCTAATTACACAGTCAATTGTTACCGCGCACACGAAATGAGAAAGTGTGGCAGCTGACCAATCACGTATTGTAATGTCAGGTTAAGTGGTATATAAAATTCAAAATTGTCAAAAAGTTGAAATCGTTTCAACTTTTCATAAATTTGCATCAGTGCTACCAATATTCGCATTTCGAAAGTTGTAAACAAATTACTGCTCACGTTTTTAACGTCAAGTACAATTTTTTTTTGTCAAAAAAAATCCGAGTTGTTCTGATAACTTTTTTTTTGCTTTGCCGATTCAAAATGGATGAAACATAATTTTGTCGAAGAAGCCAACGAAAACACACACAAAATTTCACAACCACATTGAAACATTTGAAAGAAAATTTTTGACCGTACCGTGTTTTGTCAAACAATTGGGCCGTAAACTACATTTCCACACCGTTTACATCACTAGTTTACACCACAATACAATAGAAAGAGCTTTCTGAGCTTTCGATTTCAATGGCGGATGTCAAATTCTTTCATTTTCATGAAAAAATAGGTCTATAATTTTTGTCTCAAACAAAGGGATACCATGATGGCGATTTTCCCAAATTGAGAATGAAGTAAACTTTTGATTGTGACGGAATCCCATGTCAAATCTTGAAAATTCGCCATCATTGCTTCTTATTGAAAACTTAGTAGGAAGTTTGACCAAAATTGCTTAATATGTGTGGTAAGATCTTGGGCCATTTATTGTGATGCATCACGTGTCACCAAAAATGTATGCTGGGAATGGATTCTAACATTTTGAAATGTAAAGGTTGGTGTTTGAAAAAAGTTGGATCGATTTCAACTTTTGCTAATATCATAGCAAGAAATGTGAAAATGTATGGAAAATAGCAAATATTCCAATATTGTGTAGACAGCACTCGTATGGTGTCATGTTAATGACATTATATGATGTAAAGTAGCTGTCATCAATATTGAAAATATCGTGTAGATGAATGTAGCAATAGCTTAATACATTCAAAATTAATTTACTCGTTTAATAGATGGTGTCATTTGTTTTCTACTGATCCATATTTATCAATGAAACAATGGTGGCGCTACTGGATAAAAACGACTCAGCTTTTATGTTGAACCGTTTGAATGTATGTAGATGTCGCTACTAATCAAAATCAGGAATGTTACTCGATGAAATCTGATGCTAGACACGGTCTATATTGTTAGACATTAGAGAAATTTTCGCAGGCGAATTATAAATGTCGACGTTTTCATAGTGAATGGTAACGCCCGAAAAAATTGGAATTATCACCCGTGGAATTATCGCCCGGGAATTATCGCCCGGAAATACATTTTCCTTATACAAATTGTGTATTTTCCTTGTACAAATTTACCCGCTTTAAATGATTGTGACGTTTGTCCGGGCTATAATTCCCGGGCGATAATTCCCCGGGTGATAATTCCGATTTTTTCGGGCGTTAATTCCCGGGCGATAATTCCCCGGGCGTTAATTCCTCTCCGGACGTTAATTCATGTCGCCTTATCGTCTTGCAATTATCAATCACTTCTTGATTTATTTTTTTACTTCAAATGTTGTAATCATTATGTTAAATATATCTTATTGCATGGGTATGCAATGTAAGAAACATAATTTGCAACTTTTCCACTCACTCAAATTTGAGTAAACCTTATAAGGACATAAAGACATTTTTGCTATAAAAGTAAAGACAAAAAAAGACAAGTTTTGAAGAGGAAAAACTCGTTTATCAGGAGAATTTATTGCTGTACCGTGAAGAGGTTAGTGGAAGCGGCTGAAGATGACTAAACCACGCTAGCCTGTGACCACCACTAAGCCTCGAGGTCGAAACAGCTTCTGTTCTTCCAATGGATTTATTTAACGTGAAATTTGTGAGGTGAGCGAAGAGCAGAGAAAGCTCGGTTTAGGTCACTTTTCTTTTCGTTCTTTTCCTACAGCTTTCGAAAAAATGAAAACCGCCCTTTCGGGCTTATGCAAAGAATTTATTTAACTTAATTACTGCAGAAGTAAGCCTTCAGTTTTCCCTGTTTTTCTTAGGCATGCAATCAATTGATAGCTAAAAATATAGAATTTGATCGCTAAAAAGAAAGAATTGTTAAATCGGAGGGCTGCCGCCCGCCCACTGGACCCCGTTTTTTCTTTCGCCGCCTGCGACGCGCATATCTCAACTTACTTCGTCACATTACGCCTCTCTTTGGCTCCACGGGACTCCGCCCCTTCAATCAATTTTTTATTTTCTTATTTTAGAATTATCAGTTTAAATTCTTCCCCTTTCCTTTAACCCCCCACATCGTTGATATAATCCCGAATAATTACGGGTTGAGCGGCTTCCTAGGTTGGTCCTGACTTATGAGTCAAGATTATTTTACGTCTTCGGGATTTTCGAGTCTTTTTCTTGAAGAATGTGATGTGATGTTTTATGTCTCAACTTTCGTCCGTTCCGCTTTCAGAAAGCAACGTTAAACGAATCTTAAGGGTGCCTTAGGTGGTCTGAATTTTTACTTTTCCAGAATAGAAAATTTGTAGTCAGTATCAAAATTAGGACAATAAGGACAAAACTGAAAAAGTAGGAGAAATAAGGAATAAGGACAAGTTTATGACCCCTGACTCTTACTGCATGGTCTTTAAAAATTGAGACAAAACATATCGTTCCTTACATTACAACATCCAAGCTTCTTGAAATTGGGTAGTCCGAGGGGTGACGCACTTCTGCGGTTTATGGAATAAATGGAATAAATAGGAATAAATGGAATAAATGGAATAAATGGGAATAAATGGAATAAATGGGAATAAATGGAATAAATATTGGAATAAATGGATTAAATGGTAATTTTTTCAAATTCGTCAAAACCTCAAAAAGACTTGATTTTGATGGCAACGCACATAACAAACCATAGTAATGTGTCAAAAAGTGAAAAAACCCTCTTTTGAAAACTTAAAAGAATTTTTGTTGAAAAATGGAATAAATGGAATAAATTAATTTATTCCAATTATTCCCAAAAAAATAAAATTTAATATCAAGACGGTTTAAATGCTTTATAATTTGTGCAAACCTTTTTTCGGACTTATTTGTCTAACTTGTGATGTGTTTGATTCTGATATTTCGCAGAAACAACAAAAAAAGTTTTGGGAATAAATGGAATAAAAGAATAAATGGAATAAATGAAGTGCGCCACCCCTCGGGGTAGTCGCTGTGGAGTGACGAAAATGTATCAAGAAAAATTGTTCATATGTGACGTCTTATACGACATTAATGCATACAATCACCTACCAACGCTGCCTTGACAGAAATGTAAATCAAAAATTGATGATAAAGAACGTAAAGAACCCTGGTATATCCCCACTAGTCCACTATAGATATCGCTGTATTGGACAAATAATGTGGGGGACAAATAACAAGGTGTGAAAGATAATGGTTATTCTTAACAAAAATGGATCGCACAGAATATACTGAATAATTATCACTGCGGTTTTTGGACCTGTTACAAGTAACCTCCCGGCAATAATACATCCTACATACCGACAAAGGACTAAATAAAAATGCACTTACTTAGACATAAGATTTGAAAACTAACATTAAGAAAAAATAAGATATCAGATAACAGACATGCTTCGTAAACTTCAATAAATTGCATGTAATGAGAAGAATAAATTCTTTCGGTTCACTCAATTTCTATGGGATTTACATTAATTTACAAAGTAGCAATGAGCTATGACACACAAACTTGAAATCTTGAGATGGAGTTAAATTTGGCAACAGATGGCCATCACACGTCATTCAGTTGTAATTCGCTAGACCCAGTTATACCGAAGAATGTGCGGTGTATATAAGAAACAACTCGATTTTTATTACCCCCAACATATCAAGTTGAATGACTTGGCTGAGGATTGGAACGATATTCCGAAATACTGGCTTTTCTAATTGAGTTACATCTGAGCATCATTACAATGACAAAATAATTCCATTAAAAATTATCTCTCAATATCTCAACCTGTGTTGCTGCTTCAAAAGTACCGCTATGAAAAAGAAAAAAGGACATTCTCAACGAATCTTGAAGATTACAACGATAGCACTCATTATAACAAGTCAGAAACCTTCGGTATTATAACCGTGATCTCGGTATTAGCGGAAACTGGTATCGCGAAAACCCTCCGGTTTTCCCTTACCAGAGATTGCATCTAATTTCAATGCAACGCCACCTATTTGCAAGATCATTTGAAACAACGACTAATTTGTCTTTTGTCGACCTTGAAAGTTTCAAAAACGTCATCGTTCCATGCAATGTAAGTGACAAAAAATGGACGAGAAAATTTTTTTGTTATAATGCTACATCGACATTTGATGGGCTGCGCTCATTAGGTCTACTAGCAATTGCTCATCCACCCGAAAATTCGGTTACCGTCAGGAAAAGATCACTACCCCTATTACTCTCCCTCGTAGAGGATAGACAGAATGTATCCGATTGATACGAAAGTGAAATTTTAGTTTGACCGAAAAAGGATTTGTAATGCGAATAACTTACAAGTTTGTCAGAACGTTCTCCACTAGGCAATCTAGCAATCGCAACCTCCTGACTATCTTCAGGCGGTGGCGGTAATTGTACCCAATTGTATCCTCGTTTTTCGATCGGTACACCAACTCTATCGTATTGAGCAAATTGTTGTCTAAAAACAAACAAAAAAATTCAATTTATTCGATTCGAGGCGTGACAAACGGCATTACCTTAAACTCTCGTAACAGTCTAAGCAAACGACAGCATATTCGCCATTCTCCAGTAGTAAGCCTTCCTCATTCTTTCGATCAGCAACAATAGGAAACTCTCGAATAGGTAAGGCCCTAACCCGTTTTCTATATGTTGTGATGCTACACAAATTACATAAATAGTCGTGCCAATTGTACTTTCTCTCACTAGCGCTGATCGTATTCGCTCCATCGAATCTGTGGAGGAAATGTTGATAAAAATGTAAAAAACCTTTGCAGAGAATTTTAGGCGAAAATTTTCTATTTACTTCCTCCACTGGCTCAACAGCGAATGATAACAAAATGTGCAAACTAAAGCCGAATAATCAGATCGTAGCTGTTCCGCATTCGCTGGTGATTTATGTTTCAACAAATGTGGAAAATATGGTCGTGACCCTTCCTTACTTGCGTACAGAACCCGGGCAAGTGTCAAGTCAGAATGTAAACCACAGAGGAAACAATAAATCGATGTGCTTGCTGGAGTCGAAGAAACTGATGGTGTTGAAGGTGGTGTGTGAATGCCACTTATACCTCTTGACCCATTCGGTGAACTCGATTGTGGAATCGGTGAAGGGATATTGTAACTAAGAATTGCATTTGATAAAAAAGATAGTTGACACGATAACATTTCAGTTTAATTTTACCGTCTATGCTCCAATGGAACACGTTCAGCATCCATACTTTCCCATTGTTTAGCTAAATGGTTAACACATCGTGTACATGCTAAAATACGATTCGGCGCGTTATCATTCCCTTTCAGACAAGGAAAATGCATTGCATGTGAATTCATGTGCTCAGCACTTGTTGACAGCCATTCCATTTGTGTTGTAGCGTAAACGCCTTTACAAATATAACATCTGCAATCAACGAACAAAATTAGAAATCGTTGGCATGACTTTTGAACAATAAATTGCTCCTTACGGAAATTGGCCATGACCATTTTCTATAGGACCTTGTGAATTCGGTGTATTCGGCCGCGAATCTCTTCTTGAATTTTTGGGGTCACGAGTTGAGTTTATTGACAATGTTTCGTACGGCTAGAATAAGCAAAAAAAAAATGTTGTTCCATAAAGTCATTTCACACAAACATTTCAATTTTTATTATCTTCTCAAAAAAACTCATCTAATTTTTCGGATTTAACATGAAATGGAGAAGGTCTTAAATTCGGCAACAACAAAATGTCATTCTACTTGCAGCCGGTTAAATCCAGTTTTATTTCGTTATCTCACTGTTAAGCGTTTGCTAAAATATTCAACGTGTGTCTTTCTACAAACTTGATAAGATATCTAAGTAAGCAGTTGGACTGACAAAGTGTTTCTAACCGTTAAAAAACACAGGCGCCTCGGAAAAGGTGAAAAAGATATTTAGAACATTTCTCGAATACCACGTACAAATTGCCCATTGTATTCTGCACCAGCTGATCACCAGCTGATGCCACTCATAGAAAGAAAAGTAGATAAATTCGTAATTGTAATTCAAAAAAATTGGCAACATAGCTCATTGTTCCGTATGCGAATTATTAGATTTTGTGTGTGTTTTCACTGTTGCCAAGTTTGCTGCCAAATTTCTTGACTTCCAATTACAATTGCTTCATGTTTCTGTGTATGAGTGCACCAACTGGAATATAACTATGAACAAATTATAGATTTGTCAATTGTTTTTTAGATGTTTTCCTTTTGTATGAAACGTTCTGAGGATTGGTTGGCTCTTTTTTCATAGCGATCAATCGAATGGTAACCATACATTACAAATTAAATGTTTCCTTCATCATACGACCGTGAGCTTTTAAATTTACGTGTTTTTGCTGTTTTCAAGATTATCTCTTTTATCTCTTTTTTTCAATATATTTTGTATTGGCAAAACCAAAAAAAAGCTAAAATTTGTCCACAAGTAAATTTAGAAGCACACGACCGTAACAAGATGAAAGTTTCCAGCTCGGGGTGTACGCCGCGTCGTCGTCGTCGTAGCGTCGTCGAAAAAAGAGTAACGCCAATGCCTCGCCACCTTACAGTGGATTTTTTGCAAGGGCTTGCGGTTCCTAGTGCCGTTTCTGTACAAATTCAGGAATTCTTAATTTTGTTCTGCCACTTGCGCAAAATTAAATTCCAAATTTTTTTCGCTTTCACATTTTTATATTTTTAGACCCGTACGAAGAACGAAGAACGATTTTCAAAAACTTTTTTTTCCCTGAAAGGTAATCGAAATATCTTTTATGGGATTGAATCTGGGCACTGTCGGCCTAAGGGTCGCCAAGCTAGAGCCGTTTAAGTGATTTTTGGTCTTTTGTACATAACTCGAGTAAATATTTTCCGATTTTCATAATTTTTTTTTTGTTTGAAAGATCTGGGCATGGCCGACAATTTATGGAAGAAACTTTTTTAAATTTGAGTCCTTGGACTTAGCAAGGGTACTAAAAACGAGGCTCTGCTAGGGCCCTACATCTTTTAGACCCGTACGAAGAACGAAGTTCTTCGAAAAGGGGTTTTATGCGTTTACCACGACGTTTGTAACCACCCCAATTTCGACCGGGGAGTAGGTGGGGAGCATCGATCATGGTCCCTAGGTGACGAATCAGCAATAAAAAAAATGTCCGTCCGTCCGTCCGTCCCCGCGATAACTAGAGTAAAACTCAACCGATTTTCAAAAACTTTTTGTTCCCTGAAATGTAGTCGAAAAATCTTTTATGGGATTGAATCTGGGCACTGTCGGCCCAAGGGTCGCTGAGCTAGGGCCGTTTAAGTGGTTTTTGGTCTTTTGTACATAACTCGAGTAAATCTTTTCCGATTTTCATAATTTTTGTTTTGTTTGAAAGAACTAGGCATGGCCGACAATTTATGGAAGAAACTTTTTAAGTGCCTAGCTAGGGGACTAAAACCGAGTGTATGCTACGGCCATACGTGTTTTTTGTACATAACTCGGGTAAATCTATTCCGATTTTCATACATTTTTTTTTGTTTGAAAGATCTAGGCATGGCCAACAAGTTTTGGAAGAAACATTTTTTTGGATTTGAGTCCTTGGCTTACCTAGGGCACTAAAACCGAGTCTATGCTAGGGCCATTCGTGTTTTTTCTACATAACTTGAGTAAATCTTTTCCGATTGTCATAAACTTTTTTTTTTGTTTGAAAGATCTGGGCATGGCCGACAATTTGTAGAAGAAACTTTTTTGATTTTGATTTGACGTGTGTTTTTTACATAAATCGGGCAAATCCTAACCGATTTTGTTGATTCTTTTTCTATTTGAGAGGTAACCGTGTACCGAATTATATTCATAAACATATTTGGGCCTGTGCTTGGGGTCAAGTGGGCTTCTGGTCGGCCCTAACCAAAAAAAAATTTTTTGTCATATGCAGAGCAGATTGAGGGAAGCATTTTTGTCTATGGAAGTATGTGTCAGAGGCATTTGCTTATGGCCCTAGGTCGGTCCTAAAGTCAGCCCTTAACAAAAAAATTGTTTTTTGCTATGTTGTAGAGAAAATTGAGGCGAACATTTTTGTCTATTTGTAGATCAATTTTGTGCTTTCGGGAGGGTTCTTTTACTCCGTTTCTTCGGACAGGTTTTTCAATATTGCCCTGTCGGCAGTTTCCAATACAACTTAATGTGGATGTAATTTCAAACACTTAAGAGTTAAGGCAATATTCACTTAGATGCGTTCGAGTCTTTTCGTAACATCAACTCTGTTTGCCTCATCTATTCTGATACGTACGGGTCCCTTTATATGTTTTTATTTAACTTAAAAAAATTCCTAAGTCAAAAAAAAACTTTAAGGTAAAATTAAAAATTGAAGAAATTAGAAGCAATCGTAGTCAAATTCAAAATTGATGAAAATATACCATCTTGCTTCCAACAATTATTTTTCATTAGGAAACGTTGTGAAAAATATCAAAAATTTCATATCGTGATCAAACTTCAAGGATTTTTTTGAATTAATATTTGAATTTTAACGTAAATTGTATTTTTTGTCTTGAGGAATTTTTAAAGTTATTTCATGGATTTTTGAAGAAATGGCACCTAGTGCCGCAAACCCTGGCAAAAAATTCACTGTGCTCCGCAGACAAAAACCTGTTCGTCAGCGCTGTGTAAAATTAAAAATAATATGTAAATTTTCGACTTTGCCCATTGAGCCTATTTCCTGAAATTTTAATTTTTAGAATAAATAGAGTACTTTTGATTTGGATTTCCAATGTTGTATTAACTTGATACATTTTCAGCCTATGTAAAGAACTTCTTTAACTTGCTAATTTTTAACAATTTGCTTGATGAAAAATGCACAAAACCTTCTAAAACCTAAAAATTCTGTTGAAATATTTTCACTTTTGATTATAAAAATGAGTCACAAATGCCAGACCCTCCCAACGTAATCATTTTTGAGCGCTTTCAGATTTCACACCCTAAAAATACGGGTAGCCAAATTTTTGCGTGTGAAATCTGAGAGCGCAGAAAAATTGTTACTTGGGAGGGTCCGGCATTTGTGTCGCATTTTTATAATCAAAATTAAAAATATTTCAACAAAATTCTTTGTGTTCCGAAGCTTTAAACGTCATCCAAGTTGATATCAGCTGTTTTGGAAGAGGGGACGAGTACCTGCGTCATTGGCGCCGCCGCTAAGCCGAAGCGCAACGGCTACTGCTCCAATGGTCGAAAATAATCCCCACTACTTTCTCTACAACATATCAAGAGTTTTTTTAGCTCCGCCAATTTTCCGCCATTTTGGCGGTCACCCCGATACACTACACACCCAAACCAACAACTTTCCCTTTGACGCCAAACCTCTATTTCGAACATCCAACCTATGAGGGAAAGGTACTACCAAACACATTACACACACAAACCCATACAAAATATGCTTTTATATGGCGCCTTCTAAGAGCCCTGACGTTTAAACGAGGCCGGTACCCCCTTTTTTAAAATCTCATAAGTCGTAGAATCCCATGCTGAGGCTCCCTGCGAAATTTCAAGAAAAGCTATCGGGCCGTTTTTGAGCACGAGCCAAAAAAGTCGTTTTTCGTACAAGTGCCAATGAAAACCAGTAACCAACTAACTAACTAACTGACGTTGTTTTCATTAACTTTGGCTTCTATCAAAATGCACTTTTTGTACTGAAAATGATTACTTTCTTAAATTCATATCTCCGGATCCACTGAATCGATTTTATGAGTGAGACACAAGAGGACAAGGAAGAAGATGAATCGAAAAAGGCTGACGGGATTTATGGATGTCCCCTATATATGGTTCCGCAGTCTACGAAAAACTGTTTTCTTAATTTGTTGTTCGTATGTGGACTTGCGCCACGGGCGTATTGCGCGATATTTGTTGAAACCGGTTTGTAAGGTCTTTATACTTTGTACAGCAGAACAAGTAAATTATTTTTCTTTCTTGGCACGAAAATGTAATGAGGGACAACAGAACTTTTGTCTCATGTTATTATGGTCGATGTTGGAAGAGAAAGTGAATGAAAGAAATATTTTTTGTAATGAAGTGCAACCTGGAATGTCTCATGTATCAAAAATTGTCTAAGACCTAAGACGAAAGAAAAACTTAGTCATTTATCTAAACATTTGACGTTTAAAATCTCATTTTGACGGTTGCAATAGAACGACTTTTGATGCGAAGAGACTCATTTACTTACATTTATTTGCGTTTATTTTACTTTTTTTCCTGTGCTACGAATGGAAATTGCATTATTATTCGACTGTGATATGGATACTAATTCTTTGGCAGGGGAAATTCTTACAATTTCTACGGAACCAGTTGTTTGGGGTGTCCTATGATTGGGTTTTCGCCGACGAGCGCTTTTGTTTTTGTGGCCACCGGCTTGAGGTGCGCTTGAGGCGCAAAACATTTGTTGGTTATGAAAGTGAGTGAAAGTGATGTGTTCAAACACATGGTTTATGAACAATGACATTTGAAAAAGACTTATAAGAATTGGTATGACAGAATGGCGGAGACGCCATAGTGAAATTGATATTGTTATAATTAAATTTAAATTGATGATCAATGAAGCAAAGGGCCAAGGCCTGCTTTAACATAATAAAAAAAAAATGCTAAAAATGTGACAGAAAGTCTACATAGTTTCTGTCAGAATGTCACTTCACGACAAAGTGTATACCAGGCCTTACGAGTGTCATCAAACACCTATTTTAAAAATATGAAATTTGTCAATCGACCACGTCTCATTTGCACACTACTATAAAACGAACGTGATTTGTCATTCAAAGTTCTTTTCATTGTAGCTCTCTTCCTACGTATAGCGAACACATGACAAAAACTCTGTTCATCATTCAATCATTCCCCTAAATAAAAACTAACCAAGACATAATTGTTATAAATTATTCCCAATGAATATCGAAAGCTTCCACGGTACAATAACTTCGATTAATGTTAAAACTTTACGGTAAGAAAACAAAACACAAACTTAATAATAAAAACGATCAACAAACACGAACAATGGCTTTGAAACAATAAAAACAATTCTTTAAGTTTAGCGATAAATTGAAATGGAGCTCTAAAATATCTTATTTTGTCATGAACTGCTTCAAACTGGAGTGTGTTTCTTTATCGTAATTTCGGATCAATCAATAAAATGTGTGTTTTAGTAATGACATCAAATTTAAATTGTATTCCAAGAAAATGTGATTAATCCAGTTTAAACTAATTACATCAAATTAGATTTAAACAGATCTTCAAGAATAGATTAAAAGAACACGAACTACAAGCTTAATAGAATGTTTTTATGTGGATATTGCGTCTGTGTATGTTGCTTTGATAACAGGTAGAACGATGCGTGGCATCGATTAATTAAAGAGGGCAATAAAAGGTAATAAGGAAGTTGAAGCGGATTTCAATAATTTTTAGCTTAGGATCATGCCGTCGTCCCATTGCATTGGTGGTGGAGTGAAAAAGGACATATGTCATGGTTTTGCAATTATCTAACCCAACTAATGCAAGTGGTGTATACCTAATGTAAAAATGACCTTTTTGCTATAATTCTTTTCTTAAACTCTTAGCTTTTTATTTTTCCTGTGAAAAAGTCAGTTTTTTCTGACCTCACAAAAGGCGCAAAAATGTCAGAAGAAAGGAATCGAGGAAAAGAAGCTATCGTTCCATGGGAATAAATCGCGTAAGGTTTGTTACAAAAAAAATAATTTTACTAAATTGAGCTTTCAAACAAAGTTTACGCGATTTAAGAAGGGTTCATAATGCAATGCAAATACATTATGAACCCTTCTTAACACATGAAAAGAAACCACTGATGCTCTGATATTTTTTGTAGGTTTGATTCTCTGAGTGGCATGTTGATGTTTGACTTCTGTCAAAAATATTCTTCTCTCAGGTGCCCTATTTTCAATATTCAAGGAATATTAACTCGAGATGCGACAATTTGGTGGGAAGCAGTTTTCAATTAGTGACTTTCGACTATTCAAGGGAGAATTTCTCGTAAATGTCATATTTTATATGACCCAGGCACGCTATTTTGAATATTTTGTGACGAGAAACAATTCTCCCGACCAAAATACCTCGAGAGAAGTAAACGAGAAATTTCCACATAAAAGAGATTTACGAGAAATTCTTCCAAGAAATGTCTCACCAAATTGTCAGATTCTGCCGTCATAAGGATAAATAACTTAGAGAAGATTAGTGAAAAATAATTAGTTTAGCGACAAAATTCACTCAAAGGTTTCTACAAAACCGTTTAGTTATTTTTGTCGCTAATTGGATATTTTTTGGTGGAATTCGATAAAAAATTTCACTAATTTTCCTTTATAGACCGATTTAAAGAGAGAATTTCGAATATAACTAGTTTCCGACACAGTACAGACACAGCAATCGACACAGCAATCTTCCGAAAATTTACGAATTCTCTCAGTTGACAGTCTCCGTGCACTTTGAGCTCAATTTCGCTCAATGTAATTCATTCGGCTATATCCACGTACGGAATCTTCTTTACTGCCATTCTCTCATTTCATTTAAATAATTCAATAAATAATGCAATGAAGCTAAGCTAGCTTTCAGAAACTATATATTGGTGAAGTTGTCATCGTTTCATTATTAACTACATACATGACATTCAAGCCGAAGTTTTTTTCGATGTAGTTTCTTTAAGCTCAGAGGGGCACGGCGTGGGGAAGGGTGCAGCAAAACGTGAGGGCTATTTGGGTTAAATTTAACCCTTTTTGCGTGACGGGGAAATGGTAAAACATCCTGTAAAATACCGTGAGGTAATATGTGAACAACCTCTATGTATATTGGACGAATGCATTCAAAATCCAGTGAGTGATACCAGAGAAGTCACAGGTCTTGGCGATTCAACGGTCAAAGTATACACAGAACACTAAATAGCAAATAAGAAAACTAATTTTCTCATCACTTGGGACGAAAAGGTGCTTTACGCGGTATGTGCACCAGCACATTCTCACTATTACAGAAAAATATCTTTCAAAATACCCCAATACACACTCGATGTGTACTTTTCGCTTGAGCTTCGCCCGCGCGTGCGTACACATCTCGTGTGTATTGGGGTATGTTGAAATATACTATTTGCTACCAGCCAAAAGTTGAGCATTACATTGCAATATGCTCCCTGCGGAAATGATCCTTTACATGGTGGAACATTCTCGGCACATTTTTCGTAAATTTTTATGTATAATTAAACTTTCGCATGGGGAGGCAATAATAGTAGATTGTGCAACTGCGGGATAATAATTTTTTTATCTTCGAGGGGGAGGTTACCATCCCGAGCCGAAGGTGAGCGATGTAATCCCCGAATGGATGAACAAATTATCCTGCAGTTGTATATGCTATTTTATTCACCAAAGCAACGAATCAACGAAACAAAGTTTGACACCAACAATTAATGTATAATTTAACTCCCGAGGAGGGAAGCACTGCGGTGAAAAAAACATTATACAATAGACCCTGCTAATTCATTACTTCGGAACATACATGATTTTTTTTTTTGGAAACGGATGGAGGCTCAGCTTGGAGTGTAGATAATGTTGTAGAGCTTTAGTTTCTTAAGCAAAAAATTAAATAATAACCTGAGGTAACAGCTTTTAAAGTTTTTAATGATCCATTTCAATGAACAATTTTTTATTCAGAAATTCATTCTTCATCGATTTAAAAAGAAAACTTGCAAGTTGCATTGACTTGGAATGTGAACCTATGTTCGAAGGCACTGTCATGAGCTGTCCACTTTTCGAAAGAGAAAATAATTGTGTCGAACGAATTAATATAATTTTTTGCATTTTGATTTTATCAATTTCTTATGTATTTTCAAGTGGTTTTTAGATTGAGTTTCCACAGCGTAGCGTATACAATATTATTTAATTTTTACATTTTGTACAACATTGAGAACTAAACAAACAAAGTATTTACGTAAACATAAAGATCTATTCCGAAAAAAACTTGCTTCATGAAAGTAATTTGAATTGTTTTTGATCCACTCATACATCTAACGACGACTTTCGGTCTACATTATACATTGGACCCTGTCACATTATTCATTACTGCTGAAACATTTTTGTTAGTTCGGCTCTCATCACACAATTTTTGTCCTTACGTCATGAATTACTTTGGCAGTGTTCAATGTAATGTACTGTGAATGAAAAAATCGACTTTAAGGTATTTGTTTGAAGATGAAAAGTGTTCTTCTGTAAATGTAAATTCCGAATTACGTGTTCTGTTTAACACCTCACCACAATTGACGCTTAACGGTTTCAATCTAAGCTTTTGCCTCGTAAACTGAGGCTAATTAACAGTAACGCAGAGTCCACCGAAAACTACAGCCAAATATTGACATTTCCATTTTACTTGTATCTAATTTTCGAAGGTTACGTCTGTTTTTGTAAGGTAACTCCAACAGAACTAAAGGAACGGCTACATGGTAAAATTGACGTGTAAATTAATTCAATCAACTCCGCACGACAATCATCTCAATTTTATAAAAATTAACATTAAATGAACGATGATGATTTTTTTACAAGTATTAGTCAATAAATTACCTTAAACCGGACATTACTAGATTCCGAATTGGCTTGTGACTTATTGTCAGATGGTGTAAAACGACCGTCGATGCTTGTATTGGCCGCTGTGCTACCACCCTCAGCTAAATGAGAGTGTTTTTCATTGCACGAGGAACATAATTGCACCATACCTTCCAGAGTAAAACATTTGGATGATTATGTCAGTATTTTTTAGCCTGTAATAAAGATTCCTTACCCTGTGGACTAATCGGACTAGCATTTGGAAAAGGTTGCATCGATTTAATAAAAGGATAATATGGTTCACGTTCGGCATTTGGACAACAGTAGACTAAGCGTAAGAGAGATGAAATCGTATCCACACCGCATGTGTAGCACACGAACGTCGCTCGTTCTGCTACCGATGCAGGTCTTTTTCTTAAAGTATATCTTCGGTCAGCTTCTGGTGTTCCAATCGTCTGAAAAAAAAATGTCCGAATGAGTAAAAAAAATTGTCTTCAGTTACTAAGGCAAGTCAAATGACACATCCATATATTTTTTGTAAAACACATTCGAACGAGACGTTACCAGTTTCGGTTAGATTAAAAGTGTGTAAAAATGTAAGCTATCGCAAAGGTCGAACAGACTTTCTCGTCCGGCAAATTAAATAACATTTTAGATCAGCTACCATTTAAACTTGAAAAAGGAAGCGTTGTGACGATTACAAAAGAAAGGGAAAATCACCGAGATATGTGTATGTAACGGAAAATTTGCGAATGAAACTTGTCTATCGGTTGAGAGATTTTTAGAAGGAGCAACCTAAACAAATGTGTTTGTTTGTATCCAGCTGCAAATCAACGTTAATTGCGCCTGTCATCAACAAAACGCTTTACTTTTTTTCCAAATGAAATCGTCAACAGCAAATCCAGTATATTGGTTCAAAGGTTATCGAATGAAGTGATTTGATATTTACTCCAAATTAAAATTAAGTTATGTAGAAGTTATGTGAGAATTCGTTCAAAAATAAATTGCCGAAGCCCTGCGGAATTAGATGATAGCTTAATTGGAATAGTTGCATCATTAAATTTCATGTAAACGTGTTTTCAACTAGTTTACATTTACCATAAAAGTTCCAATTTTCGCTTTACAAGGCAGATTGAAAATAAACAAAGTGCTACTCTAACCCGTACTACTCATAACAACTCAGTCATTCTTGCATCTAGCATTAAAATCTACTTGATATATATGTTGCGCACTAAAATGGGTCTACAACTATTGAGTCTTTCTACTTCAATGTAAAAATGACGTTTTAAACGTCAAATATTTAGATCGCGTACAGCAATTATTAATTCTTCGTTTAGTTAATCGTTAGTGAGAGCTGTCAACGTTCACTGAGAATGTCAAATTTCTACCCATGTTGGTGATATGGGTAGAGTTGTGAGAACTGTCCAAATTTCAGAATTCAAGCTAATCATCACGATTTTTTCTCGGATTTGGATATATTTGATATTAGACTGTCGGTTTTTAAGCAACAAGTTAGAAATCATTTTACATATTAGATTAAGGCTGTGAAAGTTATGCTCCTTTCTTGATCGTTGATTTGTTCCTATTTTTTTCAATTCTAAAATACTTTATTTACTTATTATACATTTAACTATTATTTTAAGTTCGATTTACATGTTACTGGGCTTCGGCCTGTTTGTTGATCGTAAAGCTAAACTAAACTAAATAAACTGTCTTTCGTCCTAGTTTTTGTATCAAATATATGGCTAATTCCATCGGTACCGTAACTGAGTAACGTATTTCATCTCTTTCACTCTTGCAATGTGATTTATATCAACGTGAGACAAAATACTCATCCCCCAGATTACAAGACATCTACTTTGTAATTTGCTAATGTTCACCATTGTTTTCAATACAAACTGGTAACTTTTTTATAAAACTGTGGACACTCAGTTTCTAAAGCATTTACATTATTTACAACAGTAGATTTTTACGTGGAATGAGCCATATGAACATTAGCAACACTAACATTTTTTACCTTTCTCCTAATAATTTTTATAGGTTCAGGACTGTATTTCCAGGTCTTAAACAAAATTTCACGAAATTCATTTATTTTTAACGACTCAAAAAAAAATACATTATTTCAGATTAACCGATAAATTGTGTAGCATTTTAGACTCAAAGGTTAAGTTGTCGTAATCTTTTTGTCTACAATTTTTCAAAGTATAAAAACACAATACAGCTACGGAAAATAAGAAACCAGCAAATGCTCACTTTATTATAAAAATAAAATTTTAACTTGTTTCAATTCACTACAAAAAAAAAATTAATTTCAGGCATAAATGAAAAAGTTCGATTACTAGCTTAAAGCTATTGCAAATACCACTTGACCACCACTTGATACCCCTTTGCATCAAGCAAATTCGTGATGGTAACGCAGGGTAAAATGTGTTGCTGAAAAGGAACGCGGTGTTTTATCTCAATTTATTATCGATAGTGTGCTAAGAGTGAATGAAATGAAAATAACGTTCTCTCTTAACATACCGATAACATCGGTCAAGCCGCGGGCAAGGACAGTAATGGCTGTAGGGCGTAGGGAGTACATGAACTTTTGTTTTGGACATTAACAAAATTCAAGAATGGGAGCCAAAACAAATCAGTGCAGCACATTTATAGTAAAATACTCTGTAAATGTTAAAATTCTTTCTGATAAGTAAAAATAATAAGAATTATCACACCAACTAAAACCGGATAAGCCGGTTTCAAAGTTGAATAAACCAGACTGCTGAGGAATTTCTGAAAATACGATTCATCAATTTGTGTTAATTAGAATCATCATTTTTGCCAATCTGTAAACTAGAAACCATGGGATCATATAGTAAATTAATGTAGTAGAGTAGAATAGAGATTTTGTGTCGTTCTTTAAAACTATGTCTACTGGGTGGAATGAACCCTGGCAATAAAACGTTCAGACTATTGGAAAGCATTGGAAATTGATAAATATTCGAAACAATTTCCATAGACATTTTCACGAACCCCTTAAAAAATAGCGTGCTAAATTTTATGCAAAGTTCTGTCAAATTTATACTGCTTGGTGAGTTGCCGTTTACATTGAAATTACATTGACTTTACATTGACTGTCAACATAAACGGCAACTCACCAAGCAGTACAGATTTGACAGAATGTACAGAACCTCGCATGCTATTTTCAAAGAGGGGTCGTGAAAACGTCTCATGTATCACTCTGAAATTCATCCAAAAATTTAATGATTACTCCTTCCGTCAAAGAATGGTCAAATAGAATCGTTATCTCACATGGTTAGTATACATGCTCGAAGTAAGCTCGGAAGAAAACTTAATGAGATCGATTTTATACTTCAGGTCCAGCACGTGTTTTTTATCAATGTACCTCATACATTCTCATACAATTACCGTATACCTATTGACCAGGTTAGATGTCACAAAGTAGTCAATTATCTAGAATAACAAAATCAGAAGTCATAGTCTTTAAAAGCCTTCAACGGAATTCAAGTCGTTTCATCATAAAGTCTTGAGGGTTATTGACTATTCCTTCAAGCATTGGTAGGCTGAAAGTAGCCACCTTTTTTTGTTATAGCGCTCAAAGCATTCAAAATTATTCAGACACAACACCCGTGTGGTTCCTTATTATGGTAACCATACATTACAAGAGAGCGTTCGATAACTAAAAGTTTTTAACTGTGTGGCTGAGTTAATAATGTCATTGTTAACTCTGAGGTTGATTTCTTCACGGCCAATTTTGATCGGGAAGAATGTGAGAATTGTCATTATGAATGGGAAAATATTAATCCGATCGTCCGTAAAACGATTTTGATAGTTCATTTCTTTTTCATATGTATATCTTAAATGAAAAGGTGACATTCCAAACAAAGATTTTGATAATACGGCAGATTGATAGCGCAAAAATAAAAAAATCGGTCTCTCAGAAATCTCACACAGAAATAAGAAAATTAGATTTTTCTCTGCGCGCAAAATTTTGCTTTGATGGGATTCCGTATTTTCATTGAGGATAACACAGTTGATCAGACTTTTACCGAAAGAGGGATAAAATATAATTTGTGGGAAAAATCAGCCAGGGCAGAAAATCTCGGGATAAATCTTTGAGAAAAGTAAAAAAGGATCACAAAGGTCGCTGACAAAACTAGGAAGCTTTTCTTTTTACAAAATGTCAAAAAAAACTAGGTGCCCTGTGATGACAGAAATGACTTTTCGGTGGCTTTTAAATGAATCAGTTTAATGTGCGTCACACTTTTTTTTGGAATTTTAACCCCCCTTTTTAGGCCAGCGTGACGAATCAAAATTTATTAATTTCGGCCAACGGCTTTCGCTACCTGGTTATTACGTTTACAATAATAAATGTGTAAAAAGAAAAATTTACGCAAAACCGAAGATGGACTGACGACCCGGTCGTCCAATTAAGTAGAGAGTAACAAATTGAAACTGAAAATGAAAATAGCCCGTCGAGTTGTTCGATGAGGCGCCTGAAACAAAAGAGATCAGCGGAAGCTAGTCGTCTTGACTAGCTGTTTTTGCACAAGTCGACGTGACTTAGAGTTACTGTGGATTTACAGTAGCGCGTACGTATAAAATTTCCCAGCCGCAACAGAAAATTCTTTTGTTCTAGCGGTGAAACAAACGTCGGCCAAATTGAATTTTTTCATCACAAAATTGTTCACATATTTTTGTTTGTTTATTGTGGTGTTTATCTGTCACTTTTACGTTGCAATTCAGCATTGGAAATTATATGTTGCAACGCACTGTGAACTAGGAGTAAGTGCTGATTTAGAGTGCGGCGTACGTATAAAATCTCCCAGTCGAAAGCTAATTCTTATTGTTCTAACTGTCAAGTATACGTCGGCAAAATTGAAATTTTTCAATTTTGCCAACGTATCTTTCCAATAGATTTCCAATACAGCAATTCAGCACGTCAAAATTGTAAACAAAGTTTTTGTGATACGATTTGAGTGAGATCTTTTAAATGAAATTAGAGTTTGATATTAAATAATTTTTAAACAAATATGAGAAATATTGACTTTTCTTATTGTTTAAGGTGTAAATTGCATGTTAATGCGCGAAAATATAGAGTAAGGGTGCCTAATGTGGAACACCAAAAAGAAAATACAAATAACAGAGTTGAAATGTCTCGAAATCTAGGAGCATGTTATTTGGGAGAGATTAGTGAACTTTGTGAAAGTAAGTGAATTTTGACTGCTTTAAAAAAGTGTCCCTAATGTGAAATACCAGGGTTCCTAATTTGGAACGCTTCAAAATTTTTCGTAACTTTTTTTCTTTCAAAAGAAACTGACAATCGAGTATTAAGAGTTACAACAGAAAATAAATTTCGTCTTTCGGACCCTTAAGAGCTCATCTCTGAAATGTGAAACATGCAGCTAATATGTAACGGTATATTTAATAACATGTATTTACTGTTTCACAATAGCTGCATGTTCCACATTTGCATCATATTAACACTTAACTTATTAACACCTTTACATCTTTTTGGTATGTCGTCTTCCAAAAATAAAAAATAAAATATTTTCCCTTTCAATCTGAACGAACAAAACTGAGTGTTCCACATTAGGAACACAGACAAAATTTGCTTGTCTCGTCTCTTTCTTCTATATTTTTCAATTTTAAAAAAGAAGGTAACAGGGCACTCTTTTACTAGAATGTCTAATAAGTACTTCAAAACATAAGAAGTTTATTTTTCTTAAATTCTCTCGATGTTATCCAAATGTTTCTTCTACAAATTTTTTTATCAGAATGGCGTCAAAATGTGTATTCTTTTTCTCTTTTGTGTACACTTACACAGATTTCTGTCAGTGTTGCCGTCAATCAAAAATGAATCTAGCGTGCACATGTTTTTCATAAATTATAATCGTTGTAATCAGGGTTCGGAAATCAAAATCAAATCATTTTTTGAAAATCAAAATCAATTTGAGCATCAACAAAAAAAGCGTGATGCTCACGATTTTTGAGTAAAAATGATTAAACAATCATGATTTTCGAAAAAAATGATTTTCTGTAAAAGTCAATGTAATGAACTTAGTTTCATCTGAAACGAAAAATAAACCAATAAAAAAAAAATCATTTTTTTGAAATTTTGTGATACTCAATTTTTTATGAGCATCATTTTTTATTAAAATCATGATTTTTCGAAAATCAATCAAAAAAATCCGAACTCTGTTCATATACAAATTTGGGCCTGTGCTTGGGGCTTAAGTGATCCTCTGGTCGGTCCTAAGGTCGGCCCTAACAAAAAACATTTTTTTCTCATATTGCAGAGCAGATTGAGGGAAACATTTTTGTCTATGGAAGCATGTGTCAGAGGCATTTCCTTATGGCCCTAGGTCGGTCCTAAAGTCGGCCCTTAACAAAAAATTTTTTTTTTGCTATTTTGTAGAGAAAACTGAGGCGAACATTTTTGTCTATTTGGAGATCAATTTTGTGCTTTCGGGAGGTTCTTTTACGCCATTTCTTCGAACCGGTTTTTCAACATTGCCTTATCGGCAATTTCCAATACAACTTAATGTGGACGTAATTTCAAACACTTAAGAGTTAAGACAATATTTATGTAAATACGTTCCAGTCTTTTGGTAACATCATCTTTGTTTGCCACATCTATTCTTATACGTACGGGTCCCTTCATATATTTAATTTTTTCTTCAAACTTTTTTTAGAAATTTCTTTTTTATTTTTAGGCTTTTTTATGGATTTGGAGAAGTTTTTTACTTGGTTGCTTAGAATGGGTTTTACAACATTGCCCTTTTGGCAATTTCCAGTGCAGTTTAATGTGGACGGAATTTCATACACTTAAGAGTAACATCTATTCTGATGCGTGCGGGTGCTTGCATATGTTTTATGCACGATGCCTAAGATAGCCGCTAATGTTAGAGTGGATCGATCTTGACGAAATATTTTGGAAAAATTTATATATTTTGAAAACTATTAGAGTTTATATTTTCGAAAAATTCAAACATCCTGAGAACGATTAGAGATAGAAGATCGGTGTCAAAGGCATAGTTGTTGGCCTAGGTGTGCCGAATGTCGTGATGCTTGCCAATATGGCCGCTAATGTTAGGGTGGATCCAAACGTTGTCTGGTTTCGCTGATGTGCATGTCATGATGCCTCTGTAATATGAATAGCAAATAATATAATTGAAAATATAATGTATAAAAAATGAATGCAAATAGAAATAAAGATGTTCACGCCTCACAATTTATCACTTTATCAATGAATATGAGTAATAACGAATAAAAATAATATTGCAACGGACAATGGTTGTTTAACTCACGACCTACTCCTTGATAAAGTTATAAGGGCAATGACCAATATAACGCAACGGTAAACTATAGGAGCTTCGATCACACGCTCGCGCCACTTGTGAATTACGGGCCAATGTGTAATAAATGAAAACCAATATGAAATGTATGAAACCAATATATGAAATGAAGATTACCAACGATCAAAAGAGATGATTGCAAAAGGGTTTTGATTAAACTAGCCGATGATTGTTTGGGACGTATTCTAATAGAAACTCCAATGTAAAGAGTATATTTTTCTCAGTTTTATTCGATGACTTAAGTTAGAATAACTAATATATTTTGGTACAATTAAATTATAAGAATCGAATTATTAGCACTTCCTTCTTGGATCAAGTTTAGATCCGAAGTGTCTATCATATAAAAATGTGATATTCTCTTCTGAGGCGTTCTCCCCTCCCTTAATCTCTCTTAATTTCGTAATTTTTGGCGGTCGTGATAATCCGTTAATTTGAAATGAGTAAAACAGTGTTTCTATTTCCGCTATTTTTTTTTTTTTTTTTTCGAGGTAAATAGTAATGTTTTTATTTAAGCGAAAAAAAAAGACTGCTCACAATGGCGCAGCCAGTAAAAAAACGATCTTTTCAACAACAAATTACAATAAATAAATTTCATCTACTCTACTTTTCCCTACTGTTGCCAGGATGCATGCCGCATTGCCTCTTTGAATTGCAACTGAAATCTTCTGTAATAGGAAATCTTTCGAGCGTGATTCCCCAGAAGCTGTCCTTATCAATGACCCTAATTTGCCTATAAATTTCTTCGTTTCTGGGCCCATACAACCTAGAGTTTCGAAAGCAACAGGAGTTAATAAATAATTCTCTTTTAAACGAATATAATGATTATGCTTAAATCTTTCCGCTTTATCGGCTATTGAACGCGCTTTCTTGGAAGGTTCATTGACATAAGAAGGAGCTAACGTGTCTCGAACCGTCACGTCCCAGAGAAGAGACTTTCCATGACTCCACGGAATTAGAGTCATGCCATCAGGTCGTTTACCATCATCCCTAGAAATTCCTGGTGGTTGTATTATATTTGGAAATCCTGCGGAAGACAATGCGTGAGAAATAATTTTATTAACTTCATCGTGCCTAGAAATTATCCCTGATTTCTTCTTGCCAGACAAACCATGTAGGCCGTCCTTTTTAACCATAGCACCACAGATGCATTTATGTTCTTCACATAATTGAGAACCTAAACGAAGACCAACAGCAATTCTCGCGGAATTGTTATCTAATAGTAAACCCGTATTACTCGATGGGACCACCTGCAGCCACTTTGAAGATTCATTAGTAGATGACGCAAGTAGTCTGGCTCGAGCAACAGGCTCACTAGAATCAAACATCCTAGAAATCTGGGCATGGTTGACAATTTATGGAAGAAACTTTTTTAATTTGAGTTCTTGGACTTAGCTAGGGCACTAAAACGAGTCTCTGCTAGGGCTCTATGTGTTTTTTGTACATAACTCGGGTAAATCTTTTCCGATTTTCAAAATTAAATTTTTTTTGTTTCAAAGATCTGGGCATTACCGTCAATTTGTAGAAGAAATATTTTTCGATTTGAGGCTTTGGATTTAGCTAGGGCACCACAAACGAGTCTTTGTTAGGGCCCTACGTGTTTTTTGTACATAACTCGAGTAAAACTCTTCCGATTTTCAAAAACTTTTTTTTGTTTAAAAGATCTCGGCACAGCCGACAATTTAAAGAAGAATTTATGCCTGTGCTTAGGGCTCAAGTTGGCCTCATGTCGGCCCTAACATAAAAAAATGTTTTTTGCTATGTTGCAGAGCAAATTGAGGGAAACATTTTTGTCTATTTGGATGTCAATTTTGTGCGTTAGGAGAATTTTTTTACACCGTTACTTCGGAGTGAAGGCCCAACTCACTCCACGCGACCTAATACGATATTTGTTTTTTTTTTTCTTGAATATTCCTTTGATAATGAGGTTTTTTGTGCAATTTTGTGGAGAAAAAAGAGGCGAACTTTTTTTGTCTATGGAGATATGGGTCAGAGGCCTCTGCTAAGTGTTCTAGGTCAGTTCTAAATTCTAAGCTTATTTTAAGGGCTTTTAGAGATTTTTTGCGCTTTTGCTTCGGACTGGTTTTTCAATATTGCTCTTTCGGCAATTTCCAATCCAATTTAATATAATGATGTAATTGCACATACTTAAGAGTTAGGGCAATTTTTACGATTCAAGCCTTTTTGTAACATCTATTCTGTTTGCCGCATCTAAAGTTAGAAAATTTATATTTTGCTCATAGTTTCGTTTCTGTTGATTGACCAGCTGGTGCACTCATACATAGAAACATAGAAACATTTTTGCTTCTGTTGTATGTTCTTCAACTGGTTTATTGCCCTTGTGTATGAAAAGAACACTACTACATGAACCTTTTGTTAACTGCACACGCTGTAAATAATTATCATTTTTTATTAACTTTGAACTAAATTGAAACCAAATCAGTTCAATATTATTAAAAACATATCAAAAAACACTCTTATCCCTCAGAGTAAGAAGGCTGATATTTGTGTAAAATTTTGCAATGCACAGAAAGTGCACATAATGTCACACAGTCTTTGTGCAGTGATTTTCGGAACACAGAATGTGCACAGGTATGTGTCATGTGAGTAAGTGATGTGCACTTTTAGCACACAAATCTCAATATGCAAGGCACACTATGTGTGCAATAATATCGGCCCTTTTACCCCAAGGTATTGTTTTTAGTAAAAAAAAAACGGCAAAAGAATTCGAAATCTCATCTAATTTGCAAAAAAGTACCAAGCCACAATAATTCCACTGAGCCATTATTTGATTACAAAACTCATTCTGTCTTTTGACCATATTCAATTCATTCACTCATTCACTCAAGTGTCCATGCATATTTAGAAAAATGATTTAATTGCAACTCTAAAAGAACACATACATGCAAATTACACACATTTCGCATTATGATTTCGTTATTGAAGGGATTCTGTTTCATATTTTTATTTAACTAAATTCATAATAGTAGGGGTGCTTTCGTCAGAAAATTGTTTCCGCTAGCAGTAGTAAATGTAAATTGTTTGATAGAGTAAATCGTTTTTGGTGAAAAACTGTGGAACTAATTGCTTTTCTGGAAAATTGAAAATCAATTTTCCGGCCGGGAAAGCGATTTATATGAAAAAATTAAAAATCAAATAACTTCTTAGCGGGTGAGTATTTTCAGATTTTCTTTCTATGAAGAGATTGATCCAATGTCGACATTTCGTGGAAGAAATTTTTTTTATAAAACAAAATGGCGTCAATATTGGGTGGGAAACTGGCCAACGTTGGGATGTCGGGCAGGTAACAAATACTAATCGATTTTGATAAAGCGGAATTTTGTAAAATGGTCAAGATTAGATCTTTATAATTTTGCCCGGCGGAACTTCATCGCATTGGTGGTTCTGAGGGTATGAGCCAGAATTCCCACATATCTTTGAAATTGAATTCCTTCAAATTTTTACACTTTTCCTGGGTGAGGTCAGATGCTATGAACTTTTTACTCTTTTAACCCAAAATAGAGTTGAAACGTCTTTCCAATTCTAGAGCTCAAAGATTTATTGGATTTTTTCATCTTTCTTCAGTTTTCTTCTCATTAAATTATTGAGATATTAGGAAGTCAGTTCCTATGTCTTTTTTAAAAAAACGATAAGCAAAACAAATTTAGTTTGCTAGAAACTCAAAGTATCACCAGCACCACATACTTCTATCTTATTTTGGGTGAAGGAATATTAAGTTCATAGGAACTGACCTCCTACCATCTTAATCATTTCATTAATTAAAAAAACAAAACGGAAAAAGTTGGGGAATTCTGATAAGACCCGGAATTCTAGAACTGGAAACACGTATCGCTATGTTCCCGAGATGGGTAGTAGTAGATCAGCAATTACTAATTATAAACCTCTAATGTCCGTCTGTTTATTTATGTGTATATTTATTTATTTGTCTATTCGTCTGTCTGTTTAATTGCGTTTACACTGGCGAATAAAAAAAATACTTTTTGATATGTTGTCGGGTATGGTGCAAAACGTCGAGAAAACATGTTCCGGAGTGGGATATTGTTCTGAAATAAGGGAGTTATGGGTCAAGGGGGAAAATTGAAAAAAGTCAGTGAAGATGTCGTCTTAGAGATTTGATCGGGGAAGCAAAGTCTTAGAGTTTTTGATGGCCTACAACTTTGTAGAAGAAAACTTTTTGATCCGACTTCATGCGGAGGAGCTAAGCAGCGAAAACTGTTAAAATTTTGGGGTTTCCTCACTTTGTTGTTAGGGAACTTTTGTTGTTGGATAAAGTAGAGATAATTTTTGAGTGCCAATCGATAATGGAGGCTTGCGGCAACAAAATAGCTGAACAATGTTGGGTGAAAAAGTTTCATACTCCCGAGGTATAGGTCATTATTTGGCGATTTTGTCCAGAGCTGGAGCACTTACTAACCTATATCTCGGCCGGTAGTTGCCGGAATGAGGCCAGTGACGTGTCAAATACGGGGGAAGTGGAATACGGGGAACGTTGCATACGGTGAACGTGGAATACGGTGAATGTTGAATACGGAGAACGTTCAATACGGTGAACGTGGAATACGGGGGAAGTGGAATACGTGGGAAGTGGAATACGGTGAACGTTGCATACGGTGATGGTTGCATACGGTAAACGTTGCATACGGTGAACGTTGCATACGGTGAACGTGGAATACAGGGAAAATGGAATACGGGGAACTTGGAATATAGGGAAAGTTGAAAACGGGGAACGTTGCATACGGTTAACGTGGAACAGGGGGGGAAGTGGAATACGGGGAACTTGGAATACGGAAAAAGTTGAATACGGTGAACTTTGCATACGGTGAACGTGGAATACGGTGAATGTTGAATACGGGGAACGTTCAATACGGTGAACGTGGAATACGGTGAATGTTGAATACGGGGAACGTTCAATACGGTGAACGTGGAATACGGGGGAAGTGGAATACGGGGGAAGTGGAATACGGGGGAAGTGGAATACGGTGAACGTGGAACAGGGGGGGGGGAGTGGAATACGGGGAACTTGGAATACGGAGAAAGTTGAATACAGTTGCATAAGGTGAACGTGGAATACGGGGGATGTGGAATACCGTGGAAGTGGAATACGGGGGAAGTGGAATACGGGGGAAGTGAAATATGGGGAAAGTGGAATACGGGGGAAGTGGAATACGGGGGAAGTGGAATATGGGGGAAGTGGAATACGGTGGAAGTGGAATACGGGGAAATAGAATGTGGGGAACTTGGAATACAGGGAAAGTTGAATACGGTGAACTTGGAATACGGGGAACTTGGAATGCGGTGAACGTTGAATACGGGGTAAGTGGAATACGGGGAACGTTGCAAACGTTCCACGGAGGAAGTGGAATACGGGGGAAGTGGTATAAGGTGGAAGTGGAGTAATTTTGCGGCAAAGAAAGTATTTTGATTTATAGTACCTTTCTCGCCCACTTCGATTTTAGTATTATTAGCGGTAATATCAACGAAGTGATTTAATGACATGAAACACTACCCATCATTATTTAAAACGAAAAAAATATGCTTTGACTCTCTGAATGGACAACAAGCGAAAATGATAAAGTCTGCGTAGCCCCTAGGGGCGGGGGTTCGACTAGTTCTAATTATAAACGTCTAAAGTTTGTCTGTTTATGTATCTATATGTCTATTTGTTTATTTGTCTGTCCGTCACAATTCCGTTATTTTTGGGAGTTTAAGAAAATCGGTTGAGCGGTTCGGTGTCCAGGAGGGAAAAATGAACGAAAATTAGCTCCGCTGCCCGAAAATTACTGAAAAATTAATTTTTGATATGTTGTCGGGGATGGTCCAAAACGTCGAGAAAACATGTTCCGGAGTGTGATATTGTTCTGAAATAAGCGAGTTATGGGTAAAAAACGGGTCAAAATTGAAAATCGGTCAAAATATAGTCAAGATGTCATCTTAGATTAAGATTAGATTAGAATTTTTGGCGTGTTGGCACCTGGATCGGAGATCCTTTGTACCGCCCCCGCCGATTCATCTTTTATTCAAGAGAAAGATTCAGCTAATACAAATAGAAATACAAATACAATTGTGTTCGAGCTGGAGGCTCGCTGTCAACGTTAAGATAGAAATTGAAGTTATATAAATTATACAATAACAAAACACAAAGTAAAGGCACAACTTCAAAGTAAAACCAAACAAAACAAAAGCAAAACCAAACCAGCCTGTTGTAATGATTCTAGTTGAGCATCGAAATGGTTCGATCTTGGTATTTTACAACTCGTTGCGAGGAAACCATAGAACTCATGGAAACCTTCTGGTTTTCTCAAGGAAATCAGCCAGTTTGTTAATAACCATAGAGTTGAGAAGCAGATCGGAGCTAACTAGTTCTGGTTTACCCAGTATATTACTCCTAAAGAGTCTATATCTGGGACAGACACTAATAACGTGAAAACCTGTTTCTTCTCCTCGTCCGCATAAACATGCTGGGCTATCCGAGTAGCCTATGTCATAGAGATATTTATTAAGTCCACAATGGTTAGTGATGGCTTCGATGACTCTTTTTATGTCTGACCTGCCAAGCTCGATCAGCGTCTTACTCACTTCTGTTGATGGCGTTTTGCAGAACAATTTGGTGTGTCATCCGCCGTCATAGTTCCTCCATCTTTTGAAATGTTGGTTCTGAAGCCAATTTTTAACTATAACCTTTCTCGTCGACATTGATATACCAAACATAGGCTCCGGACCAACGAAGTCATAAGCAGCTCCCTCGCGAGCCAGAGTGTCCGCTCTTTCGTTACCTGAGATGCCCATATGGCCGGGAACCCAGACAACTGTGACGGAGTTGGTTCTACCCAGCTCGTTGAGTCTTTCTTTGCAGTCGAAAACCGTTCTAGACCTGACCCAGGGAGAACTAACCGCTTGAATAGAGGATTGACTGTCTGTGCAAATGTAAATATTTTTGCCGGAAACCTTATCGATCAGTTCATCAGTGCAAATCTTCGACATAGCGAAAAGCTCCGTCTATTGCACTGAGGCGAAACGACCGGTGGAGAAGCTACCTTTCAAGTTTAAAGAGTCGCAGAAATAACCGGCTCCCGAAAATCTCTCCCCTTTAGAACCATCCGTGTAGCACACAATGCCTTCGGTTGGAGGGAAAATATTTCTTTCGCTCAACCATTCATCTGCTCTAGGAATAGTCCACTCAAACTCATCATCCAGAAAATACTCTGCTTTTATCTGGTCGCTGGGCATTTGCAATCGTTCTTCCTTAATAATACCAGAGATGGCGGAGTGACCTCCCTCAAAAACGGGAGACCACCACCCATTACATCGTATGTTAAACGAGGCGAGCCGCCGTCGCGGTTGAGCTTTTCACCCCTGCTATGCAGAGACAGGCCAGTCGCTGAAGTTTTTCTAGGCTTTTCTTGGCTGTTTCAAGTTCCACCCTTGGCCACCAGACTATACATCCGTGACAAAGTGTAGGTCTCACCACCGCCGTGAAAATCCACCAAATAGCTTTAGGAGAAAGACCCCATGCCTTGCCAAAAGCGTTTCTACACAGCCAGAAGATACCTATGCATTTGTTGAGTTTTTCCTCTAAGTGAGGTATCCATGTCATCTTATGATCAAAGATCACACCGAGGTACTTAACCGACGCTTTCAGAAGTAGTTCTGATCCGAACAGTACAAAGCTGCCCAGTTCTAAAGCGGCTTCGGTTTTTCTTCTGCTGAAGAAAACAATTTTGGTTTTGGTAGGGTTAACCATCAGCTTGTTCTCGAGGCACCACTCTTCAACTATTTTAATCGCTGTTCTCATCAAGTCGCCAATAGTAGCGACGAAGTCCCCACAGATTAGGGTGGACACGTCATCGGAATAGCCTTGGGTGAAAATACCCGACTCATTGAGCTTGACCAATAGCGAATCGATTACCATACACCAAAGTATAGGGGAGAGAATACCACCTTGTGGGCAACCCCTAGTGACTCTGAGTTTGATGTTGGTACCGCAAATGGTAGCTTCAACAGTTCTGCCGCTGAGCATCTTCACAATCCACTTAACGGCTATATCATTGACCTCTCTCTCTGCCGCGCCGCTGCTTTAGTAATAACCTCAAAGTCTGTATTGTCAGAAGCACCCTCTATATCCATGAAACAACCAAGCGCTACATTTTTATTTTTGAGCATGTGCTCAATCTTTTGGGTCATTTGGTGTAGCGCTGTGTCTGTTGATTTTCCAACTTGATAAGCATGTTGGTTAGCATGTAGGGGGAATTTCTTCAACACTTCGCCTCGGATGTAGAAGTCGAGGAGTCTTCCTAATGTCTTTTATTTTATTTTTATTTGTTTAAAGACCAATTAACAGGCCAAGGCCCAATAACAAATCAGTCTGAGTACAAATTCTGAATTCATCAAACAATACGTCTTGAGCAAGAATGACGTAAGGCTTATAGGACGTAAGTCTTTTGCTTTGCAATGGGATGTTTTGCCCGGCTTGGGAATGAAAGCGACTCTGACCTTTTCCCAAAACTTTGGGATATAGCCTAGGGCTATTGAGCTTTTAAAGATGCATCTGAGTCTGTCAATGAGCAAATCTATTCCTTCCTTAAGCAGAGCAGGGAAAACTTCGTCAAGTCCAGCAGATTTGAACGAGTAAAACTTGAAAATGGCCCATTTAGTTTTTCCTCTTTTGGTAAGTTTCTCAGCAAACAACCAATCCTTACGAGAAGGAGGAGGGTGTGGGTTCAGTTTTACCTGTTGATCTACTGTCGGAACTTCGAGACTACCTGGAAAATGCGTTTGCAGCAAGTGCTCCGCTGTCTCTTTGCCATCTGACGTAAGAAGTGACCCCACTTGGGCGTTAGTATCTTTAGCTAACAATTTATGAATTCGAGCACACGCAGGAATCGAGTTGGCTTCCTCGAAGAATTTCCTTTTACTTTTTTCCTTCAGATCTTCTTGGGCCTGGATGTATTCCTTTAAGAGCGCTCTGTACTTCTCCCTATTAGCTTCTTGTTGTTCATTTATCTTGCCAGCCCGGTTCCAGGTTTTCCTTAACTCTTTCCTTTTCCTATCAAGTTCATTGCTCCAGAAGGAGTTCTTGTATAGAGGTGTAGGATTGAGAAGAGGGCAGGCGGCTTTGTAAGATTCAATAATCGCGGCTGTAATATCTACATTTGCACTCTCTAGACTCTCAATCGTTAGATATCTATCTACTCGCTCTATCTCTGCTAACTTCCCTCCTAGGAGTCGTCTGTACTCGTCCCAGTTCGTCTTTTTGGGATTACGGTAAGGTTTCCTTTGCGGGAAGCTACCTCTAAGGTTGAATGTGATCAGCTTGTGATCCGAAAAGGTTTCCTAAAATTACTGAAAAATTAATTTTTGATATGTTGTCGGGGATGGTCCAAAACGTCGAGAAAACATGTTCCGGAGTGTGATATTGTTCTGAAATAAGCGAGTTATGGGTAAAAAACGGGTCAAAATTGAAAATCGGCCAAAATATAGTCAAGATGTCATCTTAGAGATTTGGTCGGGGAAGTGTCAGAGTAGAATACGTAGCAAGTGCAACGCTGAATACAGGGAACTTGCATACGGGGAACGTTGAATACGGGGTATGTGGAATACGGTGAACGTTGAATATGAGGGAAGTGTAATACGAGATAAGTGGAATACGGGGAACGTTCAATACGGGGAACGTGGAATACGGGCAAAATGGAATACGGGGAACTTGTAATTCGGGGAACTTGGGGTACGGGGAAAGTTGAATACGGTGAACGTGGAACACGGGGGAAGTGGAATACCGGGGACTTGGAATACGGGGAAAGTTGAATACGACGAACGTTGCATACGGTGAACGTGGAATACGGGGGAAGTGGAATACGGGGAACCTGGAATACGGGGAACTTGGAATACGGGGAAAGTTGAATACGACGAACGTGGAATACGGGGGAAGTGGAATATGGGGAACTTGGAATGCGGTTAACTTGGAATACGGGAAAAGTTGAATACGGGGAACGTTGCATACGGTGAACGTTGCATACGGTGAACGCTGAATACGGGGCTGGTGGATTACGGGGGAAGTGGATTATGGAGAACTTGGAATACGGGGAACTTGGAATACGAGGAACTTGGAATACGGGGAACTTGGAATACGGTGAAAGTTGAATACCCTCAGAACCAGAACCTCAGATGAAGTTCCGCCGGGCAGAATTAGAAAGATCTTATATTGACCATTTCACAAAATGCCGCTTTATCAAAATCGATTTGTATTTGTTACCTGCCCGACATCCCAACGTTGACCAGTTTCCCACCATTTTGTTTTATAAAATAAATTTCTTCCACGAAATGTCGATATTGGATCAATCTCTTCATAGAAAGAAAATCTGAAAAATACTCATCCGCTAAGAAGTTATTTGATTTTTAATTCTTTCATATAAACCGCTTTCCCGGCCGGAATATTGATTTTCAATTTTCCAGAACGAAATTAGTTCCACAGTTTTTCACCAAAAACGATTTATGCTATCAAACAAGTTACATTTACTACTGCTAGCGGAACCAATTTTCTGACGAAAGCACCCCTACTATTATGAATTTAGTTAAATAAAAATATGAAACAGAATCCCTTCAATAACGAAATCATAATGCGAAATGTGTGTAATTTGCATGTATGTGTTCTTTTAGAGTTGCAATTAAATCATTTTTCTAAATACGCATGGACACTTGAGTGAATGAATTGAATATGGTCAAAATACAGAACGAGTTTTGTAATCAGATAATGGCTCAGCGGAATTATTGTGGCTTGGTACTTTTTTGCAAATTAGATGAGATTTCGAATTCTTTTGCCGTTTTTTTTTTTTTTTTACTAAAAACAATAAGAGTGTTTTTTTGATATGTTTTTAATAATATTGAACTGATTTGGTTTCAATTTAGTTCAAAATTAATAAAAAATGATAATTATTTGCAGCATGTGCAGTTAACAAAAGGTTCATGTAGTAGTGTTCTTTTCATACACAACGGCAATAAACCAGTTGAAGAACATACAACAGAAGCAAAAATTTTTCTATGTTTCTATGTATGAGTGCACCAGCTGGTCAATCAACAGAAACGAAACTATGAGCAAAATATAAGTTTTCTAATTGTAGGGGAAACCGTAGGGTATGCAGTAACTACAGGGGATATCGCTCTTGAATGTGGTTGATAAAGTGTACGCCAGTTTACTTGTAGAGTTTATAGGAACATAGTGTAAAGTGTACAAGAGGTGGGAGGTTTCAGGCCTCTGAGGGGTGTCAAGAACAGATTTGCTATCGAAAAGCTTGATGAAGAGAACAGCGACCCATACATATGCGTCATCGACTTGTAGAAGGCGATCGACCGGTTACCAAGACAGAAGCTGTTTGGGGCTCTTAACGAGTACGGTATCAATTGCGATTTACTTCGCAACATTAAGAGCATTTATTTAGGAAACGGGGCTGCGGTAAGAATAGATTGCGAAATTAGCGAATCTTTCGAGGTTAACGAGGGCGTTCGTGGGTGTGGTTGTCTCTTCCCGATTATGTTCATAATTTTCAAGATCATCAAGCAGTCGAAGTGGATGAGGTAATAATGAAAGTCCTGACATATGCGGATGACTTGATTCTCATGGCAGATAATACCAAGGATTTACAGGATGGAAGTAACTGCTTGAACGCCGCATGTTAGGAGTACGGGATGAAGATAAGTGTAGGGAAAACTAAGGGTATGCATGTCGGCAAATCACGGAAGGAGATAGTAGCTTACAATTTGAAAGGTGACGTGACATTTCTCCGCCGCAAATAACGCCCGGGGCGCTAATAACGCCCGCCCGGGCGTTAATAACTCCCGCACTCCGGGCGCTAACAACGCCCGGGGTGTTATTAGCGCCCGCACTCCGGGCGCTTATAACGCACGGGGTGTTATTAACGCCCGCACTCCGGGGGCTAATAACGCCCAGGGTGTTATTAACGCCCGTACTCCGGGCGCTAATAACGCCCAGCTGAATAATTGGATAAACGCTACGGTGTTATTAACGCCCCGGGCGTTATTTGCGGCAGAGAAATGTCCTGCCACCAATTTAAAAGGGGAGGAGCTGGAACGTGGAGCAGGAATTTGAATTCAAGCACTTAAGAACCATTTTTTCATAGAATAGCAAGTTAGTTAGGGAATTTGATGAAACGAGGGAAATAGCTTTGGCTATTCAGTTTACTTGTGCTCAACCAAAACGAATTAAGTAGCGAAACAAAGTTAGCTATCCACAGGTCAATTTTCAGGCCGAGGATTCTGTATGGTAGTGAAAGTTGGGTGGACTGCATGACCTGGAGGTGTTTCTGATATGAGAGTTCTTAGGAATATAGTAAAAGCAAATCGGAGCGAGCAATGGGATTATCATATTAAGAACGACGACATTAGGGAAAATTATGGGTTTTCGTCAGGAGGCAAATGCTAGTCCTCTGCGCTAATGTGGGCACGTTCAAAAGATGGGTAATAACGGGCTACCCAAAAGGGTTAGCTCAGTGGTTACGTACTAGCTTCCACCAAAAGTACCCCGGTGTGGAAAAATTCTGTATAGGATTTTTCTTCAAAGCTTATCATGAAAGTAACGTTCCTAAGCTCACCCATCACCTAAGCTTCATAAATGGGTAGTTGAAGTAGCAATATCGCAACGATTTGTACACAACGAAGTATGACGTCACCATATTCGATGCACTGTGTACGAAACAAGCAGGTTCTTATCCAGCTGCTACGTTAATGTGTGTGTAAACGTCAAAAAAATAAAAGACGAATTCCGTACCATTAGCGTTGTGATTCGATTCTGTTCGATGCATGCTTAGGTGTTGCCAGATGTACTAGCGCGCGACAAAATCGGAAAAGAAATAATCCATCAATCGAAGGCGTGGTTCGGAATACACGTTAAGCATGTGGTCCCTAGCGTGGTTAATCCTCACTCGCTGTCAAAAAAGGTGATTTTAGGGCACCATCCATCTCGTGTCATGAATCATAAATACGAACGATGATGAAGAAACGAATAAATAAATTAAATGAAACTAATTAAAATAAAATAAAATCCACCAAGAAGGAGTCGTCAGGTTGCGCCATAGGCGTCGTCAAAAGTAATAGGATTGCCATGACCACTACAGACATCATTTCTATACCAAATGAATTTTTAAAATAATGCCTGATGTCTCTAGAATATTTTGACATGTTCATCCGACTTTTTAAGTCTAACCGTTTGGATGAAATGTGTCGAAAGACAAGGCTACTCAAAAATTTTCAAAAATTGCTACACCCTAACATTTAAATTTTACGTAAAAATACATGATTTGTCCAGCAATTTTACATAAAATTAACATCATTCGTCATAGATTTTACATCAGCGTACATAAATTTCAAATCGATTTTACATTTTCACAACATTCTTATATTAATTTCACACAAGGTTTGCACTATTACTTACGACTGCCATCGGACTCACTATATTATGACCACAAAAAAGTGAGTACGGGGCACACACCCCAGAGGCTAACGGGATATACCAAAGAAACTTAGAAAAAAAAGAGTTGAATATCGGAATTTTCGCAATATCGCAATCGGGTTCGGTTCAGATCAGATTTAGAAACAACAGGTCGTCCCACACACCTCTACTGCAGACATAGTTCTCTAGATCCACTCACATGCAACCGACATAGCAAAAATTAACAAGGGAGATTCGCTTTGATTCAGCATCCAAAAACCTTTTTCTTTATCTCTTGTAAGCTGCGAGCATAAGACTGAATATACAAAATTGTAAACTCACCTTTCTTCCTTTCTGAATGACCCGATTGCAGCAAGTTGATGGACATGCACAATTCGAATTACATTCAAAGATTTTTGTTTTTCGAAAATTCCTTATACATCCACGTTTGTCGTACATAGGAATAGCATTGTTAATGACTGGACAGCAGGTCTTCGTGTCTGGCACACAACCGTCGTCACAGTGACATCCACATAATTGCGCTTCTTTCACTTCAAATGTAAATGTGTTCCTAACAATGTAAGTGAAATTGTTCGGTGGTAGGTCTAAGTCACAATTATTTTCAATTTCTATTTTTGGACTTCCTATTTCTCCTTGCAGTATCACGTTATTTATTGCTGCCTCATATCCCTTCAAGTGCTTGAAAAATTGAGCTCGAAGTATCGTGATATTTTGAAAATTTTCGAAAGTATTAAAGGATTCAATAATATGAAACTTCTTCAATGCATTCCCAAGAATGCGGCAAAAATCCAATGTAACGTTCTTTTGATCTTCTATCAAACAACGCGCCAAAAACTGGCTATTCGTTTTCAAAACATTCTTCAATGCCATCAAATCCTGTCGTTTATAACCCAATGCACATCTTCCACTCAATTTCAAAATAAAGTACGGGTCCTCATTATGTGGATCAATGAGATCGCTCAGTATGCTACTGAACAAAATCAGTTTCTTAAAAGCAACCAAATTGCTTTCTGACAGACTCATTTCCATGTACCGGAAATATTTGACAGAATTGGTTACACCATCAAGATGATCAATGGGCTCCCACGTGTTGAATTCGTGCCCATATCCTCGCCACTTAATCAAATATAAATGATTCTCGGTGTCATGATCGATGATCCTTTCTACCTCATATTGTCCCGCCAGTTGTGAGCTTTCTGGAACACACATTTCTTGCTGAAACCAATTTGTTGTTTCATATCCAAAGTTGCCCACAATACCGAATTGGGCACATTTTCGTATTAAACTCGGAATGGATTCCAAGCAATTTATCTGCACGTCTGAATTTAATGCTAAGTGTGTTAAATAGGCATCGTCGTACCTTTCCCAGTTCTTCGACGTGGACGATGAAATCGAATCTATAGCTTTTACAGCATTCGGTGATGATTGATGTGATTCTACTCGCTGTGTTTCTTGCGAGACTAGTTTAATACCGTCCTCATCCATTGAGAGTAATAAGTCCAAATCGGTCAATGTATTAATTTTTAATTGGGCACATTTTCGTTTTAAACTCGGAATGGATTCCAAGCAATTTATCTGCACGTCTGAATTTAATGCTAAGTGTGTTAAATAGGCATCGTCGTACCTTTCCCAGTTCTTCGACGTGGACGATGAAATCGAATCTATAGCTTTTACAGCATTCGGTGATGATTGATGTGATTCTACTCGCTGTGTTTCTTGCGAGACTAGTTTAATACCGTCCTCATCCATTGAGAGTAATAAGTCCAAATCGGTCAATGTATTAATTTTTAATTGGGCACATTTTCGTTTTAAACTCGGAATGGATTCCAAGCAATTTATCTGCACGTCTGAATTTAATGCTAAGTGTGTTAAATAGGCATCGTCGTACCTTTCCCAGTTCTTCGACGTGGACGATGAAATCGAATCTATAGCTTTTACAGCATTCGGTGATGATTGATGTGATTCTACTCGCTGTGTTTCTTGCGAGACTAGTTTAATACCGTCCTCATCCATTGAGAGTAATAAGTCCAAATCGGTCAATGTATTAATTTTTAACGAAATATCTACAACATTTATCATTCCAAGCGACGACGCCATGTTAACACCCTACAGACTGAAAAACCCTTTATTTTGTGATGGCTACGACCGTGTCAAATGAAAGGGAACAGACGGAATAGACGTGAGAGCCACCGCCGTGTCGTATCTCGATGGTAGAAAAGCCGTTTGAGCGAATCTCAAAAAAGCCAACAATTCGGACAAATCATAAAATTGAAATCTGAGAAATACACAACGGGAATAATAGCAAATGTATGAATCAGGTCAACCTGACTTGACCTGACCTGAAAATATCTGAACCTGATTTTCCAAAGTTCGACCTGACCTGAAATTTACCTAAAACCTCAACGGCCTGAGTCAACCTGAAATTATAAATTAAATGGTACAAAAAACTCCTAACAGAGGAGGTGTGACGCATGTATTTTTGTCTACTTACAAAAGATCTGAAATCAGAAAAGGGTGAGGCATTAGGCTTCTAACGCAATATGATTTTCTTCCAGTTACAATAGCTCTGAAATCAGAGAAGGGTGACGCATTCAGCTTCGATACGAAAAAAAACTCAAAGCAAAGTGGCGTTGTGTTTTTAAAAAATTACGTCACAAATGCCAGACCCAACAACGAAATATTTTTTCTACGCTTTACACTGCAAAAATTTGACTTTTGAGGATTGTACTATGCAAATTTCATATGAAAACTGAAATCTGAAAACTGAAAGTGCTGACTCGTGTCGAGAATAACCAAAAAATACCAAAAAACCTGATGGAAGTTGAAAAGTGCTAGAGAAATCCACTAAAATCCCATAAAATAGGACGCCCCATTGGCTGACCTCACACATGTCGAGAATAACCGAAAAATATAAAAAAGCCTGATGGAAGTTGAAAAGCAGGTCATCTCTCTGAATTCTAGAAGTGGCTATATCATAAGGATTGGGCCATATTTCCTCAAAACCCTGAGACACATGTTCTCTAAAATTTGGTTATCTACAACGTCGCCTTTGAAAGCAACTTTTCAACATTCATAGTTCACAGAGAAATAGGTCATCCCTTCCAACTCTAGAAGTGGTCATATCTTAGGTTTGAGCCATATTTCCCCAAAATCCTGAGACAGGTGTTCGCTAGAATTTCATTCTCTGCAACTTTGCCTTTAGAAGCAACTTTCTAACTCAGATAGTTTGAGTGTTCAGACTCATTTCTCATTTTTTTCTTGGCAGAACCACTAACTCTAGAAGTGGGTATATTCCAGGAATGGGTCATTTCGAAAAAATCCAAAAACATGTGTTCCCCAAAAATTTAATTCTCTACAACTTTGGCTTTTCAAGTATTAGATTGTTATAGTTGAAGAGTTATTGAGTCATCCGACCTTCGCTGTTAGACCAACTCGGTAACTATGCTACCTGGAAGATTGGGACCTTCGGCATTTTTGTAGCATTTTTTATGCCCTACATTTCGCTAGAACATCATTTTCAAAACGGGTGTTATTATAATAAAACTAGTCGAACCCCCGCCCCTAGGGGCTACGCACGCTTTATCATTTTCGCGTGTTGTCTATTCAGAGTGTCAAAGCATATTTTTTCTCGTTTTAAATAATGATGCGTAATGTTTCATGTCATTAAATCACTTCGTTGATATTACCACTAATAATACTAAAATCCAAATGGGCGAGAAAGGCACTATAAATCAAAACACTTTCTTTGTCGAAAAATTACTCCACTTCCCCCGTATTTCATCTCCCCCGTATTCCACTTCCCCCGTATTCCACTTCCTCCGTAAAACGTATGCAACGTTCCCCGTATTCCACTTCCCCCGTATTCCACTTCCCCCGTATTCCACTTCCCCCGTATTCCACTTACCTCGTATTCAACGTTCACCGCATTCCAATTTCCCTGTATTCAAAGTTCACCGTATTCAATTTTCCCCGTATTCCACGTTCCCCGCATTCTATTTCACCATATTCCACTCCCCGTATTCCACTTCCCCGGATTCCACTTCCCCCGTATTCCACTTCCCCCGTATTCAACGTTCACCGTTTTCCACTTCCCCCGTATTCCACTTCCCCCGTATTCCACTTCCCCCGTATTCCACTTCCCCCGTATTCCACTTCACCCGTATTCCACTTCACCCGTATTCCACTTCCCCCGTATTCCACTTCCCCCGTATTCCACTTCCCCCGTATTCCACTTCCCCCGTATTCCACTTCCCCCGTA
>CM055403.1:7088475-7105190 GCA_029228625.1 Pseudolycoriella hygida | reverse complement strand
AAGCTTTTCGATAGTCTGTCTGAGGCAGAAAATCTGATCCTGGCATCCCCTCAGAGGCCTGAAACCACCCTGAATCTCAGCCAGTACACCTTCCACTATGTTCCTAACCCGGTCAACAAGTACACCCGTGTACACCTTACCTACCACGCTCAAGAGCGATATCCCCCTGTAGTTACTGCAAACCTTACGGTTGCCCTTCTTATAAATTGGAGCAATAACACCGAAGCTCCAATCAGCAGGTACTGTTGAAGACCTCATGGCCAAATTGAAAATCCTACAAAGCCATTGGATCCCACCTGATCCGCTATACTTAATAAATTCCGTCCTAATTTCATCCACCCCTGCGGATTTTCCTTCCCTTAATCTGCCGACCTTTCGGGACACCTCATCCAGTGTAATTTCCTCCTCCACCTCCGAGCTAGGACCTGCCTCCGTCCCATTTTCTTCTACCTGATTGACAGATGTAAATAAATCCTTAAAGTAATGCCGCCAAGTCTTCAAGACTTCACCCCTATCTGTAATTAACTCGCCGCCTTTATCTAAAATACTACTACATCCCTCTTTCACGCCACCGCGCCTCATGCCCTTAATCATCGACCAAAATTTCTTACCCCTGCCTTGACCTGCCCTTTCCAAATCCTCCCCAAACTTTTTCCCCTCCCGGTCCTTCGCTTCCCTGACTAGATCCTTAACCAGTTGCCTACAAGCCTTATAAGCCTCCCACTTCGCCACCGTCCTGTCCTGTAACCAAATCAAGTATAGTTTCCTTTTCTTAAATACAACCCCCTGATATCGGCGTTCCACCAACCCGTCTTTTTGTTTCGACCCCCGCTAGCGACACTGCCCAGACATTCTTCAGCCAGATCCAAGACAAATTTCTTAAAATTCGCCCACTCAGCCTCAATGTCCCCGCAGTCAGCTGGAAGCCCCTCAAATCCTTCGGCGAATTTTGCCATAAAACGAGACCTAACTGCCTCTTCCCTAAATTTGCTCACACGAAATTTGCGACTTACCACCTTCTTCCTTTTAGTCTGACAGAGTTTACCAACCGACAGATGGTACCCAAAAAGTAGTGGTCAGAACCGAAAGTGAAACCCCTGAAAACACGTGTGTCCCTGACTACCTGTCTCCTGTCCTGCTCTATAATCATGTAATCAATAATGGATTTGTGACCCAAACCCTCATTGACGTACGTATACCGATGGATCCACTTGTGCCTATAGAAAGAGTTGGTTATTGCTAACCCATTGAAATCACAAAAATCCAACAACCGTTTACCATTTGAATTCAGTGTTTCTTCCCCACATCTACCCACTACCTTCCCATACCCTGAGTTGCTTTTAAAGTTTCCTATTCTTGCATTGAAATCCCCCAGCAAAATCAATGATTCATTTCCCTTTTTGCTAACTACGTCCCCTAGTTGTTCGTAAAAAGTGTCCAAGTCAGTAGCATCACTACCATTGCAAGGGCTATATACGCTAACCAAGCGATAAATTCCACCCGCTAACTTTATCATCTATGCTATCATTTGTTAAGCGACAATGCTACGGACGATTCGAACAGAACACAGTGAAGATGTTATGGTCAACTATAGTTAGATCACACCTCGAATTCTCCAGTTCAGTTTGGGCACCGCATCACAATGTTCACATTCAATCGCTTGAAAGCGTTCAAAGACAATCTTTTACTTCAACACAGACAGATAAGTTGATAAAACGAAACAATCGTTTACGTCCATACGTGGATAACTGTATCGAATTAAACACGAAGTCACTTCTCAGACTTCGCACCAATGCTGCAATCTTTTTTATCCACGACATTCTTGCGCAATAGAATTCAACTGTACGACGGCGTCAGGAACCTCAAAAATCCTTCATTCATTCGCATACGTCGGTCCAAGCACGAATACATAACTTTCTCATCGTTTAATTTTGTATGTTTGTTGTTTAATCTTGCTGCCGTCCATGTAGATTCGTCCTTAACTTCGATAATTTTCGGTCGGAGCATCTTGAAACTTGACGACTCAATATTTAGATGTGATGATGTGATACCTTAATTTACATGCTCTCTTTTTGACTTTTGACGACTCCAGTTCTTTTGGCTTAGCTATTTTGACGACATCCTTTAACGGCGATATTTTGGACTCTATCCCTTCTCGTTTAACCGTTTTGACGATAGTCTTTTACGGCGATATTTGAATTTTATAAATGTTTTTATTGTTTCCAACTTCGTACCTTTCGTTTTGTTTTGTTCTTTATTTTATTTTTCGAATTTATGTTATTGTAATTTTACTGTGTAAGTAATTATTATAACGGTTTTGGTTTTTTTAACGAGGATTATGACATTTGTCATGATTACTCTTTTTTTACCAGGTCAGATAGAAGATAGTATGTAGACAACAAAAGTAATATTCATTCATTCATTCATCTAAATATTAAATATCGAATACTGAATTATCAAATGTTTATTAGCAACATTTCCGCGAAAATTTAAAATGAAGCGGTTGAAAAACTTGATTACCGATTACTTTACTAGCGTACAATAGAGTGTTAAAGGAGAACGTTTTTTGATCGGTTCATTCTAATTCATCTCGAGGTCACGCGTCAAAATGAGAAAAATCGCATACAAGTTTAAACTGAACCAAAACCTAAATTCTCTTTTTCATTTATAATTTTTTGACAGCTCACCTCGAGATAAGTTAAATATAACTGGTTTTCGCTCTCCTTTAACACTCTGTCCGTACAATTCTGGTTAGAATAGTTCGTCGGAATCGGAAGTCATCGTCTCTCTTTCCTTTCACAAAAGCTGGACTAGTAAATTCGGCCGTGTTTATTTTTCCGCGTTTTTTTTTTGTAAATTAAATGCTAATTGACTTTTTCTAACTGCACTCAATTTGAATGTATCAGTGAAGACGAATCTTCGATCTTCAGAGTGTGGAATAAATAAAACACAAGTCCATACATGTACTACCAGCCGAGGATCAAATTGTATATAGACTGCTGAATTAATGGATTATGAACACGTTCTCTGTTTCGCACATGCTCTTTATACAAAAATAGGAGAAAAGTTGGTACATGACTTCATAACTGCGATACTCGTGAAAGTTAGTTAACGTCGCAGCACTCTGCGCAAATGCTTCGAAATACCTGGTGGTCTGGCAAAAAAATGTGAACGTTCTAGTTCTAAAAATGCCGTCATCATGTGAAACAAGATGGTGGTCTGAGAAAAAAGAGTTCCGATTTACTGTTAACAACGAAATGGATCTGTACAAGTTCGTGACTTCATACACTGATATGTAACAACATTGGGCAGCGAAACCACTACCAGCGCCTCAATCCTTGTGCATCTGATTGGAAAATTGAATGACATTCTAAAAAAGTTCAAGTTTCACTGTCCCATCACAAGTTATACAATAAAGAAGTTCTTCCGCGAAATTCCAAATTTTTTCGACGAGTTGTACATAAAAGAGAAGTCTGCGCTAGAAACGTGCATGTATTTGGATCCGAGATTCAAGAGCGGTATAAGACTGGACCTTGACATCATTTTAAAAATGGAAGTAAATGATTACACCACTGAGTACGTTTCGTTTGTTCATTCTTCACGGATGCTAAAAAGTAAAGAAATCAGCCTTAGAGGAATTTTTTCCTAACCTGATACCGAAAATTCAGCACCCGCTGACATTGCTGCTCAATGAGCAGTGCTCAGGAATTGGAATTGTATCACAGTCAGCTTAAAAACCGATCACCGGAATCCTCTAACTTAGTGGAAAACCAGAATTTTAGATCAGCACTCAGATATTTATTTCAATAGACAAAGAAGTTTTTCCGAAATTATCGAGAAATCAAAATCAACGGAAAACTGAGTTCGCCGAATCGATATCATAAGGGAATTGAACTCAACGGGAAATTTAAATAAGGCGACCTCGAATTCACTCAGCACGTGAGTATAAATGGGATAAATACAAACTGAACAACGTTTATGCGATTCCAATCACGTTGCAACATTTATTGGTATTCGTATTTATTTTCACGCAGCATTGAAAAGAGAGAAGACGGGCTAGACAAATTATAACAATCTCTACCGGAGAAGGCAATCACTTCAAAATTTATAGAATTTAATGAGATTTATTAAATCTAAAAAATTCAGTTTTCGAGTTAACCAAATAAATTATTTAAAACCACAATTATTGAGTTTCTTGCACTGCACAAATGATGACGAAACAATAATTTTTGTCATTTTCTACTTTGTGATTTTAATTGATATGCGCAAAAATTCACTGTGTAACGCAAGTGTTTGTCGATTTACAAAAGTTCTGAACTATAAAATGTTTTCGATCTTCTTTAGAAACAACAACTAAAATTAGTTATTTTCTGTATACGTGAGAGTGTATTGGTTGTGACAGAAAATATTTTCCCATCACTTGGGACGAAAAGTTGCTTTCCGCGGTATGTGCACCAACACACTCTCACTATTACAGAAATAGTAATCTTCCTACCTAGTTTTGTAACTAAGTTTTTTCAGCATTAGTCCTAACACTATTTAGGACGTGTGCTGAAAAAACTGCAATTCAATGCCGAAATAGACAAAACCAAACAATAAAATTTCTATTTCGATCACAATTTCCTTTTCATTGCATTTTTAATTTAATGTCAATTAAAATTGAGTGCTGAAAAACTTTTCCGCACTCAAATTTGAATGCTGAAAAACTTTTCCATAGTCAATCAAATTTGAGTGCGAAAATGGTAGCAAGCATGAAACACTTAATACGCAACAAGGCGAAGCATTTTCTATTTTCACTATTTTATGACACATTTTGCAAAAGTGAGGGCTGAAAATTGAAAATTGTAACCCTTGTGACGAAGGTGAAAGAGTGAAGAAATAGTTATTTACATACGCGTTAGCAGGGCTAACAAGTGACGTATTGAGTTTTTCATCTGGATAACTCACTTCAAGACAGAAGTGAGTGAGTTAGTAACATAAACACAACGATTTTCAGATTCTAACATTTATGTTAATTTATGTAAATGTTAGAATCTGAAAATCGTTGTGTTTATGTTACTAACTCACTCGCTTCCGTCTTGAAGTGAGTTATCCAGGTGATAAATGATTCTAACGGATATCGCTCAATCTTAAATCTCAAAAACCCCAAGAAAACGGTTGTGAATATTGTCCCCTCAAAGGAATAAGACAGAACTTTTGAGTTTAATTCTGTGTAAGTTTTTCATGCTTGATAATAATAATAATAGTCCGCCGTTACAACCTGTCCGGGTCAGAGGCTAGACCATTTTATTTACTAGTTCCGCACTTTTTGTTGTGAGCTTTTGCTCACATGGATTCTCTCTTAGAGATCCTTTTGTTACCAACATTTTTATTGTGTCACACACAAACCTAGTGTCATCTATGATGGCGGAAACTAGTAGGGCTTAGAATGCCGGTTTGCCCCATCAATATGTTTTACCGGCAGGCATTTTTTGGACCACATGCTTAATGTGAATTCCGAACCACGCCTAACGGTAGCTGGCATTTTACCATTAAGATTTCTTCTGGTGCTAATTACATCTCCGTCCAAAGTCAGACTCAGATATTTGTACACAGAATTCATCGAATATGGGTGACGTCATATTTGTCATTCCTCTACGTACGATTGAACCAGGAATGAACCCGGATATTCTTGGTGGAAAGTACTCACTGAGCTAAGTCGAAGTCAGACCTGAATTTGACCTGTTCCGAGCCTTAAATGTATGTACTGCCCAAATGCGATTTTTCTCGAGCATTACGTGTTTTCTTTTTCAACACGTTCAACCTCTTCTAAAGTTTTGTTTGGATTCAGAATTGGCTGATGAACAAAGAAAGCGACTCTCGTCGCAGCACTCAAAACTTCTAACATCTGCCAGTTTAGTATGAAACCGGCGACTTGCGCTTCAAGCGCATGTATGCCCTGATTAGTTGGCGATAATCTGATTGAATTTTTCGAAAGGAAAACATTGAATAGTAGCTGAAACGTTGAGCTCTTAACCAGAGCGTTCGGAATTGTTGAATAGTTTGAAATGAAGTGTCAATAAAGAACTTTAAAATACATACAAACCGAATACTTTAACAACTTAACATAGATTCATATTTCGTTCCTTCATATGAGAGCTTTGCATTTATCTCGATGAAAACGAAACTATCTAAAGTTAATCGTTCAGCTACTTCTTTTGTGTTCATCCCATGTGTTATAATAACTATTATATGCTTCATATCAGAGCCGAAAGTAAACAAATGTCAATTTTGAAAGGCGAAATCTGTTTTTAATTAAGCGGACCAAATGAGTAATGATGTAAGCTCTTTAGCTGTTCTAACGGTCAATGAGTGAACTGTTTTGTCTACCATGTGTTCTTGCTAAACCGTGCATATACGAGATTTGTGTTGTATGAAAAAAATTCCTCTATAGGTTCAATGTACAACTCCTTCATGCGAAAGAAGTCCAACCTTTGCATTCTTAGCCAGAAGACGGTTCCCTCGTAACACATTTTCCAACTTTTCAATGGACAGGCCCATCTATTGCAGCAATTCTCGCACAGGGTTAAATTTTTATACTTTCATCACTTGTGATTCAAATAAATTTTTCTTTTTTTGAAGATGCAAAAAGTTAGTTAGGGAGTATTTGCATTTTTGGGGCGGGGTGTCATCAAAAACTGACGAAACGGGGGTGGGGTGACAAAAACAAGCGTCATATCTGGTAATGTTGTTCAATTCCAAATAACCACTTTTTTAATGAAAGCAGTACTTTCTTTCGAGCTTCTACGTTCTACCAACGCTGTCGTATAGAGTCTAAAAGGAGAGCGTTTTCTGATCAGTTAATTCTAACTTATCTTGGGTTCAAGCGTCAAAATGAGAGAAATCGCATACAAGTTTAAACTGAACCTCAACCTCAATTCACTTTTTCATTCATAATTTTTTGACAGCTGACCTCGAGAATTGATAGATGCAAATGTCATTGGCGCAAATGTTTTTACACATATTTCGAATGAATCGAATATTTTTTTAGTTTACGAATATTTTTTTAGTTTAATTTCAACTGAATATAAACAGTATATCGACCGAAGAAACTGAAACGGAAGCAGACACTGCATAATTCATAAATTTTTCTGCCTTAATAATTGATCAAATGTAAAAACCTAAAGTCGCTGTTTTTTTTTCTAAAAACAATAGTTACCTCCTCGTAAGTTTTGTATATTAAAATGAGATGATAATTTTTTATAAGTAATGGAGAGTCGGCTGAACATTTCAAGGTCACTTAACCCACCGTGTGACATCGAGTTGTTTGAAAATTGTTTGAGTGTAACTAATTCGATGCGGTCGGGCTCTCTGAAAAAATAACCCTGGACAAGATATCACCGTGAAAATAACTCAGGATAGAATAACCCCAGACAAAATAACCCCTTTAACGAAATGACCAGAAGGACATATTTATAATTTTTCTATGCCCTGCAGGCGGCCCCTCACTCATGGATGCGTACTTGGGACTCTGCCTCCTAGACTCCGAAAGTGTGGTTAAAATTTCTTTCACCACCGATTTCTTTTTTCCTGTTTTCTATCAACTATATAAAGAAACCTTAAGTTTCTGAGTGGTTCAGTAGAATAATTTTTTTACTTAGAATCATAATATCTTTCGATTAAAAATGAAAAATCACGAAAAAGAGCAAAAAGTATATGGCTGGTAGGTGAACCGTAGGTGGATTGTACCCACTTTATGAGCTTTATGAAAATACGGAAAATTTTCGAGGCGTGTCATAGAACGATTATTATAAAAAAAGCAGACGCCGAAACGAAATTAAACTTGAAAATAACCATTGAAAAGAAAAGTCGTGTAAGAGACTTGATATGGCGGCTCGGTTCCCCAGATGGACTGAAAACGTCACTGTAGCATAACATCAAATTATAAACAAAACATCACACCATATCAAGCAACGCAACTTGCAAAACCAAACATTCACACATATAACATTTTATACATCGAGACAGAGATGGCACAACGCTCTCGACGATACATTTTAACGAAACATAGTTCCAGAAAATTTTACATAGAACAGCCATGTTGAATTTCATCGTTATAAAAGCTGTACTGAGGCTAACATACCACACACTTATTTTGACCGCCTAACTGTTTACATCTTTACATACAAGCGAATCGTTTTTAATTTTCAGCTTGTATTGTGAGATTGGCAACAACGACAAAACTGTGTGGCATGACCGGATCGAGATACAAATACAAACAGATTGTTTCTTTTTCGGCAATAATGAACTTTGGGTTCATTTTTACTTTGAAGTGACATACCCGTGTGGAAAGTCCAACCGCCCTTCAAGTCTATATATTCGAACATTTTCAAATAGCATTGGCGAAGTTATAACTTTTTCATACAAAAATCATTTTTCATACAAAATTTGTGCCATAGGCAAGTGTTCGGAAATAAAGAAAATTAAAACATGGAAATGTTTCTGTACTCAATTATATTCAAAAACAAGAGTTGAATTTCAATTTTGAAAATTCGACCCACCCTAGTACATACTATCGTCATATGAGTGCTAAGTTTGGAAAAACCAAATCTCCTTAATTTGTCTCTCTCAGTTCATAATCATTTTTCCATGAACAAATCTGGTATGCATAATTAATGTCACCTCAAATAATATGACTTTAGAAGTGGACAAATGGGACTGCGTCACATTTTTTTGTGGGAATAAACGAACTGTCAAAATATTCATAACATTGCTTTTCATCACTGGAAAATATTCCTTCCTTCAGTGAGAAACAACTTTTTTCGTTTTGCCTTTCACAACAAAGTTTTTTTACCGCAACTTATGAACTTTACTTTTACGTTCAGATCAGAACAGTGAATGACGGTTTGAATGAAGAAAAGAATTGTGATCCATTATACCTACATGGGAATATTTTTTAACGAGCCATTAGTGACTTGAATTAAAGTATATTTTCATAAATCCAGTTCTTATCTCAAATAAGTCAATATTTACTTTAGTCCCCGATAACCTTGTAGTACATCTCATCTTAAGGCAACAGTTTACTACACCGAAATAAACAAACAAACAATCGAAATGATAAGTCACACTCAATTACAGCATTTGCGACGTGTTTCACACATCGATTTCTGTCTGCGAACATGAAGAGGCGATGGAACACCGCATTTGTTCCGTATACACTCGTTCTCTTGTCTTAAGAAGAATATGAAATTAATATTATTTAAAGACACACCATCACGACATACGAAATCATTGATAGCAAGATAAAACTCTGCTATCTCGACAACTGAATTTATTATGTTAAGAATTCCGGAACTTACTGGTGGAAAATCATGAATTGAATCAAGATCAGAATAAATGGAGCAATTGCTGTAGGGGCTTGCGTTAAAAATGCTTTTCGAATCGATTTGAACTTGTATTAATAATTTAATGTATCAGCTTCCGTGGATAGGTGTGGTTGAGAAACTGTCTGGTTTTGAATAATTTAAGTGCTAAACTAAGCGACAGCAATTTTCGAGTAGAATTTATTTGGTAAAATGTGTAAATGTGTAGGATTCTAATCGTGAAAAGAGGCGTTACTTTGGTAATGGGCGTCAAAATGAATAATAGAAACAATTTGTCGCTTACGCGACATAACTACAGTTATGTCTGTAGTGGCTGTCGCGGAAGGGAAAAAATGAAATCGCAAGAGTCTCCTCTGAGTTGCGCACTATGCTTAATACACAGAAGCAGGGCCTATTTTTGAGAAAATTTTCTCAAATTTTTTTAAAAACTTTAATGCTTAATTGATGTTTTATACACAAAAAAATGTTCAAACCACAGATTTTAGGTGTTTTGTGCTCAATAAAGGCATAATAGAATCATCTTTTTCTTTTTTTTTTTATTTATACTTTCGTCACTATACTAAGCATAATTTGTGAAGTATCGTATGAAACTTCAAGCCATCACCTCACGGATTGCAAAGATTTTAATGTCGTTGGATTCCTTGGACTATTTATAGTAAATCATGGAAGAAAACTTTTTTTTATAAAAATTAGATTTCGGCTGAGGAGGTGTTAAAAAATGACTCAACACGAAACTTCATTTCATATTCTGATAGAAGATTCGGATTGATGTCAAATTTGCAGGGTTTATTACTCTAAACATCATAGATGGCACTAGGTTTGTGTGCAATTTACAACTGACACAGTAAAAACGTCGGCAACGAAAGGATCTCTAAGAGAATCAATGTGAGTAAAAGCTCACAAAAAATTGCGGAGCTAGTAAATAAAATGATCTAGCTTCTATCCAGACGGGTTGTAACAGCGAATTATTATTATTATTACCCTAAATGGATGCCTAAACTGCACTAAAAAGTTTTTTGAAAATGTTCCACTAAGTAGCTGTAGAGCGACTTTTTAGTTAAAAATATGGCACTCTTTTGGACAGCGCTAGCAAGAGAAACTGAGGCTACAGTCTTTCTACCTGAGGTCCCTAATATACAATTGCATGAAAACATCTTTTGGCAACTGCTGCCAAAAGGAGTTAATATCTCCCAAAATTATTTTTATCGTCTTTATTTAGGTCCTACCGTTCTATTGACACCAAATATTATATGATTCAAAACATGCGAGCATGGTCTCGAGTCACTTCTTTGAGCTAAAGTCAACCAACTTCGACGGATAATTTTTCTGAAATTTTTAACAATAAAATGGTTTACCAAACACACAAAATCAGTCGAAGCAAAAATAATTCCAAATGCAAAATAACCAAACGAATTCATAATTCCTGTACTTCAAAGCGTTCAAAACACTACTTCACCTAGTCGTTCGTTTCGATTCAGGTGATAAGAAAGTGCGCTGTTCATCGAAGTCATCATTATGTGACGGAGTGTGCTGGTATGCACATGGTCTAGTAGGCAAGGTGTACTGATGAGTCGTAAACGATGAAATCAGCACTTTTGTTTGTTAAATCTTATGAAGACGCTTCGTTTGTCATAAAGGAATTATGAAGGGTACTGTAATGTAGGTGGTAATAATATTATTTTCTTGTTTGATTTAAATAATAGTTATTTGTGTACCTGTTTTGGACGATTGATTTTAGGCAATTTTGCGAATTGTAGGCCGAACGATGTGAGGTCTACAAGCGAAAAGGCCTAAAAACAATCGTCCAGATCAGGTGCACATATAACTTTACATGCAAAGGGGTGAAATCCCAAAAAAAAAAACTTACGAAAATGCCCTCATTTTCGGCCCCGTCGCATGTAAAAAAATCAGTAGGTTGTTAATGACACGGCGGAAAGAAGTGTAAAATTAATGAGCGATTTCGGCAATGTATTGACAAAAAATGAGAAGCAAAAACAGTTGTATCAAAATTCAGAAAAACATATGAATCGCACCACAAAAAAGATAGATTTTCTGATGATGACTATTAAATTAAAATTAAATGCAAGTTTCAATAAAAAATGAGTATTTTTCTGGGGTGACGGAGGAGGGAAGGTGGGGGGTGGGAGATCGATACGAATATCGTGTTAACAGCCTTGCTTTATTTTCTTAAACTTAACCATATCGCGAAATTTTCGCACAGGTGTGGCACATGATGTCAAAGTTTTAGACGATTTATCGCTCATTCGATTCTTTGGACTATGGAGAGGAAAAACCTTAATCAGTTTTGTGAAATTCATCTTCAATTCGAAGTAAGTCGCTATGGAGTGTCAGAGGTTGACAAAATTGGTTTTTTGTCTATATTTCGTTTGAGACGCAATGGAAACAAATGATATTTAGCAAAATTATGGACACAAAGATTTTTTGATTCTGACCCCTCACCCCACTCCCACCTGATTGGAGTTATTAGTCATTTTAGGTCAATTCTTTGGATCACTTTTGTGGGTACTTCGTACACCTAGCCTAATACGAATATCTGCAAAGACTTCCTTGGTTAAGGTTGGTTGCAGTGGTTGAGAGGTAATTTTTTAAAAGCATCTCCATTTAAGGAACATTTTCGCTGTTAAGGTCTCTCATAAATGTTAATTCCCCCCTAAATGTAACTAAATAGAGATGTTTTCATAAGAAAAAGCAAAGTTAAGCTGACACAAATCCATTCACTTCAGAACGTATCTGACGAAAGATATTTTTCATTTTTCATTACATGTGACAATCGAATTTTATATCGGTAAATTTTAAATTATTTATTGGTATTTGATGAATAAGTTTTTGGTGAAAATAAATATTTTTTTGGTAAAATTGTTTTTATATTTGCTGTTTTCATTTGGTAAATTATGACTTAGTTTTTGAAGTGATTTTTCTATGTGTTAAAAATTCAATAAGTTTTCGGAACGCTGATTAGAGTTTTGGTACAAGTGATTTTTTTAAATGATTTTCCAATTTATTTTCGATAATTTTAAATGACTATTACGTCCCAAATTATTATTGCAGGACAGGATCATTCGCATATCCCGGCATTTTGTGTATTCGATTCAAGTCAAAGCATAAGGATTTATTTTCTGGGAATTAGTAAAAAAAAGATAAATAAAAAATTAATAAAAAAATAGTTGTAAAGGTATGCAAACGCCAAATTCACATTCTAAAGCAGATGGTTACACCATACAAACAAGCTGAGATAAATTCATATTGGCAACAATGGCCTCTACACAGACAAATTTTATTCACTTTTGCAATAAATTATGAATTCATCTAAGTTTGCTTGTGTGATTGTTACAGTTGGTAACCTCAGAATTTTTAGTCGGAAATATAAATTTTTTGGGGTGTTGCCTTTTCATTTCAGTTAACTGTAAGATGTCCGTAGTTGTAGAAGTAAAGAACTGTTTCATTTACCTGATAATTCTGCCACTGTTGAATCAAATGATGAAAGCAGGGTTTGCACGCCTGAATGAAACCCTTAGGATCTTTAGGTCTTGAGCGAGCTGGCCTGGGGTGTGTTTCTCCGAAAATCGGAAAGAACGGTTTATCCCGATCGTTAGCGTCTTTCGGTTCGACGGTACTAAGTTCAATAAGACTACCACGCCGATATTCATCTCCACATACGTAGCACACCTGAGATAAATTGTGTAATCGTGAAAGTAAAAAAAACAATAGTTTCGTGTTACCTGTGTAATAGAATTTTTATCTGGCATCGATAGGTCTAAAATACCAACGTCAGATGTGGTGTTACGTAAATCTAACACCTCACTCTCACCATCAGGTCGATGCATTTCATTCTGACTTGGATATAAATATGTTGAGGCAGCACCGGTTTTATTATTCGAATTTGTTTGATAATTGTTTTGATCACTACTACTTGCTATTGCTGGCGGCGTACTTGTTGCCGAATTCATGTATGTTCCGAGTTTGAGTTTATGTTGAGCAAATGGTGAATAGGCAACTGATCGACTTGGTGTTGATGTTGTCGGCGGTGTAGGTATTTCCCGTGATTGCGGACGAGACGAAGAATTTGGTGTCGGAATTTTTTCACTTCTACTAGAAGGCCTAGCCGAACTTTGGTTGTTGCTATTGGTATTGCTGTTTACATGACTATCATTTGGACGTTTGGAAAAGAAATTGTCAGATTTATTTTGTGGGGATTCGTTTCTCGATGAAGTTCGTATAGGACTTTCATTCCTTGCAACCATCTGCTGTTGCTGTTGTTGTTGCTGCTGCTGCTGCATTGTATAAAGGTGCTGTTGTTGTTGATACATATACATTTGTTGATCCCGCGATGTTGGTCGTTGATGCTGAGCGCTATCACTGCGTGTGTACGGATACGAATTTTGTGGAGTTTGTGACGAAGAGATACCGGAAGAAGCTAAATGTTCCGCGCTCATACCAAGCATTTGTGCAGCGTATTCGCCCTGTTTTGACATGTCTGCACCGATAAATGCTTTACCATCTACACGTTTTAAATGATATATCCGTTGACTGTACGGCTTCCCACTTCGTTCGAAGCTATTCCATTGTTCATTAAGTAGTGTATAACACAGCCCGCATACTCCCACAGTTTGTTGATTGGGTGACACTGGTAAAATACCAGTTGGTGGTTCGTGTTTTTCCAAAAATGGAAAATAAGATTCATTAGGTCTATCTGGATTTGGTTTAATGCGTACTGAATATGTTGTGTTATAATGACCATATGTACCACACACGTAACATACTGCCGTTGAATTTGTAATCATAGTACGTGAATTGAGATTTTGTGACGACATTGGGGGCTCCAGGGGAACGGAGCCCCCTCTCCACTCGTTTTTTATGTAGGCTTTCGCCTTTTCCATAATATTCTGAAACAAATAAAAAGCAATTTAGTAACATTTCTCACATGAAAAGTAGATTGATTGATAGGAATGAACAAGAATCCAACGAGCTTTGTCGATTTGTCGTGTGTACTTGCGTATCAATGATATTAACTGGTATCGCAATGTTTCGGGTGATTTATATAAAATGCGATAATAAAAGAAATTCGACAGGAGAAAATATATTTTACAATGAACTTTTTTTTCGTTATTTAACGCCCATTAGTTCATTAGACGTTCATTTTAGGAAACTTTTGCTTATAATATTTGATAGTTTACCAGCGAAAACAGTGTGTAATGAATTTCGCAATAAACCAATGAAGCCAGTACATTTCGAAAGAAAACGTAGATATGCATATTTAAGCACATGTAGCATAAAATTCGACTCCAAATATGTTTCTAGCTATTTTTAATAATTTTGTAAAAAATATTAGCTCAATTCCAAGCCATCTCCGGAGGGAACTTTTTCTTCAACGAAACGCATTCGTTACGAGATATTTGCCTCTTACGGCACATATCGGCACAACTATAAAGCGCCTCTGTTGTCCGCCTATCGGAACAAAGAGATGTGAAATTACAAGATAAAGGAAATTATTTATAGAACGCGAACCTTTTATAATTTTTAGAGAATGGAAAAACCCTAATTAAAAATATTTATTAATAATTTTTGCAAACTTTTTATTTGTAGAGGGCGTTTTCATGAAGCGCTTCGTTAATTAAAAACAAAAAAAAAACTAACTACTCGTCCAATGACATACTAAAAATATAGAAAAGAAATTAAGATTTGTTTAAAAAATGAAAAATTAATCGATTCAATCCCCAGTCAATCCCTGAGGTCACTTATTTCCAATGCGGAAGCACAAGAAATTAGTAAGGGATATTTTCTCAACCGAATTGGGATATTATTTTTTGTTGTAGTTCTTTACAACATTGAATAGTACAACCAGGGTTGAGCTCGCTAGTCAATTTTACGCTAACGTTTTCGTTAAAATCGAAAAATATTAGCGACGCTAGTCGCTACTAGCGAGGTTTTTTAAGAACTATCGCGCTAGTAGCGGTCGCTAATGTTCGCTAACTTTGTAGAACTTTCTCATGTTTTGAGTACAGTAACAAAACATTTCTTTACCTTTAGATCTTTTCTGATTGACTGTTTCTTATCAGCCAGCGGTGAGACTCATTCAAATTAAAAAAAAATATTTGATAAACATTTTGATAGTCGTTCGGTTGCTGATATTTAAAAATTATAACTTCGACCAATGATTAACCTAAACTAAATAACTTATCCATGTAAATGCAATGGTATTGGTAAACCGAAATAATGTGATCAATAACAATAACACACTTTAATTGTAGAATAAGGAAGATAATGAATTACATAATATCTAAGAGAGAACAAGTGGATCTAGTGGATTTCACACGATTTTGCTTCCTTTCATAAAACATTGTAGGGCAGACCAACATTTCAAATGTTAAATGAAAGATTTTAAAGAAAGTATGAACATTACACCTCAGCTTATGTGGACGTCAGTTTAGTTAAAAAAAATAGCGACTAGCGAGTAGCGAAACGGGTCCGCTAGTTGTGTGATTAGCTAATCGCTGCTAGCGAGTTACAAGTAAAATTAGCGTCACTATACAACACTTGTAAGTCGCTGAGTGTTATATCCAAAAGTGTGAGAGCCCTTAGTGTGGGCCCAACTCATGATACGCGACCCAACACGATATTTGTTTTTTTTCGTGAATATTCCTTTGATAATGAGGTTTTTAGTGCAGTGTTGTAGAGAAGAAAGAGGCGAATTTTTTTTTGAGGTATGGGTCAGAGGCCTCTCCTAAGTGCTCTAGATCGGTTCTAAATTCTGAGCTTATTTTAAGGGTTTGGAGAGGTTTTCAGCGTCGTTGCTTCGTGCGGATTTTTCAAAAAAATCATTTTTAACCTTTTACATAATTAATTATTCATGTAAGGAGTTGAAGGAAACGGAAGTGCGAAGTGCAATGAACCCTGAGTAATCCGTTAAAGAAAATAAAACAAAGCGAGGATCATGTTTAATCTTTTATCACATTCGAGCCTATAATAAGCCAATTATTGCACTAATGTTTGTTTGTTTAAAGTAGGGTTGTAATTACGCTATTATAACCCGGTCCTTTAATGATGACGTAGGCTACACTGAAACAATATGAAGATAGATAGATAAGGGTGTTTTGGGGGGTCTAAAGTTAGACAGGAACCTGGATCTATGATCCCTTTATTGTCGTTTATTGTCAACAGAAATTCACAATTTTTTTTTTTTTAAAGAAAGCAAAGACTAAATTACTAATTATAAACGTCTAATGTCCGTCTGTTTATCTGTCTATGTGTCTATCTATTTATGCGTCTATCTATTTATGCGTCTATTTATTTATTCGTCTATAAGTCTGTCTGTCACGATCCCGTTATTTTTTC